>CM043728.1:9483366-10683366 GCA_023969325.1 Oryzias curvinotus
CCATTAGTGCAAACAGATGCTTTGGGGGAAGAGTAAAGGAGTTTAACCCAGTCAACAAATGCCCCACCCAAACCGTACTTGGCCAATACAGAATGAAGGAAGCTCCACTCAACTCTGTCGAAGGCCTTCTCTGCATCAAGAGGGACCACCACCTCTGGCAGTGAAGAGCCAGGAGAACCGATTGTATTAAAAAGGCGTCTGGTGTTGCAAGAAGACTGTCTTCCAGGTAGGAAGCCTGTCTGATCCACATCTATAATTGAAGATAACAGACAGTGTAGTCGAGTGGCTAGAATTTTTGACAGAATTTTAAAGGGAGATGGGCCTATAATTACTGCAAAGGAGAGGATCTTTGTCCTTCTTAAGTAGAAGGGATATTGTAGCATCCGAGAGTGTATCAGGAAGGCGACCTAGTGTAAAGGCCTCATTATACATGTCTCTCAGAGATGGACCAAGCAACTCTGAAAAAGCCTTGTAATATTCTACAGTGAAGCCATCAGGTCCGGGCCACTTGCCCCTTTGAAGTGCTCTAATAGCTTCTTGGACTTCAGCAGTGGTAATAGGAATGCCCAGCGCATCTGCAGATTCAACTGGAATATTGGGTAAATTTATATGGTCTAGAAAAGATTCCGGGTTGCGGGGTATGTCCGAGGTATAGAGGTAAGCATAGAATTCAGCAAACGTTTTATTTATATTGGCCGGATCCGTCAGGGTTTCCCCTGAAGAAGATTGTATTGCCGGTATAAGTCTGGAGGATGCCTCTGCCCGAGCTTGACCTGAAAGAAGCTTGCCCACCTTATCCCCCGATTCATAGAAGTGCTGTCTAGATCGAAGTAGCATGGTTCTACCTTCTGTCGTGGATAGGCGATCAAGCTCCATTTGTAGAATAAGGCGTCTTTTATAAAGTTCCGGATCATGATCAACAGAGAGCTGCTGGTCAATGTGGTATCTTTCCATTTAAGCAGTATAGCACGTCGTGCCAGGAGTGATGCAAAGGCTATACAATGTTTTTTGGCAGTACCTGAAACAGCTTGGTCCTCCACAACCCCATAAATGGCTGTTAATGGATTTGGTTTTAAATCAGTGTTAAATACAGGAGACATTGTGTCAAAAATTGTCTTCCAATATACATTCAAATGAGGGCATGAAAAGAAAATATGATACAGAGAGGCATCTGTAAGATTACATCTTGTACATAGTGGACTAACTGTGGGGTACATAGAGGCCAGCTTTACCCTGGAAATATGGACCCGATGTATCACCTTAAACTGAATTAGTTGGTGTCGAGCACAAAATGAAGATGAGTTTACCAGTTTAAGAGCAGAAACCCAAGTGTCATCTGCTATAGGAGACCCATATCTTCTTCCCAAGCCATCTTAAATTTATCCACAGAGGGACGTTTAAGGTCCAACAAAATGTTATATAGTTTAGAAATAAGACCCCTCCTGGATGGATCTAGGGAAAAAATCTGGTTAGTTATTTCTGTTTCTGTGGTAGTTGAGAATTGTGGTAGTTGTGAAGCAAAGAAATGACGTACTTGAAGGTAACGAAAAAAATCTGAGTTTAAAAGATCAAATTTCTCTTTCAGTTGAGCAAATGAGGCAAAAGTATCCTGTATAAGTAGATCTTTAAAGCGAGTGATACTGCTATGATGCCATCGCAGGAAACCTGGATCCATAGTAGATGGCTTAAAAAGGTGATTCATGGCAATAGGACTCTAAATGGAGAATCTGTGAAGGCCAAGCTGTCTTCTAAATTGAGACCATATCTTCAGTGTGTGTTTAACTACAGGGTTATTAAGAGATGCAATACAACGTAAAGGCAAACCAGAACCAACAAAGGTCAGAGCAGAGAGATTGTTGTCCTGGCAAACCTCGAACACTATCCAGTTAGGACAATCCGAGTGGTCATGGTAGAAAGACCAATTCACAATATTTCTTATATTGGATGCCCAGTAATAGAAGCGAAAATTCGGCAAGGCAAGCCCCCCGAGTTTTTCGGAGGAAGATTTTATTTAGACGAGGTCGTTTACCCTGCCATATATAGGAGGATATAAGAGAGTCTAGTTGCTGAAAAAAGAACCAGTAATGCATATTGGAAGAGTTTGGAAAAGATACTGAAGTTTAGGCAGTATAACCATTTTAACAGAGTTCAGTCGTCCAACTAAGGACATTGATAGGGAAGACCACTGCCGGACAATCAGTTTGATTTGGTTTAAACAAATTGCAAAATTTTCTTTGAATAAATCTTTATATTTTTGGGTAACTGTGTCTCCAAGGAAAGGGAATCTACTACACTCAACTTTCAGAGTGAAACTATTAAAGTCTAGGTTTCGTGCTGCTTCGTTAAATGGGGCTCACTCTTACTAATATTCACCTTGTAGCCTGAAAAGCTGCCAAAATGACTGAGCAATGCCAGGGCAGAGGGAAGGGACTGAGCTGGGTTGGAGACATATAGCAACAGGTCATCTGCATATAAGGAGACTCTGTGCTCTACACCTCCTCTCCTGATACCAGGATCAGAATACAGTAACTTGATCCACAGATTAAAGGCAGGCCCAAAACCAAAGGCAGGCCCAAAACCAAAAATTTCCAGTACAGCCAGCAGATAATGCCACTTGACGCGATCGAATGCCTTTTCTGCATCAATAGCGATCACACATTCAGGTATGTCTTCAGGGGCAGAATAAATTATATTCAAGGGCTGTCTAATATTAAAATATGCCTGTTTTCCTTTGATGAAGCCAGTCTGATCCTTGGAAATAATGTTAGGAATGATGCTCTCCAATCTATGAGCTAGGACTCGCCTGCCTTCTTAAGGAGCTCCAGGACCAGTATTCATCGCCAGTTCGTTGCCCCTGATGGTGCACATTTGGTCATCACGTTTTGCTCTTTGCCTCAAGCCTGAACCTAAATCCTGTTCTTACCTGTCTCCAGGAATCCATCACCACAAGTGGTTGCCTGAGCCTGCATCCTTCTGGAACCCCGCTCTGTCTGCTTCATCCGGTCTCACCACGAGCCTCTGCTAATTCTCCTCTTCTCATGAGCCTCCACCGATCCTGCCGTTCGTCAAATTCTGTGAACGAAGCCACCAGTGACGCCACGAGCCTACAGGAACCGTTCGCTCTTGTCGTGGACCCCTCGGAGTCTGCTGCCCTCCATACTCACCTATTTTTGGATCTGAACATTAAATCCATTCTGAAATCATGCCCGTTCTCACCTGTGTCTCCTTCTGGGTTATAGCGTCTGGGTCTATATTATTCTGTACCCATGACATGAATACAACAACAATAACAAACTTATATATTATTTACCACATTTTCAGAGCACAAGTTGGTGTCTTTTGTATAGTTTGGCTGAAGATGTAACCTATACTTACATGTGACTTAAGCTATATGTGATTAAAAAGAAAAATGGCAACACTCACTAGAGGGCACTGTAGGTGTGAGTATCAGTATTCGCCACTAACAGCAACACACACTCAAACATCCACCTGTAATGAGAAGGTATGTAAACTTGCATATATGCATGTTAAAAACTCTCATGTTCACGCATAGCTATGCAAGTTTTTAAGTCGGTTTTCATGCTTCACGTACAAAACATTGAACACACGTTGGAAGTTTAACCAGTTGAACTTTGACCAATCAGGAACTTGGATTTTGTAGTGAATAAGAAAGTGCCAACTATCTGAAAATTGATCACAAAGGCCCGGATGGTATATGACGCAAAGCCTTTCATATTTAAGTTTTCTCCAACGGTGAGTACTTGTGGTTGTATCGGGTAGGGCAGTTTGAACACCATATGCTAAGAAAGCGTTCAAGAACCAACATTCAGTGCATTCTTGAATGCGCAGCACTGGCTCGGAGTGCATCTTAATTATTTAAATGTTACGCTAATGTGTTTTATGATGCCAAATAAGGATCAATGTGTTATGGTAGTGAAAAGTGCAAATATTCCATTTATTATCTATTCCATGATTATGATTTGCTTTTAAAGATGAAATGTATGTTCTTGATCCCATATTTTGTCAAATAAGTTTCTCCAAAAAGTGCAACTTATTCTTGAGTACTTTTTCTTTATTATGTGTATTTTTTTAATATTTTTTTTAATACAACTTATATTCTGGAGCAAATATTAGTCAAAAAAATATGGTACGTAAGTATATTATCACACACACCCCCAACCCCCCCCACACACACACTTGATATGAGACAAGCTGCTTACAGAATGTCACGCTTCACCTTCCATGACTCTCTAGCCAACAGTAAGCAGACCCCCAAGATAAGGGCATATTGGGCAGCTAGAGGTTAAAAACAAGACAAAGGTAGTTGTAAAACACCACCTGCAATGTCAGACAATGATGGGTGATAGTAGTATACCATGCTATACCGTAGTAGCACAAAGAACAAAGGGTCACATCCACCACAGAGAAATGCCCCCCTTTTATCTGGGATGAAATGAAAACAAGGAAACAAACAGAAAACTATCCTCTCTGCATAGAAAAAAAAAGTGGATTTAAATTTGCTGTTGCTTAAGAAGATTTCAGTGGCCTGATTTTCATATATAACCCAACTACTATTGTATAAAGTTTGTGGACCAAAAACCCTTGTAGATTGGTACCATGACACCATGCAAAAAAAAAACTCATACTGAGATGCATATAAATACCCAAAACGCACGAGAAGAAGCTTAACAAAAAGATCGGAAGAAGTTGGGAGCAGATTATGACAGCTGAGAATTGTGCTCAGTCCAATGAGTGTGCGCCCCTCAGTGATGAATGTCTTGATCAGTGGAAAGGGAGGAATGGGAGGTTGGAAAAACAGCTTGTGCAGCCGGTGTAATCAGCTCCAGATTTGGCAGGAAGTGGCAGCGCTTTATTACTCGTCTAAATGAAGGTATAATTGAGCGAGTCATTTCGTTCGCTGGTGCGGTAGGGTGTATGCTGAAACCCCGGAGAGACACAGACTGAGCTGAACTCTCCACTGGTGTTGGAGGTGACTGACATGAGTTAACACATCTCAGTATGACAAATGTCTACAGGCTGGGGTTTGTATGGATGATGCAAAGCCTTTTCTGCGACTAATGTTTTGAGTTTCTGTTAAACTTCAGTATTTTGTTGCTAAGAGGGAATTTTTTGGGGAAAAAAACGCCTGTCCATGTCCTTTTATGGTGACGACAATCTAAAATACGTCTCCAGAACTCTTGAGCTGGCTAGTGTAAGACAGGTGCTGCTTGAAATTGTTGGTTTTTATTCAACATAAACAAATGACAAGCTTCTACTTCTAAATGATAGAAATGAATGAAGTCCTCATTCTTTTTTTTTTATGTTAGTTTTGCTTCCAGAGTTTGTCTCAACAACCTAAAGCATCAGGTTTTATTAAAACCAACACCAAATCCTTTAAAACTACGTTCACACCGCCCTCAGCAGCATGCGTTCAGGCAGCTACTTCCAATAAAAACTCTATTTAAACACATGTTTCAGGCTTCCAAGTTCAAAACTCTTGCATTCATAAGTAGCTACGCAACTACTCGGATATGGTGTTCACACAGGTCAGTCGCTACCTGACACAAGGGCATGTACTCACAGTTGGAAAGTTGGTACGAAATGTTGAAGCGGTTGCAAATCTTCTGTGCTCCAGGCTTTTTCTTTCTATTTCGATTTGTAAAAGACTTGGTGTCTAATAATTCTGGCCAGGTGCAAATCGCAATTATTAATTTCTCCTTCTTGATCAACTTTAAACATGAAAGCACCCAAATGCACATATGTGCACATTCAAAAAGACTTTTCACTGTGAGTGGACAACTGAAGCTGCGTTCGCATGATGTTTAGCTAGAGCTTTCAGTACGGATCTGAGATGCGAGTATTGGATACAAAAAGGCGTATAGTCTTAGTGTTTGGCATAACTTCTATCTATCTGAGGAAGAGCTCAACATAGAGGGATAAACCCTGGAGCTAGACGCTGAGGTTTGAGGACACTTAGCACATGTGCAAACTCAGCCCGGGGCCAAATGGGCCTCATGTCATTTCATGTGGCCGTGAGGTGAAAGTTTGAATTTTAGATAAAAAATATATACTTGGGGAATCAGACTTAAATTGGATGGCAACTACATATGACTAAACACTGCCTATTATCAAATCAGATAAAAGGATTTATGTTAGAGCAGAATATATGTTTTCATGAATGGATGTACTTTAAAGTTAGAAATATAGAACATTGGAGTGCAGTACGTGAGGGTGGTGAGACACTCAGACATAGTATTCGGTCCAGGGTGCGAATATTTCGGCAGAGGGATGGCATACCAGTCCAGAACATAGATAGATAAACATCCATGAATTTAAAAGCAGAAATATGATTCTGATTAGCTGAGAAAGGAAGGTGGGAAATGTAGCTATTGTTTCGGAGTTAAGTAGTAATTGATGATTGTCGTGAAGAGTGAGTGACACAAGAACCCAACTTACCCAGAGGTGACTTAGATCTTCTGTAATTGACATTTTGCCAAAGCTTCACTCAATCTCAATAATCCAGCACAAATGAAAAAAATTCCAACCGCACGTCTTGTTTATAATAATAATAATAATAATAAAAAAAACACACAGACATGGAATGTCAATCAGCAATCATCTAAGCTTTCAAAGGAACTGTAGAGTATTTTGATATATGTCAGATGCTTGCCAGTGTGTTTTGATTTTAATCACAATCACATGGCAACTGAACAATACAACCATACACTGTACTTCTCCATCAATAATGGCTTTGGATAATACATTTCCCAATGAAGGTGTTTGCTGGGGTTTGCTGTTGTCCACAATACATTTACAATTAGTTTAACTGGGGCCTTGTGACTACAGGTGTAGTGGGTTAGCTCAAATATTAGCTTGAGTCTTAAAAGGGCTAAGGATCACATTGATAACTATGGGAACATATTGTTCCTTGATTTTCCAACAATTTGGTGTAAAACATAGAAGAAACAGACAGCTGGCGTGCTCAATGGGGGGGAACAGTTGCACATGGGTTCAGCAGGTTTTTTTTGTCGACCTTTTTACATTTTGCTACCCAACCAAGTAATCCATCACTGAGACATTAATTATGTACCACTGTATGTACTTTAAGGACAGAGACTCTAATGAAGGACCTGTCAACAGGGGCCCAACAGAGGGGGGCTTTTGAGTCCAAAACTGGTTTCAGCTCACAGAAGACGGCAAAAAGCAGTTATTGCGCAGTTTTAGGGCACAAAATTATGCTTGCTTAGGGAAGAGTTAAATATAAATTCAGCATTAGGATATTCTTAGTCTACTGGGACTAAGCTAGAGTGTTAATATTTGATTCATAGTTCTAATTGAATTAGTTATTATCATACTGTCTCTAACCAATAAACACAAAATCACTCTATTATGTTGTGGTTAAAATTGCTTTAACATTCAGCAGTTTTCTTAGGTTAGTAGTAATTGCTTGTTGCTTGCAAAGTTCAGTGATAGTGTCATGTTCAACATCTCAGTAATTGGGAATGTCTCCACCCGGGCCAAACCCACAGTCTCCAGTGCCAGATATGCCCATGTAAACAACAAATAAACACCTAACTCATCTCATTCATCAATGAAAAAACTTAGACCTGCATCTTTGTTTTGTCTGAGTCCCCAAACCAAAGACACAACCGGTATGGACTAAAGATAAATTAAGAATATATTTAATGTTGAATGCTGGTTATTGGTCACAAGTTAAATTTAAGAGCATTTTAAAATGTGTTTGACGTGTTACGTTTTTTGAAATGTTCAATTGAAATTCTGATTTATGTATTTCAAGGGTTTCAACCGGTCATGTTCATCAAATATCAGACAACTACCTGCCAAAATAAACACAAAGGCAAAGCAAAGTAGATGAGTAATTGAGTTGATTCCATGTTCTTTGGAAAACATGGTCAATCGAGTCGGCCAGGAGCTGAGGGAGAACAAAAGACTCCACAGATAGGAGTATTAAAGGCAAAGTGAATTTAAAGATCATTTCACACAGCCATACGTACATTTGTGTTTTTTGTTTGTGTTCAAAATTTTGGTCAGTTGGCAATTATACACTTTATGCCTTTTTTACATAATTTATACGGAAATCTGTGACCGTTCCATATGTCCACGTATGTCTAACAGACTTTTCACGCATGTACCACCGATGTATAACTTTTCCATCATGTATAAGTTGTATATGTCCCGTTTAAATTACGTAATTGATGCACGAATCACTCATGAATTGCATATAAACAGGTCAATAATCATGTACGGTTTATGTTTTATGTTGATTTACCTGTTCTTTTTGTTGTTTATTCGTACTTCTGTGGTTTTAATGTGGCTAATTCGTGATAAATCTGTGACCAATGACCAGTTTTTATGCAACATGCGCAAAATGTATGTAGTGGCTGTGGGACATGTCCTTAATGTGGTGGCAGCATTAAAAAAAAGGTATATTAACAGCAGAAAACATCAAAAACTTCAGCTTCATACTGAGATGTTAAGTGTTATGGTCAAATGTAAACATCTAAAACAAAATTATGATTAATATCTTTGTACATACAAATATAAGGCATTTCTGATATATTAGCTTTGGAGAAAAATGTCCACAAATGAAATCTTCAAGTAAAAAATGTTTTTTTAATGGCTAAAGTCAAATTGTTTTCTTAGACACTTAAAATATAATCATTTAATAGTCTTAAATATTCGATTGTTTGAAATTAAAATTATGAAATATGAATTAAAATACAAAAAAATACCATTTTGATGCATTTATTTGCAGAAAAAAAGGAAATGTATTAAGTTATGATACTAAAAAAAAAACACGAGAAAAAGCAAAAAAAGCTCTTCATGTGTGTAAAGCTGTAGAAAAAAACTAGCTTTTTACCACCACTTTAAAAGATGGCAGGTCTGGGGGAGATCAGCCCCTCAAGGGTAAGTGGTTTCACAGAGTAGGGGTTGTTACTGCAAAGACACGGTCACTCCAGCGTTATTATTTGTGTTATAATGTGACTGCTCAGCATGATTTATCACCGTCTTTATGGCTTTTTTTTTCTTTTTTTAATTTCTTTTCCCCAAATAACTTACTTGAACGAGGCAATACATGTGTTCAGGTCGTGGAAATGACTTAATGTCGTGATGACCTCCCTTTATTTTCACTCATTCTGTGCTGTCATTGCCAAATGACTGTGTGCCACAAAGAGAACGAAAGGTCAAAGCTGTTACATCTGTTTGTTTCTGATCTTAACATTTCAGTAAAAAAAAACATGACTGTTTTTTTCTTCTGAGGGGGGTGTCCTTTTTAACCGAATATTTTTAGTAGACTTCTTCATAGAGACATGGTTAAAATTACCTGACAATTTCTCAAATGTGATTACACTTAAGTGTAGCTTTGGTTTCAATAATGATCATCTTCAGGTGCATTGGGTTGCTTGGGTTGGCATTTCTCTGAATAAAAAAGGGACACAATCCATACACCACTTCCAAATCCGAGGTCCTGATTGGTCAAAGTTCAAGTGGTTAAAGTTGCAATGTGTAATCAAAGGACATGCGTTTTGTTTGTAGAGCCAGAAAACAGTAATAAACCTGCGTAGCGACTTGTGAATGCAAGAGTTTTTAAAAGCTGGAGCCTGAAACACACATTTACATCGATGTTTCATTGGAAGTGGCTCCTTGAACACACATTGCCGAGGGTGGTGGGAACGTAGCTTCATGTTTTATATTGACTTCTTTTAGTTCCCCTTTCAAAATAAAAGCCCCTTTTGATTGGAAATCTGCTAGTTTCTTTTCAGCAGTGGGCAACTTTAGTCTCCTTTAATTTCTAAAGCATGAGGATGTTTGCAAAATCTTTTACAGTCCAAATCTTTGCTGAGGCAAAGAGGGTCATATCTTTGCAACTTGTGGTTGTGACTAGTTATAATTGTGTGATACTAGTCTATAGATTGTTTTTTTCTACTCTCAAAAGTGCAATACAGGGGCGGAGCTAGAGCATCTTTTATGAGGGTGGAGGGACCTTGGAAAGGTGGAAAAACCCCCGATTAGATGACAGTTACAAATAAAATAATTGTATTGTTTTTTTAGTTTATATAAAATACTGTTTTTTTTACTTTTGCAATGCTTAAAGAAACGTTTATTGATAGTTTCTTAATCTTTATCAATAATGACACTAATGTTGACTCTAAAATTTGGGTAGCAAGTGTGGGGGAAAGCTTTTTGCTGGGGGGGGGCAGCAAAAAAACAAATCTAATTTGGATTATCTTGTTTTTAAATTTAGCAAAAAGTGAAATGTTTGCAATTGCTTCAAAAAAAAAAAAAAAAGGCTTTAATGCAGACAATCAAGCTAGCCAGACGAGGACTGTTGTGGCAAATCTGCCAAACTGAATCAGGTGCAGATTGACGGATTGAAGATGGAGCGAGGCCAGCGCTGAGGGTCTGCTGTGTTTCTGGCCGTGTCGCAGCGGGAGCAGCCCTCTCAGTCTGAGAGGCCGAGAGAGATGGCTTAAGGTGTGAAACTCGAGTCATAACTGGGCCAGTTGGGCTTTTGCTTCATGGTCAATTACCACTGACTTCTGGATCTTATAGCCCTCCCCAACCCCCAACCCCCCCATGGCTGTCTCCTCCCTCCATTACCCGTTTTCTGCTTTGTCTTGCTGTTCCATTGTGGGAAAAGGTTTTAATAATGACAGAAGAAGGTTACCTAATTTATCTTCCAGTAAAACCTTTCAGAAGGGGCTGGATCTGCAGACATCACAGAGGAACACACATCTCTGGAGGCAGGGAATGACGGATCTTATCTTGGTTTATCTTTAGATAACATCAAAATAAAACCATAAAAAAACATATAAATCTGTTTTAATGTTCTCTCACAGAAAGGTAATCAAAGGAAAATGAGACAGTAGTGGTAGTTTTGGGAAAAAATGTACCTTTTAGCTTGTTTTTGATGCAGATCAGTTCCATGGGAACAAAGCAAACTGTAAAAGAGGGAGCAGGTTGATGGAAAGGTTGATTAGCGCTTTGTTCTTTTGACCCCTCCAGAGCAGTTTGATTGGAGACGGAGATTTTTTTTTTGGAACTGTGAATAACTGGCAGAAAAAAGAACACAAAATGTTGCATGGCAGCTGTCAATGCCAGCTGTTTTTAGCATGTCTTAGAGCAGTGTTTTTCAACCAGTGTTCAACCAGAGAGGGTTTAGGTGTGCCGTGGGAAATTACCCATTCAGTGATCTAAAAACATTTTCTATCTCCAGGATATCAGCTCTGTGTTCATCCAAACAGGCCCTGATAAAACACAGAGTAGTTACGATTATAAAATATTGTAAAACACTTTTCTTCTTTGTGTTTATTTGATTTTGTAATAGACACTTTCATAAGAATGACGGTACCGCGATTTAGCCACAGCTTTAGCTCTGCTTTTGGAAAAGTCCCGCCCCTTTAACCGTCTCCACCATTCATTCTTGGAGGCTTAATCACATGTCATTAGTCTGACCAATCAGAAGTGGTTAAAGTCTTCACTTGTTCCAATTCTGCTTATAAAGTCTCTCAGTTCCAACAAATATACCAGCTAAAGCTCGTCTTTAACGGTGTAGCTTTCCACAGAATCCGGTATCAGACCATGGAACAAGGGAACAAAACAATAAAGCTCAGGGAAACGAGTCTGTCTTCCCCAGTTTTTGCACTACAATTCCCATGATGCATAGGGTTGAAGTGACAGCGTCTCAGCGCATAATGAGTCTTCCCTGTTAAACATCTTGAACCAACAACGAAGACACATCAAACAGTTATTAAATATTCTTGATGAAGTCAGAGGTCAACAGTTTAGTTCTCCTTCAAGATTTGTATTTATAAACAGCCAAACATCCCAAAGTTTGGTCCAAGTCATCTTTTTAACTGAAACACTTTTCTAATAACGTCTGGATGTTTTTATAGGTTCAACTTAAGGTCGGGCACAGCCCGAAGGAGCAATGTTGGACCACTCTCCCATCTGCCCACCACCCATAGGAGACCTCAAAAGGGGCCGGTGTTATGTGGTTTGGGTGACAGTGCCTCGGCGGCCCAAACCCCGGCCATGGAACTTGGCTTTTGGGACATGGAACGTCACCTCTCTGGGAGGGAAGGAGCTTGAGCTGGTGCGAGAGGTTGAGAGATACTGTTTTTATATAGTCGGGCTCACCTCTTAGCTATGTGACACAGCCACTCCACACATTTTTTGCATATTGCACAGATAATAATTGGTGAATTTACATCAAATATACGACAAAAAGTGAAAAAAATTCATACATCAGTAGTACATGCGTGAAAAGTCTGGTAGACATATGTGGACATACCTGGAACGGCCGTAAAAAGCCAGAAATTTGCGTATGCATCTCTAATGAATAATGCACAACTGCGTGAAATGTACGTAATAATCATGCATAAACTACGTTAAATACCATGAACTGGGTAATTTTCAACAGACCAAATATTTTTAACAGCTCAAAATCTATTTCATGCAAAGACTTGTCGGCTGGAACCCTTGTCAGATAAGATATATCACAGATAAGTATACCACGCATGTATCACAAAAGACCAAAATTTTATATGAGGAAAATGAGCAAAATGTACGTAGTGGCTGTGTGACACGGCCTTTAGGTCATTGAGATGTAGTTCTTCTTAGCAGTAAAATAAGATGACCAATAGACTCCAAAGGTCAAACAATGGAATTTTATTGATCCCAAAACAATAATCAAAGCATGAATTCAACTGGTTCTGGCAGAGCCTGTTGCCACAACTGCAACCAAGACTGCTCTCCCTTAAGTGAGAGAAAGTTCACCCTTTATAAAGGCGTAGCCCCTCCCACTGGCCAATTAACCAAACACTTCCTTTAAACAAATTCTTGGAGGATTCTTAAAACATATCTCCAAAATTACAGATATTTAACAACAAGATTGCAGCAATTGAAATAAAGAAATAGATTTGAAACCAAATCAAATAAACAGAAGGGGAAAAAAAAAACTAAACAATTCTGACATGTGAAGTCACTTCCTGTTTCCTGTGGATATGTATGCTGATGTGTACAATGCTCTGGTCTGACCATTTGTGGAGGGAAACTTAGATGGTGAGTAAGATTCTGTTTGAAACCAAGTGTGCACCCGTAGAATTCAACAAAAAATATCAAATGTGAGTGATTTGTTTTATTTATTAATGATTATGCCGTTTTAACCCCAAAGCAAAAAGATCTTTGTCGTCTTCTAGGACATAATTTCTGCAGAGCTGCATTAGTTCATATGAAATTCACAGCTGAGTTGTGGGCTGAACCGTTAGGCCAGAGTGAGCCCACCCCCACTTCCCTTCACCCATCTGTTTACACGCTCTCCTGCTAACTTACAGCCCCTGACACCCTCAAGCTAACATAACCGGTGCAACAAAAATGGCGAGCAATATAGAAAATTATCCAATTTACATGTTCAAACATGTCAAAAACACAATTGGTGTAATCAAAGTGTCCTTAAAATCTGAGCTGTTGTTGAAGTTTTACTTTGGAGCTTTGTCAACCCATGTGCGAACCGGCCCCAATGGACACCTTCAGCCACTAAAACTCTAGCAGACTTAGGACAGGTAGACAAGGATTGGAAAAATATGTTAAATCTTTGAGGATTTCATGCAAAATATTTGTACCAGGTCAGTGTCTGCCCTGAGACTGGATGGTCGTGAGTTTAAAGCCATGGCGGAGTCAAACTCAAGACTCTAGAAATGGGAGCCAGTCCCGCCCTGCTTGACACTCAGCATAAGGGGTTGGATTGGGGGGATTAAACCACCAAATGGTTCCGTCTGTGTCTGCAGCACATTGCTCCCCCAGGGGATAGGTCAAATGAAGAGAACACATTTAAACTCACTTTAACTTTTACTGGATATTTAATTCTATGGTCACACACCCCAAAATGCCATAGTCCAGTGACCTAAATACAATCTAGCATTTGCAGGTGGCTGCGCGGTGGCATTGGTAACCAGGAGGCGGTAGTTGCGATTTTTGTACGCCCCGCATTGGCTGGAAAGTCGAATGTGCTGGGAAGAGATCAAAGTTGACATCAGGCGGTGACTACCTGGGCACATTTCAGGGCAGCGTGGTGACAGTCCAGTCACAGCCGTGTGGCAGGAAGGCAACAGCCTGATAATTGACTGATAGGAGGGTCTCCAAGATCCCCAAAATCATCAGATGATCGGCCAATTTCAGACTGCCACCCTATGTGCTGCTGTTGACATGTCGACATGGGCTGGGGGCGACCAGACGCCAATCTTTATCGGATGAACACTCCTGCTGTGGTTGGACCGTTTGGAGCTTTGTTTCCTTGGGTGCTGAGGCTTTGCTCTTGCATAATTACCCCCTTTTTTATCATGTCGACAGCCGCCTTCCGGAGACATTTATACATGATTCCAACATGGTTGCTGCCGGCCAGCAATCCAGCTGCCACTGCCTTGCGAACCTCCATTTTCATAAGGAAGCCATCTCGGCCTATCGCGTGGGGGCAGTTGTATTTGTGACCGTAGCATAAGATGCCTTTAACACTCATTCTGGCCAAAGGAGCCCTACTAACATATATTTGACTCACACATCTTCAACTTCTAATGTTAAATTGTCCGGGAAGAAAGGTCAGAGAATGATAACTAAACTCATGAACCCTTTTTTTTTTTTTTTTTTTTTCCCAAAAAGACTGATGCTAAACTCTGCTAAAAGCGTATCCATGACTTATTCAGCAATCTTTCTTTTTACTAAATATGTCACAGTGAGTGGAAAGGTTTGGATGATGCTCCAGTGTTAAGTGAGTAAATTACAAAGTCAAGATCATTACTGTGGAAGCAGCTGACAGAGACATGGGCAAAAAAGTAGACGGGAAATCCAGAAAGAAGCTGTGACAAGTGTAGCTTTTTTTAAAAATGAGGCACTGGAAGGCCACAGATGTTAATGAATAACCCTGATTAAACAGCTATTAATCAGTCGAGGCCAGAGGGGTCATTCTAACATCAATCAGGCTTTATCAATTCTGCTAAGAGAAAAAAAACAGAACCCACTCAGAAAGGGGGATTCGAATTATTGTGGATGGGTGTTACCTTTTCCGCCAGTAAAAATCTTTTTCCTACGAAATTATGAAATTATGGTTTGTGTGTGCGCCTTACCCGATGTTGCTGTTTTTCTGTCACCATCATCAGTGGGTTGTTGCTCTTCTTGCCTTCCACAAATTGGAACACAGAAGCTGCCCAACCAGTAGTCCATGACTTTTTGCCTCTTGTGGTGGGCTTCTCCCACTTCACCACTGCATCAGGTTGAGCTTTCACTACAAGACCTATTTTAATAGTTGATCGTTACAATCATTTTTTTTTCCTTTTTGCTAATTTTCCCCCCTGATGTTTTTTTCAATGCACAAAGCTGCCACTTAGCTGCCACTCCTTGTGTGTGCAGAGTGAACAAAATACTGCAGACTGCACCATTACTGGTTGGAATGCAGTGAAAAGTGAAGATAATCAGGCCACCATCACAGTTTTTCTGGGGTTTTTTCAGGTGTTCAGTTAAAAATTGTAGAGTCTGTTATTTGCATGCTGCCGCATGAAAAGACACATGAAAGTGCTCATACGTGAACTTTCAGGTTTACTTTTTCACACAACAGTGTAAGACTGTGTTTGTTGAACCCTGAGTTAATTGAGGGTTTAGTTTATAAAAAGGAAGTGTGATTTGGGATTGTGTGTCCATTGTGAGGAACTAAAAATTTGACTTGTGCTTCTTTGTTTGTATATGTTTCTCCTAAACCCTCCATTAATTTTAAGGTTAACTTTACAGTTTTTTCCATCAAAAACACAATTTTGCTGGTTTTATCAAAACACAACGTACACACCCAAACTCCAAAACACCTATTTTATGCTACAACAAAAAATACTTACACTATCTTGTTTGCACCACATGTCACCCACTTCATTCCTATTACCAGATTTTTGTCTAACCAATAACACTTGTAACATTTTGTGATAACACAAAAAAAGGTTCACTAAATCTTTTTTTAGGGAATCCAACCATACAAGCATGGATTTATCTCTCTGAATATATAGCACAGGTAAACATTGCATAACTAACCGTTAACTGGAAAAAATTAGGGCCATTTCTGGGGGTTTAGAGGGACAAACATCCCACTTTTACCTAGTGTTCACTAGCATTGATCAGATCCACAAGATGGAAGGGGGTATAACTCTGTATCTCGTTGAAATTGAAATGCTCCTTCTACATAATTGGGTGCTCCAAAACCAAGATCTACTCTTATAAGTGTGAGACTTGCAGTAGTGCTTGACATTTCTAGCGGTTCACCACCTGTGGTTCAGTATAGAATTACAGATAATAGGTGATGTGAAATCTAATTTTGACCTGCTAGGGGGAAAGAAACTGCAACTCAAGATTAGCTGAAGCCTGTGAAACTTATAGAAAATTACAGGTTAAAGTGTATGAGCGGACGAAACTGAAAGAGCGGTTAATTAGAGGCTTTGCTATGGATTAAGGTGGGCATAGGTGCCGTTATTATAAGATGCCTGGGATTTTTCAGAGTAGTTTCCTTTGTAGATAGCAACAAGTTTAATCTTGGAAAAGACTGCAAAAATATGTACAGGATATGAATGTTTATTTTTCTTTATATTCATTCATTTTCATTCTCAGATTAATCGAAGCAAATTTAAAGGTATTATAGAAAATATCAAAACGTACCAAGTTTTTTGAGATTCCAGTGTGTCATCTGGGACAACTAGCTGGATGCTCCCACATTCCACAATGCTGTTCACACCAGGTATTTGACGCACATGTTTAGAGCATTTAGCCCACGGTGTTCACAACGGACAATTAGGGATGGGATTCTTTTTCTTTTGCTCCTGTTTACTTGCGCATGTCCGCCGCCTACAGTTGGAAGAGGCTTAGTTTGAAGTGGTGCAAATCTTGTTCCAGGCTTTTTCTTTCACAGCTCCAGTCC
The DNA here is from genome assembly GCA_023969325.1 of Oryzias curvinotus. NCBI lineage: Eukaryota > Metazoa > Chordata > Actinopteri > Beloniformes > Adrianichthyidae > Oryzias > Oryzias curvinotus. The sequence goes on from CM043728.1 coordinate 9,500,336, forward strand.
GAAACACGTCATCTAAATCTGGCTGAGCACAAATCACAATGAATCATTTCTTCTCCATAATTAATTTTCAAAAGTTCTTACTTTGATGAATACCAAATCTGATTGGTCAAGGTTCGACCTGGTTTTACTAGTACAATGGCTGCATGTTTTGTTTGCAGAGCTCGAAGTTTCTCCCCTACGTCCCTTTAGTTCCCTTAAAAAAAACAAGTTCGGACACCACTGTGGCTCCATATTCCTATACAATTGGAGCAATAAAGAGGAGCCACAGGGGTAGGGGATAAATATAGATTCAGCCTCTCTGTTGCACATAACCATTTGCGTTCTGTTTAGCTTAGTTACAAACATTTTCCGATGTCTTCTTGGCCAGTATGCTCAGCTATCATCACAATTAGGCAGTTACTATATTCTGTTTACTTTAAATTCAGCTGGCCATAAAAACAAACAAAAGTGTGATTTAAACCTTTAGATTGTATCTATCCATTCTAAATAGCATATTTATCAATATAACACAGCTATGAATAGAAATCTGATTGGAAACGAAAGGTCAAACTTACACTGATGTCTAAATGTAGTGATAATTATAATAAAATCTATTAGAAGCTAACCAAAAACAACAGCACGTGTATCCATACATCATCATATAGAACTAGCTAATCATTAATTAGCACGTTTTAGGTTAAAGTGCAAAAATGACTTGCTGACATGCCATTGTGTTTCGCTCTCTCCCCATGAACAGTCTGTCTTTTTTCACAAGTCAGCATTGCTATTGTTCTCAGAAAAGAAGGGAAAATGGGTCAGGTGTAACCCCAAAAGGATTCTGTCAGAAGAACTGGGCGAAAGCAGAGCCCCCTTAAAGGGACCCGCTCTGAAAAGCGATTTGAGCATCTCAGAAAGCACTTATTCACAGGTTAAATTTGTGACCGCTGCTGACACTTGAGGAACTGCCAGTCATCGCTGGAGGCTACAATAGAGCGCAGCCTGACAAACCAAGTTATTGTTAGCAAAAGTATGACCGAACTGGGGGGAAAAAAGTATCCTTTGGAGGTTTTCTTTGTACTTTTTCTGACCTCTTGGAAATCCCTCATGGGAGTGAGGGATGTTGTAACGTTTCATCTGAAATGACCTTAAAACTTTAAGCTTTGGTGTGGCTCCACTGCCACATAACCTGCAGCTGCCGCTAATTATAAAACTTTATTTGCTTACTTAGCAAATTACTAGCTAAAAATTGTTCAGCAACTTTATCCTCAAACTTTTTGGCTCCTAATTTGAAGCCGACCAAAAAAAGACCAAATTCCTTGCAGTTCCTTAAATGACCACCGGAAACTGGTTTTATGAAGTAAGCATTTCCCTTTCTGACTTTGAATACAGTCCAACTCTTTACAAGATTTGACTTCAAAACGTCCTTTACTCTTTCTGGCTCAATCACCCAGTCCATGAACCCATCACATTTTAGGCTTCATTTGTGCCTTTTACTCACTGATTGTGGCCTTTTTTTTAGTTCTTCCACATGATCGATCCACCAATGATGCTAGAGTTAACTAAAGAATCATTAAGTAAACAGTCATTAAGATTTTCTTAAGAGCAAAATATGGAAAAATGGTTTCTGAAGTTGAAAAGGCTAATTTACACTGGTCTGTCTCTGGTCTGTCTCTGGTGTGTCTCCGTTGCGTTGACGCAAAAATAGAACGTCCATTACTCAGTTTGATTGTTTACATTGCTTCATGCCTGTGTTTGACATGCGTCCCTCCGCATCTCAGCTATTCGCAAAAATTCTATTTCCAGCTCGTTGATTTGTCAATTTCGCAGCAAAAAGCTGGAGAAACTAGAAACGGGTCTGGGTTTCAAAACAAAAACTTCCATTTTACTAAATAAAAATGTCTAACATTTTATTTTATATTTAAGGTAACATGCCCACGTGACAACATGTTAACATCACAAATAATACCAGTGTCCATTCTCGCCACTGCCGACAAGCGTTTACTTTTGGAAGTAAAAAAAACACAACAGTTTATGACACAAAAAAAGCATTTTATAAGGACCAAGTGAAGAAGAAAAGATAGACTCAACATTTCTCCGGGACCAGTGGGTAGCGGGGATGGACCAGAGCCTATGTAAACGAAGTGATGGTCGTGAGATAAACTCCCCATGCAACGGAAGGGAGACGCACCTCAGAGGGACCAATGTAAATCAGACGTAAGCTCAAGCATCTGCATTTTGCCTCCTTTCTACCACCATGAGGTATGCTAGGGCAAGACCCTGAACCGTTTGGTGCATGGGCTGGACAATGTCAAGCGGAATAGTTTTACCTCTTTTAGAGTCTGGATGTGTGTGAATCAACAGGAAGATGCAAGATGTAAAAGAGTTTTGAGCTATACAGTTATGGTTCATTCACCAATTTGCATTTCTAGTCTTGTCTTTTGGAGAGCACAAGGCACATGTAAATTAAGAGGTAGGGCTAAGAGGTTCAGGTGTATCTTAACTTTTTCTTATCTTACAAAGACATTAGATGTCTTTGATTTCTTTTAGACGTCTCTCTGACTATTCATGAGGATTTCAGCACATCACGTATCAAAAACCTGCCTACAGGGTCAAATTTCACGTCTCAAACTCAGCTTCTGTTAATTCTCTGTGATGTGGTGTTTACATTTTAAATCTTTTAGCTATCTTTCTTGAGACATAGTCGGAAAATGGATGGTGCTCACTTGCTAATGTGTTACTATCAAAGTAACTTAATTTGGCTTTGGAGCAAGATAAATGTTTCACTAAGTCGACACCCTTTCAAAATGTGTTACTCCATTCACGTCAGTGCTTAAAGGAAACATTAGAAAGACCTTGCTTGTTTGATACAACCATCCTCTCTAGACCTTGTGCTATCTTAGACAGTGCGCTGAACCTTTTTTTCTTCAATGATGTGTGATCTTCACTGGTGTCCATGGATTACATGAAATCTTTCCACCTTTATCCACCTTTGTCATGGTAGGGAGAACACGTCAATGTAAGGGTGGGGTCACTTTGACCCCACGTGATAGCACAAGGGCTAGGTAGGGATTAGCTCTCTTGACAATAACTGAATCCACATTTCCAAGGTTATGGTGTCAAATAATGAATCCCAACATCAGACCAATTGTTATTTCCAAAAGCATAAACACTTAAATTCTCTATATTATATCTTTTAAGGGAAAAAATTAGCAAATATTTGACAAAAAAAAGTTATGGAGAGCTGCAAGAAAAAAATAAAAGTTGAACACCAAGAAAGTTGTAGGGATTTAGGTCTGCCACAGTAATGTAAAATAGAAACGTTAATCAGATTGTTCCATCTTAGTTGGTTTATTACTCGACCAAGTGTATGCACCGTTTGAAAAGGTGTAAGAAAACATTGCTAAAAAAGTATCAAGAATTTTCCAGCTCACTTGGAGCTCATTTAGAGCTCGGAAAACTAAACTGCATCCACTGCTAGCATGTGTTTCTAGTCTTTAGGAATAAAAAAAACAGACAAGACTAAAAAAAATAACTCTCCTGCCCTGAGCATCTTAATACACCATGTTATGGTTTTACTGTTAATAATTTGATTGGTTATGCTCAAACCACGCACCCTGCTACTTCCAGAAACATATAGACTGAGACAGTCTAAAACCTTGATGGTTATACTATCAGACTGACAGAGGCGTGGCTGCCAGTACGCGCCTCTGACCATCACCAGGACATTCATACACATTCACACACCAGTGGAGCTGCACTGGAGGTAGGGAGGGTGAAGTGTCTTACCCATGGACACAACAACAGTTGCCTGGGGGCAGCGAGGATCGAACCGCCAACCCTTCGATCATTGGATGACCTGCTCAACCGCCTGAGCCACTGCTGCCCTGTACCATTGTCCGGCATGTGATAAGTGTGTCGTGAAGTATTTGTCAGGCTAATGTAAGCTGCTTATGACTTCTGACGTTTGTGTGATACTGTTGTCTAGTGTCTTTATTCTCTATTTATTAGTAATATGGACATACTGAGCACACTCAAATGCTGCACACACATAAGGTGTTCAGGTAATACGTAAGTGCTTGTAGGACGCCTGTAAGATGCCAACACAAACTATACTCTGTCTCTCTGGTTTAAAAGTCCTCATTTCTAACAGTCAGGCTATGCGCAAGGAGCGAACATCCTTGTGCCGTCCACAGGATTTGAAGAGATAAAAAGTGAAAAAGTAGGTGCTTCTAACCTCACTCCCACTTACTCATCCTTTGCATGTTGTTTAATTTTTCACCACATAACGATCAGTCTACGACCTTGATATTTTCTGCAGACCACCTGTGTGCCGTGTGCAGATCTTTGCCTGCAGACAGCCTGTAAAGGTGGGTTGGGACTCATGCTATGTACCCACCGGCCTCTGTAACGTACGTTCAAGCAACCACTTCAATGAAAAGTCAATGCAAATATGCATATGTGTGTTTTGGGATTCCCTGTTCAAAACTCTCACGTTTATGCGAGTTTTTAGGTCCGTTTTCAGGCTCTATGTACAAAACGAGCATTAAAAGTTATAACCAATCAGAGACTTGGATTTGGTAGTGGCATATGGGTGGCGTCCTTTATGACTCACGGACCTAATGTGCCTGACTAATGAAGACATTCTGCTTTATATGCAAACAATCCTCCCACGTGTCATTCTAAGAAAAGAAAACGTCACCACCAGAAAAAATAAATTCAATGTAAAAAATTAAATGTTAAATTTTAGAAGCTTAATATCGGCAATTCTATAACTAGTTGTAAAAATTCTGCTGTGTTTTTAGGGCTGAAGCCCTCCTCATGATCTGGGCCTCGAGATCAGAGGAACAGCTGTCATGCAAAAGGACCCGTCCTCGAGTGTAAATTTCACTTCTGGAGTTCCACTCTCACAGTTTCACAGTCCTGCGCTCTCCGCCATGACAGATAGCTGTGCTGCAGACGAAATCAAATCAAAGCCGTTGACATGGTTGAAGGGCTGCACTTCTGCAAGAGCGAGTGGAACATTTTTCAGAACTTGTTTCACACAGGAGTTCTCCTGCAGCTTTCACTGATCCACAAGCACACACATACAACGCTCCCACCATCAGTCTGATGTGTGCGTGTCTGAGTCAGGGCTGGAAATATCGGCGGACCAAGGAAACAACAGAGGTATGAAGCCTCAAGAACGAAGGAGGGGGAAAAAAAAATAGACTTCAAGAGTACGAGCTTGATAGAGTCTGGTCATAGGAGTCGCAGAAAGGCTTATGTGACAAAGTGAAAGTACAGAAGGGGGTGTAGCACCCCTAAGAAAGATGTAGTGAAAAGAAATATGGCAAGACAAGCTGAATGAAGGCGCAGAAAGGGAAGAGTCGACAGTAATAAATGCTCAACTGGTTTACACCGCCCGCTCTCCGCTCTGAGGGACGAACCCGCCGTTTGATCTCCCGAGGAAGATCGTTTAGGAAATATAACTGCGTGGCACATCTCAGCGGGGCTCTTTTTTTTTTAACCTCCATCCATCCTTCTCCCCCTTCAGCCGAGAAGTGAGAGTGACTGCTGGGAACGAGGAGGGCGCGCGGGGGGTGGGGTGGGGGGAGGTAGCAACACAGGGAAAAGTGTGATTCATGAGGACCTTTCCTTTTTGCTCTGGTTTTCATCCGTACCTGCATCCCTGCTGGGGGTAAACACTGCTGACTCCTGTTGAAAAGGCTGCATCTGTACCTCATCCTCTGCCTGTCTCACACAAAAACACAGCGGGGAAGAGAACTCTGCCTCTCTCCACGCCCTCCTCACCTCACATTTTCACCCTATTTTCGCTGACTTTTTAAATTGATTTTAAGGCGCCATTTGGATAGATTGGACTGAAAAATGTTTAAAGACCCACTTTGAAATTTTTACTGTGATCTTGTAGCATTTTTCATATTTCAGGGATATTAAGCTTAAAATTGCATTTCTCAATATTTCTTTATTCAAATTGACATGAATGAGGAGTAGATGAAAAAATGCAGTAAAAACCTGTCTGACAAATATCCAGATTCCTTTCTTTTGATTTTTCTTTTTCTATTTATCGTTTTTGAGCATGCTCCTTTTGTCTATTGATTTATGACCTGCTGCTTATCCTGGTTCAGGTTCAGTAGTTTTCGAGAGGATGGCCGGACCTCTCTCCCCATAGGAGGTCACCGAGGTGTTTATAGGCCAGCTGAGAGATGGAATGTCTCCAGTGCATCTAGAGTCTGCCGCACAGCTTCTTTCCACTCCGACATGCCTGAAACACTGTCCCTGGAAGCTGTGAGCGTGTGTGTGTGTGGGGGGATTCACATTGCTGGTCTGGTGATTTTCATGGATCTTGATATAAGTAGAAACATGTAACCTTCCCCCATTTCAGTCCAGCTCTTTATACATAAGGCGGTGTATTCACACAGTCATTTCACAGGAAAAATATTGGGCTTCAAAAATCAACACCCGAAATTGACACTGAATCAGGAAAACAAGGTACTCGCAATACGTTAGGGATATTGTTATTAACATGAATTTTTTTCCTATTTTGTCTGAATTTTGAATGAAACATATAAAAGTTTACCTTGATATTAGTAATAATGAATGAGAGTTTTGAGTTTTTTATTTGTTTGATATTTATTTCCCACAAAGTTAAGACAATAACAAAGGTAGCCCAAATAACACAAATGTATTATTTAAATTGAATATTTCCACCTTTTGCCCCAATGACAGCTTGAAGTCAAAGTCTGAAGTCAATTCTGAAACCATTTGGAGGTGCTTTATCGTCCATGAACAGAAAGTTGAGGGTTTGTTGATGGAACTGAGGGATGAGGATGTTTCTAGGATGTCTCTGAGGTGAAAACGAGAACCAAATCAATATTCTGCTGACTGGTGATGCCAGCCCAGACTGTTGCACCTCTTCCTCCAAGCCAAACCATGGCGGCCTTGTTGACCTTGGCGTATCACTCACTTTGCCTTCTTCAGCAACACCGATGACCATCATTTCTGTGCAAGGGGATCCAACACTCAGTTGACAGGACGGTAGACCCATGTTGCTTTGTCCAGGTCACATGCAAACACTCTATGTCTTGGTGTCAGTCGAGAAACCTGCAATGGTTGTCAAAGTAATGAAGTTGGTTCTGAATGGTTTGTCTGGAAACCCTAGAACCCCTGATATCTGGTAAACAGGCCTGCAGCCGTGTGGCATTACAATGTCTGAGTGCATCGACACTCAGGTCATGGTTGCGATCTGTTCCTAGCAGGGCTCCACTCCTGGGTCTGTCGCAAAATCTGACATTTTGTCTTGATGCAGGTCTGCCGATGACACTCGGAGACACATTAAGTTGACTTGTAACATCCTTCCAAATTTTGAACGTTTTAATGACTCCATTTTTAATATTTCAGTGATGGAAGTGTCTGAGGTTGGAGATATGGGCAGTACTGCAACCTTTGAACAGCATCTTCATGACCTTCTGCCTCATGCCTCAGAGATTTTTTTAGCATTAAAAGCATCATACCCCTATCTTTAAGGAGTATAGCCACCTTGTGAAGGGCACATATTCCCGCCGCTTGTATCGGGGATCCTAATTGTCCCCTCACAGTTCATGCCCACTGGATAAAGGTTAAAGTGAGAATTTGGGGTTTAAAATCTTACCTGAATGGATTGGTATAAACTCGAGTTTTTTGGCCAATCTGTATCCATCTTTTCTGAAAAGAACATCTTGGTACTTTTGATTCTGGGAGTTGAAGACCTCGGAAAGTGACTCATTCTATACCCCTATATTTCCTCTTTGTTTCAGCTGAGAACTATGACCTTAAGAGTTGGAGTTGCTGATTCTCATGTTTCATGCTTCACACTCTTGCAACAGTTGAAGCTTATGATTTGGAAAAACTGTACCCAACTGCAATTTGGATAAAAAGAAAGTACAAAATAAAATGCTCTTTCTTGGACGTCCAGTCATTGTACAGCCATGAAAAAATCATTGCAACATTTTACATGTAAACAAAACAAGGTACATCCTCTTAGGAGGTTTGTGTGGTGTTCTTAAAAATGTAAATCAATATGATTTATAGATTTTACCTGCATTAGAGAAGCTTCTAATTTTACTCCTCGCGTTGCTTAAATCTAATTCAAGTAGAGGCTGTTTGCTCAAATGGTTTAGCATTAACTTTTAAAAGGGGTCCTGAGTGCCACTTTTTGCAAAGCTTACTGCAATTTAGTGAAATGGTCCAATCTACTTTTTGAATGTTCCAGTTGATATTGGCTCTTCCAGAGACTGAAAATGCACTTAAGGTTTTCAGAAACATGTGGCTTTCTGTTAAGCTGATTTATTTGAATTAGCAGAACCAGCTACAGTGTAGCATGGGAAAGAACAAGTGGTCAAACACATGTACCTATAACATTAAAGTAGGTATTACAGGATTTAAAAAAAACAAAAAGCTAAAGTAAATTTTATTAATATCATTAGCACATTACTTTTTCCCGACCGCAAAAATCCATGATATAAAGCCAATGAAATCCCAGACAGGTCTTTTTAATGACTTCTATTCAATTTCTTCTCCTTGGTGTTTAAGGTTTAATGGTTTTACTATTGAAACTTTTCAGAACCCCGAAATAATTGGTGTAACTGCTTGAAGAAAAGGAATAAAAACCTACAGCATGTCATTTTTTTCCTATGAAAGACCTCATCTGTGCCTCACTCTCCAGTATGACCTGCAGTTTTTGTAAAGATTTTTATGGGCCGCGGCATTCAGAAGCTGCGTTTTCATTACACATATACGCTAAACTCTATCAAATTTCTAAAAAACTTGGAAAAAAACACAATTTTGCAATTGCACAGTTTAAATTAATTTACAATTATGTGAATAAACAAAGACACACTCACGTGGCAACGGATGTGAACAATATTTGATTTACAGCAGATGCATTCAAATTTCTGCCACGGCGCTGGCGCTCATCATCATCTACCAAAGGACACGTCGCCGTCTCATTCATAGCCATGGAGCAGCGAGCTTCTTATACGTGGGAGCTGCAGTGAATGAAGGGATTTTGGGAAATCGGGGTTGGTGATTTTCTAGAGGAGCTGCAAATCCAAAAATTCTGCATGACACATGCAACTTTTGATGAGCTGTGGAACGCTGTGGGACCTCCTGTGGCGCCCGCTGTGCAGTGCCCAAGGCAGCCAGTTCCTACCAAGAAGCACATTGCCATCCGGTTATTGGTCACCGGACTCATTTAATTCTAAAAAAGTGTTTCCATTCCAGTTTTGCAAAATACGTCAATTTTGATGCACCTTAACCCTTGTGCTATCCTAGGCACTTTAACATTGGAAGTTGGGTCATCTAGACCCCACTAGACAGTGCACTGAACCTTTTTTCTTCAATGATTTGTGATCTTCACTGGTGTCCATGGATTACGTGAAATCCTCTTCACCTTTATCCACCTTTGTCATGGTAGGGAGAACACGTAAATGTAAGGGTGGGGTCATGGGATAGCACAAGGGTTAAAAACCCCCTCCTCCAAAACATGCAGAAGCGGAAAAAATGTTTTTTCATTAAATGTGAGGGTTTTTTTTTAAATGTCCTGTTCCATTTGGAAAAGTTATTATCTCAAATCCAATTTGCATCAATGGAAACGGATTGCCGCTACTGACTGCAAGGACCTCATTGTTGTTTTCGCAGATGAAAATTAACTTGAACAACCAAAATGAACAACCTAAAAGAAAGACGTGTTGTTTCTGCCAAAAAATACTTGATAGACGTAAGCAGTAATGGCAAAACAACATTTACACATTTCAGAGTGTAATTACTAAAACTGCTCACCTGTCCTGACATCAGGGATTCAAGGAAATGTGCAAAATTGACAGTTCATTTGAGTGGTGAAGATGGAGTCAAGTACTATAAACACATTCTCAAAAAACAAAAATTGGTGGTGGGGTGGGGGTGGGGGGGGTGTTTGACCTTTAGATAAAGTTTCTGTTAATGTTACACACATAGTGAAACATTTATTTAAAAACACTGAAATCATTAAGGGCTGCTGTTCAATGACTCAGATCTTCAGTCTCTAGTCCTATCCATCTCCCTCTAACTAAATGACCTTTTAAAAATCTTCCTTGGCAGTCTTTAAGGTGGGGGTGGGGGTGCATATCACAAAGTAATATAAAAAATATGATAGACAAGCAATAGGAGAAGCAGCATGCTGTAACAGCACAAATGGAGGCAACAGGAGGAGCAGCGGTTGAATAAAACTGTCAAGATGTGACATCATAAAAGCTCCTATAGGCTCTGCTTCTTTAGCAGTCATTGACAGAGATATTTCCTCATATGGCGGCTAACTGTCTGTGACAGCAAAGGTTTTACTCAATATTTGTGGATTTAATGGAACTGTCTTGTGCGCTTTCAAAGCATGGGGGAATGCCATGCAGATCGGTGATAACAAAGTAAAATCCCGGCGGTAGTTATTGGAAAAACCATCCATCCATCCATCTTTGTATGAGAGAGAACAATGGTGCAGAATCAGACTGCAGGTAGCAGAAGGAAAAGAGGCTCTTTCCAACCAGGACTTAAAATCCATAAATACATAGTGAACTATCTGAATATGTCATTCCCTCCTGCAAAGTCTTGCTGCTGAGAGTCTTGAAAGTATAACACAGACTTTTTTTTTTGCACAGTTTCAAATCAATACACTATCTTTTGTTTAAGACTTTTTCATTGAAAGAAAAAAAAAGAAAACGGACAAATCAAAGGGGAACATTCTGTGACATATCCTGCCTACGGAGAGGTCAAATACTGAGGGACATGAATGATAAAATGTATCAATAATACATTGAGGCATAAGGAATCAAGGTGGGGAGTGCTGGTGGGGATGGTGCCTAAATGAGGCGTGGGCGCCTTGTCACATCAGGGTGTGCTGCCCCACATGTTCCTTTTTAGTGCTGCATAAGGTGTATATATATTTGGCATGTCAGGTGAACAGGTGTTGTGTATAATTCATCCAGATTCCATCTTTTATGCCCCTAAGTGGCTTTGGAGTCTGCTGTCGCTAGCAGAGCTGCCCCCTCCCCACCACCACCACCTCCTTCTGATATTTCACAGGGAGAAATCTGGGGTTGTATAGGGGGACAAATGAAAGTGTGTCTAAATCACATTTTGAGTTTATTGTTTTGCTAAATTTAGGGTTTAGCTTTGTGTTCAGAAACTGTTTGATTGCTTGGGTTTGCTCCACTTACCTTTGGCATTTGCACACAATTTGCACACAAGGTGTATTGAGTTCTGTTTATTTTCAAAACTTTTTGTTACTAGCCAGGGGTTTTTGATTAAGTCAGGCTGTCAGCCACCAAGCATGCAAAGATTTTGCATGACTTGACAGGTTAGAGAAGAATCATGTGCCATGGTTAACTAATCAAAAGCACAGGGTATCGTCCCATGTGTTGTCACCACTGACATTGTGTATGAGAACTGGACCGAGTGAGTGTGATGTCACCTAAAGAAAATTGTGACATGATATAAATGATTTTTTAAATTTTTTTTGTGAAATAGGCGCCTCAATGTTGTAAATGGTAAATGGCGTATACTAGTATAGCACTTTACTACCTTTTTAGAGGGCCCTAAGCGCTTTACATTAATGGTGGCTCCATTGCCTAACACTGGCACCAACCTATAATCACCAGAAGCAAAGGTGGGTCCTTTGTTTTGCTCAAGGACACCTCAACACATGCTTCCAGGGTGGGAATTAAACCTTGCAATCTGCCAATCAGATGTTGATAGCTCTGCCCATGGTGTAGCTGGACATCGTCAGTGAGCAGTGACAGTGTCCAATTTGGTCTGAGTCATCGTTTTCTATGGCAACCAATTTCGACAATCAAGAGTGAGCTTGTTGGAAGTCTCTACCAGTCTCTACACCTCTACCACTTGAAAGCCCGCATTGCATGTGTTAGAATCTGTCATTTAAACGTTCAATGTGGGGGCAAGCTGGTGCCACCTACTTTTACTGACACATCTGATTGGCCAGTTTATAACTTGAATTAGTTGCACTACATAAAAATATCAGAGTAAGTAGAAATTGGGATCATCGAGAACATATTAAAAAATGAAGCAAGAATGGCTATTCTGACAAATACAATGACTCAGTGATAGCTGTTTATTTCTCAATACAAATCTGCGGGATTTTGGATTCTTAGAGGCAGTGGGTACTTCCTGTTTGATAGTCCAGTCCAATCCAGCTCTCATATAGTCAATGGTTGTCACATACCTGTAGGATGTTAGAAATGTGTTTTCTGCACTTGACCCATCCCTTGGGGAAGTGCAGAGGTGCAGTCTCACTGACACGCTCAAAAACTATTTGGTGGTTCAACTCCACCCAATCCAACCCCTTAATGCTGAGGGTCAAGCAGGAAGAAAGGCTCAATTTTTAATTCTAATTCCAACATAAAAAGACATTTTAAAGAGATGAGGGGAAAAAAACAGTTCTTTTCGATCACCATAATGTCACCCACTTCTTATTTGGGTCCTCCCTATTGGTGCTCACCACAGTTTGGTTTTACTTCAGACCCCTTTCCTGTCCCTCGCTTGCCATCAAAAAATGTTCCACCTTGGCTGTTCCAGTGCGGTCTGTGATTTTTGTGCGTCTGGGTTCAAGCTTGGGTTTTTCCAAGTGCCAGCTTTCAAGTTGTGATCTAACTTCTGCAGTAAGACAGAATTCAGAAATATGGTCAAATGCATTTTTCATTCCAGTGTCAGGGGAACACTCCAGCCTGGTTTTGAAGGCGAGAATACTGTATAAAAAAGATTTTTTTTAACTTTTCTATGAACAACTGGTGCAATGAGAAATTTACTTTATGAGGCGCTTTATGAGGTTTGTCTTGTCACAGGTTTCAGGTGTAAAGCAAACTAATAAAACATTGGAAGATTTGAATAATCTCTGAAGGGATATCCGTAAAAAAAACACTCTTTATACCAAACTTTAAGTTCATTTCTATCAAAACCTAAATATAGATTCTTTTTAACTAATTAAAACCAGTTGATGAAAGTGAAGGAAGGGAACTTTGTTGCAGTAGTTTATGAGGAGAAAAATAAAACAATCAAGAAAGGAAAACATTTAACAGTGTAAACTTGAGATTTGTAGATGGGGACTTGAGATTCTGACTTGATCTTTGCAAGTCTCATGTGCAAAGACTTGACTTAGGACTTGAGGTCAAGGACTTGAAACTTGACTTGAAACTTTGTGCTTGAGAACAATGCTAATTGTGAAATCTTGGGTTTCGGCTCTAGTACATCAATGTTAAGTCAAAAAACACAAGATCTCTTTACAATGTTTTTGTATTAGGAATGCAGAAGCAACATCTGTCTGTCACTCTGTCCCCAATAGTTCATAAAAGCAGTTTATTACTTTCTTTGTGTTACAAATGTTCATACAGTTTAACTCAAAATTTTAAGCCAAAAGATGCAATTGGTCACTTACAACTTCAGACATGACTTCAGACATGACTTGAACGCAAAGATTTTGGACCTGACTTGGACTTATATGGAAAGGCTGCAAACATGACTTGGACCTTAACGCGAAGACTTCAGACATGACTTGGACCTTAACGCAAAGACTTAAGACATGACTTGGACCTTGACGCAAAGACTTAAGACATGACTTGGACCTTGACGCAAAGACTTAAGACATGACTTGGACCTTAACGCAAAGACTTAAGACATGACCTGGACCTTAACCCAAAGACTTAAGACATGACTTGGACCTTAACCCAAAGACTTAATACATGACTTAGACCTAAATACAATGACTTCAGACATGACTTGGACTTAAATACAAAGATTTTGGACCTGACTTGGACTTTAATGGAAAGGCTGCAAACATGACTTGGACCTTAACACGAAGACTTCAGACATGACTTGGACCTTAACCCAAAGACTTAAGACGTGACTTAGACCTAAATACAAAGATTTTGGACCTGACTTGGACTAAAATGGAAAGGCTGCAAACATGACTTGGACCTTAACGAGAAGACTTCAGACATGACTTATAACTTAGTGCAAAAATTTCAGATATGACTTGAATCTAAATACATAGACTTCTGACATGACTTGGACCTAAATGTAGACGTGACTTGGGCTTTAATGGAAATTCAAAATCAAGGAAACTGTATCGCAAAGGATTTTTTCCCAACGTTTTTACAACAACACTATGCAGACATTCAGCGCAATGATATGTTCTCATTATTGCTCATTATTGCTGGGCTGTACGGTGGCGCAGTGGTTAGCGCTCTTGCCTCACAGCAAGAAGGGCTCTGGTTCAAGTCCCGGCTGGGGGACGTGAAAAATACAACATCAATGGGGAACCTTGCTGTGTGGAGTTTGCATGTGTATGCGTGGGTTTTCTCCGGGGTCTCCGGCTTCCTCCCACCATCCATGCTTCATAGGCTAATTGGCAACTCTAAATTGTCCATAGGTGTGAGAGTGAATGGATGTGTGATTGTTGACATTCTACCCTGCCCAGGGCATCCCCTGCCTTCGCTCACAAGTGGCCGGGATAGGCTCCGGCAGCCCCGTGACCCCGAAAGGGACAAAACAGTTAAGAAAATGAAAGAATGAATGAATATTGCTGTCTGCCAAATTTTCATACGAATTTTAAACAGTCAGATAGTAAAGAATAATTTCTGCTGAAAAACCTCTTACTGAAACAGGTAGAAACATCCACATTCGACTGTTTTTTTCCTTTTCACTGGCGCTTCTAGTTATTTCAAGCCATTTTAAAATTCTGGCCCTCACCTACAAACCTCTTTACGGTCAAGGCTCCAAGAGACTGGTTGACCTCACAGCTCCTTCAGAGCACCGAGGTCAACAGGTCATAATCTTAAAACTCACGGGGATCTGTCTTTTCAGAGATTTGCTCAACCTTTCAGGGAAGAGTAGATCAATTTGAGTCCTTCCAATTCACATCGTTTTCTTTTGTCTTTTTGAGTTTAGAATGTTTTTTTTAAATACATTGCTTCCCATAAGCCATTTCTGTAAAGGATATACTGTAAAACCTGTTATCAGACTATTATTTAGGCTTTTATGTGAGTGCAGATCCTGCAGGGTGATTTAAATGGGTGCAGACAGATACACAAACAACAATTAAAAGCTTGGTTAAGTTTGTTCGTCCTGATTACCAATGAAGTCAGATCCTGCATACAAAGCAGCGCCTCCGCGGCAAATGTCTGCTGCTGTGCATTTGCAATGATCAAGGGCCTGTTCAAAAGCTGGCAGCGTCCCGCCCACAACACAATACACTCTTATCCAAGGACTTTATGAATAAGGACAATCGCATTTACAAAGACAAAAGATAACAGTCCTCGGATTCAAACAGCATTGCATCCCTGGCTACGCGTCACTCAAGTTGCAAAAATGCACAAACAAGGTGACGCACTTCAGTTGGTTGACACCAAACGGTAAGAGAAGGAGGTTCATATCGAAAGCCTGCAACACGCTTGTGTTTCACAACAAACAAACGGCATCCGCCAGCTGAAGCCAATCCTTCAGTGTTTCCGAAGAGATGGGGCAATGTGATTGTCTTTCACACGAGAGGTGATAAAGACAAATGGAAAACCTCACCATGAGCAAGAATGAAAGAAAAAAAAAAGCTTTTCCTGGCAGCAGCTGTCAAGTAGTGAAACATAAATAAACCCTTTATCAAGAGACAAGAAATGAGGAAAAAAAATATTTTAGAGGATAAATTACAGCATTTACTGTATGTGAGGGATAATGTCCGGTGAGATGTCGGTTATCAGAAATTAATGGACGAAGCGGAAGCCTAAACTCTCTGACCCGAAGTAGAGGATGTTTGCTTCCCAGTACGAAGGTTGACCACCACAGATGCTGGGGTTTTTTTGGGTTGTCCGGGCCACGAAAGAGTCTTAGACAGGTGCAACTGTTCCCTTGGACCTTGTGCTCTGATAGTCAGCGGTGAGATGCAAACTGGGTCCTTACTGGCTATGCACAAATGCTGCACGCGTGGGGTGTGCAGGTGACACATTAGAGCGCACAGGACGGTATAATAGGATGCCCAAAAACACTACGATCTGAATCATTTCTAACAGTCAGGAGTCAGTCAGCAGGTATCGCTTGGACAGCACCTCTTGTGTTAGTGGTTTTGAGGGGTTGACAAAGACAAAATCGGACGACACATCTGTCTCTCAACCACTGCACCCTTACTTATCCTTATGTGTTGTTTAAGTGTTAGCTTCAATCAGTCGCGGCACGCCCATAGAAATAATGGACATGAATATTTTCACTCTACGGGTTCACCAAGTGATCTACGATTAAAAAAAAAAAAGTATGTGGGCCATACGGGTTCATCCACATTTAGCCCGTATCCAACCGCATGGGCAGTTGCCATTTGCTCCCATGTGTGGGTTGGTTGATTGCAGCACTTATGTCACTGCTACAAGCTTTTTCAAACAGATTTTTTTTGTCTGCTTCTGATTCACAACTATTTGAATACAGATGTACTGAAGAAACAAAGCTTTAATCTTCATTTTCTTCATCTATGTCCTCCATCAGGGGAATGATACTAAAATGAACCCTATTTTCATTCAAGTGGGTCTTTAAAATGAGCAGTTTAGATTTATTTATTTTATACAAAAGCTCCTCGTTCACCTTATTCACCTTTTTGAAGGGGTCACAGTTTTCTCTAGAATTAGTAAATCATACCAAACCTCATACCAAAACATTACTTTCTTTGGAGAAAATTCTACCATTTTAAAATTATTACTGTAATAATGTGATATTTTTGTGGTGGAAAAAGTTGCCTCCAAACAACTCAAAAATTTGCATTTATTACCCAGTTTCCAAACTCTCGTTCTCTCCTGGTATTGAATAGATATTGTTCCATTGTTATGTGCGAAAAATTGTAAATTCAGTTTCAGCAAATTGCTCAGTGATCACTTTCTGTGTGGTAGGAATAGAATTTTTCTGTAAAACGATATGTGACTCTCCCCACTCGGTGAGGGGAGAATGAAGGGAAGAGAATCACTCATAAATCATTGCTTGACATTGCTGCTTCATTACCCCAAACTCACTCTTTCCCGGCCTCTTTTCTGTCTCTCATCAAAACTCCATAATCCCTGTCAAAGCTGTTTGGATTGTAGGTTAAAAGTGATTCACAAACAGGGGGAAGAAAGAACGAGCAAGGGAATGGAAAGGGGAGAGCTATAATCTCCTGCGCATGGCGCTCTGTTCCACACACTTTTATGATAATTACCTCTTTCTAGCTCTAGCCGGCTCCATACATTTTTTTTTTCTTTTATAGGTGCTGGAAGTGTGAAAATGGAAGTGCCTTGTGATTATAGTGCTCAAAAGTGTGGAGAATCCTCATTTCCAGTGAGCAAACGCGAGAGCTGATCATTCCTGTTTTTGAAAAGGGCTGCCCCCCCCCCCCCCCCAGAAATGTCAGCTTGATGGATTTCAAGTCGAGGTCAAATTTGAACGCTCTTATTAAAAGTTGAGCACTGTTATGGATCGCATGTTGGGGAGAGCACGGCGCTGCGTCCCCGCAAACGCTGCAGATTGCACGGCTGCTCAGATCTGGGTCTAAGCAGGAGGGAAGGAGTCGATTTCCGCCTGACGCTGAGCCGTTCTAAGCTAAGCCAGGACTGTTTTACTACAGGAAATATAAAGCGACGAAGAAGTGACACTAATCTGCTGTAAATGTTCTCTGCCGGTGGCGTCTATATTCAGTTAGCTGCTTGACTGTCTGCCAATTTACCTGCGAAAGAAGTTTCAAAGCAGAACCGCCGCGAAAAGGCTGCTGACATTTAAACACTGTAATATGTTTCTGTGCATCTACTGTGGATTTACAGTAATGTCATACAGTAGGAGTGACACCCCGCTGAATTTGAAGGAAAGAGAAGAAAATTCAACATACACGAATGATGGAAACCCTTTTAATCTAGTAGGATCCATGGAGGTTTAAGGCTTATGCTACTTTCACACCGTTCAAGCATTTAAGCAACCCCTTTAATGAAAGGTCAATGTGAATGGATGTATGTGCGCATTTCGGACGTCTGTGTTCAAAACTCCTTTTTTTTTTTTTAAAGACAGTTTCCGTGCTCCATATACATTCGACTGTACGAACGCACATTGAAAGTTAAACCACTTGAACTTTGACCATTGGTGTTGACATTGAGGTTTTAAAATTGATCACTGAGGAGAAATGAATAATTAAGATGTGTGTACACCTGGAATTCTTTAATAGTCTTTTCTTTATCTGAATAAAACCTGTAGCAAACCGTCGACATTTCACACTAAGTCTCACCCAACTCTGAGTACATCCACTAATATCAGGTAGCAACAGTCTAGTCTGAACACCATATGCTAAAAAAGCGTTCAATAATATTTAATATAATATTTAGCACATTCGTAACACGTCCATTGTGTGTGTAGCATTAGTTACATGCACCCTTAAGGCTGCTGCGGAATTTTTTGATTGTCCGTGTTGGTGGAGGATCACCTGAATCTTAAGCGGAGTACAGGTGCGTCTTGCAGTGCCGTCGAGGCTCGTTCGGCCACCTCAAGGGACATTATGAATATATACATACCATTTATGGTGAGGTATTTATAAGAATAATGTAAGTTGCATGCGCTTATGATATCAGTGTGATGCCCTAACGCCACACAGTAGTCACGTTTTTTTTATCTAACCTTTATTTAACCAAGAAGATATTAAAAACCATCTATTTAAGGGAATCCTGGCCAAGAGGTAGAAATTTTGAGGAACAACTGGCAATTCACAAATTTTGCACACATGTTCACTATGACTTGTTGACCGCAGCAGCCCAGTAGCAAAAAAAAAAGGATAAATAAATACATAAATGAAAAAAATAGAGAAAGAAAGAAATAATGCATGAACCTTTTCACTCTATGGGATCACTGATTGGTCGCCCACCAACCCAAAGGACAGTTGGGACATGAAGCTGTGGCTTCCTGCATTTTTTGTTCTTTTGTTTTTTTCTCTCTCTTTTTTTCCACTTTTTAATTATTTGTTATTCTCTGTACAACAATTGTCAAAGTTTGAATTCAAAACCTTGACAGACTTTAAAAAGTTCATGCTTTAATTTTTTAACTGTCAGATATTTATTTCCCAATTTTGGATTTCACAATAAGGTGTAAATGAAATTATACTTTGGTTTGTTTTTAGCTAGGTTATTAGGTTCTAAGTTGTGACAAAGCAGAAAGCCCTTCCGTCTTTATTGTTCCGCACTCTGACATGTTATGTCACTTCCTGCTCTCCCTAGTTTTGGGTGTCACATCTCGCATGCACACATGTGTAGACACGTAATTACATATTAGGTTTTCTTCCTGTTGTGGCTGCACACTGGGCAAAAAGATTGAATTACTCAGAGGCAAGAATTTCCCACATCTCACTTTAAACCAAGGTACCCAAGGCGTCAACCCTCATAGTCATTTAAAATGGAGAACAGGAAGTGACATCACATATCAAAACAGGATTTCTGTTTTCTTTTTTGTGATTTTTTTTTTCTTCTATTATTTAAAATTCAATTAAAATATACTTTGTTATATTCCTATAGAGAACATAAAAACATTACTATTGAACTTGTTCCTTTTAATGAATTTAATGTTTGATTATTATATAAATGAATTGTTACACCCCTAATTTTTAACTAATAAGCAATCTCAATTAATTATTATAAAACTGTACGCATATTTTTTTGGTTCTTAGTGAGGTCATTATTGTTTTAATGTTTTTGTCATAACATTTTAAAAGGAAAGTTTGTAACATTTCTTAAAAAGGCCAACTCTTTAACACCACTAAAGACTTTTTCCAGCTGAGGTTCTGTTTTCGCATAAGTTTCAATACATTTAATTACCAGTGGTCAACCATCACACACAAGCCTGGGCTCAAGGGCAGTTACCCTCTATGTCCTTATGTTAATCCAATGTTGTTATAGTTGGAAATGGAAGAAGGCGTTCCTATAAACTGAACTGTCATAAGCCATATATCTGCGATTTGTCATCATTTCCCCAGGTACGTTAATGTAATAGGTCCATCAACTATATATGTGAGTTAAAATCCCCGATTCAGGCTCCCGCTTTCATCTGAGCTAAAGTGACCGATGATAAATGCGGGGGAGCAGCAAGAGCGTAGCAGATGCTTTCATAACCTGCTCTTTCACTGCCTCCACTTTAACATTTCGAGTCTGCTCCCTAATTAGGCAGCGTTGCACCTTTTAGGACTTTAAAGCTGTCTACTAATGTCCCACACAAAACCTGAACTGCTGGAGGGCAATTTAGCGAGGCAGGTCGCAGCAGCGGGGAGACGCCAAGTGTCCCATTTCACCATCCCCAAGGTTTTGTCAACAGTAATAAAATCTTAGAACGCTGGAATTAGCTTTTCAGGTCATTGAAGTTAACCCTCAGTCGGGACTGCGGCGTCAGAGAAAGTGCCGTTAGGGTTTGAAGCTCTAAAACGATGGAGGTCGTTAAAACTGAGCATAAAACGATGCCTTTAACAAGCACAAAACCATTACTGGATCTTCCGTGATGCGTGCAGAGCGTCCGCCGTTTTTGCACATGTTCGGTAATGAGACTCATTAGTTGGGGAATTTGGTTGAATATTCAAAAAGCAGGACCCAACTGGGACTCTCCTTGCTTTTCAAATCCGTCCTCTTATCAGCCGTTGCTGTAAGCAATTCATCACCTGATGATGAAAGCAAACCAACGCAGCCTGAAGAGACGTCTGGCGGTTTCCCCTCAGCCTCCTTCTGCCGTTGCATGTCCATCATCCTTACGTGGAGGAACAGATTACAAATGTCACTCGTGACTGTCAAACCAACCCCTGCCGCTGCAAACACCAGACTATAATGTCTTTGTTGGGTTGAAATACGGGCAATCCCTGTTTGTGTAAGTGTTAGCGCTCGAAGAGAACATGTCCTTTTTTTTTTTTTTTTTACGGTTTCAACAGCACCATTAAAAGTGTCCTGGCAGGAGACAAATAGCACCGACCTGTTCAAATGGATGTTTAATTTATGAATGAAATGTTTGATTATTTGCTGTGGAGTGTAAAAAAGGGGAGACGTCTCCTGTTGACCGGGGTGTTTTGGTTTAAAGACCCACTCCGATCATCTATTGATCTATTGTAAAAGCGTTCTCAGTGGTCTTTTATTTACGATTATGTCATATTTTTATCAAAAATCATAAAGCCTGTGTCTTTTTCTAGCGATGGAACAAAAATGCCTGCAATATTGGAGCCATCCAGCCATACAGTTTTGAAAAAAAGAAAAGCAATTTTGAGCTTAATTGTCGTCATAAATATTATATGAAAAATGACACAAGAACAAAACACAATTTTCATTTTAAGTGCAGTTGAAACAATAGCAGTTCAAAATCTCAAACTTTAAAAAAAGAAGATGTAGTTTTTCAATCCTGATGTTGCACGATTAGTGTAATTTTTTTCTGAGCTGTCAATACTTTGTTTTATTTTTGAGTTTCCCAGATGTCAGCTGGGTTCACACCGACACAGAGACACGCACAAGTCCTGTCTTGCAAGTCCGAGCCAAGTCTGAAGTCTTTGGTGAGATATAAAAGTCATGTCTCTAGTCTTTAGCAGTAATTTGAAGTCTTGAGTCTTAAAACTTCTAGTTAAAATGTATATTTCACTGTCACATATATGAATTAAAGGATTGGTGTAGTGGTTTGCACTATTGTCTCACAGTAAGACAGCCCTGGTTCAAACCCCAGCTAGTGCTTTCTTGTGTGGAGTTTGTATGTTCTCCTCTTTCATGTGTTGGGTTTTCCCGCAAAACTCGTCTAAAAGTAGCTAGGATAGGCTCCAGCATCCTCAAAAGGGCTTAAAGACCCACACTAAACATCTGTTGATCTATTTTAAAAGCGGTCACAGTTATATTTTAATTATGATTTTGCTATTTATAGCATAAATTAAAAAAAAAAGGTAATTTTGTAGGACATAGTATCTCCAGAGCAGAAGTAGTGCATTAGAAATACCCCTCTGAGTTGTGGGTGGGACCGTTGGCCCAGAGCAACCCCGCCCCCTTTTCCCTTTGCTGAGAGAGCACACTGAACCACTAGCTTAGAGCCCCTTACGCCCACAACATAAGATTACCAGTGCAACAATATCAGAGCTATTCAGTCGTACAGTTCTGAGCCAGATGCCTGCTTGGACGAGAAAAATAAAGACATACATACATCTAGTCCTCTACTACTGGATGTGATGGAATATGGCAGAGCAGGGAGCTTGTGACCTTCCCTGTATATTTTCTATCGCTCTTTTTTAAACTGGATTTTTTTTGTCTGCTCCAGATTCACAATGATTGGAATAAAGAAATACTGAGAAATTAAATGTAGAGTTTAATTTTTCTTTATTTATGTCATTTATCATCGAGAAATTACACAAAAACACATGAAAAAATGCTATTGTTCAAATTCCTAATCATCTTTTTTTCCTGGTCACATTTTGTTTGCTTAAGTCATATTTCAGGCCACCCCTCCTTCTCTCCCTGTAGTTTCACCCCTATGCTAATCCAAAAATCCCCAAATTAAGCGTTTAAAATAACATCAATGAATTATGGAAGAAATTTTGACATTTTTTAAAGTGAAGCACTTCCTGTGATGCTTTACTCTCCTTTTTGACAAAATTTTTCCATTAAATGAATTTCACACACTACACGAGTGCTCTGCTGATTGTATCCTCTAAATTCATTAGCCCGTCAAAGGCTTTACACTTATCTTCTTTGGTTATAAGGCAAAGAAAAAAAAAGAAAAAATGAAGGTCCTGTTGTTTTTTTTTTCTTGAAAATAATCCCTTTGTATTCATGGCATGGATGAGCAATTCAAACTAATGAAGTATTACTTCACATGAAAGAAAAGGAGAAAGATGATTTTAATTTACCATGTGTCAACAGCTTTCAAAAAAGCATGTCAAGACGTTGCGGCAGTTTAGAAATTAAAGGGCTTTCTTTGCTTTCGCAGGCAAAGCTGTCACTTTACTTTTTAAGATTTCTGCTCCTCGCTGCGGCGCATTTCACACATAAAAAAAAAGAGAAATAAACCCACACCGATATCTCTAGAGCCTCTTCAAATCTATTAATATTTCTATTAGTAATTCAATTTCTTTGCCTTTGATAAAGATAATTTATGCAATTATATAATATTCATTTCAGACATTTAGGAGAGGCCCAAGGCTCATGAGTGTTAACTCTGAGTGGGTTTCATTGCGTTAAATTTTAGAAATTAGAATGTTAATTCTTGTTTTTAGAGGATTCATTTATTCCTAAAGGGGCCAACTGTAAGATTGACTTTAATTAGATACAGCCGGTTAAAATTCACCCCGACAGAGTGAAAAAAATACCTTTATGCAATATTGGGGCATTCTCCACCACTGAGCTCCCCTTGACCTCCTGCTTTTCCTTTGACTTCTGAAGCTTTTGGATGACTTTTGCCGTAAACTTGCACTTTTTTTCAGAAAATCCATTTTGTTTCCCCTTTAGGTAACACGAGACATCAGCTCAATTCCATTACCTTTCCCTGTTCTCGGCTGTGCCAAAGAGCCTATAATAAAATGAAGATGGCCAGAGTTGATTCAGTTTAATGGAGCTAATCTCATTCAAGTATTTCGAAGTGAGATAATAAAAAAAAAAGAAAAAAAAATATACCGTGCTGTTGAGGAGCTGAGCATGTGATTTACTTTTGGAAATGAAAATAAACCTTGAAGGACCTCAGCAGATTAAGGGGGAAAAAATTGTTTCAGATAAATAAGGCTTGACCTGTTTATTTCATAAGTCAAGACGACTGCTACGAAGAATACCGGCTGTTTTTTATTCGGTTACTGAACATTCCTAGTGTGTTAAAACCAATGGAACACATGACTAAAAACCATAATAACAGAACACAAAAGCCAGGTCACACAGCCACTGCATACATTTATCTCATGTTCCACTTATAAAACAGTCTTTCATGTTACATGCATGTTATACGCAACGCATAAGTGTTTCTTGCGTTCGTCAGTCGTTGATGTGAGCAGATGTCTGTCGAGGGTTTTGGCCGATGGGTCAATTTTTGTTCGGTTGAGAATTATGCATTTTACGTGTAGTTTATTATTATTACAAAAATCGTACATGCTGGATATTGTGGCTTTCCACAACCCTTCTATGTCTAAGGATACTTTCACGCAATTTATAACTTTAATATTGCACCTACAGCGCACATATTAAATTACATAATTGACGCACAAATCAGTAATAAATTGCAAACACACAGCACAACAATCACACATGGTTCATGTTCTACGGTACTGCTACATTTCCTTAAGTGTTGTGGCTTTGTAGCTTAAAGTCAAAGTCATAATAAAACATTTAGACAGATATTTGAACAACGTGTACCACAGAAAAAAGGTTCCAGGTCAGTAGGAACAACCAGAGTCCAAAAATAAGACGCATTGGATAAAACATACTTTTTAAGAAATGTATAGAATTTTAAGGGTTCTTTATGGCCCAAAAAATGTACTCCAGATCTTCAATGTTGTCCAAGTAAATTATATCCTATAGTCCTGGTTGTCTTGCAGAACAAGTTACAGCACAGGAGATGAGGGATCCAAGTGTCCACGGATTATATGAAATCCTCTCCACCTTTATCCACCTTTGTCATGGTAGGGATAACACATCAATGCAAGGGTGGGGTCATTTGGACCCTATAAGATAGCAGGATTGCAAGGTTGGTTAAGGCCTCTGCAGTAGGACATTCCTGATGTATCCCTGGAGGTTAGATCCTAAATGTCATACCTAAGGGCTTGTTGGAAGATCTACTCTGATGGGATTATATGTATAACACAAAAAACACCAGCTTCTGTCCCTATCCAAAACAAACTATTTCTTTTTTTGTCTTGGACTCTTGCTCCATGTTGCATTTTTGCCACAAGAGTTATGACGTGCATACTCTCAGGCGCTATAGATCTGCAAATAGATGAACGTACAGACATGTAATTAAAAAAGCAATAAATGAACCGATCAATACGAGAAATTCATGCCCGCTACGTGCAGAGATGAAGGAAAAGAATGGAGGTGAAAACAGCAGATAACACTCTATATCATGCTGGCTCCAGTTTGCTGTACTGCTCCTACAGGGAGCAATTTACTCGTCTTCCTCCAAGCTCCAACAGCCGTGGCAATGCAGAAACCCTCTCTACCCCCAAAATAAAGAGGCATCTGCTGGGGAAATCAACTCTCAGTTTGGCCTCTCCACACTTAGATCCCTCATCTCCTGTGCTGTAACCTCTGAAAGCACCTGCCGCGTGGCCATTACCAACGCGCCGGGGCTTTAAGCAGGGGAAGATGGATCTGGTGCCTGTCCCCAGCCAAAGCCCCACACATCCCTCCTCTGTATTCCACACCATTACTCGTTTAGCTGCCACCATTACTCGTTTAGCTGCCACCTTGCCATCCTGCATCCTCTTTCTCCATCGCTGCTTTCCTCCCACTGTTGTTTTGTTAGCCACCACGCCGCACGGCTGCAATAGGATATAAATATCTGAAGGCGTGAGCTGCACCTAATAAAGCAAACGGATGTGGAAGGCCGTGGCAGCCGATCACAATACTTTAGGGGTGTGAAGGCGATTTATTCGCTCATTTAAGGCTTGGTAGGGCCTTAAAGCATTCAACTGGAAGAAGCTAAAGACAAATGGAGATCTGGGTAACTCTTGCATTAGTGAGATTGACTTTTTGATGTAGATTTAAACAATAGAAGTGACTTTGAGGAGGTTTTGACACGAGGTTCTCCGGGAAGAGATGAAATCCATGAAATAGATGATTACAGATAGATTACAGATGTTTTGAGGCCGTAAAAACCCTCACTACACACTTTATACACTTTTTTTCAGAAATATATGAAGGTTTTTTAAACTTTTCTCTCTTGTGTAAACCCCCAAATGTCCTTAAAACCGTCATTCGTTTTTTTCTGTATGCAGATGTCCGTGGAGGGTTTCGGCCAATGAGATTTTACGTGAATTCGGTTTTAAGCTGTTTTAAAAATTTTGGGTTGGTTGAAAATTAAGCTTATATGTAATTATTCTGTAAATCTATAAATTATTCTTGTAAATGAATTGTGTGGGATTTTTTTTGAGATACATACGCAAAACATTTGTGGCTTTCCACAACCTTTCCATGTATGTCTAACAGACCATCCATCCATCCATCTTCCTCCGCTTATCCGGGACCGGGTCGCAGGGGCAGCAGTCTAAGCAAGGATGCCCAGACTTCCCTCACCCCAGCCACTTCCTCCAGCTCCTCTGGGGGGACCCCGAGACGTTCCCAGGCCAGCCGAGAGACGTAGTCTCTCCAGCGTGTCCTGGGTCTTCCCCGGGGCCTCCGCCCAGTGGGACATGCCCGGAACACCTCTCCAGGGAGACGTCCAGGAGGCATCCGGACTAGATGCCCGAGCCACCTCAACTGGCTCCTTTCGATGTGGAGGACAAGCGGTTCTACTCCGAGCTCTTCGCGGGTGAACGAGCTTCTCACCCTATCTCTAAGGGAGCACCCAGCCACCCTGCGGAGGAAGCTCATTTCAGCCGCTTGTATTCGGGACCTCGTTTTTTCGGTCATGACCCATAGCTCATGACCATAGGCGAGTACTGGAACGTGGATCGACCGGTAAATTGAGAGCTTTGCTTTTCGGCTCAGCTCTCTCTTCACCACGACGGACCGATAGAGCGACCGCATAACTACGGACGCCGCTCCGATCCGCCTGTCAATCTCACGCTCCAATCTTCCCTCACTCGTGAACAAGACCCCAAGGTATTTAAACTCCTCCACCTGGGGCAAGGACACTCCACCCACCGAGAGATGGCAAACTACCTTTCTCCGGTCAAGGACCATGGCCTCAGATTTAGCGGTGCTGACCCTCATCCCAGCCGCTTCACACTCGGCCGCAAACCGCCCCAATGCACGCTGGAGGTCCCGGTTCGATGAAGCCAACAGGACAACATCATCTGCAAAAAGCAGAGAGGAAATCCTGTGGTCCCCAAACCAGATCCCTTCCGGCCCCTGGCTGCGCCTAGAAATTCTGTCCATAAAAACTATGAACAGAACCGGTGATAAAGGGCAGCCCTGCCGGAGTCCAACGTGGACCGGGAACAGGTCTGACTTACTGCCGGCTATGCGAACCAAGCTCCTACTCCGGTCATACAGAGACCGGACAGCCCTCAGTAAGGCTCCCCGGACCCCATACTCCCAGAGCACCCCCCACAGGATGCCACGGGGGACGCGGTCAAACGCCTTTTCCAAATCGACAAAACACATATGAACTGGATGAGCGAACTCCCACAAACCCTCCAGGGCGGACTTCATCCACCCCCGGGGCCTTGCCACCGAGGAGCTCGTTGACTACCTCAGTGGCTTCAGCCCGGGTAATAATCTTCAAAAGAAGGCGTGTCAGTGGGATTGAGGAGATCCTCGAAGTACTCCTTCCACCGCCCGTCAATGTCCCCAGTCGAAGTCAACAGCTCCCCACCTGCACCGAAAACTGTGCCTGTGGAGAACTGCTTTCCCCTCCTGAGTCACCGGACGGTTTGCCAGAATTTCTTTGAGGCCAACCAATAGTCCTTCTCCATGGCCTCACCGAACTCCTCCCAGGACCGAGTTTTCGCCTCCGCAACAGTCTGGGCCGCAGCTCGCTTAGACTGCCGGTACCTGTCAGCTGCCTCTGGAGTCCCGCAGGCCAGCCAGGCCTGCTGAAGAAGGAGTCTAACAGACTTTACACACATGTACCACGGATGTGTAACTTTTGTATCGCACATTTGGCGTACGTATAAAACTATATAAATCCCTAATGAGTTGCATATAAACAGCTCAATAATCACACGGTTCATATTCTACATTGATTGCGTGGTTTATTCGTTTTTCTTCTTCTGTGGTTTTAATGTTGTTCATTCGTGGTACAAATGTGAAAATTTCCCATAAAGACCACAATTTTTCTCACTTTTTCCATGTATATTCACGTATGACCACTTTTCATTATGTAGTTAGTGGCCGTGTGAAATGGCCTTCAGGCTTTGTATTTGGAAACTAATGAACACAGGCTCAGAAGGAGGTCAGATTTATTGACCTCAGGCCGAACGAGGAATCTGTGGTGATGGGAAGTAACAGTTATCGGCCAACAGGAGGTGCGTGGGGGGGGGTCACTATGGAGGAGAGACATATAGGAACTTAGACAAGACTTGAGATGACTAGACAGACGTAAGTGCTATTGTCTTTCTCTGCCATGGCAGCTCGTGGGCACAGATCATCAGCGGATGACGTCACAGTAAAATGGTAGTCAAACACACTGCAGAGCCAACACAGGGAGGGGAGCCGCAATTAGGAATGTCCTTTCCTGTCCGTTCCGTCCCATCCCACACAGTTTGACGTTCGTTTGCTGTGGCAAGACTCAAGGATTAGTTAAACAAGGGAACTTTACACCGGAATATCCGATCAAGAGATGAGCAGGTCCAATTTCCACAACCTAGTATTCAGAACAATATTTGAGATAGGTTGAGTAGAGTAAACCCCCGGTGCTTGGTCAGGGAAAGAGATGAAAGTTAGTCAGGATGGTCCACAGGAACAGAACACTTGGATAAAGGAGTCCAGACACACTGATGCAGGACTGTCTGCTCCTAATGTAGGAGAGCCACAGGTGATGTGCACAACCTAACTGCTCCACAAACTGAGACAGACTGACTACAAATGCTGCAAACACGAGGAGTCCAGATTATACATTTGGCCCATAGGACGCCGATACAGACTACACTTTGATTGACCAATTTCCTCACTTTGAATAGTCAGGCTGCACGCAAGGAGCCCATACCTATCACTTGAACAGTACTAACATGTGCTAGTTACAGGTCGCAGGGTCAGGGTTGAAAAAATGAAACATTCTTGCGACACCCCTACACCTCACTTCATCCAAATTCAAGGCTACAAACACTTTGGGCTTGTGTGGTGGGTTCAAGAACGCGCTTAGCACAAGTTTTTGAATGCTTTTTTAACATAGAGTTTTCACACTGGACTGTCGCTACCATACTGGACTGTCGCTACCATACTGGACTGTTGCTACCATACTTACTAAACTCATAGTTGAAAGAGGCTTGGTGCGAAATGCCAACGTGGTGCAAATCTCACGAATCTTCCCTCAGCTTTTTCTTTATAGCTCTATTCAGATATGTGAAAAACTGGGTGTCATATAATTCCGGCTGGTAACAAACCACTATTATCAGTCTCTCCTCATGATCAATTGTTAAATGGTCGGCACTTGCGTGTTTGAAAAGGAGGCCATCCATATATCACTGCCAAATCAGAGTTCCTCATTGGTCAAAGTTTCACTTTCAGCACTTGCTGTGCTTTTTATACATAGAGCCCAAAAAAATGACTTACAAACTTCTGTAGCGTGAACAGGAGAGTTTTGAACACGGAACCTCGAAATGTGCTCATATTAGCGCCTTTCCATAGGAAGGGGTGGCTTGAGCATGTGAACGTAGCACTACCCTTGTGTGTTGTGTACATTTTCTTTTCAACCTGTCACTTGCAGCATGCCGTAAAAAACATTCCCATAAACATTTTTGCTGTATGGGCTGACCCAATCTCCAATGTTAAAATTTCCCGTATATACCTGTAAGGGCAGTTGTGATTAAGGCCTTATGATAGTAATGAATTCAGATCCAAATGCTTATAGTCCACACTTCTCTTTTACAATCTTAATAACTCTTAAGTTATTAAATGTCCTTTTTCAATTTTTGAAAAACAAATGTTCCATGCTTTTTAAGACCAATACCTTGGCCTCCGCTGGTATAAGTTTAAAAGATTTTTTACCAAATATAAACCAGCTTTTCTTCATTTAGTTTAGCTTCTGTGGGTACCAGGCTTTTCTCCCTTCATTTGCATTCTTGTTTTATCAAGTGCTCATTCAAAAATACATTAGTGCCCTTCAATTTTCATCAGATTTTTCCAGTGTTATAGGATTTTTTTTTTTCTTCAGAAACCTCGAGCTTACAGCGGTGCATGGAGGTTCTTCCTTCTAGGTGAGTGGCTGACAGGCCTGCATGTTAACCATCCATCGTAATTCGTCTGACATGAGAGAACAGCAGCTCTGCGTTGAATCTAGCTGATCCAAAACACACACAAAAGAATTCAAGTGACTCAGCTTTTCATGCTGTGATCCCACTTTTCAGAGTCTGCACAGGAGGTGGTGTTTTCAAAGATTTGGGGTTAAAATGACAATTTACCAAACCTTGCTGATGTTTATGTGCTTGGTGTGATTATTTTCTTTTCTTGTTTTTTTTAAAGCAGCTAACAATGAGCCTCCAGAAGAAGGACTGCTCTCAGTGTTTTAAATGAGCATCTCCTAATTCTTATTAGCTTCCATCCCATCACATGTGACAGGTTACGACTTTGCTAGACACTGTTGGAATTTGAATTACACAGAAGATGACCTTTGGGATTCATTATAGCCAAGATCATTCAGTGAAACCTTAGATATTTACTCAGGGGGCAGAGAAATCTCTTAGTGGTTCATGTACCGTGTTTTTTTTTAACCATAAGGCACAACATCCATAAACAGCTCTATTTTTTTAATATATAAAGGGCTGTGAGTTCCTCACTAGGCGGAATGCTCCAACAATCCATCCTGCACAGGGGTGGAGCTGCGGGGGTAAGGGGGTGCAGGTTCCCCCCTCATTAAATAGCTTTGCCCCCCAACTTTTGAGTTAATGTCAGTATCATTATTGATACAGATTAAGAAACCATCAATAAAAGCTTCTTTAAACATTACAAAAAGAAGAACAATATTTTTAAGCTCCTAAGAATATTTGCTACGCCCCTGTACATTAAATGTCAATCTGCCAAAATCTGCACTGTTTCCTTGCTATGGCAGGAGGAAATTCCCAATTTTTGCACCACTAATTAAACTGTTTGAAATGCGTATTATGGCCTTCATCTCTGCCACCCTTCCGAAGTCTTCCACCCCCCCTCATAAAATGTTCTAGCTCCACCACTGATCCTGCAGCTCGAAATTTAACCAGAACCAACAGGGTTGATGGAAAAAGCCAAGAATTCCTTCTATTAAGACCCATCCACTGGCTTTCCTTTCCTTCTGGAATGGTTGCTGCTGCAATTCTTCCTGTTTTGAGATTTCTCATTGTTCAGAATGTGTCATTTTCTTCAGGAATAAACATTTAGCAGGAATTTGACAGCTGCAAAAATGTCAACGGCTGATCAGAACCAAATGAGATGAGGCAGTTTAAAAGGTCCCAAAAAGTGTCCCCACTAACTTTCGCTTTTCCTTTAATTACTTTTGCCGTATCATGAATCTTGATCCGTTTACGCAATCATCGAGAAGTAAATTGGCCCTCCGCCAACCCCCCTTTACACATTGATGCTTTGGGCAAGCCCAGCTTGACGTTTTTCGACGTGTTAAAAATAAGAGATCCCAAAACGCTGGTGATTGATGTATGTTTCCAACTATAACAACAATTTTTCTATAGTTTCTGATTTATAAATCAACAAAAAAAAAAATTGTAGGCTATTTTAAGTGAAAGCAACACATCAAGCGCTGCTTTTAGACTGTTTAAGAAAAAAATTCATATATATATTTTCATTCTTATAATCATTATTATTAATATTATTTGACAGAAGTCAGAATGTGTGAAACTTATCGAAGTTGTTTAATTGGAGCAGGCAGTACGTCGAAAAACGAAGATTTGGGCTCACCCACAGCATCAATATGTGGCGCGGGGCGGGGATCCCTACCCATTTGTCCATATATGACGGGTTGGGAGGAGAATATGTCGGTTAAGTTCTGAATTTTTCCCTGCTTCTGAATCTGCCAGAATTGCGTTAATTGTCTCAATGGTTCAAGGTTTACAGTCGTTGAAAGAATGTCAACACTGGAGCTACGGCTCCGATGGGAAAAAGTTGATCCGCACCTCCATCTTTTTTTCTTTTTCTTGTGCCTATCTGTGATATGATGCATTATTTGTATTAACTGCTGAATATCTGTTGTCATACCTTTGAGAAAATGTACTGACTTTGTTGTTGTTTTAAGGTGGTCCGTCCTGGTTCTGGTTCTTGTCAGCCTCTGTGTCACACATTCACACAACACTTCAGATCTGAACTTGCAGCCACAGCAACTATGTCAATGCGGCGCCGCCTTCTGAGGCAAATAGAAGAAACGCAAGTCCTGCTGCGGCTGCATTACCAGCACCACTATCATTGCTTTCCAGAGCTGTGACCTCTTTTATGCATGTGGGGAGAAGAAGAAAAAAAAAAAAAGATGTCTGAGCGGGTCTTAGATACTCTGAGCTGCCTGGAGCTGCAGACAAAAACTCTAATGAAGGAAGTCAGGGGGAAATGTAAGCACACTTGTGTTAATTGACCTGACAGACACCTCCAGTGTGTCTCACAGGAGTAAACTGGTGACACGGCTCTCTGATCAGAGGTGTGTGAGTCTCTCCTCTGTCGTTTTCGCTGACGGCGTAAGGCCTCCCACATTTCACTCCCTTTTTTTCTTTTTTCTCCCACTCTCTGGAAATATCGCCTCTCCCTCCGTGTCCTTTAGTTTCCCATTCAGCTGTCATTCAGCAAAGCCCCACTTTCCTTCTTCTTCCCTTCACACAAACACACACCCATGCACACGCTTGCGCATTGTTGCATTTCAGAGGACACCACTCAGTTCCAATCCCAGTGGCGGTGTCCCCAAAAAAGCTCTCCTCTGTGAGGCTGCAAATGCAGGAGTGGAAGTGTTGCTTGACCCCCTTCAAACGTGACAAAAACCACATAAGGCAACAGCGGAACATGAAACATCACAGGAGGGATCCCTAATCCCATCACATTAAACTAAAAACACTGCAGAGAAGCTGTTTTTCCGCCCGTAACCCCGACATAAATCTATGCATGTTTCCCAATCGTGAGAGCGGCGGCGGGTATTTACAAAGAATTTTTTATTTATTTTTTTTACATTGACATCTGTCTTTTGCATTTTTAACAGTCGGCATTGTAAGGATACACTCCTTTGCGCCGTTATACTCGGAAAAGTGCACTCCGGTCTTCACATCAAGCACCTCCCGGGGCATGGGGGGCAACGAGCGAAGAGTAATTGGGTTTGATTTAATGCAGTAATGTATCCAACACAGCTGTTGTGTTGAACAAGCCATACAGGAGGCCTTCTATTTCTGGTGATAATGGGTTATCTAAAATGCAACTCCAAGGCTGTTATTAAAAGCTATGGGAGGGAAGGGAAGCAACTCTGTTTTTTACTTGTGATCATAAGTGAAAACTGAATTTTCCAAAGTTTAAGTTGCAGGAGCCTAAATAATGCACAATAAAGAAGAAAAAAAAAAAACAATATATAAGCAGGGGCGGAGCTAAAACATTTTGTATGGGGGCAAAACCCTTTGGAAGGGTGGCAAATGAAATGTTAAAAACAATGTATTTCTAACAGTTTTATCATTCTTATCATTTATAGTTTCAACTTTATTAAAAGTGTTGCTATTTATTTTTGGAATGCTTAAAAAGATAGTATTGGTGATTTCTTCATCTTTGTAAATAATTATACTGCTATTATATATTATAAAATTGTGGGGTGGAAGAGCTTTTTGCTGGAGGGGCAGCGTCCCCCTCCTACGCACCCATAGCTCCGTCCCTGTAGAAATGTCACTACGGAGGGTAAGCCGCACTTTCTGAACAAATTCACCAAGCCCATTGTAATGCTTCCTCACACGCGTTCATGAAAAGTAGCTGAGCGCAATCCACGTGACAAATTTGTGTCCGCTGCCTCTTTTGATGCGTGTCAAATTTGATGCTTAATGGTTGTCCAAAATAGTTGTCATAAACTAGATGCTCCTGCCCTGTGTGGGAGGAGCTAGCGTCACGTTTTTAACCTCATCGCTACGTACAGGCCTTACTGGATATCTCATTTATAATGCACGGAAGACACGGATGATGTTGAGAGATCAGGTGTATCTTAAACAGCTCTTCAAAATCGTTAAACACGTCTTTAATTATTCATGAACCCAGATTTTTTTTTTTTGTTATGGCAATCTTTACCATGAACTGCAGAATCTGTGTCAGACGGGCAGCGCTATCAGAAGTACATCTGAGTCTCTGTGACCCGGTTTGACGATCTGCTCTCCCTGCTTTCGTCCGAGGAAGGATATAATAAATACAAGAACAATAATGTCTTGATGCAAATAAGAAAAATATCATAAAATTCAGGAGCGCAAAACGATCAGATTGTCCTCCATGTTTTTTTTCATAGTGCTTCTTTTCTGCATTGCTGTCAGCAGCAAATACTGACATACACAACTACAGTGCCGTCCACTGATTGCTTGTGGAAAACAACCGCTAAAGGTGAACTGGTTGTTAGAGTAAATAAAAGGAATATGCTGTAGGAGCCTATATTTATTTGTTAAAAATCTTATATAAGTCTTTTCTGAGTACCGGTATAAGTTGCACCCCTGGCCAAGCTATGCCAAATGGGACTTATGCTCCAAAAAAGCAGTTATTTTAACAAGAAAACATGTTTTATAATGTCTAGTATAACAAAAAAAATGAATACAAGGAAGTGGACTTGCCTCTGGAAAAGATGAAGCGCGCTTGATGAATTTCAGAAGACACTAATAGAGTCAGAACACTATACAGCTCGCTAGGGAGGACGGAGTAAATAAAACACTTCTCATGATTTATTTAACTTTTCAAAATGTACTCATGCTGTTTTGTTAAAGTCTTTAAGAGGTTAGTAAAGGATGGACAGTCTCATCTGGGAATTCCAACAACTTAATTTTAAGACGCGGGCACGTAGAATCGAAGGAGGAAAAAAAAAAAAAAAGCATATTTCTTTTGCTTGTCAGGCAGCATCCCATCATCCTCGGTCATCGGGAGCCATTAACAAGTCAAAACCCATCTGTGTGAGCTGCCACATTAAAGAATATGCGTTTCCAACACAAAGCGTCCTTGCGGCTGCCATTAGATGGAGGGAAAGCAAGAACTGGAGCCCTCAGCCGCACAAATACCCAACTATTAGTTGTTGTGACACGTGTGGCTACAAAATCCCATTTAGCAGATAAAGGGATCGTGATGTAACACTACTTTGGCATCAAATCCATGGCAGTTATGTTTGAAGCTGCCACCACACAAAAGACAGAACAAGCAAACAACAACCGCAGTACTTCTCCAGCTAGTTTGAGGTGCACAGCTTAGTACCTGCTTGACCTTGTAAATAAATTCATGAGCTGTTTTATTTTCAGGCTTGTCGTTCCATTTGGTCAGGTGCCCCAAAGCACAGTCATTTGCCACCTCACTTGCAAAGCAGGTGCAAACATCATGCAGTGACCTTTCTGTGTCGGGACAAACAGGTGACGTACTTTTGTTTTTCCCCGGGTCGTAACTTTGCAAATTGGGTATTAAAATGCTTGAGTTATGCGTGACCAAACCACGGGATACCTTTGAGCCCCAGATTTAGATCAACAAAAAACTACAATTGTTTTTATACAATTGTGTTTTTTGTTGCTCAGAATCAAAAAATACAATTGTTTCATACAAGAATGAAAAAGCCCTAAAAAAATCTCCTTTGAGCCCTAAATTTAACTCCACCACATGTCAAAGCTGGCGTACGGCGACCCTATTTACAGTGTTGACTGCTGAAAACTACAGGTGGAAACGTAAGTGGCTTCATATAGTTACTCTTTTTTGAAATATTTCAAATTAAAGCTGCAAATAAAAGGGACCTTACTCACCCTTTGCTCCTGCTGTAGCTTTAACTACAGTTTTCTTCATGAATCGTGTGGTTGCCATGGTTGCCACAGGAACCCTGTTTACTGTAAGCATCAACTCTGTTTGTAGACATTTATGATTGCAAGTCAGCTCAAATGAAGACCTGTAACATTACTTACATTTTTTCGCAAAAAGGAGAACATGGCCTCTGAGTTGTAGTGTTGCTAAATCTTTTATAACTAAAACATGGTTTTGGAATACCTTGTCGGCTGAATCTTGTGTTCCAAAAGTCATTTGAAAAGACAGATTTCGCACATTTCAAAAACTTCCATCCCCTCTTTTCTCCTAAAGCTGCATTCACACCGGAATGTGCATTGGAGCGTCAAGTTTCGATGTTAAGCCAATGGTGGTACGATGCGATTTAAGTGGTGTGATGCGATTTGGGCGACAGACACGGCATGGTTGATGCAGCATGTCAACCAATCAGGGACTCAGCTTTGGGAATGTGACATTTTCAATAACTCGATCAGTGGGTTGAAAAATAAATTCAATATTAATACTCTATGCAAGGATTTTCATCCTTGGGGACCAGGGATTGCCAGAGACTGTTTCGACCAATATCAGGCAAAGGCAAAGTACGCCCAGGACCGGTTACCAACCTGTCAAAGAACTCATGGAGTTGGAGTAATCCAGCCCATTACGCTAGCCAGTGGCTCAATAGACAACAGAGCGAACTCCGCCGCCCAGGGTCCAACAGGCTGTTGACTGTTGACAAGATCAGTTTAAGATAAATTAAATCCCAGATTGTAAATTTAAAAGAAATAATTATAATAATAGGAAATGTGAAGTGTTTTTAAACTAAAAGGTAGTCATTGCAAACTTTGAAAAAAAGTTTTATATATATATATATTTATATATATATATATAATTTTTTTTTTTTTTTTAACTTGTCCTGTCCAACAACTGAGCAAACAGATGAGAGCTGAAGGCCTCTTGTGTTGGACAAATTCTACTTTAACAACAGGGGTTATTAATCTTCAGACAAACCAGAGGAATGTCTGAATAAACCCCTTTTGTAGTTGAGGTCAAACTTTATTCAATTCCATCATGTTTGAAAATCTTTGGTGTTGGACCGGACGGAAAAGGAAAGGAGGGAAGAAGAGAGAGGGATGTTAGAGAGGAGGGGGGAGAGGAGGGTGATAATAGGAGGGGAGGGGGGGGGGGTAGAACCATGAAGCAGCCTAAAGCAACAACTTTACTGGATGTTTATCATTGCGGTAAGGTTCAAGTGTAATACAAAACTCAAAGGGCGGGGCCTGTCCACACACACACATTGGGATGCCACAAACACACCTGTTAACTGCAAAGATGTCCACATGTGAACATGTACACAAAACATGCACACAGATAACAATACAGATAGCGTTCACACACGCATACTCGTGCCTTTAAACCAACTAGTGTGAAATATTTCATTCATTCAATCATGCAAACTGTTAGTGTAAAGGTGAGCTGACACCTGTGCTCAGGTGAGTGTTTATGTTCTTCTAAATGGATGATGGAATGTGAAAAGAAGGAGGGAGAGTGACCAGCCATCCCCACACCAAGACCCCCGCCGCAGCAGCATTATATATATATAATTTGCACAAAAATATTGGAATTTGAAAAATACAAATTGTACATTTGAAAACTGTTGCCAAATCTTTTGAAAAAAAAATCTGCTTTTTTTGGGGGGTAGCCTATTGGCCACCATGACATGATAGACATTGAGTTTCAGGTTATTGTGATGACATTTCCACTCCAGAACAGCGTCTGATGTTGGGGCTGCCTGTCTCAGGCCTGCTGTGATGTGGTACAAAAACTTACAATGTCCATCCATCTCCTTCCACTCATCCGGGAAACAAGTGACTGGGTTCGGTCTCTTGTATTCAGGACCTCGTTCTTTTGGTCTTTCTGATCCAAAGCTCATGACCATAGGTGAGTATTGTAACAAAGATCGACCGGTAAATTGGGAGCTTTGCTTTCTAGCTCAGCTATCTCTTTATCACAATGGACAGATACAGGACTGCATGATGGCAGATGACACACCAATCCGCCTGTCAATCTTTCCTCACTCATGAACAAAACCCTAAGACCATTAAAATACTCCACCTGGGGCAAGAGCACTGCACCTACAGAGAGATGGCAAGCTACCTTTCTCCGGTCAAGAACCATGGCCTCCAATTTAGTGGTGCTAAAGCCACTTCACAGTCTGCTGAAAATTGCATCAATGGATGTAGGACGTCCTGGCTAGATGAAGCCATTACATCATCTGCAAAGAATAGAGGAAATCCTGTGGTCCCCAAACCAGATCTTCCTCAGCCCTGGCTGCGCCTAGAAATTGTGTCCATAAAGATTTTGAACAGAACTGGGGATAAAGGGCAGCCCTGCCAGAGTCCAACATGCACCGGGAACAGGTCCAACTTACTGTGAACTAAGCTTCTGGTCATACAGGGACTGGACAGCCCTTAGTAAGGCTCCCCGTAAGGCACACTTTTTGGTGTGTTGCTGTTGATTATTTTTTTTTTAAATAAGACGTTTTAGAAGATTTCTAGATAAATTGTATTGCAACTTTTGACAAATAGCATTCTATTTAGTCATTTACATTAATTAGCACATATGCTACTATGCCACTGCTTCCAATAAAAGATTGCTTCAAGTCAAGATTGTATGAAAACATTTTAATTACTGTTAATCAAAGCAATTCTTATCTCTCCAATCATCTTCAAACTGGCTGCAAAGAAGTGTTTTTTCTTCTTTTATTCTGTCCAATCATCTAATTAATGTTGTGGAGGCATCAAGAGTTAAAGACAATGCAGCACAATCAAAGTGGTGGCAGGTTAGTGGAGAGTCACACAGCACAATAATGGAAGCAGCTGATTCTCCCCTGCTGATGAAGTAAATACCACTACATCCGATCTTAAAACCACCATTAATCATGCTTGTATGGTTTGACTGCGTGGTATTTCCTTTTTCCTAGCGAGGGGCTCATTTGAGAGGCAAAACTAATCAATTGTGTCTCATTATCTTCACACAAATCCATGTCTGCAACGCGCTGAACACATATTGACAAAAGATTGGTACTTTAACACTTAAGGGCTCGCGGAGCACATCAGCAGTCGGAACAACCACTGTGCTTATCGACTTCATGTGTCAGCCGCAAACATATTTAAGGTTTTATCAAGCAAAGCTAATCATTGATTTATTTAGCTCTGCTAGCATGCTAACAGGTTTGTGTTAATGAGGCGCTAGCTGTGGACTTATTTTGACTCATGTTAGGGTTTCAAAGTATTTTTCACTTCTTTCGTGCGTACAGATGTCTAACAAGCCATTGATTATTCAAACACAGAACACGCCATTTGTTTATTAATAGAAGAAAAAGATTTGCTTTAGTTAAGTTATATTACTGTTTCACCAGAAATTCCCATCTGTTGGCATATTTTATGACTAACGTGTTAACAATAAAAATGTACATTCTTTTTTTCTCCTTCCTGAATAACTCATAGTGGCTGTTTAAATTAGTAAAGGAACAGCCTGCAGCACCAATAAGCTACTAATGAGACTTTCCCTTTTTGCTGTTGTTTGATTTTAATTATAAATTGTTGTGGAGCATGCTTTTAATGATTGTTTTAATAGAAAGCGCAAATTAATTGTGTACATCTCGCTACCGTGCCTCTTTGTAATGGTCTGGGGAATTGGAATAATGAAGAATCAATGGAGCAACATATTGGATGTAGATGTTCATCAATGTTGTAACCTCAGAACAGACCGGCTGCGGATTCCAGTCACAGCAAAGAAGCGTGCGTTTAGGATGCGAATCCTCGGAGTAGCTATTTCAGGTGACCGTAATTCATCACATCTTTAATCAAAAGTTTCCAGAAACCCAATAAATGTGTTTGTTAGGAATGAACATTAAGACCTTTGGACTTTTGGGGGTGGGGTGGGGTGGGGGGGGGGGCTCTAGATATTGTAAAGTATTATGTTTAAGAAAAAAATAGTTCATCAGTCTAGACACTATTTGCATTTTCACTCAGCAGGCTCAGCAGGAGACACATTTGGGACTTGTCTGACAGACATGTCTACCCTGTTCATGCGCCTGAATTGCCTTCTGTCCACCATGTCTGGTGAGGGACAGCAGTCCCATGTTTGAATTAACATGCTATCCACTTTGGATCGCCTTCTATGAAAATTACATGAGAGGCGAAGATGGAAAGGGAGCAATTTAAAAGCAGGCTGGCAAAAAAAAAAGCAATTGGTGATTCTGACGGAAGAAAGAGGACACGGAGTGGAAAGCATAGAAGAGACGAAAGGAGAGCTGACTCCTTTGAAATACATGTGGCTCGTGGGAGGAGATACATCTTTGTAGTGTGCATTTATATTTAAAATTATGTATAAACTGCAAAAGCTCCTGTGTTTATCAAGATTAGCTCTCGACTACCCCATGTTTCTCCCTCCCCCCCGACAACAGACTGTGACAGATCATATTAGTGGGTGTCTGCTGCCTTTCATTTCACACTACAGACTGTGCAGCAATTGGATTTTGTGCAATTTAAGAGTCAGGAAGTGGTCAGACAGTGAGCCAGTAGGGAGGTCTGTAACGGCACAGTTGGTGCAGTATGGATATGAGATCTGGAAGCAATGAAAGGAGGAAAATGTGTTGATGTGTGTGTGGTTATGGACTTTCACTCAGTCCCTAGTAGATGTGTAACAATTAATCGACTTAATCAATTCATAATCATATGATCCAAGCAGATCAATCTGTCCTGCAAGAAATACAAGGAATCTGGAAAACTTCACCTGCACTGTTCAGTACACAGGTCACTGAGCCACACTGGTTGAATTTTTGGCTAAAGATGTCCTTGACCGATGTTAGGTAAGTGAATTGGATTATTCAAAATGAACAAATATCAACTGTGAGTTGAATCATCAACCACAAATTATGATATATATCCAATTATTGTTTAAATGAATCGTTAACAGCCCCTAGTTCGTCGCATAATGCCCCTTTTCTATATATGATGGAAACCAGATAAATGGTGAGTGACCAGTGTCAGAAGCCAAAATGTCCACCCTTCTGCAAAAGGGGGGGGGGGGGGGGCACATCTATACACTTTAGCAGCATCACCTGTCAGTAAATGTCGTGGAAATGCATAGATATAAATAGTTCAGCTGCAACGAAAAGTGACATTCATCCCTAAGAGCCACTTTTACACATGTCAAGTGTGTTACATTGCCCTGATAAAATAATGCTCTTTACAGGGGCTATCAAGCAAATATTTTACTCCTGAAAGATAAGGTTGATGTGCTGAGATTTATTAACCCACACATAGACTGTTGACTACTGTATATCTTCACATTAAGATTCAGGAAATAAATTTTCCAGAATTTATATGCTTGTATGAGATCTCTGTACACATTCACAATCCCAAATGGTATGTTTAGAAGACGCACTAACTTCATGTCAATTTACGACAGAAACCTATTTTTGAAAGATCTGATATCAAAATTGCTCACCAGTGAGATGGAATTTAGATTTCTGGACATGTTTCAACAACCATCAAGGTCTTTTTCTCCCACATACTTTCCCCTTTTGTGAGAAAGAAGGTACTTTTTATATTGAGTAATATCAGTAAATAATTTCTGTATATCTATTCTCGAGATCATCATAGCCTTCTTGGGATACCAATATAATAATTCTACGTTTACATCGGCCTTGGCAACGTGCGTTCAAGCGACCACTTCCAACAAAAAGTCCATGTAAATGCACAGTTTGAGTTTACACATTCTATGCTTTGCTACCCAAGTCTTTAAGTCCCTCTTTGGAAAGTTGATGGTTAAACCAGCTGAACTTTGATCAGTCAGGGACTCGTATTTGGTAGTGACATATGGATGGCCTCCTGTTTAATACATAGAAGTGCCAACCATTTTTATACTTGATGAAATTAAAAATTACGGTTTGTGTTTGGCCAGAATTGTATGACACCGTCATACAATTCTGAATGTGGCTTGGAAAGAAAAAGCCTATAGAGCAAGATTATTCATCAAGCCTCTTTCAGCTGTAGGTTCATGCGCTAGTATCAAGTGGAGACAATTTAGTGTGAACACTGCATGGCATAAGACTCGTAACGCTGAATTTAAGGCTTAACTTTACAATTTTGCTACTTTCTAAACAATCCAAATCTGGTTTTGAGCTTCTATGTCTGTAATCCATGCAACAGTTGGTGCATGTAAATTACTCTCAGAATTTAGGAGCTTGACTTTCATGATTCCTGAGAACAGTCTGTTACTCTAGGAATGTTCGGTTCAATATGCAGGAGCCGGCTTGAAAAGGTGGATTAAGGAGAGATCTGGTGGCCCTGGTGCAGTAGGTACCTGCAAAAAATCACCTAGCTTGTTCTAGAATGTTCCTCAAAAGACACGACAGTCAGGCAACATCTTTTACTTTTGCCAAATTATACCAAACTGCCATATTTTTCTAACCCTAAAATGTACTTAAAACCATAAGATTACTTTGAAAGTTGACAGTGCACCACCTTATGTGTGAATTCTAGTGTTTACTGACCTGGAACCAATTTTCTGTGGTCAATGGTATTCAAAAATCTTTGGCAAAATACTAAAGCGCACCGCTTGGCGGATTGTTGAAGCATCAAGGGTACCACAGTCAATAGCCTGGTGAAGTGATATGTACCTTGCTTCAACATCATGAAGAGGAAAAACTGAGTTTTGTTTTGTATTTTATGTGTGACCACTGAACAATGTTGAGTTATTTTCAGTAAAGTTTGACTGATCTGTCTTGTTGCTCTCTCTGCAAAGCTGAAAATTGCAGATAAAAGAGAAAAACATGAAGAGCCACTCTTTCTACTAGAGAAACTTCCCATCAATTCCTTTGACCAATCTTCTATCTCTTGGCCCCTCCAGGCATGAGGAATGCCACAATTTTTGCTTTACAACTGAGCTGTATGTTAAACTGATGAACTGAATTGTGGAGAAAGTGAATTGTTCCATACTGCATAACAGTATGTTTACATTGAAATGGTTAAATGCTGGTTGGGCTAAATTTAAGAAGGATTTGTTATTTATTGTTTTTATTAAATTTCACAAGGCTTAGTATTAGCCAATTGAAAGGTTTACTAGCAACTTTTTATTTTTTACTGTTTTTTGTAGTGCACAAATCACATGTTGAACTGAAACAAAACCATGACCCAAAAATCGAGATTTGAATCGAATTGTGGGAAAACTGAAATGTTGCATTCCTACTGAGGCACTGTGGGTAGTGAAGTCCTACCACTTTGACAGTTGTCCATTAATCCATCTTCTTCCGCTTATCTGGGACCGGGTAGGGACCACTTCCTTCAGCTTGTCTGACAGGTGTTGTTTTTTTCCTATCAATGCCCCCCTAAAATCTGATGCATCTTATAGTCTAAAAAAATAACGGTATTGTGAGATGCAAGACAGATGCGTTTGGAATTTGCCCACCAGGTATGGGCAACTCCAGACCTCAAGGGCCGGTGTGTCTGCATAATTTCCAGATATCCAAGATATCATGACTGATTACCTAGTACAGGTGTGTCCAGCCAATTAGAACAAACCAGAGCAGGTTATGTTGGATAACATGCAGGAATACCATGCCCTGAAGGCCTGGGGTGGCCCATGGTGCAGCGGTAGGGGGGTCGACCCCTGATAGTAATGTTGCAGGTTCGATTCCCATCTTGTACGCCCATTTGTCGGAGTGTCCTTGGGTTTGAATCCCACCTTGCCTCTGGTGGAAGGCAGTGGAAGGCAGTGTTTGGCAGCGGAGCTGCCACGTCTGTGTGACTGGGTCAATGGGTTTGTGACTGTAAAGCGCTTTGGGCCTTCGAGGAAGGTAGAAAGCGCTATACAAGTATATGCCATTTACCATTTACCATCCCTCATTTAAGTAAATCCCAAACTGCTTGTTCTCAATGCCCGATGCTGATAACACATGATTATTAAAACCCCTTTATCTTTATGTTCAACTAAAGACAGGTTCACACCACAATTTACTGCATTCAGATATGTAGCATATTGGTTTTAATATGCTAATTACGTTTTGAGAACAACCAGGGACATCAGAACGGATTCATAGTCATGTTAGGGAATATATAAGGTTGCCAGTATGAGTATGACCTCAGTCTGAAGTGCTAAGAGTCAGCAGTGAGGAAAGCATGACCCTGATCCCTCTACTTTCTATTGTTTCAGTTGCTGAGTATTTAACTTCTGTAGTTCTGTAGCAACTGCCTACGTGCGCAGGAAGTAAGCCTCCACAGAAGTGCTGTTTTTGGAAGTAAAACGTGTTGACGTGGGGGTAAACATGTAGATGATTTATCAAGAAACACATGAAAACCCACCAATGCTAGCAGCCATAGCATTCCAATGCCTGCCTTACTGTAAAGGTTGTGGCCTGCATGTTTGCTGATGTGCTTGTAATCCTGTTTCACGCTCTCCTGGAGAAGAGTCGCAACAGCATCCCGCGGCATCACAATCCCACCTACGGGGGAATATCAGAAACCCTGGCAACACCAGTATGACTGATGTGTTTATGCCTTCTCTTATCACATTTAGCCCTTAGTATCCTG
The DNA here is from genome assembly GCA_023969325.1 of Oryzias curvinotus. Taxonomy (NCBI): domain Eukaryota; kingdom Metazoa; phylum Chordata; class Actinopteri; order Beloniformes; family Adrianichthyidae; genus Oryzias; species Oryzias curvinotus. The sequence goes on from CM043728.1 coordinate 9,544,692, forward strand.
AATGTGGAGTACTCCGCGTTCATAGGAACTGATTCAAAACCCACCATCAAAGGTGGTTCCTCAATTGAAGTGTGGGAGGATACACATGGGCTCCAGTTGCTTTTTTCTTTATCTGGCATTGGTAATGACAATAACCCTCCACCCCAAATGTACAGAAACAACAAAGAGATCTGCTTTTGCGGAAGTGTGCGGGCACAGATTTAGTCCTTTTTCTCGATGTGGGCCCAAAAATACTCCAGAAAAGTGAGCAGTGGAGAAATTCAATCACACCTACACACTCCCATCAGGATAAAAAAAATCATGAAATAAATGGCAGCCTAGTAGTCATCCCTTTACCTCATGATAAGTGTGACTTTCAGCATGATTTGATAGCCTCAGAATGTACAGCAGAGAGGTCAGCCTTCAGAAAGAGACAATGATTAGGGAGATATCAATGCTGGTTGAAGTGACAATTTTTTCCCGTCCCTGTGCTTGATGCATGCTGTTACGTGGAAGGAGACAAAGATAGAGGAGGAGATGGATGTAGGGCGAGATAAAGAAGAGGGGTGAAAAAAAAAGGCTGTCCATTGATACCGCCACAAATTGTCCCCTGGCCAGCTCTGACAAAAATAGATGATTTTTATTAAGAGCCCTGGCTTTGTATCGTCCATCTCATATATCTCTCCTAACAGAGAAGGGCCATCTTTGCACTAGTCATAAAAAGGGGTTTCTCACTGGTCTTCGTTTTAGAGTGGATAGGTAGGGTTGGCGGTGGTCATTTTAAAACATTTGATCATTTTTAATCGTTTAAAGATAAGTTAATGTTTCTGGTTTACACTATATGTAGTCAACAATCACTCACCGATCTACAAAGATGCTTCTACAAACATTCATGAAAGAAAGGGCAGTTTTCCAGTGTATATTGGATGCCACCAATGAGATAAATTTGAAATTTCCACTATGCTAAAGTTAGTGGCATAGTGACTCAACAGTTTATGGTCTATACAGACCTCTAAACCTCAAGTGGTCTTTAGGTTTAGAAGGAAAGCACAGACTGCTTCTAGCAATTGGTTTTCATGGCAGAGAACCTGCAGCCTGAGCCGTACATTACCAAGTGAAATAAAAAGCATGAGATACAAGGATGTGAATCACGCTTCCTCTGATCAGCCTAATGAATGATTCTGGATTTGCCAGTAATTGTCATTTGTTTTTAACCAAGTAGCCTAAAGTTTTAAAGACAATGTTATATCCAATTTTTGCAGGAGAGCTTGCCACTAAATCTCAAAGTGTTGCTAGATTTACAATAAAGCTTTTGGCCCATCTAACCCCTAAAAAAGAACAAACAGCATTGTTTAGCAGCATTGGACTTAGGATGGGTTCTCAGCTTTCTGTCAGTAAAATGTGAAAGTTACCTAGCACTTCCAACTGCTGACTTTGAAGCATCTTCTGACATATTTGTTCCATAAGGCACTCAGGAGTAGGGTGTGATAATCATCAGCTAACTCTCAGGGATTCAGTCGATTAGGATGATGGTGACAGTAATGATAAGTGATGGGTCTGGCAGCAGCACATACTCCTGTAGCCTCGGGATGCTCCTTTTTGATTCATTGAATAATGCAAACAGTCACAAAGAAACTACAATCGGACAACGGACGAGGCTAGCAATGGCTAAAAAAAAAAGAGAGTAACCTCCTCAAGACATTTCACAGGAATTGAATGTGACGTAGTTGGACTTTTTTTTTATGCCGTCCCACATTAATGTCACACTGATCAAATCACAGCACTGATGCTGCCAGTATCACAGCATCAGTCATGAATTCACTGGATTTATTTGGTGGCTACTTATACTTCATTCTGATATAAAACAGTAGTTTAATGAGAGACAACAGAATAAGTATTGTTTTAAATACTAAAACATTCCAATTTCTTTTTGTTATTTATGGCAGAGTACCAGGGACACCAAAGAAATAAATACATTTTCGAGAATAAAAAGTCATACAATTTGGAGAAAAAAGTAGTAATTTTACGGGAATCATTGCAATATTATGGGTCAATATTTTTGCAAGAATAAACTTATAGAATTATGAGTAAAATAGTCAATATTTTACAATAGGAAAGTTATTTCATAAATTATAAATTGGGAATTTACAAGATTAAAGTCATGCACCAATAACTTAACTGCCCAAAAGGCATGGCTATTCCCTTGTAGAACTATGACTTTTTTCTAAAAACTTCACAAGTTTATTTTAGGAAGATTACAGCTTTTTTCTCATTAATGTATTATTTATTCTTGCAAATTTATGACTTTTTTCTCTTACAACTTTTCAGTTTCCTTCTTAGGGTTTGTTTCCCCGGGGGCATGATAAACTTCATCCAGTTTGGGTCCTTAGGCAAGACCTGTCACGCTACTGCCTAACAAGCCACAAGGGGGCTCAAGTCTAGATCTTCCTGTGCCTGTCCCCAGCCCGGGTAAAATACAGGCTGACTCACTGTGGCGACCTCTAGAGGGATATGCTGCAAAGTGAACAACATTATTGTAAAATTACAATCTAATAATTATAATTTTACAACTTCATTCTCGTACGTTATAATGGCTCTATTCCTCCGTTGTTGTGTTTTGCCCAAAAACATTAGTACAAGCAATTTATTGCTTTGTACACCCCAACTGACAGGCTAAACTGACAACAGGTTTACAGTTCTCCCCAAACACTCCTGAATCTCAGCCTGAGATAGATATAATCACAGCCAGTGAACTCTGACCCCAACTGCTACATCTCCCCTGCTCCCAGGGGAGTCTCTTGGCTCAGCTTTCCTTTGTGTGGATGCTCCTCCATGTCCTCCTGACAATCCCCATCATCAGCCATTGAACAAGATAGCCAACTGCTGGGCTCAGCTTATGTCCTTCGGGACTGCGATCACGCCACAAACACAGGGACAGGTTGGGTCTTGTATTGATCAGTAATGTGCTCAACCCATACCCACCCCCTCCCACCTGCACTGTCAGTCACCTTTATTTCTCAGAGAACAGATAATAATGTTTGGACGCTGTGCTTCTGAATATTAGATATAGGCGATAGCGTCACCCTGGCAACTATTCAACAGTGTAGACACACACCATACGGATTTCCATTTTGTGCCGTGCCTACTGTAAGCCTGTATGTTTATTTCTTCATTGGCAGATTACCGCTGTAAACATTTCCTTGTTTTTCAAGCTGGCAAAAGGGGGAATAAATTTCACTGAAAAGCCATGTGCAGTAGATTACAACGCCGCAATGGTCAACACAAGACCTCATGTGCAAATATAAAAACCAAAATTAATGAGGATTTGACTGGATGAACATAAGCCGGATGAAAAGCCTCTCCCTCTGTCCACCATCTGCCAAACAGGTGACACCTGTGTGCATAACTGAGCACATTTCATACTCTTTGCATGGAACTTCAAACACCCAAGACCAAAAAAAAGTGCATTTGTACATTAAGTCTTTTAACTCCTGGTTCTTTTTACTATTCATGCAACAACGAAAACTTTGCAACTGATAAAAAATTCATGAAAGGTATTGAAATAACCTTTAACGCTGCCCTGGCTTTCATTTTCACGGCCCTGCTAAACTGTGTAAATGGAAAGATGGCATCTTCAAAAGACAAAAAAAATGTCAAACAGCTGTACATCTCAGGAAAATCAAAACAGACGAGTGAAAGCTGAACGCTTAGCCTCCCGTGGCGCTCCCTCCCTCAGAGAAATCAGTCACGGCCAGCTACGGTAATGCTTGAGGGACTGCCTGCTGTCAGTCCAAGATGAGCACTCAGACTTTCTACCTCAGGTTCTGTGTGGCCTGGCTGTAAGGAAAATGAGCTTTTAGTTGGCAACCTGTCAGACAGAAAGAGGGACGACCAGGGTGCCCTGTTTAGAACTGACACTGGGTGTTTGTAGAGCTGTAGGCAACATATGTAAAAGATACTTTTTGGAAAAAAAAAAGTAATATTGTGGTTGAAATATTGCTTTCCTATTTTTTTGACTGGTTCTGTGAATGACAGTCTCTTTTTGTTTTAGGTCTGACGAAAAATAATGTATTAATCTGTAATAATCAGATCCCCCATTTTACTTTAACAACCTTTCTTTGTAAAATTTAAAGTAAAGCATCAGACTTTGTTTTTTATTATTAAATGTATTCAATCTTTCAAAACAATGAATTGCCGCCTTCTTTGGGTTTTTTTTTTGTGTCTGTCATGCTTCTTCATTCATGATGACTTTTGTTTGCAGTGGTAAACCATGCATTTTACACCTAGGCCCCATAGTTACATCCTTCTTCATCCTATCTATGGTAACAGGCGACAGCATTGATAAATAGCTAATGCTCATTTACAGCAGGGGTTATGTTCCAAAAATAATTTGCAATAGGCGAAATCTGCAATGCAGGATTACAGATGTTTTAGGGCTGTAAAACTCCTCACTACACATTTGATACGCTTTTCTCAGACATCAACATTTTCACACTTTTCTCTCTGGTGTAACCTTTGTGCTATCCTAGGCACTTTAACTTTGGGAGTGGGGTCATCTGGACCCCACTAGACAGTGAACTGAACCTTTTTTCTTCAATGATTTGTGATCTTCACTGGTTTCCATGGATTACATGAAATCCTCTCCACCTTTATCCACCTTTGTCATGGTAGAGAGAATACGTCAATGGTCAATGACCCCATAGGATAGCACAAGGGTTAAACTCTCAAAGTTTAAACTTTCATAGAAAATTAAGTCCAATATTATTGAATGAACACAAAGATCTGATCGCCATCAAAGATTTATGTAGATTACTCAGATTCATTCTAGACAAACTCTTGAGAAAGAAATCATCAAGACACAGATCTGAGTCGCTGAGGTAACATCAACGCCATGATGAGTTTTGTGCACCATCAATGCCATCTCCCCATTTCTATACAGGGCCCACGGGGGTCTGGATCGCCACATTCACGTCCGGTGATCATCGATTTGTAACAATCGGACGGTGGCAGTGGGACGGCAGCACAGGGTTGGCTGGAGGGTGGCAGTCTGAAATCAGTCAGTTAGCATTAGAGGATTTTTGGACCCCCCCATTAGTCAATTATTGAACTGCTACATTGCTGCCACCCGCCTGTCACTGTGCGCCCTTACAAATGTGCCTAGACGACCACTAACCGATATCAAAAAATTGTCCGGTCATCGCAAAATTTTGAACTTTTTCTTAAAACTTCTCTTAAAACATTCATTCATTCATCATTGTGTGTATAAATACAACTGCTCCAGCCGATTACAAATGGTGCCGCTCAGCCACCTTTTGCTGAAAAATTTATTTAAAACTAGCCAACGAGTTCGCCTTTCAGGCAGCCGAATTCTGCAGTCTCTTTCCCCCCTAGGGCGGTAGTTAATTAACTCACCTGTTCAGCTTCCTATTTAAGTCCAGGTGTGCAGCGTTCATTCTCTTTCTTACCGCAGCGCTGCATTAGTCGCTCCACCCTCCTCCCTGGCTTCCACCTGTGGGCTCCGTTTGGGGTTTCTTACCCTAAAGTTTATAGAAATTATCTCATGGAATTGTACGGAGCCTTATGCCAATCAAAGTTTGTGAATGCCAACTAAGATGTAAATTAAGTATGTGAAAATAAATGTATTCTACTGCAAGAATTTGTCTGACTGAATTTAAATGTAGGTCGCTGCGTGGTGGCATTTCTGGAATACGTGACCTAAGAGCAAAATATGAATGCCATCTTTTTTTCCTTTATGACACGGGCACCACTTAATAGCAGTACTGATAAAAAGCTTTAAATGGCCAATTAAGGCAGAAAAAGGGGGGGAAAAACAAAAACAAAACTATTAAATATTTACTGTTCTTGATCCAGGCAAAGAAACCTTAAGGTCTGATTACTAAACAAGCCCCTAACACTAGGATCTACACACTGTGCGCTCTCCTAGAAGCTCTATTTGGGAATCTTTGGTTTATTTGTGCAACTGTGTAGCCAAAGTGCCAGAAGCAGAACTTCTGCTGTACACTGATCTGGTTTAAGCAGGCATTAAAAAGCCAAATGCCCACCAAAATATCATTAAATCTCCTTCAGCTGACGCCAGGATTAGAATGTCACTGTTAAGAAAAGATGGATGCTTTTCAATGACCTTACATCTAAAGATGAAGGCATAGTAATGGAAAAAAAAATCACACAACAAGCATAAGAGCCCAAAAGAAAGATGTGAACAATGTACAATTAACAGAGGTTTAGAGCAGGGTTCAAAAAGACCAAATCTGGTAAACCAGGCTCAATGCAGAGCGATGTTGCCGTCCAAACACTCTATTTACAGGCATAATTATAAGGCAGTGAGGTTTTGCTGATGCCCAGTGAGAGGTTAAGTCTATATGTGACCCAGATTTAAAGCAGCCAAAGAGCTTTGCCTGGATTCCAATAACCCCTCTCATCTGTCATAATAAAAGTTTAGCTTGCAGTTTCTGCTGCCTCCTCTGCCCCCTCCACCAATCCTCTAGGGTGGACTCAAAGGATTTTGACTTTGTCTCATACTCTTGTTGATAGTGTAAAAAATCAAAAATCAATGTATCTTTTCTGCTTTGTTGCCAATAAACACCCCAACAAATCACTAATTAGAGTTAATGGACTGCAAACTAATTAGTTTTTTGTCGTCACATCAAGGTTTACTCAGTCCTTGTTACTTTTTATGTACTAGTTTGAAGTTCTACTGTTACGCCTCAGAGTGGGAGTAGCTAGTGCCAGATGTTTTTGGGCCAATTGCTACATAAAGCGGTGTCTTTGTATATCTCGTTTACAATGTGAGAGATGATGTTGAGAGATCAGGTTTATTTATTTTGAAGAAATTTACAAAAAAATTTGTTAATCACGTTTCCGTGTCTGGGTTCATGAGATGCATCTGAATGACGGCTGCTTATGTGGTGTTTCTGTGTCTCTGTATTGACTTGCTGTCCCGCATCAGTCAGAGAAGGGAAAAATAAAAACAAGAATAAAATAGAGGACCTTTTATATCATTGTCTCAATAAAAATAAGAACAGCAGCGTTTGCTCCAGCCTCATTGGCCTTGCAACAGGCTGGCGACCTGGTTATTTATTGTATATCAATTCATCTGTATTCTCTTATTTAGAATGAAAAATGAGATCTGCCATGACTAAATCTACACATTACAGTGACAGGAAGTCACAAAGCAAGTTTGCCATTGCAGAGAGCAGAGCGAGAAGAAAGTCTACCAATAAAGTGATCGTTAATTGTGACGTAGAGTTTAAGTATGAGTCTTAAGTGCAAACTTGGGTTTCATCCATGAAAAATTAGCGCATCATTTGTTTGCTGTTGCTTTTGACCTTCTTCCACGTCCAGGGCCCAGTTTGTCTCCAACCCTGTAAGCATAGGTTCAGGGCTGTCATAAATGATAGCCTGACACCCAGGAGGAGAATGCTGCAATGAGTTCCTTGGCTTCAAAAGCTGCTAGCTTGGAACTAACTTGAAGTTGTGTCATGAGGTCTGGAGGTCTACTCTTCTTCTTGGTGGAGTTACTCGGATGAGTGCCAAACCAGGGGCGGAGCTACGGGGGCAGCTCCTCTTGCAGGAAAAAAGCTTTGCATTCCCACTTTATTAATCTGTTTTAGCATTATCATTGACACTTTTTAATGAATCATCATTACAAGCTTCTTTAAGCTTAGAAATAACATGCCAGCTAAAAAGTTCTGTTAAAATATTAACAACAATAATAAAACTGTTGAAATACATATTCTTGATTCTTTCATTTTTAATGGCCGTCCACTCTGCTGTTCTCATTTGCCACCCTTCCAAAGTCTTCTGCCCCCCTCCTGCAAAGCACTTCAAAAGGGAAAGACAAGGGGTCCAGATGCCATGCCTCAACTTCAACACAGAGTCACTTGAATGACTGAGAATCTTCACTGACATGTCGCTTGAACGTCTTGAAGGTAACTTGAATATAAAGAGACTTTTATCCCATTTCTCCACATTTGAGGACCAAACTCTTTCTTTTAAAGGCCGTGTCACGCAGCCACTATGTACATTTTGCACGTTGTCCACGTCTTTATCGATCTTTCATGATATATGCGTGATATACATAATACGTACATTTTTCTTAATTCGTCCATGTGCGCAGATGTCCATCGAGGGTTTCAACCAACTGATCTTTACCTGAATTTGGCTTCAAGGTGTTCAGTTAGTTGGTGAAATAAGTAGGTGTACTTAGGTGTAATTATTAGGAAAATATTACGCAAAGTTGTGGTCTTAATGTGAAAATTTCACATAAAGACCACAACATTTCTTACTTCTTCTCATGTTTATTCACGTATGAACAATTTTTATTCAGGCAATATGCACAAAATGTACGCAGCTACTTTGTGACAAGGCCTTAATGTATAGAGACATGCAACGGTATGGGGGTTGATTTGTGCGGGTGCTGTGGGGTTTTGGGTTTCCAGCCTGTGGAGGGTCGTAGAGAAAAGCAACCGGTTCGAGGCACATATTAACCCATAAACACTTAAGTAAAACATACGGTAATGCTTCAACCGTTTATGCAATCTTTGTGAATCAGCTGATTCTGAGGCAGAGAAAAACAACTTTTCATATTAGCTTTCCACATGCTTTTCTCCGCGTCAGAATACGCTGGAATTATGGTAATATTTGATGAGTTCAGGCCGGTTTATACTTAATCATATCCAGAATCGCGGGGTCTAGTTCATACTAACGTTGGCTGGTTTTGCTTGTGACTGTCCACTATAATATAAGCTTCGGAGTGGCGTTTATACTCGTAAGCAGCGCGATTGTGTCCAGCCTTTATTTTTAACATGAAAGGACATCTTGATCAAACGCTAGCTGGGTTTGTGAATACACAGGCACATGTAGGCAGACGAGGAAGTGGTGTGTTCGTCCACTAAACAGAGGTGGAAATAAGTAAAAATTGAAAAATACGATGTGAATTCCATTCTCTAGTGCAGATGAGATGTAAGATCTATGTTTACAGTAACTTCCACTATTTTCAATCTAGTTGTCTGCTCTGTGTGGGCGTCTGTGTGTATGGTTATGTATTTCCGAACTTCTTTAATTAAGTTTTCATTATCTGCGGTGTTAAAAAGCCATTTTTTGGACAGAGTTTGCTACGTCATCGCATACTCTAATGGCTTGAAATAAATTCAGGTTAGATCACGAGATTACACTATTCCAATTCCAATCGGGGATGATGTCATCAACAGGTGTTGCATTTCCTAGCGATCAGGGCGATTCCACTCCGATGACCCCTGCAATCAATGCGACTTCATATCGCTTTGAGGTACAAACAGGCCCTTATGGTAGTTGAAAGAATGTAAACACTGGTAATACTCCGGTGTTAAAAGGTTAAGGAGAGCACAGCTGCGTTTTGCTGTTCCCTTGAGGCTCATTGACAAATGTGGTACGTGGATCGTGACATATTCGTAAGTTTTATGTAAGGTGCACGCAATTGTGAAGTGTCCTTACACCACAATCTAGTCCTCAGTAAATTATTAGTCACAACTGCCCTTACGGTAAGACAGGAGCTGTGTTTTTATGAAAGATGGGCAAACTATCCTGACAGCTTAGCAAAACATTCCTTAAAACCATTGTAGCTGAGAGTTCAATATCTACCTATGAATTACAAAACCACCATGCCGTTTAAAGGTAATTTTGATAACAAATGATTAAACTAAGTAATAAATCTACTGACACTACTATTATTATGAGGAGTAAATTCAATAAATCATCTTCTACATTGAAATGAATGGAGTTTGACTTAGGTACTAGTAGGTACTACCCCATCTAGTTACATTGTGAACCGTTCTGGCTCCACTTACTTTTGTATTTTGACACACACACACTCACAACATGGCTGACATAGCTTGTGACCACCATGAAAAGGAAGTTCAACACTACTGTAGCCATGTTTGATCCTTCCACAGGCTATGGCCCCAGTCTAAGCAGTAAATAATATATAGAAAATACCTTTTTTTTCTTATTTCACTTAATCAGTCAAAATTAAACAGCAGAATAATTAATATAAAGTTTATTTTGGAACTTTTTCACAGCAAATGAGACAAAAACATGACTTAGCAGGTAGGAGAAGGCTCACAGTTTTTAACGGACTCCTGTGAGGTTTTGTAAAACCCTTCAGCAAGGTTCAGGCAAAAGCCAAAGAGATGTGACATTTGTGATGTTGATTCTGGTTTTTGTGTAAAGAGATGATCTCTTTCGTTCCATCTGAATATTACATGAAGACGGTTTCTCTTGGGGCAGAGAAAAAATGCAGTGCAGGAAAAGTACATAGAAAAGGATTAGCATTCAGGATTATAAGATGCAATCACTCATGCTGAATAACGTTTAGATCTTTACAAGAATTGTTATGCAATTAATGCCAACTGCATTCATGAATTTACAACTTTGATGTAAATATTTAGGTTAAAGTTAAAAGGTTTCTTATAGAAATTATCAAAAGAGTCATCAAAAGCCTAAAGACCTAAAGAAGATTTAGCAAAAGAAAAAAGTTGATTTTTTCCTAATCATTGAGTGAGGAGCAGGAAAGAAAAAGCCATTTGAAAGAGATCGTACTTGTGATGTAAACAATTACATCACAAGTCCCTCACATCCCACAATCTGCCGCTCTGCAGAAACTTTGTCCTAGAAAGTGACAGGTTTCTAAGAAGGGCAAAGTCACAATTAAAAGAACCCTGAGAATGCTTCGCAGTAGATCAAAACATTTGTTTTTAACTAATAATTCAAAACAATTTATGGGAATAAATCAAATTTAGCTAACTGCAGCTTAAATGCCCGCATTTATCACTCATCCTGGGCTTAACATTTGTACCTTTAGCGAAAGATGACTATGCATCCAAGCCTGGGATGAACAAAAGCATCAAATGTCACAATAGCAACCAAAGCTAAGTGCTCTTGGAGGGGGCACAACATAATCAGCAATCCCTGTGACACACACTAACACACACTAACACACACTAACACTAGCTCAGTGCATCTGAGCAGGTATCTCTGGCAGGTGTCAAAGGACTGGTTGCCATAAATATGTTCCTTCTGCAGAAAGCTTGAAAAAGGAGATGCACTCACTGTACAAAGATGCATTTACCTTTTCTAAACGCTACAAGCCACAGCATTTAAAAGGTTCAAGTAATGGCTAACACTTCCATAGTAAATTCTTAATGCCAAGATAGTATCAAGCCCTTAAAAAATCATGCTATCCTAAAATGCCATCCTGACTGCCAAAACCATTAAGTTATGAAACAAAAACAAAAAAAAAAACCTTTTAATGTTTTGAGCAGCTCAAAGTGCTTTACAGGTAAAAACAAAAAAAAGTAGCCACAAAAATGTAACTTCAAACCAATCCACTCCTTTGACCTCCCCTGTGTTTACACGCTATGACCCGACACAGTAATAAAGGGCATGAAAACAAGCTTAGGCTAAATAAAACAGTGCCCTTACAAAACTATTATATATTTCTCTATATTTTGAACAACAATGATAATATATTCCAGACACCCTTACCCCTCTAAATGCCCCTAAAATTGGAGGGGTAGGGGAAGAATTTGGATTGGGCCTTGCTGTTTGTCATCGTCATGGTTGCCAAGTTCCCACTCTGTTTACATCCCATAATGCCCGTCTATGGTGGCCATTTTGGTCCCATTGTTCCTCTCCGATCAAAGAGCCTATTCAGACCGAGATAATTTCAGAGCTAACCAGAGCACAGACCGATTGGAAATGAACCGAGACCACATCGAAAGATGGGTGAGAGAGGAGGTTCCTGGTCCCCGGATTAGAGTTCGCTTGGGTTTATTGGCGCTGGAAATTTGTTCTGGATTATCGGGGTGGAAAACAAACTCTGGTTCACCTTAGGTGGATCAAATGTGTCCAGCCTGAATACACTCTAAGGGAAATAACAAGTTTCTCTTTAATCATTTAAACAGAATCTCTTTGTGAGACTGTATGTGTGTCACGGCTCACATTTTCCTTCTCAAACAGACGCGTTTTCCTTGCAAACAATATGTAAAATTCCCACGATGCGCTTTACTTCAATCAATAACTGTGGTTGAAAAATTCAAACTGCCAACTCAAACCTGACCATTAAAAGTAAGATGCTGTCAGTCCCCATCCCCTGAAGAAGCGCGTGCCCATTATAAAAGTTCAGAGCCTGACTGGAAGTCACGGAAATCTGAGTCTTTAAAAGTGACAGCAAATCTATAGTAAAAGCATACGCTCTCTTCCCTTTGTTGCTGCTCAAATGTTAACATCAAGACATCAGTAATGAAGATAGGCTGCATAGGTTTATGCCAATCTTTTTTTTTTGTGTGATCATCAAAGCAAACAGAAGTTTAGTTGCAGAATGATAAATCAGGAAAGCTCTATATTCCTGGAAACGCAGGTTAATTGGCCCGGCAGCCTCCGGAACTCAGTTCATTTTAAAGTTTCTGTTGACAAATATCATCTCGGCTTCAAGGAAGAGGCATTTCATTTACAGCAATTAAGGCGAATCATTCCGACGCCGTTCTCCTATTGTAGTTTATTCTGATTAAAAGCTCAAACAACAGCAAAGGAGCCGGGGGGGGAAAAGCTGCAGTCAGGGGATTCTGGAAAAAGCAAAGCTCTTTGCCTCGCTCATCTCTTTCTGTCTATTCAGCAAGTGAGGAGGATGACAATAAATCACACACACACACCCCCCCACACACACACACACCGCCACCTCCACCACCCATTCCTGGTGTAGTGCTCTGCAGGTCCAGAAGGACGGTGTCCACTTCCTTACATTAATCTTTTAATGGACTCTCTTTGCTTCTATTTGGCAGCAGCAGTTCCCCCGACAGGTCAGCAATGATTTCCGGGGTCATCCGTCCTCCAACGGCCCGGAAGATAAGATCAGGGACAATTTGGAAAAAGGTGCGAGGGAGACAGTCGACTTTGCAAGGTTACTGCCAGAGTGACGGAGGCGACCGAGCGGCATATTTATGGAGTGTGTACGTAAACCTGTGCTCTATGAAAACTCTATCCTCTGAGGCATAAATGTAGCATGTCTGTCTCATGCCTAATAAAGAAATGCCATATTTTTTGGAGTATAAGTTAGGGTTGTTTACATAGTTTGCCAAGTGTGCGACTTATACTCAGGAGAGTCTTATATGTGATTTTTTTCATTAAATAAATATAGGATCATAAATTTGTTGTTTTCCCAATAACAATTAGTTGCTCTTAGCAGTTGTTTTCCACTAACAACCACTAGAGGACACTGTAGGTGTGTGTATCAATATTTTTACTGACAGTAACATAGAAGAAGTGCCGTCAAACTTGGAGGAGAACTCGACTGATTCCTCTTGAACTTTTTATTTTTCTTCGAAACCAGAGCAAACCAGAAACCAGAAAAATCTGCACTTTTCTCCCACAAGTGTGACATATACTCCAGTGTGACTCAGTGACGTGCGGTCAGGTGATCGTGATAAAATAGAAAAAGGTAAATTAAGTAAATAGTATTTTCCACTGATATGTGTTAAATATACATTTTCAGTCAAATCAACCCGTTTTCCACAGTTTCTGAAGTTAAAATCACTGAATTCGAGTGATGCGCGATCACAGATGGAGCGGAAACTCCGGGTAAGGCTCTGAAGCGCTGTGCCTCATGTCAGACTGCAGGACTCAATGTTAACAGGGACGTGCGCTGAAAACTCAGCTGTAAGCAAGCAGAAAAGGCTTTAGGTGAGGCAAGCCTCACCAGCAGGGGGCAAACGTGAGCTGACAGCTGCTTTGTAGCTACACTGGTGCCGTAGAAACAGAACAGACCGAGGACATTTTTCCAACGTGGCTGGGTAGCTCGGTTGGTAGGGTGGGAAGCTACCATGCAGGGACTCAGGGGATGGGTAAAATGCGGAGACAGAATTTCCCTTCATGGGATAAAATAAAGTGTATAAAAAAAAAAGAAAAGTATTGGCACATGGACTCAAAAAGTAAGGCCAAACATCGTTTTCAATGTTTGTTTGTTTTTAAATAACATGGGAGTAAGTGGAAAAAAAATGTAAGTAAAATCATTTACTGTAGTTTTTATGATCATTTTCACAGACAACATTTAATAACACAGAATCTGAAGTTGAAAAAATACCAGAAATAGTTACTGAGGGTCAAATGTGTGCTGAACACATCTGTATAATTTAATTTGTTTACAGTACATATGATAATTAATACACTGGAAGAGTGTTCTATCCATGTCTATAAAAGAAATATTCTGTAGGACAATTATGTTCTTGTGTGTATTTTATAAGCTGTTAGCTGCTGTTGGATGAATGCTGAAATATTCAGTTTGTGCAATTGTAAATCTGACTCCAGAGGAGTCAGTGCCTGACCAGCCATCAACCTCACGGCACGTCACTGGTGTGACTAATGCATGATTTTTTCCTATTTATTGTGCTTTTTTTTCTTTGCAACTTATCCTGTGGAGCGTTTTATGGTTGGAAAAACGCGATAGGTCAATAAAACCCTGCAGGTTTCTTGTTTTATCTTGTGTAGACCTTGGGGCTCATAAAGTAGCTAAAAACCAACCATTTTTCAAAGCAATCCCAGTGCTTTCTTTAATTATTATAGCGTTGTTTTTAGCCAAAATAAAAAAAAAACAACTGGTTTTTAGACATACAGGTCAGCTGTTTTTCCATAAGCGTAAAACTTTTATCGAAATTCTAGAAATGTCAAAAAAACACAATTTTGCACTTACATTGTTTAAATTATATCATAACTATATGAATGAACACAAACCGATGCACTCGATAAGTGATTAAAAAACACGGCAATGGATGTAAACAATACTTTGATTTACAGATGATACATTCAAATTTCTGCTACGGCGCAAGTGCTCATCATCATCCACTAAAGGAGATGTCTGCGTCTTATTCAGGCCATGGAGCGGGAAGTTCCCCACACATGGGATGAAGGGGTTTTGGGAAATCGTGGTTGGTAAATTTTTAGAGGAGCTGTGGCATGACACGCACAACTTTTGATGAATTGTGTGATGCTGTGGAACCGTCTGTGCCGCTCGCTGTGCAGTGCCTAGCTAAGTGCTCTTGGAGGGGACACAACATCATCAGCGGCCCCTATGACACACACAAACACACTAACACACACTAACACTAGCTCAGTGCATCTGAGCAGGTATCTCTGGCAGGTGTCAAAGGACTGGTTGCCATAAACATGTTCCTTCTGCAGAAAGCTTGAAAAAGCAGATGCACTCACTGTACAAAGATGCATTTACCTTTCTAAATGCTACAAGCTAAAGCATTTAAAAGGTTCAAGTAATGGCTAACATTTCCATAGTAATTACATAATGCCAAGATAGTATCAAACCCTTAAAAAAATCACGCTATCCTAAAATGCCATCCTGACTGCCAAAACCATCAAATCAGATTCAAATTATGTATGAACAAAAAATCCTTTGTATGTTTTGAGCAGCTTAAAGTGCTTTATAGTTAAAAAACAAAACAAAAAAGTCGCCACTGTGCAGTGCCCAAGGCAGTCAGTTCCTACCAAAAAGCACACTGTCATGCAGCTGTTGGTAACATGACTCATTTAATTCTAAAAAAGTGTTTCCATGCCAGTTTTGCTAAAGATGTTGTCCATCACCTCCATTTGCCAAAACTTTTTTTGCAGTGAATTTGTCGTTTCTTCTTTCAAATTTGGAAATGCAGCTATAGTTTCTGTAGTAGTCATGCAGAAGTTTATCAGTAATTGGCCTATAAATTGTGGGCGGGAGTTGTGTTTTGGAGGAATCCCGCCCCCCATCCCGTCACCCATAACTGAGACCTCTCTGTTTACATGCTCTCTTGTGAGCTTATAGCCTCTTACTACTCCAACACAGCCTTTTTGGTGCAAGAAAAATTGCGAGCAATCTTGGAGCTATCCAGCCGTACAGTTCTACTCAGAAATGCAATTTATTTTAAGATACATTTACTTTACATATCTCCTCTATTATGACAAAAATACTACAAGAACATGTTAAGGATGTTGAGGATTTTGCTGTTTTTGCAGCGTCAGCAGAACCTGGAAAAGTGAGCCGCTCTCGTTCAGATCCCAGCCGACAGGATTGGAACGTACCAAATGTTCTCCTAATAAGTCCAGAGGAGTTTTTTTTTTTTTTCTCATAAAACAAAAGGCCAGAGATAAGAGGAAGGGTACATTTTTCCCTCCAGAAGCTTTCTGGCCTGTCTTCTGATGCACGTTTCACAGTTGGCCGCATCCAATAAAACTGAACAGACAAAAAAAAGAAAGAAAAGAACCCTAACTATCAGAGGGGCACAAATGAGCCTGGGCTAAAGGGTTGATAGTGGGTAAACGTCTTTGTTAATCTTTGCTAGGGAGTTAGGGTTACTGGGTAAATATTGCTCACTACTTCTAACAAGTCCCTGAAGAGATTATACCAATTGCCATTTCAGAAATGAATTCAGTGACCCACAGTAATAAGGAATTCCTTCGCTCACATTTTGCCACCAGCCGGTTGTTTGTGTGCTTTCGCCGTGGCAACATTTGTAATTAAAGTATGTGAAAAAACTTGACAAAGGCTGACATGATAGCCAAAGAGAGTGTCAGAATGATGTTAAGCTTTGAAGCCAGCAACCGCCGCATAAAAGCATTCCAAATAACAAAGGAAGAAAGTGGTCCGGTTTTCTTGTAGACAAAAAGAAAATAGTAGAAGTGGTATGTGCTTAAATAGCGCTTTTCTACCTTGATTCATCTTCATCCATGCACACACACACAGCTCCAGCTACCAACATTTAACCCCCAATTCAAACTGGTCCGACTATGGTGTCTTGTGTGGGGAGTCTGTCTCTGGTCCGTCCCCTCTCTCCCCTGGCTCATGGAGGAGTGGTTTGTCCTGCCACCCCAGTGTCGCGTAGCTCGTTCTGCTCTCCAAAAATGCATGTTTTGTATCATAAATGATGTTTTGTCAACCATGGTTTTGTCAGTGGTGTTAATGTGCATTGGCGCGTGGGCACATAACCTTAAATATAAAATTAAATTTTATCAAGTTTTATTTTGAAAGTACAAAAAAAATGTTTTTTGAAACCCAGACCTGTTTCCTGTTTCTCCGGCGTTTTGCTGCGACATAGAGGCGTCGACGGACTTAGAAATAGAACTCCTGCAGAAAGCTTACGTCGTGTTGCTGAGAGACGGATGTGAGACGCAGACGTGACGCGGGTGAAGTAAACGTTCCAATTCTATCTTTATGCATTAATGACATGCGATGAATACTCGTCGCAGCTAGTGGAAATCGGCCTTAACCCTTTAACGACGGAGATGTTGTCGGTGATGTCAAGATAACACACCCTCTTTGAGTTACTGTAACTCTTTAACTAGTGCTGGGAATCATTGGGTACCTCACGATACGATACAATTTGCGATACATTGCTCACGATAACGATACTATCACGATATGGCGATAATGTAATAATCGATATATTTCGTCTCTAACAACTCACGATATATCAAACTTTAAGAAAGAAGAACTTGAAAAACTGTTTGTTGGAAAATATTTCCCCATTTATTTTTTTGTTTTTAAACATCATGATAATAAATAACTTGTGTCCTATTTGGTGTAATGAAGGACAGACTTTTGTGTAACATTGCTGAAATCAGTACTCTGTCTTTGACAAACAATGACAATTTTCATTTGGAAATATCTGTAAAGTTTGGTTTAAACAATAGTGAACATGAACAGCAGTGTCATTATTTAGTACAAAATTGCTGTAAACAGGATAAAAAATGAATAAGTCAAGTAGCTGCCAGGCACATTGGTATTAACTTTTGAAAAAAAAAAAAAAATCAAATAACTAGGAACTTTCCTTTAATTTATTTAAGACATAAACTGCTTTCAAAATAAATTACCAGGGATAAAATACATGAAGAACTTCAAAGTGCATCTAAAAGTAAACATCTTTGTAAACAACACGTTTGGGGAAAAGCTGCATGTGATGTATGTTTATATGTTCATGTTTTTCTGGAGAATCACAGGCTTTAGCGTCGACGCCACTCGTCTACCGCTGCTTTGAGGAGAAAGGGGGTCAAAGGGCAGGGATGGCTCTCTTTAAGCCGTTTTCATCTCATCCATAGCTCTGGTCTGGGCGCACAGTGCAGGGTTCCTTTTTTCAGTATTTTCCAAGAGGGAATGTCAAAGCGTGGGTCTAATGCATTCGGTAAAAACCCAAATCCCTCGTTCTCCACCTCGCTGCAGGGACAAACCCCTTTTTTCCGTTTGTGTCCCTGCTGTCGCAGAAGATGGTGGTAGCTTCGCCTGGAAAAAGGGATCCACGCCGGGCTGTGTCAGCTGCAGGCAAACAACAGCCACGGCTTTCTCACACAACTCCAGGTGATGCAGCTTCAATGCTGCCGGCGCGTCTTTTTACGCGCTGCTCTCGCTTCACTTTGTTTTTCCCCCTCCGCCATCTTTGTTTGAATGTGTATTCTTCTTCGTCCGCCCGCAACAGCCTCCGAAGAATTGTCTTACCAAAGGATGGTTAATATAACGTTTTACAGGGTCTTTAAACATAAATAAAAGGTCAATACTTGATGAAGACGCATCAAGAATCAATCCGGGACTAAATATTGCGATATATCACCATATCGATATTTTGGCACACCCCTATCTTTAATTGTTCACACAATCAACATGAATCAGCGGATTCTGACGTAGAAAAAAGCAGCTTTTTGTATCGGCATTGCACCAACATGCAACACATTGCTAACTTAAAGTGTTGCAAAACGATGCAAAGCCGCTCTTCTCTGCTTCAGAATCTGTTGTAATAATATCAGTTGAAGACTTTCAGTAGTTCAAAGAATGTAACCACTGGAGCTAGAGCAACCTAACCTGCAACCTTTTGATTAGAGGTCAACCGCTCTACTTCTGCTCCCCAACCATAAAACAGGCTATTTTGGGGTTTTTTTTTTTTTTTTTTTTGTAGGGTGTGAACCCTCAAGCAAACATTTAAATGGTCTAAAACAGCACCATTCTCAAAAAGATCAAATGTAATTTCAAAATACAAACATCGTGGGGAGCAATAAAATAAACTTTTGTCAGCAGTGAAGTGCCAATCCCACCAAATCACTCAAGGCAAAAACATTTTTAAGATTACAAGATCCTGTAGTTTACAAGTACTACTGGCACATTAAAAATAGATTTTACACTCACAATTTAAAAACATATATAGATTTCACTGCAGTGTATTTAAATCTTACATAAGCTATTTTGGAAATCAAATATTGGAATAGAAAACACATTGGACTGATACAGTTCTAATAAAGCCTCCCATTATTTGAAAACCTATGTCTATGCTTCCAAAATGCTGACTGAATCTAATAAATGCAGTTGAGAATTTAAGCTGTCTTGATTCCACATGGCAGGGAGAGGAAATTTGCAACCTAATCCAGCAGTGTATTTTTCCACAAGATAACATTTATGAAGATAGATCAGAAGAAGCCTCTGATGTGCCTCTTGTGCTAAGTAATTATATACAATTCAGTAATCAAATTAGACGATGGTTTGCTTAACGGCCAGCCTCTAAAAACACACACATGCATACAAAAAAAAGTCAAATTAAGTCAGCGGCATAGGCAGCAGAATCTTCACTTAGTGCAACAGCCTTCCTAAGTTATTATTTCAGAAGAGACAAAACACTTGGACTGATTAGTTCTACGAATAAATGATCTCTAATTAGTCTAAGTGCCTCATGGGGATTGTTTGAAAAGTATAGCCTTGAATGTCTGCAAACAAAAAAAAAGCTGAAAAGTTTGTTCCTTTGAAGTGAGATATTGGGAGATTTAAGTTAAGGGATTGATATCGTTTGTATAGGATTGCCTTCAGTAGAAAAATTCATAAACCCTTTAGTGCTTACAAATATCAGAATTCAGAATGACGAAAATGGTAAGGCCTACAGTGGAAGCAACTTTTTTAATTAAGGTTCCATGTTCCATGAATCAAAAGATGAAATCACTGTGAAGACCAGTGTTTCTCTGTAAGGAGAAGTACTTATAATTAGAGAGAAGCAAGAAATCGTGCTTAACCCTTTTAAGACCATTATATTCCTTATGGGTTCACCAAGCTGCCGGAGCCTAACCCGGCCACTATTGGTCGAAGGCAGGGTAGACCCTGGACAGGTCCCCAGTCTGTCGCAGGACCACAATCACGCGCCCATGCACACTAACATTCACAATTAAGGACAATTTAGATTCATAGATTCACCTATGATCCTAAATCTAATGATATGTTTTATGTTTTTCAAGAATCTTATTATATTTTTCTTATTTTCTCTGCTTCTCTGTTTTGATCTGTTATTTTTATTCTTTCCAAAGCAGACCAATGTCATGAAAACCAATACTTTTGGGAGTCATCTCTGAATGATCTTCTCATGAACCCGGACATGTTACTCTTTTAATGTCATCCATGTCTTGCTACGTCATATAGCAACAAATCGGTAAAATACAATTTTGCAAATTTGCATCTAGTACACACTCTTGGACAAATGTCTTGGAGAAAATTTGAGTTGTCAAAACAGAGACAGTGGATGCAAATTTGACACGTGCTTTAGAACTACAATTTTTGACTTTAGCTCATTATTCCTACGATACTTCCGCTTTAAGGGGCTCTCTGGACTTCCGACCTACACTCGCCCACAACCTAACAGCCTCCATGTGTGTAGTTTTGTGACCTCGACAACAATTGCACACCACCAGTGCCACATGCTGTTGAGTGATTTTTTTTTTAGTGTTGCCTATCAACATGCTGTGTTACATCATCATCTATTGATGGCGGAATCAAATTGCTAATGTTTTGTTTCAGCTCCTTCACAACGTCCTACGATCCGTCTTGAGTTGTTGCATCTTTCCAACTTATATGTTTGTGCAGTTCTGATAGGATTTGTTATGGGAAATGGCGTATACTTTAACAGCACTTTTTTACCTTCTTAGAAAGCCCTAAGTGCTTTTACAGTCACAGCCCCTATCACCCACTCACACACACATTCACAGACTGATGGCGGCTCAGCTGCCAATCACTGGCACCAACCTATAACCACCGGGAGCAATGTGGGGCTTAGGGTCTTGCCAAAGGACACTTTGACCCATTGGCGGACAAGGCAGGGACCAAACCTGCAATCTTCTGTTTACATGTTGATTGCTTTACCTCTGTACCACAGCCACTTGTAGTTATTTTTCATCTCAGAACCAATGTTAACCAATCAGTTGAGCGGTATGCCGTTTGGTTTGGTTTAATAGCAGTTGAAATGAGCCCAGTTTTTATGACATTTTCTGTTCATACCTCCACTTCTTGACTACGTCTTTGGGATATCAGATAAGGGTATTGGGGGGCCTTGTCCCCATGGGCTGCTGCACTTTTTGCCGCAATACTTTCAGGCTCGTCTAATATCTCTTTTGTACATTTTGATTTGATTTTTTTTTATTTGAAATGGTTTATTTCAAGCAATCAAGTAGGAACAATACACAAAAGCAATACAATCTGCAGTTTTACATTCATACAATAACTAATCAAACTTAGGATAATTAGGCATATTAGTAAACACACCATCGTCCCGACTGTTACAGCTGTGGCCGTATTTGGTTTTGTTTGGTTCTGTTTGGTTCTGTTTGCTCTGTGTTTTGTGTATTATTTCTGTATCAGAGTGGGACTTGTGTGTTTTGTGGATCTTTGTTTGTATGTCTGTGATTATTTTCAGGTGTGCTGGCAAGGGTGTGGCCTCCATTTGTACAAGCTGGTGGAGGCATCCTTTAAAGCCACCACTTGGACCTCCAGCCGGTGAGAAGGGAGTTTGGCTGCAACCAGTCTCCATTGCAGCTTGGCCCTCTTCTCCATTTTTGTTTTGACTTCACCACCTGTTTAGTTGTGTTGCACTTTGTTTTGTAGTTCTTTGTAGTTTTGTCTGTGCCCACTCTGATTAGTCTTTTGGTTTATAGTTAAATGTTAAGTGAAGCTGTAGGGGTGAACTGCCATTTTCTTTAGTACTTGTTTTCTCCTGTTTTTGTTAGTCTAGGGAGGTTAGTGTTTTGTCTTTGATTTCCCTTTTCTTTCATTTACAGGTAAGATGACATGTTTCAGTTAGGTGGGGTTTTGTTTATTATTTGGCCTTGGTTCACCCTGAAGCCTTTTTGCTTCACTTTTAGTTATTGCTGGTTGTTGTTTATTTGTAAATAAATTTGGTTATTTTATGGAGACATTCGTCTGGTGTTTTTGTTACAGTTAAATTAGTAGCCAAAAACATTACTTTTTTATGATATGCCTCCAGTCACCCCTAGATTTGGAAGGGGGCGTAACACCGACACACAGACCTGCTCACCTCAGGGATTTGTATGTATGCAGGTATTCTTAACACATAAAATATGTATGGCTTATGGCTGTGCTTATGTTCATATACACATAGATATATATGCCTGAGAGTAAGTATTGTTGTGTGTGCAGCTTTATGTGTTGGTCTGTATAGATGTGTGAATGTGTACATACTTGTACCTTTGCAGAAGTTTGGATGTGTGGGTGTCTGTATTTACTTTTCTTTGTCCTTCTCCTCACTCCATCACTTTGTTGCAACCACTTTTCTTTTTTCATTTCTCTCCTCACACAATTTTCTCTCTTACGTCTGGTCTGGAGCTTAAGGTGTTTATACATCACTGTACATCCATGAGTGTCCAAGGAGTAGATTGTGTAACCACTACTGTTAGTGTAAAATCCGTCCAGTATAAGAGTTCTATTTGTTCAGCGGCTGGACAGTCAAGTAGAAAAAATATATGTATATTTGTTGCAGCAGGTAAGATGAAGATTGTTCCTTTGTGCATCATTCTATCTGATTGCAAACCTCCTGAGTGATGCCTTAGTTACAACTGTCCTAGGTGGATATGGGCTGTCTGCAGCCAAAAATGGGCAAACCTGTACACAAGTGCAGTACAATTGTACGGTCGTAAACCACTCTGTGAACAGGTAGAGCAAAAATGCTCATACACATTGTTTTCTAATGGCATGCTGCAGGGGACAGATTGTAGTAAAGTTGCCTAGAGAGGTTATAGGGTGAAGTATCGGTAGGTAGAATTTAAGTTCCATTTTCACGACGTCTCTTAAGGTAGCTGCACGAGCCTCAAGGGCTCTGGAAGAAACACCCAAGCTCCTTTTAAGATGTGGCAGCTCCTCTCTATAATCTACAGGTTTGGACAACTCAAAAACTTGCAGTACTCGTATGGGTCAACCATACCATGACTAAAGCTGCCCCACACTGCCTTTGGCAATGCAAGTTCAGGCAGTCACTTCCAATGAAAAGTCTATGTAAATGCCTGTAACCCTTGTGCTATCCAAAGCACGTTAACGCTGGGAGTGGAGTCATCTAGACCCCACTAGACAGTGTGCTGAATCTTTTTTCTTCAATGATTTGTGATCTTCACTGGTGTCCATGGATTACATGAAATCCTCTCCACCTTTATCCACCTTTGTCATGGTAGGGATAACACGTCAATGTAAGGGTGGGGTCATCTTGACCCCATGAGATAGCACAAGGGATAAACAAGCATTACAAGGTTTTGCGTTTAAATTTGTCGTGTTCACGGCCATTTTCAGGTTCTAAGTACAAAACACACAACCATTTGATGCACTTTAAAAGTTAAACCTGGTCCAACTTTGATCGATCAGGAACTTGGTAGTGACATATGGATGGCGTCCCTTTTAAGTTGAGGAAATGTCAACTGTTTGAAAACTGATAAATAAAAAATTGTGGTTTGTTGTCATGGTGCCTGTCAGTTCACCTCCCCCCTTCTACAGCTCTCACCACCTTGCTGATTGGAACCAGCTGATCCTCATCTTCTCATCACCCTGCCGGTCTTCATAAGGGAGCTCTCACCAGAATTCAACGCCAGTTTGTTATACTCACTCCGGTGCTTATGCCTTGGCCTCTTAGTCTCAGCTAAGTTTATCTTGTCTCCTTACTTACCACGTCTTGTGCTCACCTTCAGGTTCCTACCTTGGTCACGCTGGTTCTTCCCCTCCACGCTGGTCCTGCCGTCCTCGGCATCCACGCCTCGTTCCAAGCTGGTTTCTGCTGTCCTCGGCATCCACGCCTCGTTCCAAGCTGGTGTCCGCCGTCCTCGGCGTCCACGCCTTACCTCAAGCCGGTCCCGCTGTCCTCAGCGCCCAAGCCTCGCTCCCTCTGGATCCCCAGTTCGACGCGTCCTCGTGTCGCCCCCCTCCCCTTCATCTGCATCAGCTCAAAGGAGACACCTAGTTCAATCCACGGAGGAAATACGTCCACATCCCCTCAGAAACTTATTTACCTCTGGTAAAATAAATCTGTTAAAAGTCATCTTCGCTGTGAATTTTCTTCCGGGTTTCAGCATCTGGGTCTGCTACGTCTACGACGCCATGACAGAACAAACTGGCCAATACCCAGACCCAGCTGACCCGGAAGATCTACGTCAGACCGTCACTCAGCACGGACTGTTTCTGGACCTCCTCTACAATACCATCACCCGAGTCACCGCTATTCAGGAGGACCTTTTTCATCGCCTGAGTATAATTTCTCAAGCCCAGATGAAGTCAATCGGACAATATCCAGCTAATGCTACTACCAAAATTGCAGCCCCTACAGCCGGGAGCTTGGACATTTCCGCTGCCTCTGGGATTCCTGAAAATTTCCGGCTTCAACCAGAGTTTTTTCAGGGGGACGTTGAATCATGTGGGGGTTTCCTTCTTCAATGCAGACTTATTTTTCAGCAGGCTCCGCGATATTACCAAGCTGACCACAGCAAGATCACCCTCATAGTTAACTCCCTCAGAGGCAAAGCGCTCAAATGGGCTCAGGCCTTTCTAACTGCTAACCCCATTTCTCAGATTTCTTTCGAGCGTTTCTTAGGTGAATTTCAGCTGGTCTTTGATCAACCCCGCAAAACAGAGGAGGCGACGCGCCACCTTCTAGGATTAAGATAACGCAGCCGATCTGTAAGTGAACATTTAATTGACTTCAGAATATTAGCTGTGGAAGCTGGATGGCCGGACGTAGCCCTAAAAGGGGTTTTCTATCGATCACTTAACAACCAGATCAAAGACCATCTCTGTTCTCAGTCTGAAGCCAGAACGTTCGAGGAGCTCGTTACTGCAGCTCTTCGCTCTGACGTACGACTCCGTGAGCGTCAGGTTGAAAAAGCACATACTGAGAAGATGACTGTAAATAACCCTGTGTCTAAAACCCCCATGCCAGAATCTCCTTCCATCTCTCGTGAACACATCGTCTGCTCCTCTGAGGAACCCACTGCAGATCGGACTTTCCAAACTCACACCGGAGGAACGCCGCAGACGCCAGGTAGAAGGTACCTGTTTCTATTGTGGACATTCTGGGCACCAAGTGCAGCAGTGCTCACTACGTTTAAACTCCAAAGCCCCCCGCTAGAAGACAGGTCGCGGGAGGGTTCCTCCACTGTTATTCAGGGAAATAACTGTCTTCATTTACCTGTCAAGCTATGTCACCAGTCCCATGTTCATGAATGCCAAGCCCTCATAGACTCCGGAGCCGAACAAAGTTTTATTGACAGTCACTTAGTGTCCAAACTCAGTCTCCCCACAGAACCGCTGGATCATACTGTCAAGGCCGCTGGACTAGGTGGTCAGCTGCTTACTCGCATCACTCACCGCACCAGACCCGTGCAACTTGTCACCTCTGGTAACCATCATGAAGTCATGCAATTCTATATTACTCAAACGCCTCAATTTCCTGTTATCTTAGGCTTCCCATGGCTCCGCAGTCACAATCCCCAGTTCGATTGGGTGAATCTTCACATAACTAACTGGAGCACCCATTGCCTTGCCAACTGCCTCCGCTCCGCAGTACCGTCAGTTTCTCCCAATCTGGAGCCCGCACCTGATGATATTGACCTCTCCAAGGTACCCTCATGTTACCATGATCTCAGGACTGTATTCAGTAGAAGCAAGGCAGGAGCTCTACCTCCGCACCGACCTTATGATTGCTCCATCGAACTATTAAACGGGGCCACTCTCCCCAAGGGACGTTTATTCAATCTGTCAGGTCCTGAAAAACTCTCCATGGAAAAGTACATCCATGAATCTCTTTCCTCGGGTCACATTCGACCTTCTTCGTCCCCCGTTGGTGCAGGTTTTTTCTTTGTCCAAAAGAAAGATAAGACCCTTCGGCCATGCATCGACTACCGAGAATTAAACCAAATCACAGTTAAGAATAAATATTCCTTGCCTCTCATCAGCTCCGCCTTGGATACCGTTCAGGAAGCGCGTGTATTCACTAAATTGGATCTCCGTAACGCGTACCATCTAGTCCGTATGAAGGAGGGGGACGAATGGAAGACTGCTTTCAACACCCCCCTTGGTCATTTTGAATGCCTGGTGATGCCCTTTGGGCTCACCAATGCCCCTGCAGTCTTCCAACACCTGGTTAATGACGTCCTCCGAGACTTCCTTAATAGGTTTGTCTTCGTCTATCTTGACGATATCCTCATTTATTCACCCAATCACGATCTCCATACCCACCATGTTCGTCAGGTCCTTGAGCGTCTTCTTGAAAATCGACTATTTGTAAAGGCTGAAAAGTGCGACTTTCACGTCTCTACCGTGTCTTTTCTTGGGTTCATTTTGAGGCTGGCAACATCCGCCCCGATCCAGCCAAGGTTTCCGCTGTCGCCAACTGGGAACCTCCCGATTCACGTAAACAGTTGCAACGTTTTCTCGGATTTGCCAATTTTTACCGTAGATTCATACGCAACTACAGCAGTCTCGCCGCCCCACTCACTCAACTTACGTCTGTTAATACACCTTTTGTTTGGAGCCCAGAAGCCCAGGCCGCCTTCGATAAACTCAAGGGGATGTTTATCTCAGCTCCCATCCTGATCCAACCTGACCCCCAACGTCAGTTTATCGTAGAGGTTGACGCCTCCGATACCGGAGTGGGAGCCGTCCTTTCCCAACGTGAGGTTTCCTCAGGGAAACTCAAACCCTGCGCTTTCTTTTCACGTAAACTGTCACCCGCGGAACGTAACTATGACGTTGGAAACCGCGAACTCCTTGCCATAAAGTTAGCTCTGGAGGAATCGCGTCATTGGCTCGAGGGGGCGGAGCACCCTTTCATAGTTTGGACGGATCATAAAAATCTCGCTTACCTCCGTTCTGCCAAACGCCTAAACTCCCGTCAGGCCCGCTGGTGCCTTTTTTTTGATCGGTTTTCATTCATCATTACTTATCAACCCGGTAGTAGGAACGTCAAACCCGATGCGTTATCTCGCATCCACAGTAATCATGACCTTGAGGAGGCCGCTTCCATTATTCCCCCCACCTGCGTGGTGGGTAATCTCACGTGGGATATCGAAACGCGGGTCCTGCAGGCTCAGGATGAGGAACCCGACCATCCTCCTCCCCCCGCTAACACTCTATACGTGCCTTCCTCTCTGCGTTCAGACGTTCTGGTTTGGGGTCACACTTCTCGTGTTTCGTGTCATGGGGGTGTCCAACGAACGCTCAGTCTCATTAAGCGCAGGTTTTTCTGGCCCACCCTAGAACGGGATGTCAGGGAGTTTATCGCCGCTTGTGATATTTGCGCCAGATCCAAATCTTCCAATTCGCCTCCGGCTGGTTTACTTCACCCTTTGCCCATCGCTACTCACCCTTGGTCCCATATTGCCCTAGATTTCATCACAGGGTTGCCTCCGTCTCAAGGCAACACTGTCATCCTTACCGTCGTTGATCGCTTCTCTAAAGCGGCTCAGTTCATTCCATTACCTAAACTCCCCACCGCCGCTGAAATGGCGGACATCCTGGTCCATCAGGTTTTCAGAAACCACGGGATCCCCAAGGACATAGTTTCAGACCGGGGACCTCAATTTGTGTCACAGGTCTGGAGAACCTTTTGCTCCGCCCTGGGTGCTACCGTTAGCCTCTCCTCGGGTTATCACCCCCAGTCTAACGGCCAAGCGGAGCGTGCTAATCAGGAGCTGGAAGCTGCCCTCCGTTGCCTGGCTGCCCAGAATCCCTCCAACTGGTCCAAGTTCCTAGTATGGATTGAATACGCTCACAATAACCATCCCTCCTCTGCCACCGGTTTATCGCCATTCTAAATATCCCTTGGTTATTCACCTCCGCTGTTCCCCTCACAGGAGCTAGATTTGGCCGTTCCCTCTGTGCAGCATCATCTGCAACGTGTCCGGCGCATCTGGCGCCAAGCTAAAGCCGCCCTTCTGCGCACTCGGGAGAGCAACTGCCGTCTGGCTAACCGTCGTAGGAGAGCAGCCCCTAATTACCAACCTGGGCAAAAGGTTTGGCTTTCCTCCAAGAACATACCCCTTCAGGTCACCTCACGCAAGTTAGCACCCCGTTACATTGGTCCTTACATCATTGACGAAATCATCAATCCTTCCTGTGTTAAACTACGGCTCCCGGCTGCTTTAAAGATTCATCCCTCGTTCCATGTTTCCCAGATCAAGCCCTTTCAGGAAAGCCCCTTGTGCCCGCCGTCCGCTTCCCCTCCACCCTGCCCGGCTCATCGATGGCGCGCCTGCCTTTACGGTCTCTCGTATTCTGGACATTCGCCGCCGGGGCCGTGGTCACCAGTTCTTGGTGGACTGGGAGGGTTACGGTTCGGAGGAGCGCTCCTGGGTCTCCCGCTCCATGGTCCTGGACCGTTCCCTCCTGGACGACTTTTTCAGGGCCCACCCTGACCGCCGTCCTGGACCGCCTGGAGGCGGTCGTTGAGGGGGGGGTACTGTCATGGTGCCTGTCAGTTCACCTCCCCCCTCCTACAGCTCTCACCACCTTGCTGATTGGAACCAGCTGATCCTCATCTTCTCATCACCCTGCCGGTCTTCATAAGGGAGCTCTCACCAGAATTCAATGCCAGTTTGTTATACTCACTCCGGTGCTTATGCCTTGGCCTCTTAGTCTCAGCTAAGTTTATCTTGTCTCCTTACTTACCACGTCTTGTGCTCACCTTCAGGTTCCTACCTTGGTCACGCTGGTTCTTCCCCTCCACGCTGGTCCTGCCGTCCTCGGCATCCACGCCTCGTTCCAAGCTGGTTTCTGCCGTCCTCGGCATCCACGCCTCGTTCCAAGCTGGTGTCCGCCGTCCTCGGCGTCCACGCCTTACCTCAAGCCGGTCCCGCTGTCCTCAGCGCCCAAGCCTCGCTCCCTCTGGATCCCCAGTTCGACGCGTCCTCGTGTTGCCCCCCTCCCCTTCATCTGCATCAGCTCAAAGGAGACACCTAGTTCAATCCACAGAGGAAATACGTCAACATCCCCTCAGAAACTTATTTACCTCTGGTAAAATAAATCTGTTAAAAGTCATCTTCGCTGTGAATTTTCTTCTGGGTTTCAGCATCTGGGTCTGCTACGTCTACGACGCCATGACAGTTTGTGCCTGTATGACACCAACACCAAGGTCGACTCCGAATTGCTTCCTTACCCCTTCCCTAACCCTACACTTATCCATTCAGGCGGAGAAAAATAGTTCTTTCAAATTCAAACGTTGCCACAGCTTGATGACGTCATCAGCAGTCAACAGTGAGCTCTGTTAGCATGCAGCTGTCAGCGCTTAGAAAATACATAACATCAGTTTACTAACTTTAGAAAAGTTATGCAAAAACAAAAGTCAATAATTACGCTGTAATGTAAACTTCTGTGCTTCAGAGCTCAGCAAAGTGAAGAAATGCGTTTCTCCTCGGCCCTGAAGCAGGACGCAGAGGGAGAGCCAGCTTTGTGTTGCATGGCTCCTCTTAAAAAAAATACTTTTGGACACCACTACAGCTTCAAATGACCCCACATTTGGAACGATAGGAGCCATAGGAGAAGGGAAGCAATTCAGATTCCGCACAAATCTTTTATAAATAATAGATATGTGAAACAAAAGGCTGCAACCAGAGCCATAAGATTTGCTCCGCATTTTGCACCAAGTCTCTTCCAACTTTTTTTTTTGAAGGGGGGGGGCATGCACTGGTAAACAGTAGAAAAAGAATAAGCAACCCCTTTCCTGTCCAGTGTGAATACCATAGGCTAAACGCTCACTCAAGATTCTACATTCAATGCGTTTAAGAAGCCTAAACAAAAGAATTTCTAATAATAATTTCTAATTCAGAAAGTTCATTGTGTCTACAATTTTAACTAAGTTCTTCAATTATTTTTTATTGTCAAACGTACCTTACATGTTTCGGCGGGATACCTCCCGCCTTTCGTCAGAGTCGTCACTCTCGTTGTCGGTTTGACAAAAACAAACCGTGTCTAATAAAAAATGATTTAAGAACTAAGTTAAAAGATCTAGACACAATATAAAATTATCAAAATATAAAATTATCAAAATAATAATGATCAAAATAATGTCTTTTTACTAATTAACACTTGAAAAAAACACTTTTTGGTAAATGCAAAGTTTTAGGCAATACAACAGTTTGTGCAGCATCAGGACCATAGGAGAAGCAGTCAAGAAGCGCATTCATCATGCCTTCCTAGCAAATCTCCCCAGTATCATCACCAATCTAAATGACTGCACGGACCAATTCTGTTCGGCAGCTGCAGGATGAGTCATAATGCAACCGTTTCATCATCCTGCAGCTGATCTTTGGCATTCCATTCAATGTGCCATTTGTGCATGCAAAAAGCACTAGGCCAAAAAATCTTACGGCAAAATGATGAAGGCCATCTGTATAATGCTCAGTCTATAGTTCCACATATAATTTTATTATCTAAACTCTGCGATTATGGAGTTTGCATGCATTTCTGAATAGAAATGAAGCTATAACAGGCACAAGCTTCTCTCGAAACATCTTTTCTTTTTATGGTAAAATAGCTTTTGATCAAATGCTGCTGGAGAAGTGCATACTTGAATGTAAAACTGTACTTTGTTTTCTATGGAACAATTATGTGCGGATTTTTTTTTCTTGCTCAATGGTGTAAAAACCTGTACAGCATGCTTTTCTGTCACAGTCTTTAAACCAGTCATGGGTAAGAAAAGAGAATGCCGTGTTTTTAATGCAGTTGTGTAATCAAACATTGACAGAAAATACATTAAACCTGTCCCCTGTGTTTATCTCTTGATCTGTTTAGAAGCTAGTTATACGACACGACTCTTACACATAAAAACAATTGCTTGGAGCGGCTCAATAGGCTTTTTCCTGGTTGAGTCCTATAGGACATGGCGTAAAAAGCTGTTTCAGCAGCCTGTGTTTTTTATTTATTTATTTTTTTAATAGGAAGCTTCCATTACACATCAAAGCCAGTGAGGGTGGTATATTTATCTTGTAAACACACATGCATCACTAATTATTCACATATCACCTTAAAAGAATTTCATCTCCATCAAAGTCACAACGGCTCGATAGAAAACATTTTTCCCTCTTTTCTTTTCTTCTCCCGCCAGGATGGGATTAAAAAACCGGTTATCGTTCAGCTCCTTTAATGTCGACTCCCTCCCCGCCGCCAACTCATGCTAATTAAATTTCTCCTGAGGCGTCGCTGAATTGGCCAGCTGACAGGTAACACTGTCGAGTGTGGATTTCTTGCGTTATCATCCTTTAGGAATCCTTCTGCTGGGGGAAAAAACTGGGATGAAGTCATGACAGTTCACAACTCCCATGAAGTGAATACAATTGTAACTTGTGTTGAGTTTAACTTTGAACGTCTTCGTGTTTGCCTTTTGGCTCCCCTCTTTAGTGGAGCCCTCGTCTCCATCTAAATCCCCTCCTCCTTTCACAACTACCACCTTCATTTTTTTTACTTTTAACATCTGACTGATCTGATACGGAAGTTCAGTTTGTGATATCACTTTCACATGAAAAAAAAAAAGCAGAGCATTAATGGCTTAGTCATAACTGCCGTTAAAGATAGGTATGGGCTGTCTGTGAGCGAAAAATAGGCCAACTTGTGTGGGGCGGCCCGCATGAATTATCAAGGTCATAGACTACTCAGTGGACCCGTAGAGAGGGAAAATGTTGGAGCCCATTCTTTTTCTATGGGCATGCTGTAAACGACAAGTCGTAGTGAACACCTACACAACATGCAAGGGTAAAGTCAGGCTACAACTGGTGAGACAGAGACGAATCAAACGGGATTTTTGATTTTATTTTTAATTTTTTTTTACCTTTCCTCCAAATCCTGCAGACTGCGCAAAGGGTTTGGAAGAGCTGTTCACATGATAAGTTTGGGTTTCTTGCGTGCTCCACACAGATTTGCTCACAGTATCCACCCACTTGTATGTACCTGTAAGGGCAGTAGGGACTAATGCTTTACCAACAATGTCATTAAGCGTGTGTAAAGTGCGTGCAACTCATCCTTACGAATACCTCAGAATATAATTACGATGCACACGTCAGTCGCACGTTTAATTTTCATCAAAGGAACTGCAAGACACACCTGTGCTCACCTTAACCCTTTAAAGCCAGAGCTTTAGCGCCAGTGTTGACATTGCGCTTGTGAGTTGCGTTTAAGAAAGTGCTAAACAAGCGTTTTTTTAACGCATATGTTGTTCACAGTAGACAGGCAGGAAGTGGTGTCTTGTTCTTTTTCTGCTGTCAACTAGCACATGTCTGCCATTTACAGTTCAGAGAGGCTTGGTGGGAATTTTCAAAGTAGTGCAATTCTGTGAAATAAAAGAGATTCGCCATCCACATGTCGCTACACGATCTGAGTCCCTGATAGGTCAAACCTGGTTTTACTGGCAATCCCTGTTTTGTACGTAGAGCCCGAAAAAGGTCTTAAAAACTGTCTTATAGTTTCAGTTATCTTTTTTTTTTTGCATTTAAAAAATGTAATTTTTTTTTTTTTGTTGAAAATAGTTTTATTGGATTTTTGTACAGCAATATTGAACAAGTGATAAGACACAATGTATCCCCCCCCCCTTAACACACACTGAAACAAAAAAACAAAAACAAAAAAAGAACCCCAAACAAAAAGGCGATACACATCCCATCACTGGTTCTTCAGAGAAAGTGCAACAGATATAGTGTACCAAAAGTAACTGTCCAGAAATTACCAATAGGAGATGTGTAAAGCAAAAGAATACACAAAAACCAAAACAAAATGCTCTTCATAAACAGAGAACAAGTAGTCAGAGGTCAGAGATAATCCAAAGTGACAATGAGTAAAGGAAAAAATAAAGAAATAAAAATAAAATTTTGGGGAAAATGAAAGCCAGCTAGGTGGGTATGTTGCGGGATTGTTTAGTTTCAGTTTTGAATGCTGGAATCCAGAAACATACATATACGGGCGTTAACATAGACTTTCATTGGAAGTGGTTGCCCGAACATGCAATTTACGTAATTCTGAAGCGGAGAAACATTATGTAAAGGGTCAAAGAGCACGTTATCCACGTGACATCTCAGTTATTACGGCTAAAAGATTAAAGATGTGACCACTCCACAGGCCCGGACAACCTGCAGCACTCGCTGGAATGCAAGTGATCATATCTTCAGCAAAACCAAACTTTCAGATAATGCGATCTAACAACACTACCCAGAATGCCTCCATAGGCCAAGACGTGGGCCCCTGTAGGCATGTTAACACTTTATAAATTATCTTTAACTGAAAAACAAAAATGATTTAATTTACTAAACAGATTTCAAAGCAAGAATCTGATGCTAACACTTAGCAGTGCATCTCTGCAATGGTCTCTTCTATAAACAGAGAGACAAAAAGTATTTTTAGGCTCTTTATTGAAATCCAAAGCTGACTCATCACTCTGAGTAGGAAGACAGAAGAGCTGCTACATCTGATCTCAATCCAGCCATGATTGCCTGGGTGTATATTTTTCATGAAGACTCTCTGATGGGAGATTAAACCCGAAATGTGTAATACAAGCAAAAACACACACACACACACACACATGTATATTTATGAGAAATTATACGCTGCATTAAAATCAACAATGACAACAAACAAACAAAGAAAAAACAAAATCGAACGAGACCTCTTCCATCTCTCCGTGTGGGTCAGTTCAGCCGCCACTAACAAGTCGGTGCTTGTTTCCTGTCATGCTCGCCTGTGCGAGAATGTGTGTTTGCGTTTGAGAACAATGTGCGAGGACAGGCCTGTGCTTTGTTCAATTGTCCGTTCACCGAGCTCAGCAAGGTGTGAGTGCCTATCCAGCCAGCCGACTCGACACCGGGGCTGCCTGTCTGGCATCATTTCATATCCTGCAATAACGTCTTTCTGCGCTGCTGCGCCTGGATTAGGTCGACATTTTAAACATTTGCTATAAAGCAAAATAAGTGAAAATAGCAAAAGGAAGAATTTGCAACATTATATTGTCACTTTTCAATTTGTATTTAATTTGTGTCACAGGTGTTTGCTGAAAAATGTGTTGTCTTTTTCCTCAGTACAATCATGCACTATATATAGTCACATACTATGACTTTTTTTTTATCAGTGAATAAATATTATTTTTCAACTATTTTGGGTTTTTTTCTGGGTTTATTCATCACATTCCTTCAGGTTATTTTTAATTGTAATTGTCAGATTATCTTGGCTTTCAACAGTATCCCAACATTCTGTGTAACCCTTGTGCTATCCTAGGCACTTTACCGTTGGGAGTTGGGTCAGCTAGAATCACTAGACAGAGCTCTGAACCTTTTTTTTTTAATGATTTGTGATCTTCACTGGTTCAATGGATTACATGAAATTTTTCCACCTTTATCCACCTTTGTCATGGTAGGGAGAACATGTCAAAGTAAGGGTGGGGTCATCCAAGATAGCACAAGGGATACACTAGCTATTACATTGTGCTCACCACACGTGTTGCTGTTTTTAGTTAGTTAAGGCCCTTAAACCTGGTTCCCACTAATTAGTATGGTATGGCCTTGTCCAGTCCAGTGTAGAATGGTCCAGGAAATTAAGGTGAGTGTTTCCACTCAAAGTTGGACCGTCACGGCACATGTGGGGTGAAGCTATGAATACCATCAATAGAGGTCATCCAGCAGCTCATGTTTTTCCATTTGGCTTTTGGTACTACGTGTATACAAAGTATTTCATGTTGTTTGAGAGAATCTTTTGGGGGTAGCGAAGAGGAATACAGCCGCTTTCTTAGCACTATCTTCTGTGGTAATGACTTTCAACAGTAGCTCCGCCTCTAACTAGTCAGTACCTTTTACTATGGACCTACAACCAACGGGGGCTCAAAAATAGTAATATTTGGTCCGGCTGAATAAGTCCATTTTATAATGGAAATGCTCAAAATACCTGACCGGACTGCTCAGTGAAACAAGGCTTTGTTGCATCATGCCTTCTCGGCTCCCTTGTGTCAAATTTCATCTTATTTATAAATTCTGGTTGTGTTACTTACCTGGAACCAATTTCCTGTGGTACAGAGCACTCAAAAATTAGTCCACATGTTCTAGAACACACCACTTGATGGATATTAAGATTTTTTTTTTTCTTTTAACAAATAGTGAACATTTCAGTACTGTACGGGTAGCAAACTGGATCGTGTGAGTGCGACTTTACTCACTTACCCTAACGTTTCACCCAAATGAAGTCATATTTTGCTGATACGGATTTTGGGGCCAGACAACATCAGTATGTAGTGATTAGTTTAAATCGTTCTGGGTCATGGTTTCTATGGCAACCATTCTTGCCAAACAGGGGTGAGATTGTTGAAAGTCCACACCCCTACCACTTGAAAGCGGGCTCTGGAGAATCTGTCAATCAAACGACCGACGTGTGACCACATGCTTTTACAGAGAGATTATAACTTGAATAACTTGCACTACAGAAAAAACATAATGAAAAAAAAAATTAGAAGTAAAAAGAACATGTTAAAAAAGATAACAGAGCAAGAACGGTTATTTTTGACAAACAGAATGACTGACTAGTTGTCTATTTCTCAACTGAGGTCTATGGGATTTGGCTTCTTGGGACCAGGGGGTACTTCCTGTTTGGAACGCAAAGGGGGAGGGGTCACTCAGTCCAGGTTATACACAGTGAACAATAATGAGTTATTATTCGTAAATTTAGTCATATCTGACGTGCTGATCTCTCCTCAAAAGTTATTTATTGCAGATAAAGAGTCAAATGTGACGAAGAACACAATTTCCTAGGAAAACTCCCCATCATCTACTCTGACCAATCATCTGCCTCCTCTTGGCCCATCAAGGCATTCTGGTTTGTGTAGTCGTACCACGTTATATGACTGTTTAGTTTTGCTTACAGCACTTTACGGATCACAAATTAAGGTAGCCTTCTTTTCTTTTGTCCTTTAATAGATGTTCAGGAGATTTTTATCAGTTCTCTTTCTGCTATTGCGGTGTGTCTCACAACAGATATTACGGTATTGTTTTACATGTTTAACTCTTTCCTGCCCACTCAAACCCAGACCAGCCATGGCAGAAAGTTGCCCTTACTTTTTCTTTTAGAGTTTTCCTCAAAATCCAATGTTTTTTTGCTGCCTCTGTTTGCTCAGTATGTGAATCGAAATTGAACTTAAACTGTCATTGCAACAAGTTCAACAAAGTTGCTAAATTGCACAATTCGTATTAATCTTTTGGTTCTCTAAATTTGATTTGACTTTACAATAAAAAAATACTGGACTGATTCAGACATTAAAGCCGTAATTACTAAAGCTCAATGTTGGTGTTTTAGCTTTTGTGTAGCACTTCGAGGCAACATCAATTGTAAACTGGCATTTTACATATAAAATGAACCAAATGAAATTAAATTCAAAGATAGTGATTATCGTGGTGTATGGAGTTGCTGTTGTTTTCCGCAATGCCACATTCTGCAATCTTCTTGTTTGCTTTGCCCTTTTTATTTTGACATTTTTGCTCTCTTTACTCAAAACCCCAAAGCTTCTTCCAGGCAGTTTTAAAAATATGTTTTTCAGGCAGGCTGTGGGATTTTTTTCTTTGAAATATGTCAGGAAACAAGGCTGGTTCAGGTCTCTGCGTTTTGCATGGAGGTCTGTGTCTTGTCGGGTGAGTGATGACTGTGCAAACTGCATCATTTTCTGCACTGATGGAACATTTGCATAATACTTACTACTTCACTGCAAATAAAGGCATGACAGGAAGCCAGGGGAAAATAAAAAACACGGAGCATCAAGTTAGGTGCATTTCAAGTAGGACGAAATGTGTGCATGGGATTGTGCGCACGCAGACACTCATGCACAAGAACATACATTAAGTCTGTGGAAAAAGTCAGGAAGAAAAGTAACCTGGATGTGACCCCTTTTCTTAGGGTGAAGATATGCATTTTATCTTAGAGAGTTAGAAGAGCTACAATCTAAAAAGAGGCAGCTTTGCTTCTGGATCTTCTTTAGGATCTACTCCTCCTCCAATAGGAGACTTTCAGTTTTTGTGAGGAACTTTCACATAACTCAGATAATCATTTTCCATGTAGATTCAGTTGATTTCAGAGCAATGTCTTATTATCTGAGTCTGTATTATGAAATGTTGGTGCAATTTCAGTAAGGAAGATTTACCTTGCTTCCAAGAGCTTTAGGATGCTGTTGGGTCTACATGTCGCTCATCATTAAGCCTTCATTCTGAACCATTGACTGTGTATTAAAACTGAATCGAGTGACCCATAGAAAATGTCTTAACAACAGCTCTAATGAAGTTAAATCAATTCGGTCGCCTTTTTTTTGCAACCCAGACGCCTTCGTCAGTATGCAGTGATTGGTATGGGTTGGTCTGAGTCAACGGCCAAATCCGAATTCATGCTCTACCTCTCCGGCTTTTTCCTACTGCTTCAATTGTAGGGGCATTTGGTAGCGGTTTTAGGCATGGGTAGAAAATAAAATGTGATGTTCCTGATCCCAAAGTAAAGGTTACAGTGAAAAAAATGTTAAAATTTGACTAAATTAAAATTCACAATAATAGGCTCAAAAGAACTTTTGTTTATTATAAACATCTTACTTAATTACTCAAACACAACCAGCAGATACTGAAATCATCACATTTTTATGCATCACATTTTTATGCATCATATAAGTATGACTTTATCTTAAGGGGCTGGGAAGAGCTTTTTGTTTCTCAATAGAAATCTATGGGGTTGTAGTGTCTTCGAGCCAGTGGATACTTCCTGTTTGGAATGTTAGGAGGGAGGGAGGGGGGAGTGTCACTAAGTCCAGTTTATTCACAGCCAATCAGAATCATATTTTTGCCTTTGGAATAAGAAATGTTTATTTCTCCACGTTCCAGTCTGGTCACCTCCGATACTATGTTGTGCTATTTTTTTAAACATTGTGTTATAGTCCCACACCGACCATCTTTTGATCTTTTCTCAAAATGTTTCCAGTGGTCTTTTATGTATCATTTTTCAGTTTTTAGCCAAAATTAAAAAAAACCTGTGTTGTTTTCTAGGACTCTGTTTCTGCAGAGCGGCAGTCGTTCATTAAAATTCACCTCTGAGTTCTGGGCGGGACCTTTGGCACAGAGTAACCCCGCCCCTACTTCCCATCATCCATCTGTTTACGCTTACAGCCATTTACACCCCTAACCTAACCTTACCCGTGCAACAAAAATGGCGAGTAATATCGGAGTACAGTTTGAAGCCAGATGCCAGCTCAGACGAGGAAAACATTTGATCTTCTTGTCCTCGTGTGAATGTATCAGAATGGAGCGGATCAGGGAGTGTGTTACTTTGGGTTTAAAAGGGCCAATGTCATGCAGTTATTAATCTTTTCGGAGTAAACTATATCTATATAAATGATCATATATTACCTTGGCACACTAAATAAAGAACACATTTTTCATGAAATATGAGTTATTTTCGCAGATACCTTTCCTACCTGGAAGTAAGTAACTGTATCTTAAGGCACCGCCTTTTCCTTCTTGTGGTTAGCTGCCCATTTCATGACGTCGGCATTTCGCCCATGAAAACAAACAACATCTGTACTTTTGCACAGATGGATGTGCATATTGTACATATAGAAAGGAAGGGTTTTAGCCGACCACCGCTAGCTCCACAGGCTGGGCAGACTCCCTAGAAGAGGCTATCCTCACTTTCATAGGTCAAAATGTAAGAATCCACTACTTTTTGAAAATTGGGGGGGGGGGGGGGGGGTTGCTCAGAGTTCAGGATTTTAGAGGAACACTCTGAGATGCCTGATTGGATCAAAATACTGCTTTAGGGTTGTTGTTTTTTGTAAGGAATTACATCATATCCACAAAAGCTCAGAAGAGTTGATTTGCATTAGATAAGCTCTTTAATTCTATGATCTCATCTTATTCTACATATGCAAAAGTCATCGGCCCAGAGACTAACCATCAAAGATGTATTAGTTTCTCCTCATTTTTCAGTATCTTAAATAAATCTTTAATTGTATTCCTAAAATCTTTTCTTATTAAAATGTCATGAGCTTGACAGTAGATGGTTTTCATCACTATTCTTGCTTGTTGTAAAGTCCCTCTAAAATTAGTAAACCCTCCCTCCCTTTTTTCTTCTTCTGTGGATTGTCAAACATGTGTCTCCTGTTTTAAATTAATCCCATGTTTTCTACGTTATTTTGTGCACTTTTTGAATTTAAATTTGGTGTTTAATTCTAATTCATGTGAATCTTTTTCAGCAGCAAAGACTTTTTGGGGAAAAAAAGATTCAAATTGTTCATTTTCTTCACCGCTTTCTTTCAAATTACATCCTGGATGAGCTTCAGAGATGCAGATGTCCATGAAGTGGAACAAAACAACAAGCCCCAGGAAACAAGGACTGCACGCTGCCCCATGCGAGCCACAGAGCAAAGAGGTATGCTGCTGCTTTTAGAGGTTTGAACTCCAGCAAACTAACAGAATGCACCAGAGCATTCCTCATTTCAAAGAAGCTTCTGTAACTCTTTACTCTGTGTGACTGCTGGATCGATTGAAAAAAAAGGGGAGGAAAAAAAAGAGAAACACACTCAAAGATCAAAGAACGAGGCTGATGAACTGACGCAAACGTTTTCGAAGAATATTCATAATGCATTTGTGCCTATGGGCAAAAAACAGAAACATTTGTGTGGCTGAATGCCCCAACAATATGTGAGAAATATGTAGCGCTACTCAAAAAATGTTCAATAGTACAAGATTTTTACTTATGTAAAAATATCGATGATGGAAATAGGGAGTGGGCTTACTTCACACCAACAGCTCCTCCCACAACTCAGAAGTAAATTCCCAATGAGCTCCTGCTGCTCTGCAGAAACTATGTCATAGTTACTGCACAGGGTTTTTTTTATTATTATTTTGACTAAAAACTGCATAATCATAATTAAAAAAAACACTGGGAATGCTTTTGCAATTGGAGTGGGACTTGTTTGGCTAAGTCACAATAAGAAATTTGTGCAATAAAAAGATTTTTTCAAAAAAAATTAAGGATTACTACCAGTGAGGTGTCTGCAATTGCAGAACTACACACATTTACAAATAACATGTTTATCTGTTTACAATTTATATTTTACAATTATATTTTACAGCATGGCATTACAAAACTTTTTGCAATTTATTTGAAAAAGAATTCTGGAATTTGAAATTATATTTAGTCATCTTTATACTTATTACCTATCATCAAAAAGCTGTATTACTTATTTCCTATACTGCCCTGGTCCTCCATAGTTTAGGGCTGAATAAAAAAGGAATATGAACATTGAGGAGCTTCCCGCACAGGTGTCAAACTCCAGGCCTCGAGGGCCGGTGTCCTGCATGTTTTCTAACCAACCTGCCATTGAAGATCCTTATTGGATAAACACACCTGATGCAGGTAATCAGCAGCAGATGAGGCAGGATTTCTGAAAAACCAGCAGGAGGTCGGCCCTCGAGGCCTGGAGTTTGACACCCTGCAGCCTCTTTAAAGGAAATTCCTCTTATTTTCACTCAGTTTGTTGAGCATGTTTAACCTTGTGTGATCTAGTTTGTACACAAATTCAACTGTCACAGGGTCACGAGCACTTCAGCTGAGTTGGCAAAAACAATTTGAGGTGTGCTGCACTAATGAGTTGGGAAAAACCTCAACTCGAGTTCAATAATTCAATTCAATTCAATTTTATTTGTATAGCCCAAAATCACAACAGTTGTCTTGATGGGCTTCGAAGTGAAACATGAACTCAAAAGGATCATGAATACTTAGAGTTCAATAGGAAAATACTAAAATGAACTAACAAAGTGACTAAGCTATACTGGCATCCCTCCCTTAGACCCCCCCTTCGCGGGGTCTAAGATTCAATAAGATTCTCAACTGTCAGAAAAATTTCTTCTTCTACTTCTCTTTCTTTGCATTTTAGCTGATCACTTTGGGGGTCACCAGCAGAGGAATTTAGCAAAACTAACAGTTGTATTGCCCTAACAGGAGAGAAAAATGCTTCCTCGAAATAATTACACAATTATTCCTTAAGTAAAATTTTACACCAGAGATGTCGCCGGTGGCACGTACATAGTACCCACCCTTTGACCTACCGTATCTAGATGACCGTTTGCGAGATCAATGTGAATCAATGGTGGCGCTACAACTTTTTATGACTTTGAAGACTTTAGATAAATGAGAACATCAGAGCGAAAGGCCATTAAATATGAAAAGATCAAAAATACGTATTTCAAACTATTTTATGTATCGATAATACTATAATCTTTATAATGATACTGATACTGAAATTCTTTATTACACCTGAAACCTTCCTCCATCCATTTCAACCAGCTCCCTCTTCACCCCTTTCCCACACTTTTTGTTACTCTGAATTGTTTAACCTCAGAACATAAACTCCCTCCGCCTTCTTTACCTCTGCTCCCTGTAACCTCACCAGTCCACTTTAAATTACATGTTTCACTGCAGCTGACCTTCATTCAAACTTCCACCTCTCTAGACATTCCTGTACCTTCTCTCACTATAGATCACAGTGTCATCTGCAAACATCATGACCCACTTAGATTCCTGTCGAACCTCATCTGCCAGTCTGTCCATCACAACAGTAAACAAGACAGAGCTCAAAGCTGATCCTTGGTGGAGTCCCACCTCCACCTTCAGTGTTTCTGTTTCACCAACAAAACATCTCACCACTTTCTTCCAGCTCTCAGGCATGTTCTGAACAACTTTAACCTTCTTCTCTGTCCCTCCAGACTTCCACATACAACCACAGCTCCTCTCATAGACTTTCTTTAGATCTGCAAAGACTCAATGCAGCTCCTTTTGACCTTCTCCTCAAAGCAAGCATTCTATAAATACATAAAATTGTAATCTGTGATAGTCTTTCTTGGCTTCAACTTTCCATCCTCCCAAAACTCTAACCTCTTTTTCTTGTTACTCTCGTCTTCCTCCTTATCCCTTTTTCTTCACAGAGTTGGCAGCTGAAAAAAATCCTCCCCTGTCAGTTTCCTGTTGCCTCCTTCACACTTTCATCCATCTGTCTCTCACTTTCCTCGCTTCTTTTGCCCATGCCCCCACACTCCCTCATGCGTGTGGTCCAACATCCAACCTTCTGCCCAACTGTCCTGCAGCCAATACAATGTGCAGAATATAACCCCCACCACCACCTTCTCCCCCGCCCTCTAACGCCACATTCATCATCTCACCTCTGCGGTCCATCTTCATTTTGGACAATTTCCTTTCCTCTCTGTTGGGAGTGTAGCTAACACAGTTTGGACTGCGAAATGTTTCTGCCTCACACCTCCCGTCCTTGTTATTCATCCTTCTGCTCGCCTCTTGTCTTTGTTTTTTTACACTCGATTCTTCCGATATCTGAAAACTACAGATGCTGCTCACGAAAAACAAGTAGGGGTGACGCCACACAGCGTGAGCCCAAAAGCGACTGGTGACAATAGCAATAATCACCTACACTAATCCATTCAGAGCCTTTGTCGCTGGTGCTAACATGAAAGGGGGATTGAGTTGGATTGTTGCTGGCTCCTCTCAATGACATACATTCTCTACAGAGCAGAAAAAGATGTGTCAAAGTCAGCTTGGTTAAACAAAGCTAATCTGGCTCTGGATTGTTCTGTCACACAAACCAAAATGTACAATAAAAACAAACAAACAAAAATAGACAGTAAAAGAAGTTACTGCTAACTCAATGCTTGACCTACAATGATAATAATAAAAAACGTCTGGTCTGTGGTCAATTCTGAGGCTCTTAATGATGCATTTCCCTCACTGTTGTATTTCATTAGGGGGCAGATGGTAGAACTTTACCAAATAAACTTAAAAAGGCAGATTTTTTTCGCAGCGAACGCTCAATGGCTTTTTTTTTCACCCCTTTGCTTGTGATAATGAAATTGTTTTCTTGTGATACTGACATCATTATCTTGTGATAACGACATTGTTTTCTCACGATAATGCAGTTTTATCATGATAACATCTACTATTTTTGCCTGTTTTCTTGTGATAATTACATTGTTTTCTCATGGTAAGAACACTGCTTTCTCGTGATTACGATATCTACCTTTTTTGCCTGTTTTCTCGTAATAGCGATATTGTTTTCTTGTGATAATGACATTGTTTTCTCACGATTCCGATGTTGTTCTCTGGTAATATTGACAGTTTTTTTGTAATAATGACATCTACCTTTGACGTGAATGTTTTTAAGTATTTCCCCAACTCTCAAGGTAAAAATCATCAAGCGGTAGAACAGGTAAAGTGCTTTCCAATTCAAACTGGATCTTAGATCT
The DNA here is from genome assembly GCA_023969325.1 of Oryzias curvinotus. Classification (NCBI taxonomy): domain Eukaryota; kingdom Metazoa; phylum Chordata; class Actinopteri; order Beloniformes; family Adrianichthyidae; genus Oryzias; species Oryzias curvinotus. Next base: position 9,588,282 of record CM043728.1, read on the forward strand.
TTTAGTTAAGATAAAGTCCCTGAACTTTCTTGCATCCATCTATTTTCTAAACCCATTCAAGTCCCTTGTGGGGTTGCTGGAGCCTATTCCAGTTACTGTTGGGTGAAGGCAGAGTATACTCTGGACAGGTCGCCAGTCTGTCATGGGTCCCTCATTTTTAAACTTGAAATGGTAAATGGCGTTAACTTGTAAAACGTTTTTCTATCAAAGAACTTTACAGTCAGAGTCACGCTCACCCATGCACACACACACACTCACACGCTGATAGCAGCTCCATTGCCTCCCACTGTTGCCAACTTGAAACCATCAAGAGCATTGTGGGGTAAGTGTCTTGCCCAAGGACACTTCAACACATGGGCCAGCAACGGTACTGAAGATGTTGTCGTCTGATGTTGACCACTCAACATCTGCATCACAACCACCAAATAAAGGTTTGATACCTCATGGATGCTCACAAAGTTTCCATCCTCCTTTAAGTAATCTTTGCTGAATTGTCTTCTGCCAAAAATGTCAGGAGGCAGACAGACTTTGCTGCTTTTCCAAATCTTATATCAAACAACGCCACTCTACAGTTTCTGGGGAAACTCCAGCCACAGAGAAACTCTCCGATACGGTTGAGACTTGTGCTGCAAGCACCGGACAATTCTGGAACATCTCCCTGAATCAGCTTGTTGCCCTGGTAACCATATAAAAATGGCTACCTTAAGGTCTTTTTACATTGACACGTGGAAGGTGTGAGTGTGGTTTACAGTAGCTGAGTTCTTTGGACAAATTCATGTATAACAAATCTCATAGAAATGATATTTCAAAATAGAATGTTTAATTTTGAAGATGTTTTAGAAAAAAATGTATATGACAATGTTTTATAGATATGTTACTATAATTAACTAATTATTGCTTTATATGTAAAGGAACACTTGTTGCGGCTGAAGTTGCAGATAATCCAGCAGTTTTTAGGAGTGGGTTTCTGTGAAGATGCAAAAAATAAAAAAAAATACGGCATGTCCTTCAATGTGACAGTGGCTGCAGCTGTAGTATTGAGGCTGATCTTAGAGATGGGCTGTTGCATTTATCGCAATGAAGATATAATCAGACACAACACTGTCAGGTGAGGCTAGGGACTGTCTGAGTAGAAGATTTGGGCTGTAGGGTTGTGATAAAAAAGGCTATACGTAGGAGAAGAGCTATTCGCTTAAGACATCTGGAAGGAGGAGAAGCTGGGATAATCAAGAGGTATTGTTGTTAATCAGGTAGGCTCTCATCTTTCTCTGCATTTCAAGACACAGAATCAAAGAATGGACATTTGTGTTGGATTGTTTCTTTTTGCTTTCAGATGTTGAAAAGCTTGTTTCTGTCTCTTTTACATCAGTAAAACATGAGACATTTGGTATCGGACTAGGGAGAAAAAAAACATACAACCTACATTTTTCTATGTTATTTATAACCCTAATCTAAGAGAAAGTTTTAAATTTGGGAATCTACTGGAACCTTCCCACCTCATCCGACTGGTTGATGAATGAATGAGAGTCAGGTGTGCTGCATCCAGAAAGTGTGCGCTGGGGTTGCTGGGAGTTGTAGTGCGGCTAGAACTCTGGAGACTGTTACCGCTGGTGACCGGGGGGTGGGGGGAGGGGGCAGAGCCCTTACTTCTGACACACAATTGGAACATTTCTTATTGCAGAAAAGAGCTGCTGACGAAACTGAAAATGCGTTTCACAAACCAAAACCAGGAGTCTTTACTCAAAAGATGGATTCATTGCGACAGTTGTTCCGTTTTAAGCGTTTTATGAGGATGCTACTAATAAAGTTGCACAAATGGTGGTTTCATTTTTATTTTTAATTTTAGAAAACACTAGTTTTAGCTACTGTTTTTTTTAAATCCATTGCACCTCAAGAGTCAGTAAAGGTTTAGCTTCCACCTTGTCAGTTATGGGTTAAGGGAAAAAGTATTGCATATTTATATGGTTCACACAAAATCTATTGTAGAAATAAAGTTTAAAGCAGCTGCAGATATTTTACAGGGGATTAAGGTAAACCAAAAAATTGAAGGGAAACTAAAAGCCTAAAGGCCTGTTCAGACCGGGACGAATTTCGTGTGCGATAATCGCCAACATATAACGCCTCGTGACTAAACAAAGGGCACCAATGTGAGTGTGCACACCAATGCGAAAAACGCTACGCGTAAAAGCGTGATTTTTTAAAAAACGCCTCATGTTCGTTTTTTTGGTTTGACGCACCGCGTCAAAAACTATACGACCAATGAGAATGGCGCTTTTGCACACGTGTCTGGAGCTTCTGAAGTTGCAGTAAAACACAACTTGGGGTTGTCAAACACAAAACTGTCTTGCTGAGCACACATACGTAACGGCGAAGAAGATATACTCCAAGAAGGGTCTACACAGCCGCGAAGAAATAAGACGAAGAAGATGCAAGGCAAAATGAATGTAGAATTGCTGGTCTCGTTGGTGTCGGAACACAAAGAACTATATGACAAACGCGACAGCGATTACGAAAATCTTGATGAAAGAGAACTGTTATAGAGTGGTATTGCACAGCAAATGGGCCTTGATGGGGTGATGGTTCTTTGTATGATTCTGACAAGCCCGTAAATACTGGCTCTCTTCTTCTGAGTGAAAAGCGAGTTTGTTTACAGGGGTATTTCTGTTTTACATTAAGCGCCATCTAATGCCAGGGAATGAATTTGCATGTTCAATGGGCTCATCGTCAGCAAAAATCACTTGGGTGTGAACACAAAAAACGTGTTGAAAAACGCTGGCGAATAACGTCCCGGTGTGTACGGCCCTTAACAAACATCCGACACCGACTTTAGCCTTGAACAGGCCAGTCGATGAAAAGATTGTCTGATTTTAAACGATCTGTGCCCCAAAAAAGGTTAGGGAACACTATTTTCGATGATGTCACATGTATAAGAAACATGGGCTTGAGGAAGCAGTAGAGTTTGAGTTGTGTGAATAAACATTTTTCACAATCTGTTTGACTGTTCCTGCTGAACTTGTTTTGACCTTCTTGTCCCCCCAGGTGTCAGTGAGAAAGAGCCCAGCAAGAGAGTCTGCTCCAAGAATCAGCATGCCAAGTTTGACTGATCTGGAAAAGCCAGTGCAAAAGGCTAACGTCAAACTGATACTCAAAACTAAGTTGAAAACCAGGAGACAACCTCAATGTGGAAAGAAACTTAGGCAAGATTTTGCAACCAATGACAGATAAACATCTCTATAGTCTGGGAACAAACTAGTTTTACCTCAACCATACAGAGCAGAATTGTTAGAGATTTTTTTCCCGAAATGCAAATAAGAGAGGATGCAATGGGCTGTCAGTCTTAGCCGTCCTAACATTGACACCATTGAACATCTTTTGTTTTGGGCAAGAGGTTCCAGAAAAGTCTCCAGTGCCTAACTAAGTAGCCGCAAGGGGGCACAAGTTTGAGCCTCCCTGTGCCGGTCCCTAGCCCGGATTAAAATATAGAGTTGTTTCAGAAAGGGCATCTGGCATAAACATCGCCACCAAACCATCTGTGAGACTCAGTGGAAGCTGATTCACTGTGGCGACCCCTGATGGTATGTGCTGAAAGGTGAACGAATGTCTTCAAGTTATGGAAAACATCCAATCCACCATAACTTAAAGTCTACTGCTCATCCCATAGGTGCATGTTCCTTCCTTACAAATGGGGAACCAAATTAATAGGAGAAAAACTGACTTCTACAATGGTCTAAGGCTAATTGCAATTTTTTGTAATATATTTTGTGCTAGCAACGTGTAGAGAACGGAAAGTTGCAAGAAAATAAAACTAACCCAGCTTTTTTTTTTTAAGAATGTACAAAACAATGCAATTCATTCTGAGAAAAAAAATCAATGCTGCTAAAAGGAAAACAGAAATAATCTTAAAAGTTGTCTTTAAGTAGTCAGAATGTTGTGATTGTTCCATACAAACCATGGGTGTGTAAGATTTTAAGGGTTATGTTATATTTTATGATAGAGTTCTCAAACAAAGACTCCAAAATAAAAGGGGTTGCAGCATTTTATCAGGACCCCAAACACAGTTGTTACTCAGCTTTGCAGCTTCACACAACTTCCCGGGGCTTTTATGTGATATTTTTTTTATCATTGTTTTTGCTTTCTGCCTACAGTTTTTACAATTTTGGTTGTCTTTGAGTTCTCCGGGTGGACTACAACAACAGAGTTTGAAAGAAAAAGATTACTGTATTTCCACAGGTGGCCACAAACTAAGGTGAAAAATGAAAAAGGGAGAGGTACTGTGAAAGTGTTTGCCACAGCAGTTGCTTTCCAAGCGGCTCTTTTGTTGCTATAATGACCATAACACAACAGCAATCCGACAAACACACTTGTACAAAGCACATTTGAATGAAAACATGCAAGTTTTCAAGAGTTGCAAGAGTTGTATCTGTACAAATTAGGATGAAGACACATCTGAAACAGCCCTAACAGGAACTTGGATGTAGGTGTCGCAAGAACGGACAGAAGGCTGGTTCCAATTGCAGCAGGTTTTATTAGCACAGCTAAAAGTCCACAGAGATGGTGCTTAGGTAGGCAGGGGTCAATAACGAGTACGGGAACATCAGAGAATAAGCAGGTGTAGTCAGGATCCAGGCGAGATTCAGGGCAGGCAGACAGTCAGAGACAAAACAGGATCAGGAAATCTGGAGATCAGGTCAGGATATAAGGCTAGTGATGGGTCCGGCAACACAGACCCGTCGGCTCATGTGTCGTGCTCATAAAATGAAACCCCGTGTTGGTGCGCGTATCACTCCAGGAAAAGTCACGTGACCGATAGAGCCACTGTGTCGGTGTGTCACCGTGAAGCCAAACAAGGCAGCGCATCTACCAGCAGTGTTGCCAGATTCTGCGGTTTCCTGCCAAGTTGGGTGGCTTTGATTTTGATATTGCGGAGAGATTTTGCTTTGGGCAGGTTTTGCGTCAATTTGACGGATTGGCATTTGTTCAGTAGAACTGTCAAACTTAAAAGCACCTCCTCAATGCTAGGACATTATAGAATGAGACATGGAAATGAGGAACTATGATGACTAATATTGTCTAGATTATTTAATACGTTTATCAGTGGAGTTTCTTTACTTGGTGACCCGCATTGATGTATTTAGTCCAGCAGGAGTCAGTATCGAGTGACACGGTATCGACACGGTATCAATACAGTTTGGGGAATGTGGCGAAAACCGGTACAGGTCTGACCACTGAACTGGACCGCTGAAACCCAGGATGCACATTGCTGCATTGCCCAGGTGTATTTGAAGTCTGTCCAAGGCTAAACTTTGTTATTGGTTGTGTAGCAGGATGAGTTAATTGGGCTCCCAGGTGTAGGCACTCTAGTCCTGGTGCTGCTAATTAGCACCAGCCCACCTATATAACAGGGCTGAGCTGGCCTATGCTCATTCCTGCCTGAGACTGCCTCCCTGGGTATAGTGGCCGGTCTTGCTGCCTGTGCAATCCCCCCCCCATAAGTTTTGCTGCATTTGTGTGGTCTTTTTGTTTTGAGTGCTGTGGATGTCACCGCTCCAGGTCATACAGCTGGTGGCGTGTGACTGGAGTGGAGGCTCAATAGGAATGGAGCGCATCGCTCCGGTTCCTCGTGATATCCCCCACTGACTGGAATGTGTGTGATGTTTGCCTCTTCGCCCTGCATCTCCTCTGGTCGCGGAGGTGATGCCCTGCTGCCTGTTTTCTGGTTTGCCTCCACAGGGTGTTTGGTGGAGCTCGCTGCTGCTCCTGTACAGAGTTTTAGTCCTCTTTGTAGAAGTGTTTTCTGTAGGTGTTCTCTACACGCCCCCCTCCCCCCCATCCACTTTGGTGGTCCGACGAGGGATACAAAATCAAATCGAGTGGATCATGATTCGAATCAATTCCGGCCCTGGTCAATCAAATTGATTGATTCAGTAAATTATTGATGATACCCAGCCCCAGTTTTGCGTTGCGTAGTTGTAAATTAAAATTAAAGAACACAATCTGGACGACAAGAGATCCTCTCCTAGTGCCGATACCATTAGGACATTTTTATTAGTTGTTTTTATTTGTTTTTGTAGTTGGTGTAAAAAGCAAACAAAAGTTGCAAACATTTTTGTCACTCTCATTGTAACATTGCATTTGTTTTTGGCAGGTAGTTGGAGACCTCAAATATCTCATGGGTCTTGCTCATGATGGAGGAAAGGACTGAGCGTTAGAAACACAAGTGGATAGGAACACCTAGGGGGCGCCATGTCACTCGGATGACCCGTGAGCACCTTGGGTTCCCCACACCTGGACCAAAGGACAATACTGTGGACAGGGAGGTCTGGACATCTCTTCTTAGATTTTCCTAGCTCAGCTATATTTATGGGGTAAAAGACAGATAGCTTCTAGCTTCTCTTTACGAACATTTTATCATCATTTAACTTGTTTAGTTTCCAGTTTTTTTTCTCTGTTAACTGACTCATGACTGTGAAACTTTACTAGGAGGTTGAATTTCTTTCTTTTATTAGGCAATATCTGTATTTTTCCAACATCGAATTTGTCAATGAATTTATGAATGCATAGCTACTTTTACCCAAAGATTTTGAAAGAAAGACATTGTACTTCAAAAAAAATGTCACACTAAAAGGTTTTTCTGTCAACTTCCAGGTTAACTTCAGCAGTAAACACAACTGTTATTTTGGATCATTTAACAACAAATCCTAAAACTGTTATGCAGTTTTCCATCCTTAAAGTATTACAGACTAAAGTTACAGTAGATGCACATCAAGAAGATAGTAAATGAAGACACAGCAGTGCCTAAATAAAAGTGACTAAACTTGAAAACACTCCTTTAATGTAAACTGACAAAAGTGTTTCTTTCCAGTGAACATGTTTTACAAAACTTTTGCTCATCTTTAGAGGGAATACGAAAAACTCCCATCCTTTCGATGAACTTTTATTCAAACATTTATAAACAAATTTCAATAAACTGAATGGTAAATGGCGTATACTTATATAGCGCTTTCTACCTTCTTACGAAGGCCCAAAGCGCTTTACAGTCACAGTCCCATTCACCCATGCACGCACACATTCACACACTGGCGGCGGCTCCGCTGCCGAACACTGGCGCCAACCTCCCACCAGAGGCAAGGTGGGGTTCAGTGTTCAGTGGGGTTCAGTGTCTTGCCCAAGGACACTTCGACACATGGGCGTGCAAGGCGGGAATCGAACCTGCAATCTTACGATCATGAGTCGACCGCCCTACCGCTGCACCACGGCCGCTCCACTGAACTTCAGTGTCAATTAGATTCATCTACAAAAAATATGATAGTCAAAAATGTCATCAACACTTCACGTGGAAGACTTATTGCCATTCGATGACGGTAGAACATTCAGATTGTTTTGTTTATATACTCAAAATCCAGCATTATTTTGTGTTTTAGCGGGATAAATACATAGCCTGAAGTGTATTTTTTACTAAACTCAGGTAAAAATAAAGATCGTGAATCAGACATGCTGGACATCACAAATATTGGTTCTTTTATCTGGAACAGATGGTGAATATCCGAGTATTCGAGTACTCGTTACAGCCCATATAGATAACCTATGAAAAAGTAGTGTTACCTATCATTTTTCTGTTGGGAAGTGACACGTATCTTTGTTATTTTACTTTTGAATTCAACGTAAAGAAACAAGTAAGAAGTCGACAACACAACCATAAGGGGTATCACTAATGTGACGGAGCTACTCTGAATGGTTTAGTGCGTCTCTGTTTGTGCGCACAAAACACACAGACTGTAGGTCATTATTCATAACATTAATGAATAGCCGCTGACAGTCTGCCCTCAGTGCAAAGCAGAGAGTAATAAGCTCTGCATAATAACTGCCCCTCATCAGTGTTCACTCATCTTAACACCACATACGGCTCTCACTTCAGCAAGAGGCAGAAAGGCGAGCGCAACAACGCTCCCGTGGGAGCTGGAAAACATGGCAGAGCCATTATAGGGAAATAGGCGGGTGCGTTTTAGAGGCCAAAAGGGGGCACGCTGAAGTAAAGAATCACCACGATTCTCCACTGGAACACGAGTGCGTTCCTGCGCTGCTCAGAAGGGATAAACAATAGGCTTCAGACACAAGAGCAGGTTTGCACACGCTTCTGAATGCCGTCACATGCGTTTGTTCAAGCCAACCAGAGCGGGGCAAGAATCATGGAATACCTGCCTCGAAGCTAAATGTTTTATTGTGTTTACACACAAAAGCAGCAATTCTTCTTCTAACAAGCCAGCATTTAAAATGAAAGATGGTCTGAAATTGTGTGTGAAAGAAAACCAAAAGACAAGAACATCTACAAGAATGCCAGTTTTATTTATTTATTTCTTTTTATTTCTTTTTCATTTTCAACTTTTTATAAATATTCTGTTTTTGTCACAAAACGTGACAAAAACAAAGAAAATACATCTTATTTGCTTTTCACCTGAAAGAAACCCAGTTACTAAGCTACTGAAAACACTCCTTTAAATAGTCTTTTGTAACTTTATAATAATTCAAATAACAAGTGATGGTTTTTTTTGTGTGTGTGTTAAACTATTCATTTTCTTTGACTACCAGTACTTTCACAGTAGCATTGTCCCATGGACTCAGAGTTTGACCATAAAAGTAAACAAACCCGCTGTAGAATGCAATAGCCACAGTATTTGTGAGAACTAGGGGGGATTTCAGACCAAGATATTTAACTGAATTGTTTTATCAGGCATAAAATAGCAAGAAGCAATAGTGTTAGACAAAAAATGCAGGAATTTGGACTTTGATAAATACAATCAAAGCAAAGAACAGACCCATAAATGAAGAATATATGCTAAAATATATCTGTTTTTACAGACCACCTTGTAATGTTATGTAGTTCCTTAAGCTGCCCGTTTGGGGCAATTTTGACCAAAACAAGAGCTAACCAAAAACTGAAATAAGTAAAAAAGTAGAAAAACTAGCCTCACCTTAATAGAAATTTAATATACCGGTACTCTTCTTTGTGTTTACAGTGGTCCTTCGTTTGTTGTGGGAGTAATGTTCTCAAAATAACAGTAGTCCGCTATTTTTTATTTTTTTTTACAAAGGCCAAAAAAAAAACCTCCACTGCTCACTTCTCAGACAGGCAAATACAATTTTTACACTTATTTCTCTTAAACTCAAAGTTAAAACTTAAAAGAATAATTCCAGCTTTATAGAATGAAAACAAAGATCTGATCTGATCTGATCTAATCTGATCGCGATTGAAGATTTATTTAAACTCGGCAAACTGAACGCAATCTGTACAGGAGACACGGCACAATCAAGTTTGATTGACAATGGTCTACAGCCAATCAGGATGCAGAACACAATGTTGTTTTTTAACTTTTCGCACCTTTGTGTGAGTCCTTGTCCAAGGACCTACATTGGATGAGACTCATTCCTGGAATGGAATCGAAACTGGAATCGAACTGTGAGTTCCCATGTGCCATTCCTACACGCAGCCAATACAAAGTGCTTTTTAAAAAAATGCATTGGAAGTTGCTCAAATACAGTAGTTCTACCAAATTGCAAGGCCTCAAAAAGTAAACATTGTTATAGCGAGGGTTCTTTGTACAATCTTTTTTCTTTTCCTTTGCAATGCTACACCATTTACAATCAATGGAAACTTTCTGCATCCTCACTGTAGGAAACCACAGGGTTCACTTGCAACTAAGCAGATGCCCTTTAGAGTTTGTTTGTTCATCTGATTTCAGAAGAATTTTTACACTTTCGCTAATATGTGTAGTGTCTAATCAGGCCTTCAGTCTTTTGCAGCCGGGACCTCCATTCGGTAAGGGGCTCCTCTAACGATGCAGCTCATGAAGGGAACAGAACCGGCATTTTCATCATTCAGAGATGTTGCAGATTCCCTGAATGTTCCCTGGAGAATTTTATAATGGAATCACAGCCACATTATGGCTCCCAAACGGCATCACTCTCTTCCCCTTATTGTCATCAGGGTTTGCCGTATTTCAAAAATGAAGATTGAGTTTGATGCGACTGAACTGCAGCCCCTTTACAAAAGCAAGCGACTCATATTCCACTCAGGTCGTAGCGGTGCCTTTTATCTGTTTGCCTTTTTTTTTTCTGCTGTACTGTTCCACTTACTGGCACCGCTGTCTGAGTCGAAATCAACGAAATTAATGCCACTTTGCAGATCACTGCATTAAATTGGGACAACATGGTACACATTTATTCTAGCATGATGAGTTGCAATAATAAAGTCATGATCTGCTGGGAGTAATGAGGCGCTGTGTGGGGAAGCCGCAGTTCGCTGAGTTCATTACTGAATAACCTGATGACACATTATACAGGAAAACACCAGCATTTACTGTGATTTTCTATACAAATACAGTCAAACTGAGTTGGTTAGGGCCCCATAGATAATGTATACACTCCCCCATTAATGTTACATGTGCTAAAACCACTGTAAAAGACCGAAAAAAAAACAACACTAGAAAATGGACCACACGTTGGATATTTCCAAATGCCACTTTTGTGACATTTTTGTGTTTTTCCTGATTAATAAACTACTTTTACAGATCGTTTCTAACACAAGATGTACTAATGTATGAACTGCTCCCTGTCTAAACCTTAAAAACTACTTCCAGGATGTAGGTTTTAAATAGAAAAACAGATTGTTTTTAGCTGATTGCAAGAACTACTTAGCAAAAATTCAAATATGATATGAATCTTACCAAGCTGCAGTTTTATATTCATATACTCTACTGGTATTAATAAAGAAGGCAACAACAGATTTGTTTTGCAACTGCAGGACAGAAAAAAATATATAGCTGTGAGGAAAAACTGTGAGGAAACATTCACACAAGCCTTAATAGTCCATTAGACATCAGCTTATTGCAATTTGCTTTGGTTTACACTAAATTCTTAGAAAAATTTGGCTTTTTTTTCTTGTCATTTCAACTGTTAAGCAGAAATGTATACTGATTATTGATTAAATACAATACAGAAGAGCTTTTATGAATGTTAATGTAGGGGCTTTTGTGGGTTTTTTCCCCCCTAAAAACAGCTTTTCTTTATAGATAGGGGTGTAATGATTCATTTTAACGATTCCATTCATATCATTCCTATCTACGGACCTAAAGTCCATACAGGACATCTTTAGCCAAAACCTCAACCAGTGTGATTTAGAGATGAATACCTGGGTACTGAACAGGGCAGGGAAGGTTTACCAGATTTCTTGTATTTATTGCAAGATATGGTAATAAAGTGTAAATTAAGCAACAAGAATTATTGACAAATCCATTAATATTTTATCTTCATGAAGTTCAGCCTACTGTTGTTTTTCCACACCAAAATAATACAACGGGAACCTTATTAGAACATTCTCTCACACTGTATGGTCCCATGTCTGAAAAGTCCAAAGTGTTTCCCCACATGGACTGGAATGGACTGATCATTTTTTGCTGTTATGTGTTGTCCGCTGTGATGTCACTTGGTTGTTTTACGTTATAGTAAAATAAATCTCCATCCAAATGGTATTTTTCAATTTCGATTAAAATTAGTTTGTTTCATTTTTAAATGATTTTACAGGTTGATTCGATTAATAACTTGCCTCAGACAGATCTGGTTGGATCGTAGGAATGCAAATCGATTGAGTTGTTAATCGTTTCACCCCTTGTTGGAGACCAAATAAGCACAGTAACACAAAGTCAGACAGGTGAAACATAATGAGAAAACATAAAGAATCAAAGGCCCGAAGGTTTTCCAAAAGCGATGCCTAGAGGGGTGAGTCTTTACTAAAATTCTATTGAGCTGCGGATATTTTTCCTTGTCATAAGCAGACGCCAATTTTTATCCTTCATTCTTGTTCTGTGAACCCATAGAGAGTCTGTCATTTCCTTCTTCATCCTGACAGCACGGTAGACATAAAGAAAGCCATTTTCTTCCTCATGCCAACTTCAGGGTACTTTATATACTCTTTAAATACTGGCCACTCACTGGCATTTTTATCATTTAGTTTTCTTTATATTGAAGCATTTGTGTACCATAATTAAAAAAAAGTCAAATCCAGAAATGCTTTTTCATTTTCAAAATGAAGCAATCTACCAAAATGCTTTTTTATTTTCTTCTTCAACACTGCTTATTCTGTCACTTTATTAAAATGATAATGAAAAATGGTAATTGACATTTCATTTTATCCATAGTCTAATACCAACACAAATATTTACATTTTTCAAAAACGTTTTCTTGTATTTTATTGTAGTAGGCTATCATAACTATACCTAGCTTCCAAATATGCTGGAGAGAAATGCAATTTATCTTCACAAAACTTTAAAAGTTTTAACAGGTTTCACAGTGGAAAACTGCACTCACGTTCACAAAAGGTTTCTTAAACTTTAAAAATGTGCTTCAGTTCTTTATTCATACATCCCTCCCCAGTTTTTGAATCTCTCTTGGGTTTCTTCCCCTTAAACTTAAGGGAATTTGGTTCTTTTATAGGAATCTTACAGGAGGATTAGAACTTGGAGGGTAAAGACGTGGCAGAGTTTTCCCTGATGGCTCTTTCATTTTTGCAGAACAGACCCAAAAACAAAGCCACTGGGGGATACAGGAAACCATCCATCATGTAGGCTAGAAAAACTCTATTTGTGGCCGAATAAAACGATGAAACTCACATCGTTTTATGGTCAGTAGTTTTCTTTTGATCTACAATTGCAAACCATTAATCCCATAAGAACTGGAAAGATTATTTTTGTTTGTTTTTTATAAATTTAGTTACACAGAGAAATACAGTAAATTAATGAAAATTCTTCATTTAGGCCAGAGACTTTAAAATTGATAAATCACATGTACCGGTACATTAAGTCATTCTAAGGTCAATATTTTCACTTAACGATCTTGGTAGGACACAGTATGTCGCTCATGAGTTTTTAAAACATTTTTAAAGAAACAAGACAAATAAAAATAAAAAAACATTTTTTAAATGTACGTAATACACTTTTAAAAGAGGAGTTGTGTTTTTCTTTATCAGTTGCTTGATAAATATCCAATCTATCCATTTTCTTTCAATCGTCTGGGACTGGGTTGTTGGGTCAGCAGTCCAAGCAAATATGCCCAGACTTTGCTCTCACCGGTCAATTCCTCCAGGCCTGTCAGGAAACCTAGTCCTGGGTCTTGCCCCTGGTGCCTTCACCCTGAAGAACATACTTGGAACTCCTCCCCAGGGAGATGTCCAGGAGCCATCTGGACATTTCGACTGGCGTTTTGACGTATATTAGGATCAGCGTTTTTGTAGCCCAATGGTCTGATATTGAACTGGTTGTTTTGGCTCAGATGCATCTGTCTCCAGCATTGTCCCACTCTATATGGATGGTTATGCAAACGACCCTTTCTGTCCTCTCCATGTCACACTACTGGCAACCAGGATTGTCACTTTTAATGGGTTAGCGCAAATGTCTTTTAATGGCGTTAGTTGCTTGTCAAAAAATGAGTGATTGTCTTCCGTGGTATACTGTGAAAAAAAAACAGCGTGACCGCCTTAGCTGCTCTATTCACGGGTATAACTACGGCCCCTCCCTCCTCTGTTCAGCGCATGATCACGCTTCCTGCCAAAACAAGGGGTTACTGATGATTTAACAGTCACATTGCTGTTTAACGTTGTTTTTATTACTTGATAAAACTTCTTTTTTTAAGTAAATTAAATTAGTTGTTGGTGTTTGTATTATTTGATGCCAATATCATCACTTTTACTGCAAATAAATATTGATTACTTGTTTTCTAATAATCAGTATCCGCATCGACCCTGAAAAAAACAGATCACTCGATGTCTGCACTTCATAAATGGTGACCCAAAGGAAGAGGTTTGCTTGGAGCCACTATTAAGGGTGTTAACAACCTAAAAGTAAAGGATTTGCATCCAGGCCATTTAGAAATCTACATATTTGTATATTTGATTGATATATGCAAATAAAATACATTTGAATCTTATTCGATTTAAAACTGTCAGATTTAAACTGGAAACTGAACAGTGTTGTGACGAAAGAATGAAATGAGTAAAAACTGCATATTGGTTATGTAGACGAGCCACCATTTACTTGTAGCTCTCAGTTGGAGTACTATTGTTTATATCACTGTTTAGCAAGAACAGATGGTAAAATACATTTGGAGTAAAGCTGGGAAGGGCAAACAAACCACTGGCCAGCACATTATTGGCACGGCATGTAACTGGTGGTCTGCTGCCAGAAGGCTCCCAGTTAGCCCTGAGGCCGCTCCACACCATGGTACATATCCGAGCCATCACCTCCTATAACATGTCAGATCAAATTATTCCCACTGTGTAGTTTTGTTTGATTGTTTTTCAAATACTTAAAATCCAGGACTACAACTACACATCCATAGTAAAATGGGGGGTTGAGGAACCCTCCCTGTTTGTATTTCTTGTTTGGGTTTCAAGGCTAGGAACAGAGTGCTTTGTCTAAATACACTATACTGCCAGAAATAATATTTCTTCATAAAAAAAACAAAAAACTATAAAAAAAATAATAATAATGTTAAAAAAAATAAGGTAGGTTAATTTAAAAACTATTTACAAACAGTACAGGCAAAAATGTGCAAAGGCCATCTATTACCCTGTGAGTTATTGTAAAGAAGGGGGTGCAACAAAAACTGAAGTAAAAATTGTCAGTTGAACCTGTCAATGCTCACCGGCTTGCCTACGAAAAGAAAAAAACCAATAATTAAACCTCCTGCCAGTGTGGTTTCCAGACACTCAGGAAAGAGTAATAGGTGTTGAAGGCTGTCTTTAAAAGCCCTCTGCAGGATGGATGCGTAGCAGCTTGAGGCTGGATGATCTGTCTTCCTCTGTCTGGATTTATAAACACCGGAACCCTGACAGCAAGGGCATCTCTTGAAAACATAGTGTGCCTGTGAGAGACAAAACACACTTGTGAGAATGACATAAGCAGTACACACTTGTTTGCAAATAAACAGGAACCAAATAATTTAAAAGTCCCCCTATAACAATACGTTTTTAATAAAAACCATTCCGAGTGGTGTTTTAATTATGGTTATGACGTTTTAACCAAAATCCCACAACTTAAATGTCCTAAAAAAAAAAAAAAATTATGTTTATCTGAAGGCTCTATTTCCAAATCTCCTGGTGCTGAGGGGGAGTAGCCCCGCCCTTGACCCCCCCTGCTTCAAGTTCTACTGATTCTCTTAATGGGGTTGATTACTACATGTCATAATTTTGATTTTGATTTGAAATGGTTTATTTCAAGCAATTAAGTAATGAATAATGAAGTCATAAACATGAGACCACACACTTACATTCCCACACATTTATGTTTGTAACATAACAATAAGGTGATCTTATAGACCTACCAGTTCGCATTGCTAAAAATAAAAAACACAGTTTAGTCTTTTTACAATCAAGGCATTTTTCCAGTTCCCTTTTATTGCAACAAAGTGATTTGGATACACATCACAAGGGGTTTTTCTTTTTTACATATTCAGCAACTATGATATTTGCATCATTGGGTGTTTTTCTACCAGACACACAAATGACACTAAAGATCATACCTCATCACCAGTTCTCACCTTGTAATAGACATTAGAATATCAAACTCACAAGGCAGTTGATAATGAAAACAGCTGCCGCCTTGCTACCTTGGTCTGCCAGCAACCACTGTGTTAAATAATGTGTAGAAAAATTATATTCCAGCTTATTTGAAGGTGGTTTGTGTGGATTTGTCGAAATAACAGTAAATAACATTAAAGTAAATTACTGTTATTTGGAGGGTCTTGTGCTGTTTTTATGATTTGGATCAGTGCTAAACATGTAAATTATCTGCTTTCACTCATCTCTTGCAAAAAGTGTTCAGCCAAAATTCTGTGCAGTCTTTGTGTGTTTGCATTTCATTAGTCTATTCGACCATAGCAAAAAAAAAAAAAAATTAAGCTGTTTATCGTTCCTTTAGCCAAAATCTTGGCATTTTAGGTAGCATATCAATTTTTTGAGTCATTTTGCTTTTACCTTGCAGCAGTTTTCCTTCCTCTAGGCTTTTATTAATTAACTAAATGTTTCTCACAATCTGGAGTTTGATCCAAAGCTTATTAAATCATATCTTACCTTTTACTGTGGCAAACACCACAGGTCACAGGACAGTAGGGCAGTACACAACAGCTTGTCTCAACATTTGCTCAATAAATTGGACCATTTTGCTACCTTAGCTGAATGCAAACACCCAGTGTTAAAATAGATCATGGTGCTTAGAAAAATACATTTTTATTTTGCAGTGAAACTTCTCTGTGGTCTTTATGTTTCCTAAAGCACTACATTTTTATCAAGCAGCAGAGGATGCAGTTTATTATTCATAGATAGAAATGTCTTTATGAAAGATTTGTTTGTTTCTGCTACTTTGAGAAAGACAGCTTCATTAACAAAACTCTGTAAAAAAAATTATGATTTGCCATAAAATCTTGCAAGGAGTTTGCTAAAAAAAATCTGACTCAGATGTTCCAGTGTACCACAAGGATACTACAACAGTCTCAGAAAACCCTTGACATTACTCAGCTTTTGATTATTACTACAGTTACAAAAGGACAGATCATTTAACTCAAAATCAAGGTATCAGTCAAAAATCTATTTGTTCACAGATCCACACTTTCCAAATATGGAAAATAAATATTGAAGTGGTTGATGTGTTTGTGAGCCAAGAGAAACAGAATTGTGAGTGAAGGAAAAAAGATGGAAAAGACTAAAACTATTAAAAGGCAACACATGACTGAAAACCAGGGCACATCTTTATTTTATACATTAGTGTCTGGCCTTGTTTGTAATGAGGTTTCTATTGCTCGACATACTAAAGAGAGGGGTGGACATTACGGTGAAGGAATTGAGGGCCAATTTCTAACCCCTCCAATGGCCAATTTAATTATAGCAATCAGATCCCGAATTACTGGAAATGACTTCACTAACTCCAAAGGCCCTCTCCATACATAAAGAAGCATGGCTGTGTAGGGCTCCGAAGGGCCATTGCTCAATAATGTTCATGTTCAAGAGCTGTATTTCTACTTTACATGTTGGAAACACACTAAGAAATGGTGGCTCATGAGAGACACAGTCTCAGGGATGTGCTTTTCTTTTTCTGTTATACTGGTAACTCACAAGCTAAAATTTGCTCTTGATTAAATTTGCCAGAGAAAATTTCATAAGAAACTCTCATGTGCCACTCGTATCCAAAAATAGTCAGGTAAAAAAAAAAAAAAAGTATTTTCAGTGGTCATGAGCATGTTAATCAAGTTTAAAAAAAACCTTCATTTAAATGGTAAATGGCTAAGAAATGTTTTTTTAGCTTTAAAAAAAGAAGAAAAAGAAAAAAAAAGCATATTATTTTTGTAACTGCATCTGCAGTTACAAAAATATGTTTTAGAAGGTCAAATGGGCTTTACACATTTTTATAGCTCCTCGCACATGTATAGGTAATAAAAATATAGAGAGTTTCCACTCGGAATTTGTTGTATAGCGTATTCGCGTTTCACTATTCGCGGTTTCATATATTTGTGGATTTTTTTTCAGTCACGTGACTCCAGTTTATCACAGAAGCTCAGCTCAAGACCCTTGTATGACCCTTTTGCGTCTAAAGGAGGTGCTGCGAGAGAGGAGGGGAGCGGAGATGAATAGTATGCCTGCCAGTTTGCGTCCTTCCTGGCTGTTAAGGAATATTTTGCAGCTATTTCCACCAGTTCCGGAAACGCTAACGACGGAGGTTTGTGGCCCTGCATGGAGAAATGGCATCAGCTGACTCAAAAGCAGCCAGAAAATATCCTGAAATGTTGAGGAAGATAATCGTGGAGAATAATTATCATCCGGATGATTGAAGGAGGGATGAAACCGGCCTCTTCAGGAAGAAGATTCCCTCTCACATTTAACTGATGAAGAAGGAAACACGGACTCGTACTTTTAAGGCACAGAGAGACAGAGTGACACGCTTAATGTATGTTATAAAGTATGCTACAGTACAGTCTAATAAAAAAAAAACTCTTTATGTTGAGCAATGTTCTTTTATAAATGCTTTACAAAGCATCAGACATGTTTCAGAAGGGTTTTTGATAAGTAAGAATCAGTGACGATGGTCCGCATTCGCGAATTCGGGGGTGTCTCTGATCCATAACCCCCGGGAACAAGGGGAAATACTGCTATTGTTACCAGACGTTTAAGTCCCACTCAGTTATAGTTTGATCTATTGTAGAGGCATTCCCAGTGGTCTTTAAATCATGTTTATGCTGTTTTTAAGGAAAAACAAACAAACAGTGGTTTTCTAGGACATAGTTTCTGCAGAGCGGCAGTAGTTCACCAGAAACCCACCACTCCAAACGGAGAGGTAAATGTAGAAAGTGTCTGATTTCTTCACACTCGATGATGTCATCAATAGTGGTCAGCTACATTAGTGCTCGGAAATGCGTAAAAACACTGGTTTTATAATTTTATAAAGGTCATGCTAAAAAAAAAGTCATGATTTAAATCTAAATGTAAACGTCTGTGCATTAGAGCACACCAATGTGAAGAAAAGTGCTTCTCCCCGCAGCACAACGGAAAGCGGAACACCCGTGTGGCGTAGGGATGCCGTGCCCTCTGCCAGAAAGGTTAACCATTAAAAAAAATATTTTGGACAACCCTAGTCCTCCAAATGCCCCTACAATTGGAGGGGTAGGGAGAAACTGTAGGGGTAGGGCAAGAATTTGGATTTGGCCTGTGTGTGTGTGCTCTTAGTAGGCTAATAGTATTGAACAAAAATTAGTAGGCGAAAAAAGACTTAAAATAATTAGTAACCTCAATGTATTGCAATAGTCATCGGAGATAATGAAGCAGAAAACGTATAGTAAAAGTATAGATCTGCATCAGCAGGTTTAAAAAATGGATTTCAGATCTGCATGAAGTCACTGGCAAAATCAAAATATGAGTTGATCTTGTTTTTTTTTTTATATATATACATAAAACCTATATATTAATAATACATACTTAAATAGTGAAGAGGCATAATATTGGTAGTTGTAAACAAATAAATAAATAAAAAAAAGTAAAAAAATTTTTTTTAGCTTTTTCTTTTTTTCATAAATGAACTTTTTAGCCTTTCTAGTTTTTGCAGCCTCCACTCTGACCCCTGGTTGAAGTCTGTTGAGTCTGCATTTGTTGACTCTGTGGCCTTTCACTCCAACTCGCCTGTGGGGTTTGAGCATAAATGGCAAGTTCAGCAGCCCCATGGGTTAACTGGACATTTTGAATTGTTCTTGCAACGCAATAAAACTACAAAGCAGCTGGGATGAGAGCTGTAGCTGGAAAAGAACATACTTCGTCATGACTTTGTCCTTGACGTGGTTTGTCTATATAATCTCTGAAGTGGCGGGATGGCAATCATTCAACCTGATTAATCTTATTTCTTAAATGCCACAAAAACAGAAAATCTTGTTTTCGGAAGACGATTTCTGTCACAAAAAACATTTCACTCTGGCACTTAAAGCTCCAACTCTTTTTAAAATGCTGCTCCTTTCCGCCTCCGAGGTTTCTTTTCTATGCCCTCTGTGCTCCATGAAACGGCACGTTCTGCAAAGGAATAAGAATTCATTCGCTCTGATCCACCCCCAGAGGTCTCGGAGGGGAATCAGAGCCAAAGTGGGGTGCACTATGGAAGGGAGTAAGATGGAAGTGGTGCAATATCTGAGAGACGGTGACAGACATATCATGCTGTGACTTCGTTCTGTTAAAATATGTGGGGGGTTTTTTGTTTATGTTATTATTGACCGGTTTCTCTGGATTTTTTTCATGGGTTGGGGTGACTTTTCTTTTCAAAACGTTTCCATTGATCTTTTAATTATGATTATGCCTTTTTTTTGTAGCCAAAATCAAAAACTCTGCATCTTTTCTAGGACATTGTTTCTGTAGAGCGCCGGTAGTTCATTCACTTTTGAGTTGTGAGCAGAACTGTTGACACGGAGTAAGCCCGCTCCAGCTTCCCAACATCCTTTTGTTTATACTCTAGCTAGCTTTCAGCCCCTTACAGCTACCAACCTAACATTACAGATGCAGCAAAAGCAGCAGGCAATATTGGAGCTATCCAGCTGTACAGTTTTAAGTTGGATTCCTGCTCAGACAAGGAAAACAAAGGCGTACATGGATCTAGTCGTCTACATGTGGATGCATCAGAATGTACATGTTGTCTGTGAACAAGTGTGTTTTTTAATATTTTCTGTGCGGAGCTGCAAGTGTAAGTACAGCGTTGGTCAAGAACAGTTTCAGGGGAGCTTCCTGCTCCCTGAAGAGCAGGGAGCTTGTGGCCCGCCGACTGTGTCACTGCTACAGGCTTTTTCCAATGGCATTCTTTCATCTGCTCCTGATTCACAATGTTTTTAATAAAGAGAATAATAAAAAATGCAATATTGTGTTGTCTATCATCAGAAAAATGCCACAAGAACATTTTAAAAACACCAAAAACCCAATATTCATATAAGTGGGTCTTTAGCGAAGGGTTAAAGACCAAATAATCTTAGGGTGTATTCAGACTGGACACATTTGGTTGCGTGGTCGTTTGCCCTGATAATCCCGAACAAATTTTTAGTCTGAATACACCCAAACAAACCCAGGTCTGGGAACAGGAACCACTCTCAGACCTGTCTTTTGAGGTGGCCTCGGTTCGTTTCCAATCGGACTGAGCTTCGGTTTGCTCTGAGATTCCTCAGTCTGAAAACAATTAGTCCTCAGAGCGGAAAAACTGAACCAAAACGGCCACCACAGCCGGTGGTCCCGTGATCTAAACACGGTCAGAATGTAGCAACAGATGAGCTGCGGACAAATGTAAAGCAATGATTGTCGTGTCATCAAAAAGGAAAAGAAGAATCATACT
Source organism: Oryzias curvinotus (assembly GCA_023969325.1). Taxonomy (NCBI): domain Eukaryota; kingdom Metazoa; phylum Chordata; class Actinopteri; order Beloniformes; family Adrianichthyidae; genus Oryzias; species Oryzias curvinotus. Next base: position 9,609,170 of record CM043728.1, read on the forward strand.
GCGTACTTAGAGCGTTTATTTTAACACAGCTGAAAACGAGTTTTACATGCTTTTGTGTCTCATTAAACGGCAAGCGCTGCTGTGATGTCATCCTAAAAGCTACCTTGTAGTTCCCCAACAGAATTCTCTTAAAATAATATCATAACATCACAACAATGAGACACAGCAAAAACTGATGGGTTTTTTTTTTTACACCAAGCTGTACATAGGTGTTGGTGTTGGTGTAGAATAGTTCTTTTTTAAAATGGGAGTTAATGGAGAATGGCTCCCTTTAGTCACCAGTCTCTGTTGGTCATTTGAGAAAGTACACTTGGCACTTTCCAGGTTGGGTCAAATTTAGGAAAGGAAAGTGGGGACCTGGAACAAACCAATAGGTCAAACTAATTAACTGTACATTATAACGGGACAAATCGCGTGTGACGTCAACCATAGGAAATGCCTTGCTTGTTAGCTGTGATTGATCCGTATATATTTCTACGGCAACCACCGTCTCCAATCAAGAGTGAGCAAGTTAGAAGGCGACACATCTACAACTGTAGGCGGGCTCGGGAGAATCTCCCAATCAATTAAAGCATTCGATGCGAGACCACCTACTATTGTCGAGGCATCTGATTGGTCAATTTATAACTTGAATAGCTCGGGCCACAGAAAAAATGTAATGAAAAGACATGTTAATAAAGTTAGTAGAGCAAGAATGGTTATGCTGACAAATTTAATTTGGATTTTGGGATCAGCAGATGCTTCCTTTTTGGAACACGAAAGTGGAGGGTTTGTTAAGTCCAGTCCTCATTTACTGTCAATGTTCAAGAGAATGCCAAGAGTGTGCAAAGCAGTAATCAAAGCAAAAGGTTGCTACTTTGAAGAACCTACAATGTGACATTTTAAGTTGTGTCACACTTTTTTGTTATGTACATGTGACGGGGTTCTTCTTAGCAGTGAATAATCACTTTAAAATAAGAAGACCAAGCCAGCAGACTCCAAACAATGGGATTTTATTAACCCTAAAACAATAATAATAATAATAAAAAAATAATAATAAAAAAATACAACTGATTCTGAGAGCCTGTTGCCACCACTGCAACCAAGACTGCTCTCTCCTACTGGGGAGAAGTTCACCCCTTATATAGGCTTAGCCCTTCCCACAGGCCAATTAACCAAACAATTTAACAGAAAAAAAATAACAATTGAAATAAAGAAATAGGTTTGAAACAAAATCAATTAGACAGAAAGGGGAACAAAGCAAAAAGGAAAAAACAATTCTGACATGTGACGTAACTTCCTGTTTCCTGTGGATATAAATGCTGATGTGTCCATTGCTCTGGTTTGGCTGTTGGTGGAGGAAACTTGGATGGTGAGTGAGATTCTGTTTAAAACCCAGTGTGCACCCTTAGAATTAAACACAACATGAAATGTGAGTGATTTGTGTCCCAGAAAACTATAAACTGTTACTGGGCTGGGAGAAAAGAGAAAAAAACAAATAATTTAGGCTCATGTTCAGGCTCTGTCCTGCAACATGTGACGCTACTTCATCACAGTATATAATTCCACAAGTGTTAATTCACAGTTTTGATGCCTTCAGTGTGAATCTAAAATTTTCATAGTTATGAAAATAAAGAAAACTCTTTGAATGAGAAGGTGTGTCCAAACTTTTGGTCTGTCCTGTAATATCTGACACAACTAGCTATCGATGTATTTGCGAATATTCTTATAAACATATAAATAGAAATGTTCTTGTAATCGCAACATATCTAAAACTGTATCCAATATTTGATCTGTCACTCTGCTAATGAAACATAAAGATATTTAAACATGGTTTGATTAAACAGCAAACATTTACATTGTTTTATCTAAGACACATGACAGAAAACCTATGCTTCCCAGCTGTGTTTCCTTCAGAGCTAAATGTTAGCTTACTGTCAGCAGCCCCGATTTCTTTCTAAGCTTACACAGCCTGGGAACAGAGATACATCCACCAGATTCAGGCATTAACTCCTCACACGTCCCCAATGACACTGTGAGGGGAACATACAGTACAGCTCTTTAATCTAGGAACTCTTAAAGCCTGGTAAAAACGACTTAACACCACAAGTGCATTATATATGTTTGAACAGCTATTTCATTAATATTTCATTTTCTGCCCCAGCACAAATAAACACATAAACCCAAAGGAGATTTAACATAACATTAGTTATTCATAAACTCATTTGGTACAGTCAAATCTAAGGACTTTTTTTACCAACCTTATCTTCGTGAGCAACTAACCACTGTAGCTTTGTGAGGTTAAGAGATGCTGACCTGTTTAAATGTGTCCTAAATTGAAAGCGTAAGTTAAATTAACTGCAAATTCTAATATCTGATCTGGTGTATTGTGATCCATCTCCATCAGCAGGAAGTGACAAAACCAGTTTATGGGTAAAATGGAATGTAGCAATGCTACTCTGTGATGCATCATAGCACTTTGTGTGCAGTATATGCTGATAAAATTGATGAATGTGTGTCCATTGGTATGTTTGTGTGTGTCTCCATGTGGGGCAAAACACACCTGAAGGATGAAAGACCCGCAGGCCCACCAGGGACCAATTTCCCCCAGACTGTTCCGAAAGGCCTGTTCATTACCATGAGCGGGTGGGGGGGGGGGGGGACAATACTCCACAGCTCGCCAACTTCATTTGCTGCCATTTTCTCTCATTCCCCCTCTCTCGTTTCTCCTGAAATGCGGTGCGGCATAAAGACTTCCCACGGTGCGCCGTGCCACACGCCTGTGAGGCTCAGATTGGTTGCATTGGGCTCTTCAAGGTTTCAAAGCTGTCTGCGCTGCCTGGAATGTTCTCTCTTTCTTCGTGTGTCGTGTTAGTGGGATTGAAAAAAAAAAAAACCCCAGACGTATTGGTTTATTTATTTATTTAATTTTTCTCCCTCCATATTACTTACTTACAATATTACTTACTCTGTGGCAGCGGTCCCGTCCACAACTCAGATGTGAATTTCTAACGAACTCCTGTCTCTCTGCAGAAACTGTCAAAGCTAAAGACAAGTTTTTTTTATTTCACTTCACGAACCAGCCAGTACAAGGCTAAAGTGCAATTTTTGACTTTTGAGAGTAAAGTTTTTCTTCATCCCTCAATAGGGAAGCTAAAAAATGGAGCACCAATTTCATCATCGTCCAACATTAAAAGTGCGATAGATTAATATAAAAAAAAACAGAAAGCAGGTACTAAAACTGAACATCATGCATTATTATTATGGTATTTGAGATCAACTGTTGCAACAAATCCATTTTTTGAGTAAGGACTTTTGCCTTTTCTATGTTAAATGCAGCTTTCTTTAATTTTGAAGTTAAAAGCTCTTCTTCTGTTTCCTCACTGCTACCTTTCTGTAATAAGAAACGCTTCAAATATGTGTGTTTTTTGTTAACTTTGCTAGCTGAGGATTTTAATGAAGCAGTCAGCGTAGCTGCTTTAAGAAGAAAGTAGTGGATGGATTACTGACACGTGACATGCATCAAGAATAATCCGGATGTCATTTGGAATCCAGTAGTTTCCTAAAAAAGAGCTTCTGTCCAAATCAGATTATAAATAAAACAGCAAAAATGAAGGTCATGTTTTTTTTCACTGTGGCTGATTTTGTCCAGTTTCATAAGTTTCATCAGTCATAGTCATAGTCAGTCTCATAGTCAAAAATGGGATCAGGACATATCGGTATCGAGGAACGCTCCAGCAGGAGGATTGGAATTTCCAGTGGAGTTTTGTGGGACGTCAAGGCCAATATTAGATAATAGATATCCGGTAATAATAATAAATCCTATGATTAATCAATGTGAAAAATGTGATATTTTTTTTTGTCAGCATACAGATTAAATAAAACTATCAGCAGGCAAACTGATACTTGTCATACATTGTTCTGAAGCAGCTGGCAGATAAATGCGTGCACAATGTTGTGTCGGATAAATCGGGTTTGTCACAGCCTTTACTGCAGGCAAGACAAAAAGTCAGAGAAGTACTAAGTCGTATTTACTCACAGAGCAGCCAGTGATGTTGGAGTTTTTTTTTTTCTTCTTTGACTCAGATGCTGCTTCTTGAAAAGAAAAAAAAAAGGCATTTCTCTGTGGAACCAAGCATTTCCTTGAACTATTTGCTTTCAAGGGTGAATATGAATGATGTCAGGGAATTAGACTCGGTGCTAGAAACAAACAAGTTGAAAATTGAAACGCTGAATAAGGAACTTGCTTTCACACAGACAGAAGAAGAAAAAGAAAAAGTTTGAATCTTCTCAAAAATACTTTTTTACGGCAGTCAAACCCCTGGGGTTGTCTCTGCCTGCACCAATGCACCAAACACTAATTTTTATGCATATTTAACCTTGATATAAATAACCTGCTTTGATTTCAAACATCTGTTTCATATTTGTAGCCCAAGTCCTAAACCATCAGAAGAGCTTCACCAAATTGTCGACTACATGTTCCGCGTCCACAAAGACTTATTTTTACCATTCTGCCAGATTACTGTCATTGTGTTGAATGGCAGTTATGGGAAGCTAATACACATCAGGCGGATTAGTATGCCCCTGGAGTGCTCAGTGCACTTTGTCAGGAGAGGTGATGTAACAAGGGATACATTTTGCAGCTTCTCCCTCCTCAACCTGGAACCCACCTTTCCCCTGCATAGCAACACACTGCCCCCTCTGGGTTGCTGTTAGAGCCGTTTTTGATGTGGATGTTCCAGGAGCCTTGAAAGATCCCAGTTCCTTAGTAAAACAGACATTTTACACTGATATGGGTGAAAATAAAGAGTTTTCTGTTCATCGTTCAATATTTATCAATCTATTTTTGTTTCGGTTTTAGAGGGATCAAGAGATTGATAGATACTTCAACCCTGAAACGCCTTAGCTGTTGGCGGTGTCACCTAAATAACACAACCTCTTTGACATATTGTAAATCTGCAAAGTTCGTTTCATTTTTACGCAGAAAAAAAAAACTGGCTGTACACATCGGCTTTGCACCCTAACTTGGTTTCTACACAAAGTATTCAGTTGATTGTGTGAGCAATTCATTCCTGTTACGTGTTGCATATCAGTGCAAGGCTGCTTTTTCAGAATCTGAGGATCTATCACCTGTTGATCTATTGTAAAAGCATTCCCATTGATTCTTTAAATTATAATTATGCCCTTTTCTAGCCAGAATCAAAACACCTGTATCGTTTCCTAGGACATAGTTTCTGCCGTTCACCCTTGAGTTGGTGCGGAGTAAGCCCAGCCCCATTTCCCATCATCCATCTGTTTACGTGCTCTGCTGCTGGCATATAGATCCACACAACCCCAACCTAACATTAGAGGTGAAAAAAATGACGAGCAATATTGGAGCTATCCCGCCGGACAGTTTTCAGCCTGATGCTAGCTTGGATGAGGAAAACAAAGACATATGTGGATATAGTCATCTACAAGTGAATGCATCAGAATGTAGCAGAGCAGGGAGCTTGTGGTTTGTCGTGTCAGCTTGTACGTCACACTTACAAGCTTTTTCAAACAGCATTTTTTTGTCATCTCAGTGGGCCTTTAATTTGATGATTTCAATAAAAAAATATTCAAAAATGTGATTTCAAGCCTAAGTTTCTTTATCAGAAAAATGCCACAAGAACATGTTAAAAATACTAAAAGCACAATTTTAGTCTCAGTGGGTCTTTAACTGCGTTAGTGGTTTTAGAGTTATGGTAGTCAAACGCATGTACATACTGAATCAAAAGCTCTGGTGTAAAGGGTTAAATAGATCAAATAAATACTTGAAATCTGTTCTAAGAGATTTAAAATTAAGACTAATGCTGACATGTTGATGAATCTGCATTGTCATAATTTAAATATATAAAATAAATGAATTTAAGAGTTCAGTAAAAGAACAAACCTAAGAGAGACAGTCTATCCCAATAAAGCCAATAACTGATAATTACATTGATGTTTTCTTTATAGTTTAACCGAAGTGGAGACCAAATATTACTTGTAGGTCTACAATAAACGCCTAATAAATTATTGATTTTATGAGTTGTTTTTAGCTGCTCCAACAGGGAAACATTCCAGATGTTTGGACACATACCAAGCTGGGGCTTTCAAGAGTTCAAACATGAATATAATTTTTGCTTTCGATCATGTCTGACAGAAAGAAATTGGGCTGAAATCGGAATAAATTCTCTAAATAATACTTACAACAACATGGTCTCATGCACACTCACAGCAGCTGTCACAGCTGCCTGCACCTACTGAAGCAGAAGACCACCAGTTAACGGGTTGAACAACGCAACTGAAAGAGAATTAGGCTTAATAATTCTGACCTGCAGATGCACAAACATTTGCTTCATTATTATTATTACTTTTTTATTTGATGCAAAAAAAAAAAAAAGTCCAACCATGCAGAATATGTGGGCAAAAGAGATATTTAACAGATGTCTGAGCTGAAAAAGCCGGTTAATGCCATTATCAACTACTTGGCATAAAGGGGTGAATAAAGGATTTATTCAGCTGTTACCTTCTTTTTGTGTGAAAAGAAAACTCATTAAGCCATGCTCTTTAGATTACTAACATCCTTTCCTAAATGTTTTCTCCAATCTGTTTTTGTTCAGTGAACTCTCTATATATACCACTGTGATTAATGGCCTCCATGTTTCAACCATCCAGGCATCGGGATCCACACCTGAGCGAATCCTTTATTCTAATGACATTTTGCTCAACATCTTCCTGCAAGAGCAAAAAAACCCTTGGTTGCAAAGGTCACATGTAAAGCTCAGACTAATCGTCTGTTTTCAACTCTTTTTTTTTTTATTTTATTTTTGCATATTTGAATGCATCTTAGTTAGAGCAACTGATTAAAATATTAGTGAACCTGTGAGTCAAGATCAGACCCTAAAAAAAAAAAAGCAATTATTTAACATTTGTATTAACTACTTGCATCAGTCCGATGTATTTCATATTTAGACTTTTGTCTACTGAAACCAAACACTGGAGGAGGAAAGGCAAAGAAAGAATCTGTAAAGACAGAATGAAAACTTTTGTTTTCTACTGAAACAGTCCAGCTATCACGTTAGCATATGTACTATGATATACTTGTAACACCACGGTTTACCTTTCGGAGTCTCTGAGATGTAATTAAGTAAATTAAGTAAGTAAATTTTATTTGTATAGCACCTTTCACAGACAAAAGTCACAAGGTGCTTCACAGGTTAAAATATGTATATATATATATATATATATATATACATATAAAAACATAAAAGATAAAAAGCATAAACCACGTAAAACAATCATCTCAAGCCCAATAAAAGCAGTTTCAGTTAAAATGCTTTGCAAAAATAAAAAGTTTTTAGTTGACTTTTAAAGAATTCACAGAGTCCAGGGAACGTAGGGACAATGGAAGTTCATTCCAGAGTTTGGGAGCAACAGCCTGGAAGGATCTGTCTCCTCTAGTTCGGAACCGTGTGCGAGGGACCATCAACAGGTTCTGATAATGTTTTTTGTACAGTTTTCCCTTTTTTGTTTTTTCCAAACGATGCCATTTCTATCTGCATCCCAACTGGCTGGAGAGCATTGTCAGTCAGTCTGCTTGATGTTGTGCCCCCAATACAGAATGCATTCAGCTTGCCAAATTTACATAAATGTAGCTTGGTATGAAGTGCTAATCATTTATAAAACAAATTAAAAAAATGGTTTATTAGTTTGACAGTAGTGCTTAAATCAATGCAATCTTTTGTACTATGTGCAAAATAGGTAAATTCAAAGATTCAGGGGCTGCAGCCAGGGACATCAGATTAGCTTCAGTTCAAAGAAAACAATCGTTCTCAGCTCATTTTTCATCTTTAGAGAAAGTTTGTTTTAATGCAATTTTGTCTTGGTTTATTGATACAGAAAACAGAGTCATCAGCATAAAAACTGGCTCACAGATCTGTGTTTTCATTATACAATACTGGACTTATTTTTCTACAGAGGGTTTAACTTCAAGAGTTTACATTTTTTGTTTTTCACGTTTCGGCACATCTCATCAGCTTCCACTGATTTACACGATTGAGTTGGCAGTGATTTTTACGCTGGATGCCCTTCCTGACACAGTCTTGTATTTTATCCGGGCTGGGGCCCCTTAAATAAGAGAGAGAAAAGTGCAAACGTGTTTATGCTTCCTCACTTTTTACAGCATTAAAACATCTCGAATAATTGTAACAAATAAAGCTGACTACTTTGCAGATTTCGCCTATTGTGGGTAATTTTTAAGAACATAACTCCCGCGATAAACGACAGACCACTGCATTGGTAGTATTGTTGACATCTTTTTATAATGCTTGTAGTGGTTGTAATACATTTGAATGGTTATCGTTTTAGATCACTGTAGACTATTAAAGACTTGTTATTGTTCTCAGCAAGCTGCAGGTGCTGCCGTCAACCCCTCCATCATTCAAGTCTCATAGCAGCCCCTTTAGGCCAAAGCCCAACTGTTTTCTTCCCCAACTGTTTATTCAGACTCTACTTTTCTACTGTTCTGAATACTTGCTTAGACTAAATTATTTGTGTTACGGAAACCTTTGTGCCAACCGTGTGTGTTGCCCATGGGGCAACCTTTTCACGACTGTTATTCTGCAATAGTAAACATCAGATTTAATATTCGCCTTTCAGTTTCTCTAGTCAGTTGAATGTTTTTTTGTTCTTTCCCAAATATTGCAGGGTTCAGTTATAGTTCAACTGCAACCCAAGAGACTAATTTTCCAATTCTTTAATGATTATTTCATGAATGCTGGCTCATGTCATATTATAAAAACCATAAGAGTCAGTCTATTTTTTAAGTGAGGAGGTTATACAAAAGTTTTAAATGTTTTATTTTTCAACCTTCCAACTATCATTTTAGCTTCCACTCATGCTTGATCCAAGTTGCTAGTAAAAAAAAAAAAGCTGTCAACTGGACTCGCTTTATCTTTTATCGATGAAGATGCTTCACCTCTTCACCTTTACCTTTCACCTCTTCTTACCACTGTCTTTCAGAATTGAGAAAGCCTCTTGGAGAACATAATTAATAATAAAACATAAAAACAGTAATGAAACCAAAATACCCCCCCCCCCCCCAGGATGTTCAAGCATATTTTATAATAGTTGCAACACAAAAAGTCAAATTTGTGGCAGTTATTCAATAAGTTTAAAAACATTTTTAGATCAACAATTAATGAAGGAATAGAGGGATTTACAAACTTTTTCCCATGTTAACCCTTGTGCTATCTTGGATGACCCCACCCTTACTTTGACATGTTCTCCCTACCGTGACAAAGGTGGATAAAGGTGGAAAAATTTCATGTAATCCATTGAACCAGTGAAGATCACTAATCATTGGAAAAAAAAAGGTTCAGAGCTCTGTCTAGTGAATCTAGATGACCCAACTCCCAACAGTAAAGTGCCTAGGATAGCACAAGGGTTACAGTGGGACTTTATATTAATTTACTTAAAATGTGCAGCATTGATTATGTTTTTTTAAAAACAGGGATTTATTTGAAAATTTTAGAAAACGTTTTTGCCATGGAAGCTAGGAATGCAATCATTCACTTTCCCTACTATCGAGTTCAATGGTGTAACTTAGCCGAGAATTGTAGCGTCCCTAATATAGATATGTTAGAGCAGGAGCAACTCTCAAGCTTAAGGAATCACATAAAAGCTGCATGTTTAATACATTTAATACAAATATGAGCAACGTTATATTCATGAATGAGATATTAGAGAAAAAAGCTGTCTGGGCAAAGTTTAAAGTGTTTTTCTTATGTTTGAACCAACTTTCCCTCTAAAATTATGCTCTAACTCAAGACTTTTAGCATAGACACTGCTTTCCCTCGGCTGGTTGGTGCAGGCTTGGTAGCCATTACCATGACAACACATCGCATTGCGTATCAGGTAGTCGACTTTTTGTGAAAAACGGTTTAGACTTGAAAAATAACAAGATTGAAGTATAACAATTGATTTCAAATTTATTTCTTTTGTAACTGACCACAGTATAAACCAGGATGATCCCCTTTGAGGTGTCCATTATCAGAAATGATTGGACTTTGCAGAAGCTACTGTCTGATGCGATCAGACCTCTGTGTCGTTCATTTATTTCTGATGGACACCTCATGGGACATTATCCCTTACATCATAGACACTAGTTACAGATTACAAATGAGAGTAACGCGAATAACAAAAAAACATGCTAATTTGACTGTACTTTACTATTTAATCGGGATAAACACAATAATTTGACACCCCTATTAGAAATCTGCTGTGTCAGTAGAAAGATAACCGATCTCTGCCTGTTATAGTCATTTTTGACATATTTTATTTGTATAAATGGTAAATAATGTGATTATTCTTTACGTATCTTCATCAACAGATCATTAGGTCATGACTCAGTGTTGCATTAAAACAAAATGTTCCTTTATAATATAATTACATAGAGATCTTAGGCTAGAATTCTTTCTAACCCTCACATTGTAAATTCTCACAGGCCTGGATCTTTTGTTTGAAAATAAATTTTTTATAATTAGTATAGTTTTCATAAATTCAAAGTACTAAGAAGAAAAAAATCCTTTGAGACTGAAAATTTCCCCCTTGTAACTGTATTTTTTATTTATTTTTCAAATTAGTTTCCGTGTCATCTGTCTGTCCTTGCATTTCTTGGCTTGGCTCACTCTTTATTCACTATCAGCTGAACCAGCATTGCCTCTGTGAGTGAGCCCACAGGTCCACTTTTCAGAGGTGTGTACATGAGTGCGTAAATTGTGTTTGTCCTACCTGGCACGGCGCATGCAATCCCCGAGGACACCTTTGTCTGTCAGTATCTGTGTGCGCTTGCATTACTCTGGCTGTCTCTTCACATCTATCCATTCTGATGACTGAACATTAGCAATTCTCACTGAGCTGGTATGTTCAGGGCTCTACCCAAGAGCCTTTTTGTCTTTGACAAAAATTATGAGGACTAATGTTAGTTTGGCCGGATTATCTCATGCACAAAACTCATAAATATCTCTCATAAAATGTTTTTAACATCTTACTTCCACGTTGTTGTAAATAATTAAAATATATAATAGATAACACCCATTCATTCGTTCTTGATCTGCTGCTCATCTGAGTTCGGGTCACGGAAGCAAAAGTCTATGCAAGGATTCCCAGATCTCCTCCTTTTTAGCGAGCTTATCCAGGATGATACAGAGTGTCCTTGAAACAAAATATCTCCATTGTGTCTAAGGGTCACACTGCCACAAAACCATCTTTTGGTCTGATATTTTCCTTGTGTCATACCAGGGAGCTGTCGAAGTAACACTGGTCAGAAACACTAAGGCTATGTCTGAATTTCCCTCACTGCTTCTAACCCCTAAAAAAATATAGTCTGGGACTATCTAGTACCGTGAATTTGGGGATTTTTAGTTTAATGCAATTCTGACATATACTCAATCCTTTTTTTTATTGCCAAATATAACATCACCCAATTAGTAAAGTAAAACCCTAATAAATATGAGCATTTCTATTTCTGTGTTCTAATGATGAAAACTTGGATAATCTCTGAAAGAAGAACTTAAATACCTTTTTCTTCAATTGACACATTTTTCAAATGCAACGCTTTGTGGTGTATTCCAACTCAAAGCTTAATAATGTAAGACTTTGCAAAAAGCTTTCCTGTGTTGGAGGAATTACCGGTACTTACAGTATCTGAAAATACAACAAAAATGTACAAAAATCTTGCTCCAGAAGAAATAAAAAAATAAACTAGTTTTTATGCTGATGACTCTGTTTTCTGTATCAATAAACCAAGATAAAATTAGTTTACAATAAACGTTCTCTGAAGATGAAAAATGAGCTGAGAACGATTGTTTTCTTTGAACTGAAGCTAATCTGATGTCCCTAGCTCCAGCCCCTGAATCTTTGAATTTACTTATTTTGCACATAGTACAAAAGATTGCATTGATTGCACTGACTTTAAAAACTAATAACCATTTTTTCATTTGTTTTATAAATAATTAGCACTTCATACCAAGGTAAACATTTTAATCAATTTAAACATATTTTTCTCTATATTATACACTGATTGTATGTGTGTGATCATAACAGTTTTTAAAATTCTACATCTTGAATCAAATTGCTGCAGTCCGAGGTTCTATAACAAAAAACAGGCGAGATTACATATGTTGGGCTTTTAGACAGACAATGTAAAAATTATAGTTCATTTAAAAGTGCAGCCTAACCATTTCAACACCAGAGCTTTAGCTCCATTCTTAGAACTCCCGTAATGTAAATCCAGCTGATTCTGAAGCAAAGACGAGCAACTTTTTATGCAACAGTTTACAGTAGTGAAGTGTTTACACAATCAACGTATATCAGCTGACACTAACGTGGAGAGAAATGGCTTTGTGTCACACTTTATGTAAAATGCAAAGTCACTTTTTTCGGCGTCATAATCCATAGGAATTTAGTTAATTGCTTAAAAGAGTTGCAGTAGTTCAAAGAGCTTGTGTTATGTAGATATTGCTGGCAGCATCTCCGGTGTTCAACGGTTAAACTCTACAATTTTGTAATCTGGTAGCCATATAAACACCAAAACCCAGGTTATTCAAGCGCATTTAAAACTACTTTAAACAATTATGTAGTGTTACAAATTGTAGGATAATATGTTAAGGAAAGATTTCTTTAATTTACGAAATTAATGTTTTTCATTTTAATGATGCAAAGTTGAGGATCTTATGCACTCATACATACATTTATTTGTTTTTGTGCAAAAATGTCAAATGTATTTGGCTGTTAATTTACAGTTTTAACATTGAATATTTACTATCATTACAAAAACAAGCATAGTAGAGTCTAACCAATTAAACGTGCCTCTACATTGCAATTTTGACATCACCACATCATTATCCTTCTATAATATTTTTTTAATATACAAGCAAAAAATATTTTGTTTGTTTTTGTTAATAATTTAAGTGTTTTCACCTTTTTTTTTTTTTTAAACGCTTAGCCCAACCACAGCACTAAGAATTGACCAAAAGGCACATATGACAAATGGACTTTTAACCCGATAAGAGTGCCTTAAGTAAAATAATGCATGCTTCTTCTAAAAGTGGCACATGATGGAACAGGAACTGCTTCACTAGTTACCTGCCATGAATCAGAACGGGTCTGCCCCAAGGCCTCCTTCCGGTGAGACATGGCTTCCCTTCGCGCAGGTTTCACGGTCAGATGCCTCAACCACCTCGAATGGCTGCTTTATCTTTGAGAGAGAGGAGCAGGCAACTCCACAACCTCTGGCAAAACACATGTAGTCATCATCCTTTCGGGAAATGGATGTAAATAAATGTGTGAAAGCAGGATCGCAAAAATGTGGGAGGGATTTTCCCGAAGATTTAGTTTGTGGAAAAATAAATGATAAGAAGTTTAAAAAAAAAAAAGTGTAAAAGCTGCTCAGTCTCCATGCTACCAATAACAAACAGCATTCTTTAAAAAAAGAGGGTTAAAATGGTTTGGAAAAATCGGGTAAGAGGACCCCCAAAATAGCACATAAATATTTTATTCTTAACTGATGAGCTTTTCTACTGACAGTAAGCAGACACTACATGAAGACTACAGAAGATTATTTACAACTGCATGTTTGGTTGCAGAGAAACAGAAAGTAGCTCACAGCTGAGAATTAAATTAGGAGACTTTTGCTATCCCTCTTTTAAACACTTGATATAGTTTAAGAGGAACAACTTACCCCTACTTTCCTGAATTTCATTCAACCTCAGTCTCAAATGTTGCATTTCTTGACATGTCCGCTAGAGGCTGGTTTTCAGAGACTGTTATTTTTATTTTCTATCAAAACAACATCTGATAAGTGTTTTATTTTATTCAACCTTTATTTATCCAGGCAACACAGATTAAGAAAAAAAATCCAATTCACAATTGTGGCCTGGCAAAAGGCAAGGCCTTTTGAGAAAGACACATAGAACAAAAATCAGTATAAAACAGCAGAAACACAGACAATCATTAAAATAATAAAATTATAGAATTTTATTAGAGCTTAAGTTTGTGCACAACTACATAACCAGGGGGGTGTTTTGTTGATTGGCAGATGGGTGTAATCAACAAAATAACTTTTTTTTTACCCCACCGATTTAAGGAAGATGTTGAGGTGGGTGGAGTTTATTCTTGCCAAGAAGGCTGAGCTTCTTCAGGCTTAATCTTAGTCATAATCCAATGGGCGTACATGGATCTATAGTCGTCTAATAATGGGTACATCAAGATTGAGCGTTGCTTAGAGATTGTGGCCCACCCATCATATTTTCTGTCACTGCCACAACCTTTTTCCAACAGCAGTTTTTCGTCTGCTCCTGATTCACTCCGATTTGAAGAAAGAAAAACTCAAAAATGCAATTTTAAGCTAAATTTTTTTATATACGTCCTCCATCATAAGAAAAATGCTACAAGAACATGTAGAAAAAAAAACACACACAATTATCACCAAGTCGAGTCTTTCAATTTACGTTATTTCTTTCAGAAAAAATAACATCTTTAAAAATGTTTGTGACTTCTTTTGAGGGTCGACAAAGCAAAAAGCCAGTTGAATTCACCCAACCAATCCACCCGGTCCTCCCTCTCATGTATCTGTGAAGGTGTGAGGACGAGACAACGCCTTTTAGTTTCACTCACAAGGACAAACACATGCACAGGCACCCACAAACCCACAAGTGTGAACTCGCAACTTCCCAGACCATTTAGGTTTTTCTTGTAAAGGAAGTGTTGACAGAGAGCTACGAGTATCGAGATCGGTAGCGAGTTAATTAACAGCAACGTTTTCAAGCTCCCCCGAAGGGAAACAACACCTGCAGAGAAGAAGACAGTGTGTGTTTACGGGTGTGTGTGTGTGTGTGTGTGTGTGTGTGAATTTGACCTAACACATACAAAATGAGAGAAGTCTCACCCATCCTGAATATGCATCAAAGTGTCACATGGTGCAAATGACACTGAGTGTCATCTAATTCTCTGAACGAATTATTTCACGGTCACAAAAACGTCATGGAGGCAACATTTGTATAAAAAAACCCCCACATATTTCTGGCTGGATCTTGTGGATTTGCACCGTCAGTCTTTGCTCCACGCATACAAGTCTTTTTGTGCTTTGTTGTTTTAATTTGTTGTTGATGTTAATGAATTAAGTCCTGAGGGTCAACCCCAACTTTAGTTATTAATTGGATGGTAATAAGCTGCACAACAAACAGCTTTGGTGACATCGTGTTTTCTCACTCATTACCTAAAAACTAATTGAGTTTCAGGGAAATGTTATTATTTAAACAAACAATGAAACTGTTTTATTAAAAACGTCTTTGTAATTTGTAAAATATTTTACTTTAGGAAAGCTTAGCGATAAATTACCTTTTAAAATATTTCCCCCCATTTTCTTTTTCTTTTTTTTTTTTTTTTACTGTTACTTCTTTTCCACTGTGTGAATTATTCTCAGCTCCAACCCAGGCAACATTTCCTACAGGCTGCCTTTGAGCAACCTGTGTCAAAACAAATGCACAAGTCAGTTATTAACAAAAAGGGATTTTGATCAAATGTTACAACAAAAAAATAGTAAAGTACCATTCTTTGACATCTAGTCTTTTCAGACTCAGCAACAGTTTGCTGATATTATGGCATG
Source organism: Oryzias curvinotus (assembly GCA_023969325.1). NCBI lineage: Eukaryota > Metazoa > Chordata > Actinopteri > Beloniformes > Adrianichthyidae > Oryzias > Oryzias curvinotus. The sequence continues at coordinate 9,624,822 of CM043728.1, forward strand.
ATACATTACCACAGCCACTTTAAAATGGTGGTGACCCTTGTTACACTGCACACCTTCGTTTTGGTTTTTTATTGCGTTCAAAGGACCTATATAATGTAAAATCAGCTTTAAGAGTGTTTTAGGTGTATTAAAATGTTATACTGTTATACTGTTACAAATATAAAAGCTAACCTGAATTCTGGTATAAAATACAGGTCTTAGTTAACTTGCAAATGAATCTTTTAGTGTTTCAGCAGCAGTGTGAATACACTGGGGTCACCCAAAGCATGGCCAATGCAAATGTATGTTTTGAGTAAAAGGAAGCTAATCCAAAGTAATTATAAAAAGTTTGTAATTTAAATAAATATGGTACAGTGATAAGGTAATTGGGCTTATATTGCAATTTACCTTTTTTTTTTTTTGGGCCAATGCCTGTTTTGAACAATCCCACTCCCAAATATACAAATGTTGTCACTATCTAACATTCTTAATTTTCACCTAATGTGACTGAGTTTGTAGACTATCCCAGTTTTATCGTGTATATGACTGAAAGGTCCTATCTGCACTTTTCTGTCCTTTCCTTCCTTTATTTTTAAACCAATTTTCTAATTTTATCTTTTCTTTTAAATTAAATTTTTCGTTGATTTTTTCTATGATGTATTGTGATTCGAATGCATTTTTCTGTTTTGTGAAGCACCTTGAATTACTTTGTGTACGAATTGTGCTATACAAATAAACTTGCCTTGCCTTGCCTTTTAAAAGTAGCCGCTAACAACAGAACAGCTTTCTATGGCAATCTATAAATCACTAGGTTTACTGTGAAAGAAATGTGTCATCTCCACTGTCTATCCTTTATAATAAAAATATTAGAATAGACTTCAACACCATGTGCTATGCGTAAAAAATGGAGGTGCAACAAAACAGTCATACAATGTGACAATACTACCCAGAATGCCAAGAGGGGCCAAGAATGAGCAATACAAAGCAATACTCTCACTTTTTCCCGTTATTATGTTAAAGCACTGTACATATCACTCTGCCAGGTACCCATAACACTCTAACAATCCATTAAGCAGTAGTTCATAGTTTACCAAAGTCATCCCAAAATATTCTGACAGAATTTTGAGCACCATGTACCACACACAGTTGGTTCCAGGTCAGGAAACAAAACTGGAATTTGTACATTAGACAAACTGGATTTTTGAGAAAACGAAAGGATTTTAAATGTGCCTTATGGTTTAAAAAATACCTTTAGTTTAGTCATATTGGTAGCATTTGACCATAATACTCCAAAGCAGTGTTCAAAAATATATTTCAATTTAAAGTTGATTATAGAACATAACAATAGTAAGGGCACCTAAACCTTATATTGATTGAAAAAGTGCCATTTGCCAGCTGACATCCGTTATATCCGCTGGTCAACAAAGTACAGGTTGACTTTCCTGCTCAGGAATTTCAGACTTCTTAAGGCATATTAACTGTGAAGACGTTGGGTTGTGGTTGGAGGTAAAGATGAGGGTGCTGACAAATTCTACTGCTACTATAAAAATGTCACGGTAACCTGCAAATCTGAGCAACTCGCTGGTGTGCTCCAACTGACTGCTAAAAAATCAAATTGGTAGCTTTGCTCCATAGAAATAGAGAGTGGGGCTTCACAGTTCTTTTCCCTTAACCATTTAATGTGACGGTTATATGCGTTATCATGCGACTTCGAGATATTGCCCTTGCATTAAGCCAAGTATTTCTTCACATCAGAACAATTAGCATTTAATGCGCTGCTCCGGAGGGCCTGGATGCAGCCACAACATTCATAAAATCTCAAAGCAAGAGCACAAGATTTCAGTTTAAAATAGGATGAGCAGTTATGGTGCAGAGGAAGCTTTTAGTACGGACAGAATCAATTTGGTGACAGGTGTTCTGCAGTGAGTAGAGCACAAAACAGTGGAGTACTAGTTATTAGTTAGGTTTTTTTTCTCTGTCCCTTTGCAGTCGAAACATTGCAGGAGGATGTTTTTTTTTTGTTTTTTTTTTGAAAAGCGATCCAGTTCTTTCGGTGCAGCCACTGTGCTTAATGTTTCTTTAAAGATTTTCTTCCTCTGGAGATTACTCAAGCATGCTTTGCATTTTTGAAGTTTGTTATTTCAACCAATATAGAAAAACTCATTATGCATCATAGATTTTTTTTTTTTTTTTTTTAGAAATACACACAGTTATCTCAACGACCCACTCTAATTATCTTTAGTCTATTTTAAAAGCGTTCCCAGTGGACTTTTAATTCTTATTATGTTGTTTTTAGGCAAAATAAAAAAATGTATCAGAGTTTCTGCAGAGTGGGTGTAGTTTATTAAAAATTCATTCCTTTATTGTGAGAGAAATGTCACAAGAACACGTTAAAAACACCCAGAACAGAGTTTTCATTGGAGTGGGTCTTTAAAAAAAAACACACAAAAAACTAGTGGATGTAAGGAAATCCCATCTACACTAAAAGCTACAGGATTCAAATCATTCCAAGCACAGGAAGGTAGATAAAAAAGGGAACTCCCCATTTTGCCTTCAAACATGAGAACTGCCATGACATGGCTTCTACTACAGTTACATTTAGGAGCTCAGGAAGTAACAAGCATCTAAAGGCCTGCTGGTTGCAGCATGGATTAAAGACGAAAGGCACTGCTGGTGCCCTGCAAATGGCATATTGCTTTCAGCGGCGCAATGCCTTCACTGACTCACAGGAATAATAAATCAACCGCTGGAGGAGATGCTAAGAAACCCTGGGGTTGGGGAGGGGGTGGCAGCTGATGCAAGGTTTTTTGCACAGGACTCAGGTGGAAACAAAAAGTAGACGTGCAGACAGATCGGGATTCATTTAAAGTATCCAAGTATACATCAGGCTTGTTCCTACCAAGAGGACATAGCTATATTTGGGCTGTTAAACAGCAAGCGCAGCAATTAACATTTTAAAAGGTTAGCACTTCTGCTGAGAGACATGCATGTTGTTCCCAACACAGAACATACGGCCTAGAATTTCACTTTGCGGTCTCATGCAGGCATTGTTTACTTCATAACTCAGGAGTTTGACACAGTTAGAATGAAACGCATTCTCAGGATTCAGGCATAATCCCTCAAAGAAAGAAAACGCAAGTAAGATTATGAGAAAATGATGAAAAAGTGAGCAACACACTGCAGGAAGGCAGCGTTTCGGCTGAGTTTCAACATTAAAAAGCCCTCCAAAAAAAAACTTCAGTCAAGAGATGTCTAGAGGTTGGCCAATAATAGGAGAAAAAGCCAGCTCAGTGCCTGATTTGATGCAGATTGCATGTAATTGCCCCAGAACAACAACAACAAAAAAACTGCCAAAGTGGCAACCAAATTATGTTCAAACAATTTTCGTCGCTAGATCCAAAATAATTAACTTCTGCTACACAGTGTCACAATACAAAAGCCGAGAAGAAAGCAGAGGTGGACTGAAAACGAGTGCTGTCTCTTGTGTGTGGGAACGAGACTATGGGGTTTGATCAAACATGAGTTCTCTTCCAAGCAACTAGCCATCTATTCCCAGAGGATCCCACCTCTTATCTCTGCAGATATTGCAGAACCTGCTCAGATGGTTGCACAGACCGCTTTTCCCTCTGTGACTCGTCTTTGATTTAAGTCTGTATTGAGATGTGTGAACAAAAAGGACTCCTAAACATGTCCAGGGGTCAAAATAAATCACAGCTCTTCACTGAGCCATGCATATATTTACAAGATTTGTCACATTGGCTGAATTACGATTGATGTGAATGAAGCATAAACAGACTTAGCCATGAAATACCACAAGTGCCTCCAGGGTAAAATAAAGCAGCAGTTAGTTCACGGGTATCAGTGCATGTGCGCTCACACTTGCATTTAGCAGAGTAGAGCAAACATAAATTGTCACAAGAGTGCTTTGGTCATGGTTAAATGAACTCACCTGATCTCAGTCCCAGCTCCCGGTTACTCGCTAAAATGGCTTTTAATGTTTAAAATGATGTTTTCTTTTATGAGGTTGCCAAGAGATGTCATAGTCCTATCAGTATCAATTGGACCCCTCATGTTGTCCCCATTGTGGCTCGGTCTATTGTAGCACCACTGGCAGCGCTGGAGCAGTGAGCAATTACCTTCGTCTCTGGCTGTTGAAAACATCAAGACCAGAGCGGGACATAAAAGTATGCCAGCAGCTACATTTCATTTTTCCAGCGTAGGTGTGCGGCAGATGGCTGATGCTGTGCAGGATCGCAATTTCAGCCAGGTAATTGATGAGGGAAACATTGCATCTGCAGATATAGACTGCAGCATAAAAAACTTTCTGTAATACAGCATTGGGATATGTCTCTGTATTTATATTTAAGGTGGGAATTACCTCTTGTTAATTATTGTGTTGTGTTGTTTTAGAAATAAATGTGACTTTCTTTCTTAAGTACTAAGCAGATAAACGTTTAATATATAGTCAATAATCTTTATAGTAAAACGAAAGCTCAGATGCTAATTAGTAAAAATCAAGCCTAATTAGTTTAGTGGGATACAAAGTTTGGCTACGCTAATTAGCCATGTGTAAAGCTATGCTACTTCGACCAATCAAAAGGTCAACCCCTTGAATTTGAGATAAAATGAAGTTAATTGTAAGCTCTGAAGTCAACAAAAGCTAAAATATTTAGTCACATTTCTTTCTGTTGTTGAAGATATATCTAAAGTTAACTTTGCTGAGTGTAAGATAAAGTATTTTATTTGATATTTAACTTAAAAAGTGGCACCAACAGGGAGGTGTTTTGCTTCCAGTTTATCAGCTCAGAATGGAAAGATCCCAAGTTTGGCTACGCTAATTAGCCATGTGTGATGCTAGGCTGCTTAATCTAGATACAGATCAAACATTAAGTCAACCCCTTTGACTTTGGATAAAATGAATTTAATTGTTTTTTTTTTTTCTTTGGGGACTTTTCCTCTGTGAAAAGTGAAATAGTATAGATTTGACTAGAATAATAGATTGACAGAACAATGCAGCCACATTTTTTTTGTTATTGTTAAAGATTTTTTATTCAAAGCCATTACAAATATTTTATTTAATATTTGACTTAAAAACTGGCACCAACAGGGTGGAGTTTTTCTTTACAGTTCATCGTCTAATCATCAGCTTTGAATTGATTTTGAACACTTGAAAGAATGCCAAGTTTGGCAGTTATTTGACTCATAAAACGGCACCGACAGTATGGTATTTTTCTTCCCAGATTGTTTTATCATCAGCTCTGAATTGAGTTCTAGCACTTGAAAGGCGTATTTGAATCCCCTATTTGTTTTCTAAAGGGTTTGCTGCCGATCTTGGGTTAACAGCTATGATGGCGTCAATTGAAAAACTGGGTTTGAACTGAAAATAACACAAATCAGTGGGTCACTCAAGCCACTTCACTGACCATCTCTCTTACAGTCTTTGTCTGTGATCCATTTCAAGCTCTCACCGATCTGTCAATAATACCAAACTGGAAGCTTAGGCTACAATTTAAGCCTGTTTCCCTTCCTGATACTTTTTTTTTGATAGATCCATCTTTATCTCACTTATTATTTTAAAGATAAGTCTAATAACTTCACATATAAAGGGTTGCTTCGCATAAAAAATCTAGTTTTTTTTGGGGGGGGGTATAAAGAAAATGTTGAAGAAGCATGTAAAAATGTACCCAAACATAAAAGGAAAAACTAATTATAGAGCTCCTAGGACAAAATAGAGAAGTGGAAAGAAAAGAAAAAAATTACAGCCTCCATCTTTCATTGAAGCCATGGCAACAGTGATAATGGCCAAGATGACAGCTGCAATTATTTTGCATCTCTAAATTGACTCAACCTTATGGAGGCAAACAGAAGTGAGACTTAGACAGAAATCTCTGACAGTCTAAGCAAACAAATGGTAAACTACAATATTTCCTCACTGCAGAAAGCATTTGCCAGTACTGACAGCTTCATGAATGGATGGGTATGACTGACATAAAGGAACATTCAGCGCAGGCTGGTGAGGCATGAATTAAATAACTATTATCATAGAGCAGAACGAAACCATGAGAGAAAACACAGAATCTAGACTCTAAAATCTACACGGTCCTCCAGTCTGACTGTGAAGTTTGCTGTACTGTAAATATGTCCCTCTTGGTGGGAATCAGCGTAAAAGGCAGCTAGCAGCTGCTGCTTAGCGGGGTCCTGCTGGTCTAAGCCAACAGCCACCTCGGCTCACTGATGAAGACAGATGGATCAGGGCGCAGCCCCTATGCGTGAAGCACGCCCCAGAGTCGACAGATTAGAGCCAAGCTTTAGATGAAGCCCTGATAGCCCACTGAGGGAGGAGACACAGCAGAGCGGGCAGGGAGCTAATGCATCCTTCACATGAACTCTTGAACTGGGACTGAAATAGGATAAGGTCAGTTGAGCGTTAATGACCAAGTGAAATGATTTAGTGGGGACAGGCAAAGAGCAGACACTGTTACCCAAGTAAATAAGCAGAAACTCAGATATTTAGGGAACCTTAGAGCATTAACAAACAGCAAGCAACATCAGTGGTATTTCACTCAGAGTTTTCATATAATGTAGTCCCATGCTTTCAATGATGAATGGGTCTGTCTGAGGAAAGTTGGTAATCAAATTGACCTAAACCATTAAATCATTTTAAAATTGGATAAATTGATAATCAATATTAGAAAATTTGATTTATATTGGGGCACAGTAAGTTTATTTTACTATAACGTAAAAATGACCAAGTGCATCACAGCACGTGGCAGCTAAAACTAATCAAGCCATCATTACAGTCCAATATGTGAAAACTCTGAATTTTACAGAAATGTGACCATACAGTGTAGTAAAATGTTCTAATAATGTTATATTTGCATTGTTATGATGTGGAAAAACAACAGTGGGCTGAACTTTATGAAACCAAAATGTGGATGGATTTGCTATTTATTCTTGTTTACTTGTTTGTATGTTGACATATTTCATTTACACTTAAATATCTTGCAAGAAATACGAGGAATCAGGAAAACTGCACCTTCCGCTTTTCAGTACCAGGTATTTATCTTTGAGTCACACTGGTTAAAGTTTTGGCTAAACATGCCCTGGATGGATTTTACATCAGTGAATCGGGTTGTTCAAAAAGAACCAATATCAACTATGATTTCGGATCAGAAACCACAAATTAGGATATGAATTGAACAGTTTTCAAAGGAATCGTTACATACCTTAGCAAGGCAAGGCAAGTTTATTTGTATAGCACAATTCGTACACAAAGTAATTTAAGGTGCTTCACAAAACAGAAAAATGCATTCAAATCACAATACATCATAGAAATAATCAACGTAAAATTTACTTAAGAATAAGTAAATAAAAAAAATAAAAAATTTTAAAAATGTAAAACTGATTTAAAAAGAAAGGAAGGAAAGAGGAAAGAAAAGTGCACCTTGTGTCTACCTTTACATGCAACAGGGAGTGGTATCTGACGCCCATTTAAAAACAAAACCCCTGAGTTTCTTCAATGAGCTGGCAGCAAATAACCACCGTATCTCTATTTTAATTAACTTTCAATTCATTTTAGTTTGTTTTTTAAAAGCACCTGGTCAGCGCTGAGGTTGTCTGAAAGTGTTATATCAAAAGCAAAAAATATTGAAATAAGCTTTATAGAAGACCCTTGTTGTAATCCAATTTATTCCAAGCATTCCAGATCAGTGTAATCCCATTCAGAGACTACATTGTCTTAATTGTATAATAATAGCCTATATTAGTTGCCAGTAGATCACGTTGAAGCGAAATCCATTGTTGCTGCCTGTTGGACCAGCATTTTAAGCATTTTAAGAACTGCTGTGTTCTCTTGTCTTGTTCAACTAAAGTAAAGTTACCAATTTAGCAGCCTTGTTCCGATTTCTATCAAGTTTTTGGGTCAAGACGCATTTTAAGATTTTGCTGCTGTTGCTGAAGATTATTGAAGAGTCTTGAAATGGAACATTTATCCTTTTTACTTTTTTCTAAGTGCATTAGATGCCACAGTAGGCTTTTCCAACATCCCAAAGCGCTAATGGCAAAGAACACAAACAATACCCATGGTTTTCCCAGCAGCCACTGCAGTATTAAACTTGATTAAAGATGACTGCTTTTCATTTTTATTTTAGAACTATTACACATTTTCCTTTTTCTAACATGAGTACATTTTAAACCAAAACAACTAAAATCAGCAAGCTAGGTCACAGTTCCAAAGCTGTATTTTGGGTGTGATTTTCATACAAAAACACCACATGTCAGTGCATTGCATGTTGACTTTAATATTCCATAATCTCAACATATACACGTGTAAAATTCAGGAAGGCGATAAGGGCCACATACTGTGGCATACAATGAAGTGAGATAAATATACATCCAAATATACGTATAGAAAACCTTTTCCATCTTGTTTTTGTAACTCCACTGCCTTTTTTCTGGCACCTTCTGTTTCCAGAAAGTTTTTATAAAAACCTGTTATTTCCTTCCTTATTTTGTATCCTGGCAACCAACAAAGTAGAAGAAGTTTGTTGCCGTCTTTGAAGCAGAACTGACTAGCAAACGAATATAAAGAGTTAATGTGCATGTTAGCACTTTCCAGTTCTTTTTAGATTAGTTTTGCATCAACATTGAGTCAGTTGCTCTTTTATATATATATAAATACAAGAACGACATCTCCTAAATTACTACATCAAAGCGCCAACATGAAATGTTAACAATAGAAAGGTGGCTTTTTTTCTTTTTTTTTGTCATCAGCATTCAGTTGTCTTGGAGGTATATGGAACAAGTGACTGACATGAGAACTCTGCAGCACACGGTGCCTTACTTCCCTTTTCAGTGCAACTCCCATGTTTACCTGCTTGTATTTGGCTTTGCTTCTTCCAAGTGGAATAAAAAAAGTTAATAGAACGGAGGCACCTGAGGGAGTGGATGAGAAAACAGTGGTCACGATTCAAACCTCATACAATTCGATGACATGACCAGAGAAATCAATAGGAATTTGTTGTGAGAAGCCCCCTCAAAGCTTCACAAAGAGAACAAAAGAGCAGCGGTGCTGTCGAGCCCAAGTGGTAATGGCCCAGTGAAGTCATTCTCCGGGAGGAAGCAAGCCATGCGTACTCAAGCGGTGCATTATCCATCCCGTGTTTATCCTCGACCAGTAGAACCCTTTAATCACATCCAGGCAGGACATTTCAACAGCTGTCTTTCGATACACCATTTACAATGAGGGCCTCTGAAAACAAGCTGGAGAAACAAGAAAACCCAAATCTCTGCTATTCTTTATAAGGACCAAAACATTTCTTTTGAATTGGGATTGCCACTGCTCTTGAGTTTGAGTTTAGTAAACGAAACAAAAACAAAAAAGAATGATAAAGGAAGTAGCCAGTGTGTTGATTTGTATCTCATCACCAAACGTTTGTGTGGATAGAGCTTCAGAATCTCATCTGAACTCATGTTTTATTCACATGTGCAGCTGAGGCAGCAGCGCCAGCCAGGTAGAACTAAGGCGATCACCCTAGAGATGCAGTAATGATATAAACCCAACATTGACCGAGAACGAGGGACAGCAAGAGGTTAAGCAAGGCCAAGTGAGCTCATTTGAACACAAACACTGATGCAGCGGCCCTCAGTGAACCACTGAACCACAAGGGCTGAAATGGAAGAAGCAAAGATCAACAGCCTCATGATGACCTTTGGAAAAGAGACTCCATGGAAACTGGCAGTGGCATATGATAAACAGAGGTCTGCTGTGTAGCTTTTTCTATTGGATGAAAAAGTCTCAACATGCAGCGAGCATGGAAACAAAGAATTCAATGGAAAAAACAGTCAATGAAAGAAAAAATTACAAAGTTCTGTATACATGAAGGTTTTCTGTAAAGCTAAACTTCTCTGTGAAGATACGTATTTATGAAAATCTATCATTACATATTATAGACTTTCATTTTAACGTGAACTATTGTCACATCTCTAGGATTCGAGAGTCAAGACCCACTCAAATGAAAGTTGTGTTTTTGATGTATATAACATGTTTTTGTGGCATTTTTCTCAGAATAGAGTACATATATGAAGAAAATTAAGCTGAAAATTGCATTTCTGATTATTTCTTAATTGAACTTGTAAATCAGGAGCAGAAGAAAAAATGCTGTTTAAAAAGCAGCTAGTTGTTACGCAGGTGCTGCAATGGGCGGGCCACAAGGCACCTGCTCTGCTCCATTCCCATGTATCCACTTGTAGACAAATAGATCAGTACACGTCTTTGTTTTCCTCGTCAGTGCTGATCAAAATTGTATGGCTGGATAACTCCAATATTGCTCGCCATTTATGTTGCACCGCTAATGTTAGGTTGGGGTTCTTGTGCGGCTGTAAGCCACCGGGAGAGCGCTTAAACAGAGGGATGAGGGGAAATGGGGGTGGACTTACACTTCGCCAACTGTCCTGCCCACAACTCGGAGGGAAATTTCTAATGAACTACTGCCGCTCTGCAGAATCTATGTCTATAAAATCTATAAAACAGCACTTTTTTATTTTTATTTTTGGCTAAAAACAGCATAATCTGACTTAAAAGACCACTGGGAACGCTTTTAAAATAGACTAAAGATGATTAGAGTGGGACGTTAAGATAACTGTGTGTTTATAAAAATAAAATATATGGTGTTAATGAGTTTTTCTATGTTGGTTGGAATAACAAACTCCAAAAATGCAAAGCATGCTTGAATAATCTCTCTTTAACACTGGAGATGTCTCTGACTAAAACTAACACACTCTTTGAACTATCATCACATTTTGTCCTTTTATGCAGTCAACGTAAATCAGCGTATAAAAGCGGCTTTGCATCATTATCAGCGCTAAGAGGCATTACTACTCACAAGAATTAGCAGAATAATGTTGATTAGAATTCAGAATCTGCTGGAATTATGTTATTACCGTATTTTCCGGACTTTAAGTTGATGCGGAGTATAAGTCGCACCAGCCCAAAAATGCATTATAAAGTAGAAAAAACACAGATTAGTCGCACTGGACTATAAGTTGCATTTTGATGGGAAATTTATTTGACAAAATCTGAGACCAAGAACTAATAACTTGCACAACCTCATATGACCCAATCATAGCAGACTGTTTATCTCATAATTTCACAGTAATTCTTTCTCATACTTATTTATTGATTCCTGTCATGAAGCATGATTGGCCAACTAATACTCTGTTTTCATCCTGTATTTGTAGAAACAGTTGTCATTTTTATTGCATTTCTGAATCTATGAAATCATTGGAAAATAGAATATTATGTTGTTAGCCTTCAAGATCTGACTGTAAAAAAAGTTTGCTGATTCTCTGAGTCACTTAACATACCTCATCCATCAAATTGACCCAGAAACATCATCTCTGTTCCTCACAAATGAACAGAACAGGAGGGTTAACAATGTATTTATTTCAATTTATTTCTAATATAAGTTGCTGCGGAGTATAAGTCGCACCACTTGCCAAACTATGAAAAAAAGGGTGACTTATATTCCAGAAATACGGTATGTTCTGTATATCTTCCAACAGTAGCCCCAGCATTTATTCCAAAAATTTGGTGGCGTTAATTAGAAACCGGTGTTTATTCCAGCATAGTCAGAACGGTAATGGCTAACAGGTTTTTTTTTTGCTGTAAAATTTTGGTGGATGAGAGGGGAGGGGTGGGTGGGTCCTATAGGAGCCCGGCATCTAGTAGAAACCAGGGTGGAAAGTAAGGAAAACCTGTAAAACCTGGCATTCTAATTAAAGATCTGTATCAATTGAAGACCGACCACTACTGGAAGATAAACGGCAAATGGTTGAAGAGTTAAGGCAGTCCAAAGAATATTAAAGGTTTTAACAAGTTGTAGCTTGAATATACTTGTGGAAAGCTTGTGGACCACATGCACAACAACGTTGAGCAAATTGCATCAAAGGACTTCTGCAAACTGATGTATTGTTTTCTGTCTTCAGACAAATATAGTTATTATTTATCTTTATAGGTTTTGTCTCCTAGTTTGCAGTCTTCCTCTGAGGGGTTTTGCACCTGCTGCAATGTGTTGCTATCACCTGTTTGCCTGGGTGTGCCCGGTCAGACGGAGCTGTTTTGTGTATTCAACCGACACTGCCCCCTCCGTCTGGCTAAAGAAAGAGCCCCCCTCTTTTCGGTTTATGGTTCAGCTTCCACGTTTCTGAGAATGTAACTGTAACAAGCCACCTAACTGGTATCCAATGAACAGATTTGGCTCCAATTTCTTTCGTTTTCAAAAGGTTTGGCAGTTTAGCATCTTGGGAACCACAAACCCAAAAGCTGGAGGTGCCTACTTGTCAGCTTTCCTGAATAAACCATCTTCTATTTCAGAGTTTTTCAACCTTTTTTGAGCCACGGAACACTTTAACCTTGACAAAAATCCTGCAGCACACCAACATAAAAAAAATAAAAATAAAAAAGGAGAAACTCAGTCTGTATGATCTACAGCCCCATCCACAATCTAACGTGTATTTTGTGATAATTGTGGCAGAAAAAGCTGGAAGTTGCAGGAGCTTTTTCTAAAGGATGTAATACAAGTTAAGTTAAAAGATTAAAAAACTGATGTGTATTCGTTTCAAAGGAAGACTCGTGGGCTGAGACACCTCTCACTTTAACCCAATGCGTCATGGGATATGTAGTACAAACAGCCAACGGATGCAAACAGACTAGCGTCTCTGAGCTTCATGGTTTTGTTCACTTTTTCCAAGGTTTGATACCGGATTCTGTGGAAAGCTACACCAGCTACATTTTTGTTAAAACTGAGAAACTTTTATGAAATCGGGACAAGGAAGTGAAGACTTTAACCACTTCTGATTGGTCAGACAGATGACATGTGATTAAATCTCCAAGAATGATTGGTGGAGACAGTTAAAGGGGCGGGACTTTTCCTAAAACAGCTGACGCTACGGCTAAATCGCGTTACCATCATTCTTATCAAAATGTCTTTAATAGAATCAAATAAAAACAAAGAAAAAAGTATTTTACGATCTTTCATATTTCTAACTACTCAGTGTTTTATCAGGGCCTGTTTGGATGAACACAGAGCTGATAGAGAAGGAAAATGTTTTTAGATCAGTTAATGAGGACAATTTCCCACGGCACACTAGCGTGCCGCGGCACACTGGTTGAAAAACACTGCTCTATTTATCCATGTTTACCATTTTAGATCGCTGCATTACCATCTTCAGTCTTCCATGTTGTATTATAATTTTACCAAATGACCAAAAGTTTTAATCTTTGAGAAATGTAGAGAAAAGATGAACAATAAGATATGTTTTTAGAAGTATTGGAGAATTTTAAAAACTCCAATGTGAAATGCAGATGTTCTCTCCATAAGTCACAGCTGCAGTCAGTGACTCAGCCCCTCCCACACTCAGGCTACAGGGTCAGTTTCTTCTGCGACACTATGGGTAAATAAAAATTATGATTTTACCAAAAACGTCTAAAAAGACTAAATCATTTTTTTCTTTTTAATTTTAGTTAAAGTTATGACTTTTTTGAACAGATAGGCCATTTTTACCAGTTGGCCCATAAAACTGCCTTCTTTGGCCCATCTTAAAGAATAGAATTTTATTTGAACACTATTAGAATATGACCTTTGATCATATTCCAATTTTATCATTTGTTTAAAAAAAATGAAATAAGTTTTCTGTAGAGGAAAACGGTAAAGAAAATGCTTGCTATAAGTTTTGCTCTAGTAAAACTTGCAGGACTCAAAAAAAAAGATTTTTATTTTTATTGAATTTCTTATTCTTCCCATCTATGGATCTAAATTTATATTAGATAAACATTACGTTTTAAATGCACTTTATTGTGCTTGTTTGCAAGAGTTTGCAGCTTATGTCCTTTAGTCTTCTTTCCCTTTTTTTTTTTTTTTTTTAGTTTATTTGAAATTCTATTGTGAACTCTTTACCTTTACATCCCTTTACATTGCTGCGGAGCCTTTCAGAGCTCATTGCAGAAAAATGCCAACCCAATCACATGCACAGCTGCATTGCTCTGATCTCCTTTTGTCTTGCTCTCCTGTTTAGCATCAAAAGCTTTCCAAAACCCGCAGTCAGCTCTCCATAAAGCAGAGGCAAACATCCTATGAGGACAGCGCAAATGAAAAAAAATTAAACTTCACTCATCTTACCATTAAAAACATCCAGAAGTATTTGAAGCTTCAAGCTAGAAAAAAAAAAAAAAATCCCCCCCTATAAGCAGCAGAGCACAACAGAGCAGACACAGGAATGCAGCGTGGAGATAAAACATCTATTCTTGCAGGTTTCTGTTTGAAACTTCCCTTGGTTTTGCCTCTTTGCTCCCTGCAGAGCTACTCCAGCTTCCTCCCTCCCCGGAGAGATTGCAGAGCGAGACAAACACCTTGAGTTTCTCTGCGGCTGTGTGCTCCTCTAAATTTGCCGCAGGCAACTTTAAATTGATACCTCGCCCTGCCTCCCCACATTGGGCAATTATACATCATCACCTATGAATGCTATAAACTGCAAATGTTTAGTGCTTGTATATTAAAGTGCTGTAAAAAAAAAAAAAAGAGTTCATGCTAGTCAGAGCATTCTAAGTCTCAAACATTTCCTTTTGAACCGTTTTGTCTTCCGGATCAAACTAAACCTTTGAAGCGTCCTTCCTCCAAACCAAGACATTTTAATTACTGTGTTACAGCTATAAAAAAGTATTTCTTTTCTTTTAGGGATGTCCCGCTGGCCCTGAGTATCAGTATGAGTATCCACCACTACAGAGTCCCAATGTGACACTGTCAAAACACATTAATAAATGAACAAATGTAATAAGAAGATCAATTTTATTAACCTTCTTTTCTTATTTCTCACTTAGAGCGCTCCTGAACTAGCTTTTACAATCAAGTAAAAATAGTGTAACTATCAATAAAAAAAAAAAAAACAGGTCACATTTAGTCGTGAGAAAGTTTGGTAAGTGCATCTTTACAGCTATTGAACTTTTTTGATCATATGTGATTCAAATCTCCATTAAAAATTCCTAAAACATTTTCTTCTAAAATCCTTGCCTGCATGTGATGATGAGTATTCATGACTTGCTCGTAATCTCACTACTTTTTTAGTTTTGGTTGTTTGTGAGACATTAGTTTGTGTTTTTTTAACCACTTTTTTTTATGAAGCTTGTACTTTGTAGACGCCCCCTTAGCAGCTGTCTCTCTACTGTCTGTCAGCAGCAGGGAAAAAGGCAATTCTCATCAAATAAAACAAACACAAAAAAAAACCCCAAAAGATTATTTTTTTATTCCAAATATCTTTGTGGGTTGTTGTCTGAGTGGGGATGAAAACAAAAGAAATGTATGCTATCATTTTCACATTTTTTTCTTAAAATAGTTTTTCATCCCGGAAGTTTCAATCTGTGAAAATATCGCTAACTTTACCGAACTAGTCAAACATATCCCGATCAAATGTTTTGGTACATTCTGGATATGCAGACTTCTAGTAGAGTCTGTAATATTACTTCTGAAAATGTACAGCGCTGATCATAATAACAATTAAAAAAATATTCGATCCTTGATCGCAATGCAAGGTCTGATTTTGATGGAGTCTGAAACTACGTGATCAGGCCTAATGTCCGATCACGTGATCGGATCGGGACTTCTTTATTAACGCTACATAGACCTGTGTGCGAATGTTTGGAATGAAATATACATTTCTGAGGCAATCTCTGCAAAAATTTGAGTCATTAAATCTAAAAAAGACGCTGCAATTCGCTGGAAAGTCATAGCCAAAAACAATGACTGTTATCAAACTAAAGCCAAAAGCAACAGTTATGACGAGTGCTGACAGGTAAAGCCCCCACCCGCACCACCCGTGCTCGCTTGCCAAAAGCGACATTCGCGATTGTTCAAGGTCCCTCGGTCAAGCAGCGCGGTTTCATCAACAGACGCCTGTTGTGCTGATTATTTGGCGCCAGCCTGGTTCCAGTTATGGCGGCGGGATAATTAAATGCTCTGTGAAGAACACGGCTCCCTCGTGAGGAAACGCAGCTCACATCAGCAACTCCTCTGCGGCCTCTGAAACCACACGTGCCGCAGGGAAATGTCTGCCGGCTTCAACTCACTGCTGGTCCACAGATGCTTGAGGAGAAATTTGTGTAAATTGAGGCGAATTAGATTTGTTTTTAATTAAACATCACAATCAAGGGATCTGAAATTTCCAGGTTTATTTAACTGTACAAGTATTTTTATTAAGAAGGGAATTTAAATGTAGGCACATCTACCTTATGTTGCACCATGTATTCTGTTTTTTTCAGGATTTTGAATGCTGCCTCTGATCCCACACTTAAGAATGTTGTATGTTAAGCTCATTTTATTAGATTAACTCTGTTTGCAAGCCACAGGAGCACAAACAAATTTAAGGTCATGTCACACATTCATTTCTGAATGTGTTATTTTATTCAGTTGAACCACAATGAACAATGAACCACAGCTCTGAAGGACTGGAGAATTCCCTTTTTTGGCCTTTTTAAAAACCCGACCACGACCAAATCAATGTAAAAAAAAACATTTTCTGCTGCCTATCGCTTTGGGGGAGTAATATACACAGTCAATTTAAAAAAATATATGTTTTCTAAATTAGCTCTACTGTTTGGTTGAGCAGGCAGTGAAGGGGTTAAGGTCATGTGTCACACAGCCACTACGTACATTTTGTGCATTTTCCACTTGTGAAATTTCAGTCTTTTGTGATATATATGTGTGTAATATATGTAATTTGTCATACATCTATGTGGGCAGATGTTCCTGACTGGGTCTTAACATGAATTCGGTTTTGAGCTGTTATTATTACGCAAATCTTACGCAATTGTGTTGTATTCTTGCAAGACGTGTACACAAACTTCTGGCGTTTCACAACCGTCCTACCAATGTTTATCGCACTTTTCATGCATGTACCACCTATGTATAACTTCCATATCGCGTATACGGCACACACGTCATGCTAACATGACGTAACTGATGCACGAATCACTAATGAGTTGCGTTTGATGTGATTTGCACTTCAGGGCCACCGTACAAATTGGCTTTAGTATGTCAAAAACTTATAAAGATAAAGATTAGTTAAAATGAACAATGCAAAAAAAAAAAAAAAAGGAAGAAGAAAGAGTCCAAGGAATAATAATTTAAAAAAAAGAGAGTAACAATTGTTAGATTAATTAATGGAATCAAAATAATGAAACACCTCACTATTTCTGTGTAGTTTAAAGTCTTAATGATACTTTACAAACAAGGCTATTGGATTCTGTTGCTTTAAAGGCGATTGTTACGCTAGGTCAAACCCTAATCAGAAGTCAAAACAAGCTTTACGGGACAAATTTTAATATTTTTTAATTACATTTATCACTGGTACAAAAAAAAAAAAAAAGTCCTAAACCATTTCAAATTAACAGCGCTTCATGTTTCCTTTTACAATTTACTTTTTAGTTTTAGAGCCACAAAGGATTTTTGGCTAGCAAACAGTTTAGCAGTTAATCCAAAATCTGTTCTGAAAGAAGCTTTTTTTAGTTTTCAAACATAATAGCAGTTTGTATTCAGGACTTAGAAGGCAGTGGTCGCTTACATTCTAAAAATACATTCCATAAAATATTCTGTAATGAAAACAAAGATCTGATCGAGATCGAAGATAGATGTAGAACCGAACGCATTCTTTACAAGAGACACAGCACGGACGAGATTGATTGACAGCGGTCTACAGCCAATCAGGGCACAGAACTCAATGACCTGGAAAAAAAAAAAAAACAAAAAGAAAAATCCATAAAACAGTGAGGGAACACTTGGAATTCTGCACAACATTTTTTGATTGGTGTCAAATTAAATATTTCTAGTTGTGATCAATAAAATAACAAAAATTGAAAAAGGAAATACACGAGTGTGTATTTTTATCCTAAGAGTTTATGTCTATTTCCAATAACTGTGGCCAGGACTAAGATAAGTAATTACGTTTGAGTTCTTTTGTTTCCTCTTCACTTCTTTGCTTTTACCCACTTGTGCCCAGCTGGGTAGAAACCTCTGATCCATTCGACAGCAACAAAAGGTTGAAGAGCAAGAGAAGCCAGAAAAGGATGACAAAAGTAGCTGCTGTCACCAGCTTTCCTGCTCGCTCGTCTCTCCAGAGAATTGCCTTCCAAATTCACACATGGGTTTATTGTAAGACTTTTTTTTTTCTTCCTCCTCCAAACACAGAAAGGAGCTGTGCAAACAGTCTTTGTCACAGCTCTGAAACCGAACTAAGCGGATGACACAAACCTTCATATAGGTAAAAAGCGTTTTTTGTACATAAATAAACTCTGTTTTGCGCTCACTGATATTTTTATGTACGACTGCTGGGGTTGGAAGTGGGGAAAATGCTCAGAGTTTGCGCTGTGTGCACAGAAACCTTATTTAACCAGTGACAATCGCTCCCTTCTTTTCAGCTAAATAAAAGACGGTCTTTGAAGCTTCCCCCTTTTTTCAACTGAGATTAGAAATATCGGGTCTCAGCACGTGGCCTGTAAGTGTGCATCTGCAGAGCCACGATGGCTGCTGTTGGAGTTTTAATGCGCCAGAGGCATGAAGGCCTCCGGTCATGTAGACCTGTTCTTCAGGGCTGCAGCGCCGCCTCAAATCTCAGCTCTATAGCAGTTCGTTGTTCAGTCAGACGCCCCCACCAGCAAATCGAGTGGTCCCTTGTTAATCGTGGAAAATAACCTGTGATGGTTAAAATCCTAAAAGTAGTTGACTCCATTTTTTTTTTTTTACAATAATTATAGATGTTTATCGT
This sequence comes from Oryzias curvinotus, assembly GCA_023969325.1. Lineage (NCBI taxonomy): Eukaryota > Metazoa > Chordata > Actinopteri > Beloniformes > Adrianichthyidae > Oryzias > Oryzias curvinotus. Next base: position 9,643,611 of record CM043728.1, read on the forward strand.
AGTATTTATTCGGTGGACATTGAGATGATCTCAACGCCACCTTTGTCTTCAGGCCGTGTCACACAGCCACCAAACATTTTTTGCATATTGCACGGATGGAAATTGGTCATACGTGAATATACTTGGATAAAGAACCAACATAGAACCAGAGAACTCTTTTTATAGGTTCAGAAACACATACATCTCGTCAGTAATGCAGTCTCGCGCTCTCCACTTCTTGTATCCCTGGGTCTTTTTCAGTATAACTCATCTTGTGTACAGAAGCTTTTAGTTTTTAAAATAAATCCCAGCTTTTGTGAGAAGATACTTACTAATGGACTAGTTAGATCGTCATCTGGGGGACGAGAATGTATTTCTTTAGAGACATGTTGAACACATAAAAAAAAATAAGAGTAGCAATTGTTCAGCATAAAACTTAAAAAATATATATTTTTGGACCTGTCATATGGACTTGTGGTTCTGGAAGCCAATAAAACTCTGAGATCTTTTTTTTTTCTTCTTCTTCTTCGTGTTTTCTGTCTTTGTAATTGTGGTTTTGAATTGTTTATTTTTATTTTTTTTTTTTCTTATTTGAAAAATGTATAAATAAATCATACATAAAAAAAAGAACTCTGAGATCTGCAGGAAGCAGCTGGTAGAAGCTAAGTCGGAACCAAACAGATTGTAGCGTTTACTCTGCTCACAGATGGAACCAGCCTTCTTATGAACTCTATATTTAGGTCCAAACTTTACACTTTTCTGCTGCCTTCCTTTTAAACGATGCTCTCACACACTTTTATTCAATACACTTTTTTATTTTTAGCTTTTTTTAAAAGATATATTTTAATTTTCTTGTATGATTTACAGCTTTTGCATCTCTCTAAAACACTTTGAAGTGCCTCTGTGTATGAACGGTGGTTTTCAAACAAAAGTGCCTTGCCTTATTACTCATATCTGCTCCTTAGCTGTATGGCGTTCTTGACTCATGATGTCAGCTCTGATAATCACATTCATTAAACCAAAAACACAGGAAGCTCCTCGTCTGCAGCAAAAACAAAGGAACTACTCACCTGCATCGGACTCATTACCGAAAAAAAAAATCCTCATGGATTTAAGGATTTCTTTGTCATCCAAAGCCAGGCGAGTGCCTGAGAACAACATTTGACAAGATCATAAACCCCTTAAGCTCTCGGCCTTGCCATTCCTTCAACTTTGAAAGCGGCTGAAGATTTCAAGATGACTGATCATTTTGAGACAACCCCGGACTTGTATGGTTTTGGTAAAAAATAAAACTGTAAATGTTGAACGTGGTACGCAGACCCATGTAAAACTTCAAAATGAAATGTCGTCGTTCTCTGTGGGCATTCACCAATTCTAAAGAACAAATGAACAACTCAACTCAATTGGCAGAGAATAAAAATAATATATTTAACCTTCTAATGTTATCTGAAGATTTTAAGACGCATAGATTTTTAACAATACATTATTTTTGGCTAAATCTCCAAAATGGCAGACATATGTGCTTTCCTACAAGCTATTCAATCTTTAACACCAAAGTTGCGGTTCCAATGTTGACATTGTTTGAATGACTGTTGAGCTCCATTCACTCGGCTCTCGGCAAAGCGCGTTCAAGCGACCACTTCCAATGAAAGCTCTATGTAGACGCAGGTAAACGTGCATTTTGGGCTTCAGTGTACAAAACTCCTGCTTTCACGTGCGTCTACACACATTTTTACAATCGGGCGCTATGTACAAGTCTTTCACATATTGGAACAGGAAGTTTCACACCAAGCCTCTTTCCAACTGCAGGTGGCAGACATGTGCTAATAAACAGTAGAGGAAAATAACAAAGATGGCGGCCCTCCCTGCTCGGCCAGGGTGAACTCTGTGGGGTATATCGTGGGCGTCAAATGCATATTGTGTCCGTAGCTTAACTCTTTAACTGTTTACACTATTAATATAATTCAAACAGATTCTGAACCTGAGAATAGCAGCTTTGCCCTCATACGTAATATTTACTGAATGGAAGTGTTTACGCTATTGTCATAACCCTTGTGCTATCCTAGGCACTTTACCGTTGGAAGTTGGGTCATCTAGACCCACTAGACAGTGCTCTGAACCTTTTTTTTTTTCAATGATTTGTGATCTTCACTGGTTCAATGGATTACATAAAATTTGTCCACCTTTATCCACCTTTGTCATGGTAGGGAGAACACGTCAAAGTAAGGGTGGGGTCATCTAAGACAGCACAAGGGTTAAACATACTGATCTCGAAGAAACTTTACAACAGTTACTTATATATTGCACACAAAGTTGCTTTTCGCAGCCTTAAAATGTATAGAAGAGACGTTAATTGTGTGTTATTTTCTGTCTCCGGGGACAGTTTCCGTTTTAAAGGGTTAAGGAAGAAGGTTTCCGAATAGTATGTTCTGCTTTTCTTCTACAATAAATGGAGTCAAAACTCAATTTTATGTCAGATCATTCTCACAACATAAAGTCTCAACATTTAGGACATTAAAGGCAAACCAAACGATTAGTTTGGCTAAAACATCAATCTGGAGCTTTCAAAGTCTGGAAGGCAAGCTGTCAGTCCGCTTTTTTTTTTTTCAAATGCATCAGAGCAGCTCATCGATCTCACCTGATCAATGGTTTGGTCTCTGCAGTAACAAGGGAGCCTTCAATACCAGTCCATTACAGCGTTTTCATTTCAAATGAAACAAAAAGTAACTTTTCATCAAACAGGACTTAATAAAAAACAAAAAAGAATGTCTGGCATTCAAGTGTTGCTGTGGTCATTTGGAGGTCTGGGACCTGCATAGACTTCTCAAATTGGGAACACAATCAGGAAAACTGCTCCAGTGGAAATCAAATCTTTCAGAAATCTGTTTGTTTTGCCTTAGTCCTGGTTTAGAGGGTAAACACTACAGAAAATACGAAACATTGACTGCATATGGCCGACCTTCACATAACTCCAACCAACAACAGATTAGCAAATTAGGACTTGGACTAAATACAGGATTATTCAATTTGAAAACATTTGACATTAAAAGGGTGTATTTTAAAACGTTTGTACTCAACATGTGTAAGTGCTGGAGAAAAATTTAATAGTAGGATACTGGTCTCACTTTATCTGTAACAACTAAGCTTTAAGTATGTGGGAGGGGCGGAGTCACCAATACCAGCACACTCTGATTGTAAATGTTAACATTTACAGTAGAGTTCCCATATTTCTTTCTAGTTACCTCAAGACATATTTGGTTTATTACCTGTATAGAGACCAGTGTTTATTTTGAAAATAGTTCCTTTTAAATTTGGGATATTCTGTGTATAATTCAATACCATAGAAACCAACCATTAAATCCATTTGTGTTTCATCAGGCAGTTTATTGAACTTGTAAATGAGTCATTTGGCATGACTTTAGTTCTTCTACACTCACAAAACAATAGAAGTTTAAACATTTATAATAATCATTTTGCTGCTTTAACATTACATTCAAAGCTGTAAATTGTTATAGCTACATTTTGTTAAAAACACCGTATTTACATGAATTGAAATACACAAATTTTTATATTTGGCATACTTACATTAATCTCATCATATAATTTACAGGCTTTTTAAGTACTGATTAATATGAATATTTAATCTCCAAAAAGTTCACCAAAAAAAATTAAGAAAAGAACATACAAACAATCCCATCTACTTTTTGTTCCTTGAAAAATGTGGCAAAAATTTCAATTACTTCATATTTTTTTGCTAAAAATTCTGTTTTTCCCGTATTAGAAAAAAATGCTGTAATATGCGCACCACAAAAGAATCAATTTCACTGCTGCAATGCATGACTTGGCTGAAATGAACAACTGTTTGTAGTGCAGTCCATACACATCCTTCTTTTTGACAAAAATCTGTTTGAAAGTGTTTTTGATGCTGATATTCACGTCTTAGTCTTCATCTGATAAGGAAACTTCCTGTTTAAAAAATAAAGAGAATAAAAAGAGGTCACCGTTAAAGGACTGGTTTTAACAGAAAGAGAAAACCACGTTTGTGCTTATCTAGATACAAAACAATTGTGAATCGTTTGGATTTTACAGTTAAAGTTACTTTAAATGTTCTTTCAAGTCTAATAAAATGCATTTTTTTAAGTCTCCTTTAAGTAAAAGAAGCCTGATTTAAGAAAGAAAAGAAAAAAATGGGGAGCAAAATACCATTTACTTAGCTTTGGCACAAAAATGATGCTGGCGCTAACTCACTGAACGGGTCAGAGAAGATCTCTGGGTTTTTACGCCATGCGGGAAACGACAACGTTCACATAAACAGCAACGGCAGTGTAAGGTCTAGTTTGTGTGCATGCGTTTGGTCCAAACTCATGACTTGATAGTAAATGAGACACCTTTTTTTGTTGACTTTTGGGGGTTTTTGCTTTCACACTGGGCTGTTTGGTCTGGACTACAGTTGCTTTGTTTTGGAGATGTGAAAACACACCTGAATCTATTCAATCCCTTCAATCCATTGGTCTGCCGGAAAACACTTGATCATCATTCTGGCTAAAAGAAACAAAAATGTCATTTTCCAAAATAAAATATAGTCTGGCTTGCCTTTTTTTAATTTTTTTTTTTAGAAATTCTGCTTATGTTTACCCTCCTGGATTTGTTCTCTGTGGTACATGGCACTCAAAAAAAAAAACTCCAAATGTTTTAGTAGATCCTTGGTAAACTATGAAGCCGCACTGTTTGTTTGTTTGATTGATTGTTGGAGAATTATAGCCTCGTTTCCATTTAGCGGTCTGGTCCGGTCTGGTCTGGTCCGGTTTAGAATGGTCCAGGCAATTAGGGTGAGTGTTTCCATTCAAAATTAGACCGTCACGGCACTTGGGGAGTAAAGCCAATAACAGCCAAGCATCATCCGCCAGCTCATTTTTGCCCGCTAGGCTCTTGGTACTTCGTATTTACAAGACATTTAATGTTGTTTGAGAGAAGATTGCGGGCGGCAAAGAGAAATCATTTTCTCTTGTCGTAGTGACCTTCAGCCTATCCAGTGGTTTCAACAGTAACCAATCCGTTCCATTTTTCCATTGACCTTCAACCACCAGGGACCCAAAACAGTTCCGATTCGGTCAGACTGAATTGGTTTTGTTTATAATGGAAACGCTCACATTCCCCGAGTGGAAACGAGACGTACGGATACCACAGCCGGGCCCCTGGTGGAGTGATGCGGACTGTGCTTCGAGCATTTGAAGTAAAAACGTGAATGTTGAGTTGTCAATAAAGTTTGACTTGGATATTGTCTTGAACTTTCTGCAAGGGGTAATTATTGCAGAAATAAGTGGGAAACATGTAGATCAACAAAACACAACTTCCCATCAACGCCTGTGACCAATCACCTGTCTCTTGGGCCCTATAGGCATTCTGGGTAATGTAGTCATGTACCGCATTATCTGACTGTTTTGCTTCACATGATTCCGTGAAACAGCCTAAAACAGGCTGTTCATTCTCGGTTTATTAATATTGTGCTTTAGATTCTGGTGAGTCTAAAGGTGCGAAAAATATGATCAGCAGCGCTGGTGAAATGCATTAAAAGTATGGAGGAAAATAAACGGCGATTATAGAGATGACAGAGACGAACGAGCTGGTTTTCTTCTTGTTGCTTTATGGTCAGTGCTCGTTTTGTTCAATACTGCCCCCCAAAGACCAGCAGATAAAACTACATGACATTAAATTAAATAAAAACTAGATTTTTTTTTTTTTTTGGCTTCCTGCTCATTCCAACAGAGTCCACTACCTCAGTGTGAAAGCCCCCCAAAAATTGTGAAGCTGAGAATTCAAGTCTTCAAACTACTTACAAGCTTTACGTAAAATTGAGAATACCAAAAAACCTATTTTGTGCCAAAAAGAGTTAAACACATATCCTCAAAGTCTGCATTAAAAGGATCAAATATGGTCATAGATACAGTCTGAATGTGTCAGATTAGGCGCAAATCCACAACTCATCTTCCTCACATCCTCCTCACTTCATTGAAATGCATACTTGAGGCCCTTAGCACCTTTTTTTGCTGTACAATATACAAATACGGAAAAAAAACAAAACAAAAAAAAAACGTGCAAGACTCACAGATAAAAAGATTTTGTTTCCAATACTTAAGGCGAAAACAATTTTCATTTCTACCAATGTACATATATCTGAAATTTAGTCCTCATATCAAAGTTGTTGTTTTTGTTTGTTTTTTTTGTCCGTAAACAGACCTAATGACTGACCCTGCTCTCCTATCCAATCATCTAGAGCTGAAAGTGCAGAACGACTGGGATCAAAAGATCAAAATCCGATTCCCTCTAGAAAACACAAAAAAAAGGGAATTTTCTGCTTCCTCTAGTTTGATCCGTTTGTGACTGACAGGTTTTTCAGTGAAATGGGAATGAAGATCACAAAAAAGAATGAGTGCTGAGTAGAAAAGTGCAAATTATGCCAGTGTGTGACGTCCCCGCCCCCCCAAAGCCCCTGAACTAGCACCTATAGTTGGGACACCTTCCTGGGCAGAGATCTCGGTTTGGGGACTCGCGGGTCAGCAGTTCCGTCCAGTTTCATGCTGCCCGTGCGCAGCTGGTGGGGTTTGGGCGGCAGGGCCGGCGGGTCCGTTTGCGGCGGGATGGAGAGGCTGTGAGGCAGCGGCACGGGCCTGCGGGGGTTGTTCCTCTCGTACACGCTGTAGGGAGGAGGGGTCTTGTTCTCCCTGCGGATCGGCTCGTCCGAGCCGCTGGAGGTGGAGTTTGGCAAGGGGGCCGGCGGGGGAAAAGGGTACGGCGGGTGGTCCAGCGAGGGCAGCTCGGTGCCTGAAGCCTCCGACACGCTGCAGCGGCTCAGAGACGAGATGCCGCTGCTGTAGCTGCCGGACAGGACGGGCGAGTTGGACACCAAGCTGGCAGACTGGCACTCGGTGGGCGACGGCGTGAACGGCGGCACCGCTGACTGTGGAGACAAAGAACGGATGGCAGGAAAATCAAGCTCCTTCTGAGAAGTATTTCATCAAGAAAACCAAAAACCGTTTTCAGACTCAATTAAGTCCTAAAATAGCAGCTCGACCATTCCTTTTTCTCTGGGCTGCAATAACATTTTCTTTGAGGGACCTCATCACTGCATGTTGGAGACACTGCAGTTCTAATAAAACATAGAAATTCACCAAATGTCACATTTTGAACCCATAAATGAATAAGTCATATGGTTTTCAAGATTCTCAATTTCCTTTTATTCAGCTGTTAAATAAAGAGTAAAAAACTGGCCGTGGGTGTTTGAACTTTTTTTTTTTTTTACATAATTACATAAACAGAGGAAAATGATAAAATGATCCTTTATGAAAACAACCTTCAGTTAAATATTTCCAGCGTTTCTTTTTTTTTGCTTTTAGATCTGAAATTTGAAATATATATTTTTTGTTTTTTGTTTTCGATTTTTGTTTTTGTTTTGAATGGCTAAAATAACAGAATAGTTTTTCCTGCCTGTAACCAAATCTGCCTTTTTTTTCTAGATCTGTTTGAGCAAAAAAACCCTAGAAAATCTCAAATTTTCCACTTTTCTTTCACAACTCTTTTCTATGTATATATATATATATATATATACATATATAAAGTGGAAGGAAATAATTTAGTAATTTACGGTTCTTTTGTAACCTAGTAACTGACTTTTACTTCCTTTACTTTATAACACTACTACAATCATGTTTTATTCCTTAAACACTTACTGTTGATAGTTGGGCGCTGTATCATGGTCCGGGTGAATACTCGATTCTGATTGGCTGCAGGGTGTTTATTAAAAAACTGATAATGGACACCTAAAAAAGAAATTCTGATCACATAGCCCGAATGTTCTATATTATTGCGCTGGCCTAAACCCCAGATGATCACTAGAAAAAAAACAAAACTGGGAACATAAGTAGATATAAGTTATTCATCAATTTATCAAAACAATAAGACGACAGGAGAGCTCTTTGTCCTTCCAAAGGCTTTATCCCTTGTGCTATCTTGTGGGGTCTAGATGACCCGGGTCATCTAGACCCCACAAGATAGCACAAGGGTTATGCTGGACATGACAATATTTCTATCCAATTCAACACCAATGTTATCTATAATTTGAAATGGGTCATTATCTTTTTGTCTTACTTATGTTACTGCTTGATAAAGAGTAAATACACGGTAATAAATAATTCTGTTAATAAATGGATGAATTTGTTTATTTGTTGATTCACATGTATTGATCATAATAATGATGGATATTTCGTGCACATCAAAGCAAACCAAGACATTACTCGTGGACTTTGATTCTTTGAAACAAAATTATGGACAAAAAAAAAAAAAAAAAGCGAAAGGAGATGAACTTTCCCACGACGAGTCGCACCACATATCAAACAGTTCGTCTGTTGTGAGAAACCATTGAAACCAAACAAAAAAATAACAACATTAAAGTACTAATAATTGATGTTTTTTTTTTTTTCTGTGTCCATGACATAAGCAGGACAACGCCCTTGGAGATGTCCATTTTTAGAAAAACAATATACGCCGCAGAGGCGTGAATGGCCGTCGGTCATTAAACCATTACTTAGCTGGACCCCAGTGTGAACAAAACAAGTGAATTCTGATTTATCTGATTTCATCCAATAAGAGGGAAAGAGGAAGTGACATAAGCACTGCAATAAAACAAAATAGAAAAAGATTTACTTATCTGTTCGTTGACATGTAATATTCAATATTTATTTTGTTCCCGAACAGAACATTTTAATTTTGAAGCTAGAAGTTAAAAAAGGTTTATATATATATAATTTTAAGTGACATTTCTGGTTAAAACAGTGTGTTGCTCCCAATAGAAATCAGAGGACTCTGCATATATTGTAGAATAAAGTAATCTGCATAATAGACAGGATGAAGCTGCTTTTTTCTTTCTTATCTCCATGAATGGTCGTTGTTCAGTGAGTCAAGAAAACACAATATGCCGCACTTTCTTCATCAAAAAGCCTAATCACTCCTCAAACTGTTTTTCTAAGCAATTACACCGCGCTGGCACTGTATCTGCTGAAGCTTAATTGGATGTAGTGGAGTATGGAGCTGATCTGTAAGGTTGTTTGGTTCATTAAAGGGTTTGGCGCGTTCAAGTGGAGCAACCTTATCAAGGGAAATGAAAATCTATACGTTTAGTGAAGCGCTGATAAGGAATTTGAACTTCTGACTGGCTTCTCTCCGTCGAGTGTCCGCTCTGCCGTCCTGACGAGTCGGTGCGGATGTGTCGGCATGCGCGTCGGTCCGGTAGCGGGCCCCCGGCTGCACTGAGCGGTGTGTGTGTTTGGCAGGTCTGCGGTCACGCGGCAGATAACGGGGCCCTGCTGGAGGTCTGTGGAGGATACGTCCCCGGCTGTGCGGTGATGGGCAGCTCGGCGCTTCCCTCCGAGGCAACAAACACTAAGGAGCTCGGCGACATGCGCGCACGTCACCGTGCGCTAATCTGACTGATGGAGCATGCTGAGCGCAGAGCTGTCACTCACACTCTGGTATCTCTCTTTCATTCCACAGGACGACCACACACGCAGATATGTTCTCGCACATACATGCGAAGACTTCACACCTGCAAGAAAGCTCCCACTTTGGTTGTTTGTGAGAAAAGCAAAAAACTCCCAAAGAAGTGACTTCAGTTCAGCTGCGTTTTCTAACCCTCATTAAGAGCTCTCTCAGCGCTTACTTAACCTTTTCCCGTTCCTCCTCTGTTTCGGCTTCCTGCCTTTTACTAATAAGAGGCTCATTAACCATGAATCAGAGCTCAGAGACAAAGTGAGAATAATCAGTTATCTGTGGTAAGATTTAAAAAAAATTCATTTAAAACCTCTCAGTTGATAAATCAACCAAAAAAAAAAAACAAAAGTAAATAAGGTTCAATCTCTTCTAAAGACAAAGCTAAAGCGCTGAAAGAATCGGTGACACGTTCCCTATAATGCAGTTGACGCCCTCCAGGCAGTCCTGTTCAGGCCTCTTTGGGACAGCCGTGACATAAAAAGGACCACATCGGCAGCGGCAGAGCTGCTCTCAGCTTCACTGAGCAGTAATGCTGTCTAGTGGAGAAAAATCCAGGAGCCGCTCTGAAACATGTGAGCACGGCAAGACGGGTAACAAAAAAAAAAAAAAAAGGGGTTTCAATGATATATTTGGTCTATGAGTTGAATATTGAGTTTCTGTGAACTGTGAGGGACACATTTAATCTGAAAAAGTTAGATCAGGTAGAACGGTGGTCCCTCGTTTATCGCGGGAATAACGTTCAAAAGATAACCCGCAATACACAAAGTCGGCCAAGGATTCAGATTTATTTTAATAATTATTCTAGATGCTTTAATGCTGTAAAACTCCTCACTACACTTGATTCACTCTCCTCAGACAGACAGTTTCCCTCCTTTTTCTCTTGTTTAACCCTTGTGCTGTCTTGGATGACCCCACCCTTACTTTGACGTGTTCTCCCTACCATGACAAAGGTGGATGAAGGTGGACAAATTTCATGTGATCCATTGAACCAGTGAAGATCACAAATCATTGAAAAAAAAAAGGTTCAGAGCTCTGTCCCAACGGTAAAGTGCCTAGGATAGCACAAGGGTTAAACTCTCAAAGTTCAAACCTTCATAAAAATATATCAAAGATCTGATTGCGTTCGAAGATTTATGTAGATTTGACAAACTGAACCCGTCCTGAACGGCATGAAGGTGACTGACAACTCTACAGCCAATCAGGATGCAGCATGCAAAGCACGGTAAAAAGAAAAGAAAAACATGAAAGTGTACGCAAACGTTTACTACAACTAATCTGCAAAGCCGTGATATGTAAGGGTTAATGGCCGACGAAGTGTGCGGTTATTACTTTTTAACGCATGACGTGGAAGCCTGAACTGTCCGACGCAAAGTGTCGAAATGCGTTAAAAAGTAACAACGCACACTTCGAAGGCCATTAACCCGCTTATACCATGGTCACTTACAAAAGCAATTCTTGTTTTTTTTCCGATTTGGATCACTTTTCTCACAGAAAGCGGACTGTATGTTACATGTCACGTAACATATAGTCCGCGTCGCGCAGCACCACCGCTGCAGTCAAGATTTGGCGATATATATATGCTGATCGTCCCGATAGGTTGAATAAAGCATCAGTTCAGAGGGAAAGTTCACCTCTTACCGCTTCTTTTTGTCCAAATTATGAAGCAAAAGTTGTTTTAAAGAAGCCCGGCGCAGTGATACAAAACATTTAAGCTAGCTGACCGGAACTTCTTTTTTCACCGTGCGGTTATCAGGTTTTAATGCATACCCAGCAGCCAATCAGAATCGAGTATTCAACCGGACCATGGTATAAAGTTTGAGTATTTGACCCCTTTCTGAGGGCAGGGTTAGCTCTCATTTTTCTATTTCAGATCTTTTCTTAGGGTGTATTCACACTGGACGCATCTGCTTCACTTAAAGTGAAGCAGAGTTTGTTTCCCTCTATAATTCAGAACTCACTTTCAGTCTAAATACACCCAAGCGGACCGAACCACTCTCAGACCCGCTCTCGGTTTGTTTCTAATCGGACTGAACTTCGGTTCGGCCCGAGATTCCTGTCTGAATGCATGAATCTGTTCTGAACTAAAACTGCAACTACAGCCATGGTGGTCACATGATCTAAACACGGGCAAATATAAAGCCACGGTTGTCGTGTTATCAAATAGGAAAAAGAGTCCAACTGCGTACTTGTTAAAACATTTATTTTAACCTCTCTGTTTGCCAGCATGCGTGCAGCTAAAGTGTAGAGCCGGACGTTGACACAGACGTTCAAATTGGTGAGCGAACTATAAAGTTGGAATGAACAAAAAGTGCAGGACTTCCATAATTTCTGCCTCTAGTTGCTCTGCCCCGCCCTCGTAACTCCTGACCAATGAATGAAGAAATCTTTGGTCACATGGTTCTGGACTTGATCCGGACCAAATGAAGCGGACTGGGTCCAGAACAAAAGATTTTTCAAGTCTGAATACAGCCTTAGCAACAACAGTTCTGTGGTTTACAATGTCAACTAGGCCTGCACAATATACCGCAAATTTATCGTTATCGCAATATCCAGTTCTGCAATATGCATATCGCACAAGACGGCAAAAATCGCAATAAATGGTTACCTTAAATATGTTAAAACAACCTTATGGCAGCTTGAAGCATTTAACGAATCACATAAATCCCTTTATGCATTTGACCAATCGGATGGACACCTTCAAGTTGTTGACCAATCAGATGGAGGCCTATTGTGTTAGATCAGAGAGGCATAAACGCCACATATTTTTAAATGTCATTTGGAAAGAGCCATACAATAATGTAGCGTCCCTTTCCCACACTGAGGCACGGTGACTTCACCTTCTTAAGGTTCTTTATTCTGGTTACTGTAGACCGTAACAGTTAATTCAGCAACTCCTCAATCTCTCCCACTGAGAGCGCTTCTCCCAACTTTAGAACTCCTCACTGCTGGACCAGCCCTCCCATTTCCCTTGCCCATAGGTCCATTGGTCCAAACTGCCCAGCGACAGGCTGAGCGACAGGACTGAGGGCCAATCAGATCTCTGCATGATGCGTTCAATGAACTCCGGAACTTATAACGCAACCCAACAGCCATCCAGTTAAACTCAGTCCGCTACAATATGTTTAAAACCAAATATACAAGTAAATGTGAGCATTTGATGTAATTTCAACACTTTTAAAGTACAATAAGTCTGTGGATTCTTTTTAATAACATAGTTATGCTGTTGCTAATAAATGATGAGTATTTCTTAGCATGAATGTGACTTCTGGTGCTGCATGGTCGTGGTTTTGCTGATGGTCTAGATGTGGTGAGTTTCAGCTTCATGCAGCCAGACACACACTCACACACTGCAGTGAGTGACGGGTTGTGTGTTTTGAGTTATGACAATGTGCCCACTACCCCCCCCCCCCCCTTTCTCCGTCCCTGCAGCTGCGCGCTCTTTCTCAGGGACGGTGATTCACAGGTTTCTGGCTGGTACAAACTCTGTGAAATAATAGTAAACTGATTTTTTTCTGCAGGCACCGATACTACTGCGCGCCTCTGGCATCGCATCGCGCCCGAGAAGGACTGGTCTGATGACAAAAAGATTTTATAATTAAAGATTTGTCTGTGAGCCACATGTGACCATCAAAAGAGCCATATATGGCTCACGAGACATAGGTTAGATGTTTGTCACCTATGTCGACAAGGGTCATTTGGAGTATCATTTTTAAACTGTTGATGTTTTTGGTTATTTTGCTATTTGTTTATATACCGCAAAGTATATCGTTATCGCAATATTAATCTCTAATATCGCGAGTTTTCCTCATATCGTGCAGCCCTAATGTCAACTCTAACTGTCAGCACTTCACTCAGAATTTCTGCGGGGAAACTCCCTCCTATCGACCTTGAAGCTCTTCTCCTCAGCCGATCCTTTGTGTGTTTCAGGTCGTCGTCATGTGCGAACGCTTGCACCAGCTGCTGTTGTCTTGGCGATGCGGTCAGGTTGGCGTCTTTGGCCTTTGTGGAGAATTTGGAAGCTGATTGGCCGCCTCTGTGCACAGGTGTTTCTAATCAAGGCAGTGAGCTGTAACGAGGTGCCCCCCCCCCCCCCCCACTGTAATTTCGGCTCATTCATGAAAAACACCTGGGAGCCAGAAACCTGGCTGATTGATGGGGAATTTCTTACTGTCTAATTGTAATGTTTTCAATCTGTCGATGTAAACCTACTATTTGAATGCTAAATTATTAACCACCAAACATTTCTGTGGACGTCAGATCTTTTTTTTTTGTTTGTTTTTTTTTTTTTACCAACCTTCTGTGGAGATCTGGACGTGAGAACCGGGGATTGGGACCTCATGTTTTTAGCCGAGGATCCTAAGAGAAGAAGGAAAACAGACAAGAACAAACTCAAATCAGAGAAGTGTATCGTTTTTTTTTTTTTTGCCCCCCCCCCCAGAATGACACAGCACGAGCCATACAAACATAAACACACAGAGCAGAAAGGGCCAGCGGCTCCAAGCATCGATGAATTCAGCGAGTGCTGATGTTCTGCAGGTCCTGCGCACCGCCTTAAGCTGTTCCTGCACCCAACATCTGCTTTAGAACAAAACGCGCCGAGAAAACGGGGAAGAAGAAAAAAAGGGGGCCATCTGCTGAATGTGCCAGTGGGGCAGTGCACTAAAACCACAGGGAATAAGTCAAGTCTGTTGCATCTGTAAACAGGCAAACAACTAAAACACAGTTTAAGTCAATGGCAGACAAATGGAATAACATGCATCTCTCTGGGGGATTGAACAGGAAGATGCCTGGAATTTTAAATCAGCATCGACCCAAGAACCCCCCCTCCTCAGGTGTCTGGAAAGATTTCCGGACTCAGCTGAACCGGCGTGTTTCATAACAGGACGTTATCAGAATTTCAGGTCAGTTAGTTTTGGGGAAAAGCTGCCATATGGCACCAGGATTAAAAGCTGACAGCCAGACTCAGATGGAGGAAACGCGTCAGCAGAAGGAGTTGGTTAGAGCAGCAGGTATCAAAAGCCAGGCTGGAAAATTAGTGGCATTCTTCAGCGGAGGATCTGCTGCTTTTACCTGAATATGGCGGCCTAGGGGGAACAGGAGGGCATTGCAATTTGTAGACAGAGTCAGAGAAGGACGGCGCGCCCTCCTTGACACTGTCTAGGCTCCAGCTACTGGGGGTGGGTCTCACTTTATGGCACACAGAAACACCACAAGTCACATCTTTGCCCAAAACGTCACACAACGCATTTGAACATTAGGTAATACAATGACAGACAACACGACAACATGGTTTCAAAATGAAAAGAAGAAAGCTAATCCAACGCTGTTTGACAGTCAACAATTTTGACAAATATTTCCTTGAAGACAAAATATTATAATAAATCATAGATATAGGCACAAATAAGAATGTTTCACCAAGGAAGAAGTAGATTTACCTCATTTTTGATTATTTGCATAATTTGGCCTGGGATGCAACTTACAGTATATGCAGTTTTTAAAAAATATATATTTGCTGTTATTTTTCCACTAACAACTGATTGTCCTTTAGCAACCAATTGTTGTACTTTTCTCCCAAAAAGTACGACTTAAATATGTTTTTTTTTTCTTTTTTAATTGACATTTTTTTGGCTCCTGCGACTTTTACTCCAGTACAACTAATACTGGTGTAGATTGAACAATTGACATAATTGTTTGGGTTGGTCCACTTTCACGCCGCACTGGAAATGCCAAAGCGGTTCAGGTTCAACAAATGAATGGCTTCACAGATGTGGAATCACAGACATATTAACCCTTTAACATCGGCGCTGTCGCTTCAGTGTCGACATTCTTTCGACTTCTGTAAACGTTTACGCATTTAATGTACTTCCGGCGGATTCTAAAGCGGGGAGGAGCGGCTTTGCGCTGTTACGCAACACTTTACACTCAGAAAATAATCGCCATTTTTCACCGCGTCAGAATCTGATTTAGCTGCGTAAACAGCCAACAAGTTATGGTAGTTCACAGAGCGTGTGCTATTTGTCTGTCGCCAGTGTTAAAAGAGTCAGTCAATAAATTCATTCTTGCTTTACAAATTTTTTTTATAAAAAAAAGTAAAAAATGTTAGAATTCATAATGTTGGTCTGGTTTTGTAGAAACTGACAAACAAATGAAAATTTAACAAACGTTTATTAAATTAAACTACGTTTTATCAGGAATTAAATGGAAAAAAAGCACGTTAATGGATTTAACCCTCTAACGTCGGATATGAAACTCAAATAACGTACATTCTTTACTAACGTAAAGCGCCGCCTAATGACATGTTTCAATTTTCCCAAAATGAAAGCAAAAGAGGAAGAAAACTAAGAAATCCTTTTAAAACTCAACTTTTTTGTTTGTTTTTAAAATATTCTGCCTCTTTTGTGCAGTTAAGTCAAAATAAAATACTTTCCTCTGATGGATGAGATCTGACATCCCATCATATTTTTCCAGCGCATTTATTCTGTCTATTGCATGAAAAAAAAAACAGTAATAGCTGCTACTTTTCCTTTTTTTCAATAAAAAAAATAAAAATCAGAGATGTTGACTCTGTGTGTGACTGAACACAGAACAAATCACAATAGAGTGAAGCAGGAAAAAAGGATCACGATTTCTTGGTCTTTCATCACCATTAGCCATTGAATACATCACATCTAAGGCATTGTAATTGGACATTACAGGAAAAATAATAATATATTTTCAAAAGCTAAAAAATCTAATTATCTGAGGGAAAACCTAACATTTCTTTATGACCAGAAGATAACGCTGAAATTCTTTGAATCTTTTGGTTCTAGAAGCTAGCTCCAGTCCCACAGCTACTTTAGGTGGAGACATATTCTAATGCTACACATACATTGAGCATGTGATGTTCAAGACTGCGGGTCCTTGAACACGCTTTTAGTGTATGGAGTTCACGCTGAACTCTCGTTACCCAATGCTAGCGCATGTACTCGCTGTTTGGAAGAGGCTGGGTGGGAAATGTCAAAGTGATGCAAATGTTGCTCCAGGATTTTTCCCTAACATCAGTTCCATACATGAAAGACATGGTGACATATATGTCTGACCGAGCACATCCCGCAATTATTCATCTCTCCTTCATGATCAATTTTCAAACGGTTGGCATTTCTGTGAATTACTAAACCCCTGATTGGTCAGTGCAACTGGTTTAACTTTCAATGTGTGTTCAATGGCCGCATTTCAGAATTAGAGGTTGAAATTAGACTTAAAAACTTGTGTAGCGAGGTGTGACCGCCAGAGTTTTGAACCCGGAAGCCCAAAAATGGGCTTCCTATTCCACACTTCAGTGTTAGAATGATATCATTACACTTTCTGAGGAAAAATAATTAGCGGTTCAGAAAAAAAAAAAAAAAAAAAAAAAAAAGCATACAGGAGCAAGTTTGGTGTAAATTCTCACACCTTTTCTAATTGTCGCGTACATAATAGGGCCACATCACCATATTGTGGGAGATTTTCTGTCTTCATCTCTCACTTCATTATTCAAACATCACACTTGAGTCACGCAGTGAGGTGTGTGTGTGTGTGTGAAACACAAGGATGCCATTACATCCAAACTTCGCACTTTCCAAGGAAGGTGTGTTTTCTCTCATCCCCGACTAATTATTTCCTCTCAAGCAGTGAAACTACGCTGCTGGTTGCTTTGGTCTGGTAACCTGTAGAACCCTGGATCTTAGTGGGACGGTAGGTTTTTTTTTTTTAACAGTACACCTTGGCTTGAATCTGGAAGATATTCTTTGAAATTGCCAAAGTGGTCTGGCCTTGAGCAGATAAGGGGATGCACTTATTCTGCCCTTTCCGAGGGGCAAATCTCGCTGAAAGCAGAAAATCATGTTTGCAGCTAACCAGTTCAAGGTGGCACTACCATTACTATTCATCAGCTCCACGGAGAGGCTTTCTGCTCTCTTAGTACCACATTTGGGAAATGCAAATAATAAAAAAACAAACAAACAAAAAAACTGATAATTGGATTGTGTTTATGTTTGCATCCCACAGTGCATCAGGCTGCATCTTTGTGAAATGGTGTGCTTCCAATCAACATTGGGCTCCGCACACAAAGTGTCTAGACAGATAAACGCCACCTTAGACCACAAAAAGGTCTGGCGAAAGCCCGAGCTGTCTATCACTGCTGGGTCCTGCATGACTGTGCAAACGAGCTGTAAACGAATACTGTAAACAAGATCATATTTACCTTTATCCGGTGCCGACAGGTTGGGGTCACTTCTTGGTAAAGTGGTATCCGCTATCTGATGAGCGGAAGTTCTCTGCACAAAGAAGAAATGATGGATAAACTGTTGGGAACTATGAAATCGCAACATGTAAGAGGTTAGGTAAGTAATAGCTTGAAACACATCCTGTAAATTATATATGGAAGCTGGGTGATGGCTCTCATGTTGGACATGATTTTTTTAAACCAGGCTTTTAGGAGGCCAACTGCGGAGGAAGTTCAGTGAACGCCAGGAGAGGCATGTTGGCTTTCTGCCCTTTTTTTTTTTTTTTTTAATGATTTAGTGTGCATGTAGTAAATGTTAAACACATTTGGAAGTTGCTGGACGCAAGAAAATGGGTCACCAAACAGACAAGCCTTTAAACACTCTTTCAACAAGAAAGCATTCATTTTAAATCTCCTCCCCTTCACAATAAAAGTCCAGCTTTCTTTATAATGTTGCTGACATCTATAACAACAACAAATATCAGAAATGTGTATTCTACATGATTTCATTTTTCAGGAAAAACTGGTCCGGGTTCTTGTGGGTTAATGCATTCATTCAAAACTGTAAAAATGACAAGCACAGATTTTTATTTTTATTCATTTTATTCATCAGTGTTCTTCATTACTCACATTAGTGAGTTAACTACATCAAAATCCTATTACCTGTTTATAGCAATGTTAAAAAATTAAGCCAGAATTACAAAAGGATAGTAAATTAGGAAATTAGCCAAAAAAAACTACCTGTATTAAATGTGATAATACACTATGCCTACTAAACTAAGTGTAAAACCATTTTAGTTGTGGCTTAATGATGTAATTTTTTTTAATATTACACATGTTTTTTGTTTGGGATTTTGCATTACATTACTGAAAGTAAAAAAAAACCTACAGAATGTGAACTACATATGGGTGAAAATAATATATGAGCACTTCTTTGATGCCTTTTTTTATTCAAACACCGTAAACAGAGAGATTTCTTCAAGGTTTTTCTTTTTCTTTCTCATGTTTTCATCTTTATGTTTAATTTTTTTTTCGGCAACATTGCATTAGCTCTTGAAAGACTTACAATTTAAATCTAACTTTAGAAGAGGCTTAATGTTCCATTCAGTGCGGTGTACAAAGGCTGTTTCTAACAAGGACAGCTTTTGTCCTGTGAATTTTCCATTTTAGCTCTCACTCACTAATAGCTCTCAAATTGAGATAAATGACTTATCAGTAAATTTCCTATTTAAAAGAAAAGAAGCAAAAATACATACAGTAGCTATACAGCTGCCCTTAAGCGGGAAAGTAAAAACAAAAGTGTCCTTTCCTAAAGTCTTTCACCTTCAGAAATAGACACCAACTTTTATGGTGGAATCCCAAAATCAGGATTTAATAAACCTAAACAACCCTTTTACAGATAACAAACACTGCTTTATTGTTGTAAGAGCCTTTTTGTTGGACTTGTTCTGGTGGATTTAACACCAAGGGTTAGAAAACAGGTTATTTGTGCCACAAACGGCAACAGCATCAGATGAATGGCCCTGAAAAGCAAACGCATTATCTTCCCGTTGCAGTCGCTTTGTCACTATGAGTAGAGTGTGTGATTGTATTACATATTATCCTTCGGCAAGAGAAAGAATTGCAATATCATAACACCCTTGTTCCTCCCTGTTGTGGTTGTAACAATGAGCTTGCTGTACATGAATGTGTTTGCAGTGGATGAAGGCTAAACAGACTCTCAGAAGAATTACTGAAACATCTGTTTCCGACAAACAAGACTTAGTTACCCGACTTTTGTGTCCTCGAATGCACTTCTGAAGCGCCTATCTTTATCCACCACTATCTTTAAAGGTAAACATTACATCTGATACATAAAAATAAAATAAAAACATGTTTCCAAAACTATTTATCTCAGAACAACACAACAAGAATTCCATGAATTTATACATTTGTTATGTCAGAACTGATAAACTACTTTGAAAAGTTGTTGGGAGTTTCAAAGCAAAGCATCTTAAGCCTAGGCTTTTTAGATCAATTTTCCTCCTCCAATGTAATCCTTGGCTTTTGCGCACTGTTAGTGGTGAATGAAACAGGATTTTTAAGCCTGCTGAATGAGTAGTTCCTACCAAAGTCCACCATAAGCTTGGAGGACCATCGTCCCACCCTGTTTTTTGTGTCAGTGGAGTTGCTACTTTTGACTCTTTACGTTAGTGAAGCTTATTGCTAACATACTCTACACACATATATTATAATCCCCAAACATTTTACATGTTTTAGCTAATTTAATGTTAATTACCTTATAATGATAATCACTATCAGTATTAATTGATGATGTTACAGAAATCAACTTTAGGATGTCTCACAAACATGTCTTTAGGCATAAATATTTTTACAGTTTGGTATTTTAGGACTGTTTGGCTGCTGTTTGGGACCCATGGTTTCATCTTTGAAACATGGGCTGTGTCTGAATTCCCACCCTAGCCCCTAACTACTAAAAACACTATAGTGCGGAACGATCTAGTGCCCTGGATTTTGAAGAAATTCAGACACACACTCACCAATACGAGCATTTTACAACAACTGTTTATGAATCCACTGTGTTCTGAGGAAGAAAATGTTGATTGTTTATCTAAAAAATTACATTCAAAGACATTTTTCCCTGCAGAAATTGTTCAAACACAATGCATTGTGGTCTACATTCGCCATTCTAGTGAGCTGCGATGCACACTTGTTTTCCGTAGAAGCTTCTAGGACACTTGGTTTTAGAATTGTAGGTCGCTACAAAATGGCGAACGCACTCCAATTTTTCCTTTTAGAAAACGTAAAAAAAACAAAGATTATTTTAAAAAGTACAGTAAAAGTAAAAAATGATGCTTTTAATCTTGAAACGTACAGGAGATAGATTCATTTGAACCCTCTGTATTTAAGAAAGCATTTTAATAAATATAATCAAACCTTCAGCCTTTGAGTGTAACAGAAAAACCTCGAAATGTCAATAATTATAAACAAGGTTGGGTGTTATTGTAAATATGCTAATGTGTAGCAGTGTTTGATTGTGTTTTGTGATGTGTTACTAACAAGGTTACAGGTATTGTAAATACGCTAACGTTAAGCGTGTCACAAGTTCTAGAATTAGTCAACGCAGTAAAAAAAAAAGTGTGACTGACTGATGGACCTATCTCTGACTCTTTTGTCTCGCTTAATTAGTCCTATAGTTCCGTCTGTCTTGTAAATGAAATCATTTTAAAAAATAGGCTATTCCTTGATGGTGCGCCCAATAGTGCGTAAAATCTGTAAGGGTAAAACATTGTAGAGGTGGTTTCATGATAACTGCTTTGTTGCAGGACCATGTGAAAGAACAGGAAGATTGTAAAAATGCCTTTTTTGTGATTTGCTTTTAAACAAATGTACATCAACATGATGTCAAAGAGTGTTTTGTGTGTTTACACGTGTGTGCCAACCTGTGTGGCGTCGTGAGGGTTGGGGAATATGGCACTGACCGGCCTCTCCCGTGGAGACAAACACGCGTTTTCTCGGGCGTGCTTGTGTTTCTCTGCCATTTGAGGTGAACCTGGAACGAACGGAATGGGGGTGTTAAAGCTGTGCACGCACACACACACACACACACACACGCACACCAGTATGCCCAAGCACATAAAGGTCCAAACAGGAGCAAGGTGTTACACTATTACCACAAATACTGGCAATCAGGAAAGGCCAATCTCTCTTCTCTTCTCTCCCCTCCCCAGCCGAAAGCCTCTCCACCATTTTTTCAGCCTCACTAGCTACACAAGATGATAAATGGCCCAGGCCCCTCCTCCCCCCCGCCATCCCATTCCCTCTAACCTCATTCCCTCACCCTCTCTCTTCTACAGTAGACAATGGCAGTTGGAGCTTGAGCCACGACTCGGCAGGATCGCATTTGCAGCACAAGCGCAGAAATAAACGTAAAAGCTCACACGGCCACTGAAACGCCTCCCGTTCACAGCTCGCCCCCTCTGCGTCCCGATACTGCGTGCATCTTCATCCATCATTAACTAATACGCTACCATATGACTATGAGATACCAATTGCTAGCTACCGTTCAGATAACGCCGCTTCGGCAAAACCTCTCAACAGTCAACAGAAGACCGTTTCTTAGGGGCGCCACCCGCCGTCATCAGCTTGCCAAAGTGGGAGTGTGCATGTGGTCAGTGTCTTCATATATCCTTACTGGCGATGATAGGGATCGGACAGAAACACGCAGGGAAGATTCCTTCAGCAGAGATCTATAAAATAACTATCGTTTTTCGTCCGTTTTGCTTGTTGCTTTCAGCTCCTTTCTCCTCTTTTATCCCGTCCACGTCCTCCTGCACACAACCCGTGCACCGATCTAACCTCGCTAACCTTATCAGACAAGCATCTGCCGTGGCGGTTAGAGAGAACATTGTATCTCACTGAGGTTACAGGTTAAAGGCTGTCTTGCCGGACCTGTCGGTTCGCTTCCTCGGGATGAGTCACTCGGGATCAAAAAGGCCCACTGCAAGCCTGCAGCGTGGAAGGGTATGAAGAAAAAGTCACAATACCTCTGGCACTGGACGGGGCGGAGCTGGTGACGTTGGGTGAGGCAGAATGGTTGGAGCTGAGGCTTGAGGTAGACGGACTTGGCTGCGTTTGAGGAAAAAAATAGCATTTGTAGCCACACAACCGGCAAAATATAACTACTAACAGTTTTCTTTTTTAGAACTTTCTTTGAACTGTTGCCTAAGCTACCATTTTTCAATTAGTTGTGGTTGTTTTGGCAGCATCTATTTGGGTTTTGACCTTCTGATGGGAAGAACAGAACAGTTTTTGTGCTGCAGGACAAAAAAAACAAAACAAAAAAAGATCTTCAGCTTGTCTTTTTTTGCACAGCCTTTGTTCAGTGAATTCATTCCACCTTCACTTCCCTCATGACCGTTCAAGCGGCACTCGTTTATTCCCCGTCCTTGTGTGCACAAGCAAAAGAGGTGAAAACACTGATTTGGAAGAAAGAAATGCGGCTAATTCCGTAAGACGGATGACAGTCAAGGAGACTGCACCCACGCCTTATGTTTGATGCGCACACCTACTTTACACTCCACACATATGCAAAGCTGCAGCATTATAATGCAAACACTCCATTTACTGCAGGAAGCAGTCTGCCTTCAGGAATGAGCCGTCTCTGCTAAACTTCTGTACTGATTTGACAGAATCAATCATTTTTTCACATTTTTATTCAGTAACCGATTTTCCTTTGTTAGAAAAATGAGTGTCCACATCATTAATGGTTTAAACTCCTAAACAAAAGGAAAACTTGATTGGATTGCTATGAATATGCTATGAGTATAAAAACGTAGTTTTCTACCACAGAAATGGTTGATGCCGTGAACCTACATCGCTGCAGAGGTAGAGCGGTCAACCTCTGATTGGAGGATTGCAGGTATGGTTGGGCAAGACAATGTGGCAACACCACATTTGTCCTGGTGGTTGTAGGTTGGCGCCAGCGGAGCCACCATCAGTGTGTGAATGTGTGTGTGTGTGTGAATGGGACTGTAACTGTAAAGCACTTAGGCTTTAAAGTACACTCCCTCCTGCTAGCTTATAGCCCTCCAAGAGAGCTTGCTATACCTGCAGTTGACCACCAGATGTCACTGTCCTTAGTTAATTTGATGATGTAACGTTTATATTTTTTGAAACAAACAGCAGAAAGGCTTCAATGATTCCCTTGAATCACTTGTTTTTGTGTGTTTGTCATTCTTTAGTACGCACTATTCCACCAATATGTCATCTTTGAGGTTAAATATACTAAAATAGTTTTCCTCTCATTTGTTTGTTTTATCATTTTATAGGTGGAACCAAAAAGCAGTGGTAAAACATCTTTACAATCAAGCCTTTTTTTTTAGTCAAGAAATGCGTGCAATTGGACACCAGATGTCCCAGTCCTTAGCTAATTTGAAGCTTTAAAGTTAAAATCATTTTTGAAGCAGAGGAAAGGCTTTAATGGTTCACGAGGCTTCGTTTCTTTGATCACTTGTTTTTCGGTTTTTACTATTTAGTTTTCCCACTTTTCTGTTCTTTAATTGCTTATTTCTTTATAGTACTGTGTCAAATTTAACATAGAGGACATTTCCATGCTAGTATTAGCCCTAATGAGGTTAGCTCTGAATAGGAAAAAAAAAATCTACAAGATTTTTTTTATACAACTCAAAAGCTCATTAGAATTGGTTTTGCCTCTTAATCATTACAGCTGTACAGTTTTTTCTGATTTCTCCTAAATAGCTTTTACTATTATTTTGTGGTAAACTAAGTAATAGCACCAACATGATGCCAAAAAAACAAAAAACAAATGCATTCAGCTAATTTCATCTTCATATCAATTCTCTTTCTGCTACTTTAGTGTAAATTGTTTGCGAAAGCAAAGGCGTTCGATACTAATTCCATAAATGGCGCCGTCAGTATCCTGACAACAGCCTTTTCCTGCCGGGTTTCTCTCCTCTCTAAGGCCTTCCAGGTGCAGCAGACTGCTTGCCAGAAGTTGTCAGCAGCTCTGCGGATTGCCCAAATCTAGTTTAGATTAGATTTGGGCTCCCTGAACGGCCCCGACAAAGAAGCGTGTCTTTATTTGATATAATCGTGACAATTTGCCAGAGCGGACAGAGCCCCAAATATGGAACAGGGAAGATAAAAGGTCGGGTGAGGGGGAGAAAGAGGGTAAAAAACAACAGTATTTTAAGCCAAACCTATGGGGAGTACAAGAAAAAAATCTGGAAAACCAACTACTTAAAGAGTGTGTACGAAGTGTTTGGAGGGAAGGGGGCCTACCTGCATGTTGAAGACTTCATCAGAGCTCTCTGACTGTCCCGTGATATTACTGACCTCGTTGGAGGCTTGTGACGATAGAGAGGAGGAGGAATAGCGGTTGACGGCGGGGTAGCTGCTCCAACTTCAAAGACAGAGAGAGACAGTTTTGGTGGTTTTCATAAAAGCTAACAGGGTTACGTTATGTTTCATTTGCTTTGAGAGATTTCACTCACCGAGAATCGAGAATGAAGAGCGGCAAGGCCGATTTAAAAAAAAAAAAAAAAAAAAAAAAGAAGTCATAAAGCAAAGTGGGACAAAACACAAAGAGAAAGACAGGAGATGTCAGATTAAGAAAAAAAATATTGATGCGGCAGTTTGCTAAAAGGCGATGAAAAGAGGGAAGGAAAAAGACATCCTCGGGTTTTCAGATCATAGTTTAGAAAAGGATGAAATCAAAACTCTGGTGGATACGTGAAATGTCACTGGGAGATTGAAGTAATGTGCGTGTCCCCATCTTTCTGTGCCCGTGGGATCAGACGGTGCAGGGAGAATGTCGCAGGTACAGGGAGTGGAAGGGTCATTGAACACATCAAAACACACACACACACACATTCTGCCTGTTGGCCTCACAGCAGCCACACAGAGGTATCCCTCTGGGTGCCAGCCAGCCAGACGCCCCCGCCTATTATATGCCAACATCGAACCATGTCAGTGAAAGACTGCAGAAGGAGGAGAAAAAGGTCGCTGAGTGTGGCCTTCAAAGCACCGCTGGGACACATGAGGTAAAACTCCAAAAAGGTGAGATGGAGACAAAGGTCAGCAGTAAAGGGCAGTCCATAGAAAGATGGTAATGGCTGGGGGAGGGGCTTAAATCTGTAAAACTTTTTCAAGCTTTACAATTTACAAACTTTAAAGACCCACTCTGCCTTTAGATCTATTTTCAAAGCATTCCTGTTGGTCTTTTTATTATGATTATGCAGTTTTTAGCCAAAATAGTAATAATTAAAAAAAAGACTGCCATTTTCTAGGACAAAGTTTCTGTTGAGCGGTAGTAAATCGTTAGAAATTTGCCTCTGAGTTGAGGGTTCATTGTAGCGCAGAGCAAACCCCCCTCCCCGTTCCAGTTGTTAAAAGCGTTCTGTTTACATGAGGGTTGTGAGGGGCTGTACGCTAGCAGCTTACAGCCCCTCACAACCCCAACCTAACATTATCAGTGCAACAAAAACGGCGAGCAATATCAGAGCTAAACAAAGACTAACACGGATCAAGTCGTGCATTGGTGGATGCATCAAAATGGAACGGAGCAATGTATTTTCTACAATGCAGACACGCTTATTTTAAACAGCTTTTTTCATCTGCTTCTGATTCACAACAATTTGAATGAAAAAATACTAAAGAATGTAATTTTACGCTTATTTTCTTTATACATCACCTCAATCATCTGAAAACTACCTTAAGAACATGTTAAAAACACTAAAAACAGTTTTCATCTGAGTGGGTCTTTAAAGTATTTGACATTACGGGGGTTTATAGCACATCTTGAATGAAGGAAGCTCAATTTTGGTGGAAAACTGTTCTTACCTCCGCCTAGTAACCCCTCTGCTGGCGTCCGTGCTCACGATGCTTGGAACTGAGTTCCGGCAGGATCGAGGGCTGCCATTCGTGAAGGGCACGGGGCTCGCTCGCACGTATGCTGGGAACTCCTAGGGTTCGCCAATTGAGGGTGGGTAAAAAAAAAGTGTACATGATCAAATGTTTCTTGAAGCCAGAGTGAGGCATGTAAATAGAACATGCTATATGTAGATGATGGAATGCTGTTTAATGAAGGGTACATTTCCCCTTTAAAAGTGCCGGGGTCATTTACTCTGAGATCTAAACACAGCTGCCTTTTGTTGTTTTTTTCTGCTATAGTATAGCTAGTGTAAAAAAAAATGCTGTATTTCTAAGAAAATAAGAGTTATTGTTTTCTGTTTTGTTTATAAATTTGAATCCAAGAATTTGAAACATCTTCTAAATGTGAAACGACAATGACTGCAGCCTACCTGTATGCCCAGACTGGATTTCATTAGATGGAACTGATCCACTAGCTTCTTGTGCAGAGGTCTCATGTCTTGTGGAACGAACTTCTCATGCACGGCGAGGCCGTACTCCAAAATGTGTGCCTGGAGTACCAAAATCCAAACAGAACGGGGTTTTTATTGCTTTTATCTTTTTTTTTTTCTTTCTTTTTTTTAGAGGGAGTTGATTATTTGCACATTTGTCCCTGGGCATCTCTCATTCCTGACCTGCTCAAACATGAGTTCTCGCAGGCGCCCAATCTTATCGCCATCCTCCGGGTGATTCATGATGTAGTCCTTGGCAAAAAAGGCCTGCGTGGGGGACAAAACGCACAACGTCAGTGGAGGCTGCAAACCGCAAGCTTTCTTGCTATCGTGTTACTCGAATCCCGCAGGAACTGACTCAGGAAATGTGTGCGCTTTTGTGAAGTCCTTCAAAACTTGAAGGGAAACGTACTGAACTGACTTTCTAACTGGGTTTTGTATTGTGTTAAAATAAAGGTCAAAGACTAGAGAAGAGCTTACAAAGCATAAATTACATTTTTTTTAAAACCCCCACAAGAATATAGTGGACTTCAAAATGTGATTTTTGGTTTAAAAAGTTTGTTTGACAGCAAGTTTAAAAAGCTTGGTCAATGTCATTTTTCTTTTCACCTTTTCCTATAGTTTGTATCACTGGATAAAAAAAACTGTTTGAAGCAAGTTCTTAAACTGAAAGTTGTCCACTTTTTTTGGCTGGTCATCAAACTTCACTCTTTCCAAAAATCCAAAACATTTGAAAGAGCAAACAGGCCTAACAGTTACGGGAAATTATGATCATACTCCGATTTGTGTGCTAGTTTAAAAAAATTTTAAATCTAGGTTGTGTATGAAATTATTTATTTTCCAATTTGTTTTCACTACTCGCTACTTAGTGTGTTATATAGCACGTTCGCCAAGTCTATGATTCCTAAATCTAGTGCCCTGGAAATTTCCCAGAAGTCAGAAGCATAACTGCACACTAAAATAGCAAATGTATCTCACAATGGATTGCATTTGAACAATTTGTCATTTAAAAAACATGTTTTTATATTTATTTTTTCTAAATCATCTAAGTACACAGTGGATTCATAAATAATTGTAAAATATTTTTATCTCTTAGGCTTTTATTTGGTGAATTGCTTAAATCATATTTGCTGTTTAAAAAATAAAATAATAATAATTTGAGTGTGTGAATGGCGTTATAATCCTGGACATTTTATGATTTTTTTGTTGTTCGGAATTAGTGAGGGAATTAGGACATAGCCAAGGAGTTTGTTCTGTAATACTAGCATGAGCGCTAATAGTGTTAGTAATACTAGTAGGA
Source organism: Oryzias curvinotus (assembly GCA_023969325.1). Lineage (NCBI taxonomy): Eukaryota > Metazoa > Chordata > Actinopteri > Beloniformes > Adrianichthyidae > Oryzias > Oryzias curvinotus. The sequence goes on from CM043728.1 coordinate 9,671,560, forward strand.
ATATTATTAGTAGCACTAAAAATGTCAACATTAGTACTAGCACATTTACTACAGGGAGTTCTTTAGGGGTTAGGGAGTAGTGAGGGAGGTCATACGCAACACTAAGATTTTCATAAAAATAAGAACATTTTTAAATATGGCTGCAACCTTGTCTTTGTTTTAACAAACTTATCTTCTTGATTATGTAACAAGCCCCCAAGTTGAGTTACTTTTGTTTTTAATTAGGCTTCAATCCAAAAGTAAAAAAGGTTTCCCCCTTTTATTCCAAATACAAAAAAAGATAATTGTTTTAAAAAATGTAACTTTTTTGCCAAAAAATATCAAATGTGAAATAAAAAAAACATGTTAATTAAACCACAAAGGGGAAAAGATGTCTTAAAACCAGCCTGTCATTATATTTATTTTAGTTTTTACGTTGAACTAGTCTACATTATAAAATGAGGCTGACTTTATAATCTGTTAGCTAGGGAGTAAAAAAACTGTCTGGGCTTGAATTGGTTTCATTCTTAAAGTGGTCTCAAACCGGAATGGGTTTGTCTATCGTAGAAAACCATCTTCCATTTTGGTTATGGCTCACAGACGTCAATTTAAGTCTCTTAGTTCAACATTTGCCTTCAAGACAACTCAAAGGCGAAACACATTTGATGAAATAAAAAGATGCTCTGTCTCATGTAAATGATTACCACGTTTTGTTTTGTTTTTTGTCATCTCCATATATTAAATGCCAGATTTTTGCTGTTTACACTGGCATCAATGCTTGTGAAGTGTCTATGGATTATAGCAAATCCTTTTCAGTCGGCATCAGAGCACACAAAGGAGGAGAGAGGATAAGCTGATGAAAGGACCGTCTTGCAATCTGCCGTCAAATCTGCCCCAGAGGGAAACACGGGAGGAAAAACTAAAAAACAGGGGGAAGAACCGAAAGGTAAAGGGGGTGTTCACCAAATAAAAGTCCAGAACGGTAACCCTCAAGGACAGAGCTGTCATTTTTTGAAGAGACGGGCAAAGACAAACGATGCTCAAGGTTCAATCGGAAAAGTTTATCTCTATAAAATGACTCACAGACCAAGAATCCTCAAGGTGTTTTATTATTCCAGACCTTAGACAGCTATGTTTATCAAGGAAGCAAATTTGTATGCACTCTACATGATTGCGTTTTCCGCTCTTATTAAACCGTGCTGCACAGATAATCACTTTCAAATATTTTACAGCATCAACAGTACGACAATCTTTTCAGACCAAATTAAAAAAAAAGAAAAAGGTAGTAATTTCTATGACAGTTGTGCTGCATCTCATCAGGAACTTTTCTCTCCTGAGGCCTCTGGAAATGGAAGTAAAAAAAAAAAAAAAAAGAAAAAGATCAATAATCCTTTACAAATTATAAAAATTTTTAGTCCGACTGCGTCGAGTGAGACCCCACTATGGAGTGGCTCAGTTAATCATTAGCAGAGTCCAATTAGAGTAGGAACGCTGATGGCAGAGGAAAAATAAATCAGACAGCATTCCCCCCTCAAGGGTTTCGACTCAAACTAGAGCGATAAATCTGAATATTAATAATGACAATTTCTCCCTCATTTGTAGCCAAGCCTCCACAGCTGTCAATCGGCATTACGAGAGTAAATTAATAGATTTAAAGGCGTGGCCCATAGGGTGCTGCCTGTTTTATCCTGTAGAGAAAAATGAGTGTTGATGCCAGCTGTGGATTGTTCGAAAAAATGGTTAAATATGTCCAGCTTGCAGAAAACGATCCAAGTACACGGCATGTCACAGTGTAGTTTGAAGTTTAACCAGCAAGCAAAAGAAGAATTACAGTGTACTTGTAATAAATTTGCACCCTAGAAACCTTCTTATCTTGTACTCTTAGAGCTACCGTCTCACGGCCCTAAGCAACGCGCGTTCAAGCGACCACATCCAATCAAAAGTCTATGTAAATTTGGGCTTCCACGTTCAAAACTCTCACGTTCACGCATAGCTGCAAAGTTTCTGTGACCATTTTCAGGCTATACATACAAAACTTGCAGCCATTGAACACGTGTTGAAAGTTAAACCAAGCTAAACTTTGACCAATCAGGGATTCGGATTTGGTAGTGATGTATGGATGGTGACCCTTTAATTCACGAACTGTTTGGAAATTGATCATGGAGAAGACATTAAAAATTACCATTTGTGCCAGTTTTTCATATGGAGTAGAGCTGTGAAAGAAAAAACCTTGAGCAAGATTCGTGACATTTGCGCCGCTTCCCGCATTTCACACCACGCCTTTTGTCTAGTAAACAGTAGAAAAGAAAAAGAAACAGAATGCACTAAATAGTGTGCTTAATGCGCATTCAAGAATGCACTTTTAGCTCGTTCTTGAACGCATGTCACATCAACGGCGTGAACGTAGCTATACTAGATGTATATACCCTGTTGATCCTATAACCCAGTACATTTACGACAAAAACGGCTAAGAACTACCCTTACTAAATGCATACCCTAAAAACCCTACTAGCATGGACCTAGTGTGTACATTAAACCTTTTACTCTGTACACGTATGACAAGTATACCCTATAAACCCTACTACCATGGACCTAGTGTGTACATTAAACCTTTTACTCTGTACACGTATGACAAGTATACCCTATAAACCCTACTACCATGGACCTAGTGTGTACATTAAACCTTTTACTCTGTACACGTATGACAAGTATACCCTATAAACCTAATTATCCTGTAGACTTACAGCACATGTACCTCACAAAACCCATTGCACTGCACCCTTTACTGAACGTATACCCTATAAACCCTTGTACACCTACAACATCTGTACCTTTTAAACCTTGACTCTTACTTTGTCTATATCCTAAGACACATCTTACCTTTTACACTACATCGCTACTTTTCAAACCCTTTTGGAGTGTCCTTTCACAACATCTGTACCGTCAAAACTGTTACTCCCTACCCTTATTCACATCATACCATATAAACCCAAGTACCTTTCCTTTTTTTTATTTCATGAATCATAATATCCAGTTTATTTACTTAATGTATACTCTACTAATCTTATTACACAAGGAGTGGGGAACACCAAGCCTCAATGGTTGGTGTGTCTGCACCTGTTCTAGATATCCATGCCATACTCACAGCTGATTATCTGGATCAGGTATGTCCAGCCACTTAGAACATGCCAAAGAGGGACATGTTGGAAAACGAGCAAGAATCCTGCCACCTGTCACCACCACGGCTGAACACGTACATCACCTGTAACCTCTAAACCCAATTACCCTTTGGGCAGCCTCACATGAAACCAGCTTCCTAAATATACTAAACTACAATTGTACCCTATAAACACCCCTAGCCTGTACCCTTTTCTAGATCTATATCTTATAAACCTTAGTATGTGTACTGAGTGAAAGCGATGACACAGTACAGCTGTAATATGTGTGTACAATCATGGTATCCTTTCTTTTTTTTTTGTCTGTACTCTTCAAACCCTTTTTCTGAAGAGAGGCTTTTGCTTTTAAAAATTATAGAGTTTATGCGCCTCCAAGAAAAGCACACAACTTAAACACGCACCACTCACATACACACCCACAGCAGTTGCTATGCAACCCAGAGCCGAGTCCACTCCGTTTTCTCAAGATAAAAATAATATCCTCCAATAGATTGAAAGTTTTTTTTTTTTCCTTCAGTTTTGGAGATTGGAATGTAAACATTATCTGGCAGTCTTTCAAGAATCATTTGAAGATGATGCAAATGTTTTTTCAACCTGTATCTTTTTTTATTTTTTTTTTATATTATAGCAGCTGCATCAACATTTCCAACTCTAAAGTATTATTAGTCATCCGTCTCTCGACACTCTTTTACTGATATGATCCCCTCTCCCCTCATCCGCCCACTAGCCAAAACCCCTTTTTCTCTCCACCCATTCCCGCATTACCCATCCATCTGATTTTCCTGCTTCCATCCCCTCGCTCTTGACTCATCTATAAACCCGATCAAACTCTCGCCCAGCCGTTCATGCGTCCATCCATCCAGCTGTTCCTCTGCTCCTCCCTCCCCCCAAAACTGGGTGCCTCTACACTTCCCATATTCCGCCTTCATACATCATTAGACAATCCATATGTCATTGCGTCTCTGCATCATTCTCCATCGAGCCTTCCTTACCTCTTGATAGCGGGCCAGGCCCCCGTTGACGGCGGCATCGATGACACCATTGAGGCACATGGTGAGGGGGTTGATGTTCTGCATCTGCCGGTTCTGACACTGCGTGATCAGCGTGCGCAGCTGCAAGTTCTTGTTTTCGATCACTTCAATGGCGTTTTCCAGCGGGCTCACCTCCACCTGTGAAAAGGGAAGGTTGTGGAAAGGATTTTTTCCCCCCCGAGCTGATGGTTTTTCTTTTCTGCGTGTGCCTCCAAAAGGAGAGCCATAAAGTCTAAAAGATATCTCAGCTTGAGCCTGGAGGCGACACATACGGGGGGGGGAGCATCTGTTCAAAGTACTATAATAAAGACGCCATTAGTGCTCCTAATGGTTTCGTCAAAGAGTCAGTAGTTTGAGCCCGGATAGATTCTACAAATCAGAATATTTCAGCTGGTAGTGCTCTCTGCAATTCTTAAAATTGACTTAAACAGGCTCTACAACTTTGTCAAGAAGAAATAACTGTCTCAGGGAATAAGGTTCTACATGCAAACCATCATATTACCTGTCAGCCTTTAAACGAAGCAGTGAACTTTTTTGGCAGCAGCTCATTTAAACATTCAACTGACAAGAAGGAAGAAATGGCTTCCATGTGGAATTAAGTTTCTGCCTACAACCCATCCAACGTCGGTTTCTCCAACTTCTAGCAACAGCTTTTGTTCTGTTTGACAAAACCAATGAGAACTGGCCTGAGCGACCCCCTCCTCCCCCCCACCTTCTACATAGCAGGCACCCACTCGCTCCAAGAAGCCAAATCCCATAGTATTCTACAGGGAAACAAACAGCCAGTACTCAGTCATTCTATTGGTCAGAATAGTCATTAAGTTATTTAAGTTATAAACTGACCAATCAGATGCCTCGATACAAATATGTGGTCTTAGGTTAAATGTTCAAAACGTTTGATTTACAGATTTTCCTGAGAACCCTTTCAAGTGGTGTCTTGGGTGGATTTTCAACGAGCTCACTCCTGATTGGAGAGAGTGGTTGCCATAGAAACGACGACTCCAACCGACTTGGACCAATCACTGCTTACTGACAATGTTGACTCCAGCATGGCGGCGTCCGTATTTTGAGAAAAGTACGCCATTTTTCTATGGGTGACATCACGCTCACTGGACAGAACAGAATTTTATATACATGAAAGTACTGGCTTTATATTTTTAAACTATGTTTGTGGAATGAACTTAAAAAGGCCACAGCTAGTGTTGGAGGAGAAAAACATAATCCAGACATCCTACCAATCATAAAGGAAAGAAAGACAACAGTTTTGACATAATGATGGAGTGTAAGTGCCTAAACCAGTTCCCAATTCAAAAACACATTTTAATACTCATAAACTGAAACCAAGTCAATGGATTAAGTGTTCTTTATGTGCTACAAAAGCGTCTTTAGGTCATCCCAGGGGCTTGCACTTACCAGCTCTCTTTTCTCCACTTCAAACCAGCGAGATATGCCAGGAAGACTCTGGACCAGAGTCAGGGTCGTCCTCTCCACCCACAGGCTCTGCAGACGGGACAAGCCGATCACAGCTCGACAAACAAAAAACCCAAATCCATATCTGTTTCAATCAAATTCTAGCGCGCGCCCGGTCTCTTGGCGGGGCCGCAACATGATTTAATTACCGACACACAGTTTCAGGGAAACGTGATATCAGCACACGAACTGCCAAAGACCCACTGGTTGCACGTCGCACACTATATCTTACATCATCATTCATGTTCGAGCACTTATGCTGTCAGGCAGAATGGCTGTCAGGATGCCAGCATCTCACAAGGTCGCTCCGACAAGACTTGAACTATGGAGATCGGAGTATTTACTGAAGGCTATCACCATAATCAATTGGAGCACACAGGATGTTTTAGTATTTTATCCTAAAACTTCAACATTTGAAGCAAAATACACTAATATTTGCATAGATAAGCAGAGTCTTCGCCTATGGTACGTTTTTCAAACAAAGGGTGGGCTGTGGAAGCTTATTCCGGTGAAGGACTTTGTCCTGATCGTCTAAAATGTTGTAGATTAGCAGAAGGTGGTTTCCCTGCTGGGATCTGCAGATAGAAGCCAGGATCAAGGTGCAGATCCAGGAGGGCTTAATTTAATTTAAGTCTAGATTAGGACCCTGTGTCTTGCTCTAGGACACTACAACAAAGCAGATGGGAGCTGATATGCAATATTGATCTGGTGTCCTCTCGCCGAAGAAGGGTCTTCCGAGTCACTACACAACCCCTGCTACCGTTTATTGATTTTGTGCTTTTAAAGGCCAAGAAACCCACCTGAACACAGCTTGGTGAAGAATAAAAAAAAAAAATGGTTGAAAAAGCAGGAAAGCTCAAAGTCAAATTAGAAAAATAAAAATTGGAAACCTTCCAAAAGATTTGAGTTTTTTTGGTTGAACTTGTCTGATGGTAGAATCTCCTGCAGATAGTTCATTCCCACATGAGGGACAGAGATATCAAGCCCTGACAGAATCAACGCTTCCTGCTTAAATTTGCCCAAATAACCTTGATGGAAGCGTGATGAGATGAACACCACGAAGTGTGTGTGTGTGTGTGTGTGTGTGTGTAATACAGCTGAATATTTATGAGAATAATATTGGGCTCTGTGTTGGGGTGTGTGCGCTCTAAAAGTGTGCGCAGCTGTGCGACTCCATCAGGTTGTAAAGACTTCATTCCCGCTAAGCTTTACGCGGCTCTGACTACAGCTGGAGTTTCTCGGTGTAATTACTGATACCGGAGTCACAATGAATAAAACATTCACTATCCGCGGACTAATACCTGAACGCTGATGCAAACTATCCCAACCTACAAAGAACGAAGAAGAAGAAGGAAAAGAAAAAGAAAAAGAAAGAAGAGCTCAACGGGGATGTTTGGGTGTTTCTAAGGAAAAAAAACGTAACATATTAAAGACTTGCTCTGATTGAAATTGTGGTTTGGGGGTTTTAACAAGGTCTTTTTAAGGCATTTTTCTCATGATAGAGGACATACGTAAAGAAAATTAAGCTTAATATTACACGTATGAGTATTTATTCAACCACAAAGATGAAAAATTGTTGAAAAAGCTTGTAATTGTGATGTGGCTCTCAGGAACAGGGACGGGAAGGGTGGCGGGGTTGCTCTGCGCCAACAGTCCCGCCCACAACTCAGAGGCGACTTTCTAAAGGAACTACTGCCGCTCCGCAGAAGCTTTGTGCTAGAAAATGGCAGCTTTTTCCATTGTGGCGCTTCATGTATGACTGCCGATAAACTCCTCCCTGCATTTACCTTAAACTCGTTCTCCTTGTCTTTGGTGCCCTTGTGGAAGGGCCGGTCATATCGGAATCTCCAAATGTGATTAAACTTGTAGAAGCTCTTGATGTTGTCGGGCACTCCGTCTCTCTGCAGCACATCCTGACTTTCCGGGATGGGAGTAACCGCGTAGATCTGCAGGTCTGACAGCATTGTGGGTCAGGAATAAAAAAAAAAAAAAAAGAGAGCAAGACAGTGGCAGGGGACCCATGTGGACGACCTTTTCTGTGACCTAGAGGAACATGGAGAATCAGGGGGGGCTTGTCCGTGAGGACATGACAGGGGAAACATGCGATTTGAAAGGGTGGTTGAATTTGTTCCCTGCGCGCACGTACAGGACAAGCTTCTGCTTTTGACTGGTGAGAGGAAAAACAGGCAGAGGAGCCCGTAAGGCTTTTCCGCGTGTGCAGTGAAGGAGCTTTATTGTGAAAAACCTTGCTCTGATGAGCGGCTTCACCTGCTGGAAAATAAAAAAAGGCGAATTGGAACACATCAACTGGTGTGCATGGAGGTTTGTAAAAAGGATTCATGATTGGGCGAGCAATCTGAGAGTATTGATCGGTGTTATGTGAGAAGAACAGCAGTGTGCTTTTAGACCATTATTGTGAAAAGCAACACGTGTGCCCAACGCAGCTGTTCATGTCAACAAAGAATCAATCAAACTGAAGATACATTTTAGCATCGACAAAGCATTTGGCATTAAAGTAGAGAAATCTAAAGTGAACAATAAAACTGACGCCATGATTCAGTGCAGCCAAGTAAATTGAATAAGAGATATTGAAGTGTTCGTATTTAAATAAGCAACAAATAGCAACGATTAACAAAAAGTCGATGTAGAATTTTCTGGATTAAATGAAATTGACAATGAAAGCCATTTCTTCATGGAGTTGTATGTTTTTTATTATTATATTATATTATATATATTATATTATATTATATATAATATTATATTTTATTATACTTTTATTTTAAACCTGAGATACAAAAGAAAAAAAATGTTTTTGGTTATTTTGTTTGCAAAAAAAAAAATGGCAAAAAGAAAAACGCTTTTTTTTTTTTAATTAATTTTTCAGAACTGGATGTATTTGCTTGTAACCATGGTGACTAACTGTAACCTGTCTGACTGACTGCTTAACATTCGTAGCTAGTGTTAAGACAGATTGTCGCAAACGCTTTAGAACAGAAAATATTAGATAATAAAATGTCTGACACTCTGAATAATGTTCATAAGCTGCAACTAGAATAAAAATACATCTTTGTTTTTTTTTTTTTTAATAGGATACATTTTCAAAAAGTTGAGAAACATTAGATTTTTCTAGATTTGGCTTTTTAAATTCTTAAAAAATATCAAACTTTACTTTTATTTTCATGTGTTTTTCTCTGTTGGTCAAAGGTAAACTTGTGAAATACCAAATAAAGTTAGATGATTGTTGATAATATTTAATTTTTGTTTGTTTGTTTTTTGCTGGTCAAAACATCACCAATACACAATCAATTGATATTGATGAGGAATTTTGGATTAGCTAATAAAATGTCATTAGTGTCCCAAAAATCCCTCCAACATGGAAACTTTGTGTCAGCATTTTCATCTGTTATATTTTGTTTGTTTGTTTACACCTAACAATAACTTTATTTTAAGTTAGAAATGGTTTCAGACGGAAAATCTAGACTTAAAAAAATTTAGGTAAAAAAGCATTGATTTTCAAAATAAAAGTCTACAAATTAGCACATTTCAAACAAAGCAAACACAAAAATGTGACTGTGATTGGCTGCAGCTCTCAGTCATTGTGGTTTCTTTTAACTTCTATGTAGGCCAACAGTTGCACTATATACTGGTGTGAATAATTAACCAGCTGCACATCTTATATGAATGAAGCTGCACAGATATGACGACAGCTTCCTAATGCAAGTTTGATTTATGTACGGCACGGATCCAGGAAATGCTAATCGCCGGAACGCCGTTTCATAGATCTTCATGCTGAATCCTACACGTTCTCTCCGTAGCGACTGGCTGTGTATACGTCAACCTACATTCACAAGACATAAATAGCTGCAGAAACGCTGTAAATAAAAGTAAAAAAATTTTTTTTTTCTAAACTGAAGAACTTTCTGCGTCAGAGGTGCTGCTTTCTTCATTCCTGAGTTTTATTTTTATTTTTTTTAAACCACTAAAGCCTATTGTGAATATTGATTGTGGTTTGTATGTCTTTCTGGATCCCGTCCGTAGAATGCGGTGCAGCACGTTTGTGTGCTCCTGAACGATCCGCTGATTTGTGACGAGCAGAAAGCGGGGGGAAAGTGGCGTGCCGTGCCGCGGATTGAGCCTCATTACAGGCAGTTATGTGTATGTATCGGGAGGGAAAAGGAAAAAAAAAAATTACACACATCTGCTGCTTTTTTGAGACAAAAACCTCAACAAGGATACACTGAGCATCGGCCTGGTATATGGTCTGGTCGGGCTGGTTGACGTGCTGCATGGCGATGGCGTGGGGGAACTCGTTGAGCATTCGCTGCTGGAAAGCCTCCAACCTCTCGTAATCGTGGCCGCGGCACACAAACTCCTTATTCTGCAGGGGGAGCAGCAGAAACCAGCAAGCGGTCGGTGGGGTGAGTTTGACCTCTAGTGGCGGCACAACGCAACTGCAGCTGTGAAGTTGTGTTACATCACGGCACAAGAGGAGAAGCTGAATGTCACTTCCACCAGAGGGGAGTTCCTCCTCCAGGCGGAGAGGACAGTTTGTAGTTACCCGCAGGAAGAAAGGGAACTTCTTTCCGTAGAATCCGACTCTGAAGAACTCAGGTTCCAATCTCTGCTGGTCCATGATCTTGTCATAAAGCGAGGCTTCCATCATCTACCGAAAAAAGGTTTGGTTGTCAGAAGAAAAGGAAAATCAGTGAACCTTTTTAAAGTCACAGGGGAAAAAAAGCAGAAATCTTTGCTTCATGAATTTATACATTTTGGACTTTCAAAGTAAAAGGAAAAAAGGAATTATTTCCATTTTAACTTTGATTCTTCTTTTTGTAACCATTAAAAACTATGTTTTTCTTTCTCAATAGTATTTATGTTTGTGTTTTAGTGTGCTTAGTTTAGATTTTGTTTTCCTCTCATAAAGTTTGACACCTGTGTGGCAACAGAGCACATTTATCCAGTTTTTTTATTTTATAAAAAGGTGCTTTTATTTTGACAGCTTTCATATTTAACACTTTTTCTTTTATTTTTTTAGTCTCTTAGCCCAAAAATTATTTGACTTCTATTTGTTTGGTCCACAAACGCAGTCAGCTAAATTAACCAACAATACATATTGATAATGCTTAATTTACTTGAAATAGAAGAGACGTTCTTGTACATCTTCAATTGAAATAAAGGAATGCATAAATATTGGTTACACTTTTTAAACACCATTTAAGGCATAAACCTTAAAAAAATTAATCTCCTATTATCACTGCTTGAAAAAAAGGTTTTGTTGTTTAAACAGCATAAATTTAATCAGAACATTTCTGTTATAATAAGAAATCTTTCTCATAGTCTCAAATACAAATAAATGATAAACAACACTAGGTCTTTTTTTACTTCATTTAGTTAAAAACCAAAAGCCACGTTTTTTTTACTACAAAACAAATGATGTAAACTATTTTTTCTGTCTCATTTTTACAACTTTTTACAACGTGGATATTTGTCTTACCCTCATTTTGCTTAAGTTCCTGTAGTCATAGTAAGACTCGTACTGATCGGCGAGCTCCCTGCACAGGATGATGCCGTTCTCCCAACACTGCACAGAAAAAGCACAAACTCGATTTGGTCACGTGACACATTTTAGATTTTGAAACTTCAGAAATGCTCCACTAGAGGGCTCTATTGAGTGAGAAAATCAATCGTAGATCGGGTTTCTGTTACAAAGGCTGTAAAATTACCAGCTTAACTAAATAAAAACTGCTGCTATATTATATTTCAATATTGTAACTACTATAATATAATACTATATTGCCTCCTCTGCTATACTGTTTCTACTACAATCTATTTTACAAATATATATATATATATATATATATATATATAAAGAACAGAATTCAGTGTAACTATTGAGGCATTTATTTCATTTTAAATGTATTCATTTAGATACATTAAACTTGTATCTACTTGAGTAGAGTGTCAAAGAATCGCTTTACCAAACCGATCCAACTCTGACCTTCATTTTAACCAGAATATTGGGTTAGTTCCATCTATCACTTTAAAAATGACCAAGAAAGCCCACTTTTCCTTCAAAATTCATGATAACTGTTTAAAAACAGGAAAAACCGAACAAACTTATTAAGCCATCACTTTGGCAAAATAATTCAAAATTGAGTTTTTCTCTGGTTCTGACACTCTTGCTAATTTATCATTTCATCAAGAGAATAATTTTTTTGGTTTTCTTGTTGGCTAACATTAGCATATTTACCTTTGAGCTGGCTAGCAAAACACAAAATAGTTTTTTTTTTTCCTTTCTGAAGGTAAAACATGCACATGCATGGCTTCACCAACTTGCTTTTAAATAAATGCACCATTTTTGAACTTGTTTTATTTTCTTTACATCATCTCGTTAATTAGTTGGAAAATATGTTAGCATAATAAAACTAATTAGCTGTCTACACTTTGTTTGTTATTATATATTTGATATCATATATATATATATATATATATATATATATATATATATATACAGTTTTATGTGGTTATATATAAGTTAATTCCTTCTAAATTATGATTTATGTCGTAGAAAAAGTGTGAGAAGCTGTGGTCTGTAGGTGACATTTTGACGGATGTATCACGAATAAACCACTTCTGTGCGCCGTATACACGATATTTAAGCTACAGATCAGTAGTGCATGCATGAAAAGGTGGCTGTCCACATAGGTGGAACGGTCATGGAAAGCCATTTGCGTAAGTATTTTTAAAAGATCACACAGAACTGGATGAAATTTAAATGAAAATTGTGTATAAACTATGTCAAATACATGTAAAACTGCATAATTTTCAACCGATCAAAAAGTTTGAACAGCTAAAAACCGAATTCAAGTAAAGACCCGTCGGCAGAAACCCTCGACTGACATCAGGGCACATCGATGAAGGACGAACCAAAGAACCAATTATAAATGACGTATTTCACACATGTACTATGAAAGACCGACAATTCATACATGGAAGATATGCAGAATGTATGTGGTGCCTGTTTGACATAGCCTTTATGGGGAGGGGGGACAAGACAAGCCAAGTTGACTATTTTCTTTTTTTTTGGTCAGGCATGACATGAATTACACATTTACGATTCTACATTTCTGCATGTCTTACCTTTCCCCTGTCAAAGTTCTGGATTATAGTAATATGCAAATACTCTTTTCTCTGCCATTCGCTCTGCATGGGGTAGTTGAGGAACTCTCTGAGCGGCCGGTCTGACCACTCCAGCAGCTCATCGTACAGCAGCAGTGTGTACGACGCCTCTGTGAAGCACACAGAACAATAGTCGTTACTCTGGAAACTGCTGCTTTTTCAAAATGTCTGCATTTTTGTTTGTTTTCCATTATGTCTTAAAACTATTTCTGAGTCTGACACTGAGACCATTTCTCTTCCCTAACAACCATAGGTGACAGTTTGGGTTCGTTACCTTCCTTCATGTCAGAAAAACTGAGCTGTGTTAAATCAAGAGGGTTTGTTGAGTCAGGATTTACTTAGTGACATTTGTAAGTGTGCTTGCTGTGCTGCTTAGAAAAGAAACACCACAACTTGGATCATGACCTACTTATGAAGCAGAGAAGTAGTAATTTATTGTTCCCAAAGGTAATTTCAACCTGGCAGCAGTGGATGCACTTTATTTTCCCAAATCCAGCAGTTTACTTTTGTTAAAATATGTTTGTTTTATTGCATGAACTACAGCTTAATGTTTAAAAATTTGGTTTTAAGCTGGATATTTGGCACAATTTCACTTCATAAATCCGGAGGTTTCAACTGATCAGGAGTCTGCAGTGGGTCTGTGTGTGGTATGTTGCTGTTAGATTGACTGAATTTTAGCAAAACAAAAAAAATAAATAAATCTTCAGTGATTTGTAAAAGTCTTTGTTTTAGAGATGATGAGGACAGAATGGAAACTAAAAGAGAGTAACCACAGGATATTCTGACTAAGTGAATCAAATATTCAGATGGATAAAATTGTAGTACTCCATAAAAATCGGTCTAAATGTCTAAGTATGACTTTGGTAAACTAAAGTCGCACCGCTTGAAGGATTGTTGGAGAATTGTGGGTACCGTAGTCAGAAGCCTGGTGGAGTGATACGTCAATAAAGTATGACTTATCCGTCAAGTTGATTTTTGCTGATAAAAGAACAACACAGTTCACTAGAAAAACTTCCCATCGATTCCTCTGACCAATCACTAGCCTCTAGATCCTTCTAGGCACTCTGGGTAGTGTAGTCATACTCCGTGCTCTGACTCCTTTGTTTAGCGTGGTGCGCCCTGTAGCCTGGTGTGTCCAATATAGTAATTCTAATGGCAGTGTATGAGGGACAGTGAGACATGCATACCTGTGTAATTCTGAGCTTTCAAGTGCAGGTCGTACAGTTTATGTATGTAACGGATGTACATCTCCTCTTTGTTCAGCTCTGTTTTGTAGAAGTTCTGGGAGCAGAAAAGACTTTGGGTCAAACGAAAAAAAACAAAGACATGGACATAAGACGTTTTTGCGGTTTCACCCGCACTTACCAACAAGCTAACAGTACACCCGATCTTTTTGCCATCGACTTCCCCCAGCTTCATACAGTCCCTGCAGCAGAAATGGTGACAGTGATGTTTGCGCGTGGACAGGACTTGTGGAGAACACACATCCACCCTCACTCACCTGTAGTCCAACAGCCTCTCCATCAGGCGAGTGACGGTGGCGATAAGAGAGATCCCGCTCTCCCTCCAGGTCTCTCTCTCGATCTTCTTCAGCAGACTGGGGGACAAATGAAGAGACAGAACAAGACAGAGCGGGCTGTAAAGACCGGAAGATTGAGGAGACGAAAGAGGAAAGTGTTAAAGCGATGGAGATGGAAGGTTTTCCCAAAAGAAAGGTGGCAAAAAAGAAAGAAATTCCTGTGTCACCTATGCTTAAAAACCAGCCTGCTGGAGTTCAAATGAAACCAAAGCAGCTCAAAGATTTGAGATTGTCAGATAATTCTGTAAAAGTTTTTGTTGATTTTTAATTTTATGGACAAATTGATTTCCCCCTACTGAAACGGCACAAAGAACAAAAAAAAGGGGAGTGTCTTACCTAGGGTACGGACCAAACAGAGGAATTCTATTCCAGGCGGGAAGCATAGACGGAATAAATTAATAATAACAGAATTAAAATCAGCACACACTCACACCAGTTAGTTTAGGGGGAGAGAAGAACAACTTAAGCAAATGAAAATATTCTAAAATATAAAATCAAACATATAAAAAGAATTGCCTTATACACTGTAATAAAGTAAACATGCATTTTTAAATGCACAAAACAGTATAAACGTGTGAAATTATACCTATAAAACTAGGATTCACATCTGCGACTGTTCAGGAGACATACATGATGTGAATGCAACATAAATGTGACCACAAGGGACTTTATGTTGTTGGTAATCCACGACCAGGTCAACAAAAAAGATGAGTGAATAGAAAAAGACCCAAATCACAGACACACACACACACACTGATAAAGTAACAAGAATGCTGACCGTGCAACAACACAAAGACAAATTTAAGATGGGATTGATGATCCTTTACTTACCTTTTGCTACAACACCATTACAAACCAGAAAACAATAAAGGTGAAATTCTTAATAATAAGTGGGCCAAACTAAGACCCAAAAAACTGCTTGGGTCTCTATTCTGATCCAACCTGTCTCAGGACATGAAAACTCATTTGTTTGGTTAAATTCTTTTTTTTTTCCTGGAAAGACACTCCTTCCTCCTTTTTTGTTTTGAATGTCCTCCCTGAACTCACATGCTGTTGAAGAGCTCTCTGTACGTTTCGTCTCCTTTGCCCTCAGACATCAGGCTGTCCAGCTTGTCAATCAGTTTGGCCTCAACCTTTAAAAAAAAAAAAAAAAGTTCAAAATTTAGAAATGAGGTTAACAGTTGGGGAAAAACAAAACAAAACCATGAACAAATATCCACCTTTTCCTAAAATACAAACCACAAAAAGAAAACCACTTTAGCAGCCAAGACATTAGCCATAACACATCATCAGGTTTTCTTTTTTAAGTTTAAATCCAAAAGTCAACGTCTTTTGAAAATGTATTTGTATTAATTAATTTATAATAAAGGGAAAGTTGATTTTTTTTTCTATATACATTTTAAATTGTTTATTAAAATATAAAACAGTTCAATAAAAAATCAAATCATTCAATGCATTGAAGTATGTAAATATATTTAAAACTCTATATATCTCGGAAAAATAAGGTTTTTTACTTTCAACTTAAAAACTTCCGGGTTGAAGCATATTCGAAACATGTCAGGTGCAGTTCACTAAGTAACCACTAGGGAGCCCGTAACATACAATGGAGAGTTCCCTAACCAAGCCAAAATTGGAGATTTTTCTGAACGTCACTCTTTAAACTCCAGAGATGTCACCGGCGAAACCCTAATTAACACACATTCTTTGACATTCTGTAACTATTTCGGTCGTTTACGCGATCAACAGGAATCAGCCAATTCTGATGCAGAGGAAAACGGGTCCATATCATTTACTAATGGAATATGTGAGTAAAGTGCTGCATATCGGCTTTGGACCAATACCCTGCACCTTACATAGTGTGTTGCTGTTGTCCGGGACATCGTCAGCTGATCGATTGTGTAAGCACTACACAACTGTAAAGTGTTGCATATCGGTGCAAAGCTGAGTTTCTCAGCTTCAGAATCCACTGGCATGGATAAATAAATTAAAAAGTTATGGCAGTCGACTCTGCTGTTAAAGAGTTAAATGCTCATAACAACTGTGTGTGGAGTATGGTCTTATTGTTTTATACACGGCCATTATGTCATCACACCATTATGAGGTGACTCGATGACTCAATGGTGTACTGACATGGTGGCGTGATGTCATTACGCCATTATGTCATCACGCTACTTATTATTTGTCCGGTGGCCGTAGCACTTTTTTTTTTTTGGTCCAGCTTCCTAATTTATGTATTTAATTTATCAGTAGGGAAAGTCAGTTACAGCAGATGGTTTCAAAGCTGCATACCTGCTTGAAATTTCCGCTGCGTCTTTGCTCCCAGTCCATCATGTCATGGAAAATAGGGATCATGACATTCCGTAGATCAGGCTGAGGAACAAGGGTCACCTCCAGAAAGGGTCCAATCATAGCTGGAATGAAGTTTAACTTGTGTTCTCCTGTGGGGGGGTGGGGGTGGGGGGTATTTTTTGACACAGCTCAGGTTTTTAGCTTTATTTTCAAGCTTGTTTAATTTCTCATTACATTGCCTCTCACAGCTTCTATCAGATCTGATTTATTTAAAAAAAAATTCTTAATAAAAAAAACACAAAAACAATATTCCTTTGTATTTTTAAAACTGAGCAAACCTGCTTTAAAATGTTACATTCAGTTTTAAACATTTAGTGCTGTATTATGCTAAAAGTAAAGTAAATCCTTTTGGAAGAATGCATAATTGTCAAATAATTAAATAATAAATACAAAATAAAACATTTTCTGATCATAAAGATTACACTAAAAGAAAAAGTGTCTGAAACTTTTTTTTTTAAATACCAAGAAATATGAAACGCTATGGTTTGGTCTTATTTTGGCTCAATACTCAGACAAACAAAACGCATTTTTCTCCATATAAGGAACAGGTAAACAGTCTGCTAATCACCTCACCTAAATTTTGCCACATACTGAAGATCTCACAGCCCATCATCACCCTCATGTCTCCATACCTGCATGACAGAAATGACTGAGTCGGTGCTCAATGGATAAATGTTGACAGAAATTCTGCTTAAATAGAGCAAAAAGCATTCAAATGTTCAGCAGCCAGCTCTTACTTTTCCAGAATCTTTTTCTTTTTGGAAGGAGAGAAGGACTCCAGCTGTAGACAGGGCTGGTTGATGAATATTACAGATAAATAGAAATAGGAGTCCCACACCTAGAACACGAAGCAAACGAGAAAAAACAAAAATGAAAGAAAACTTCTAAGTTAAAAAAAATCTGTCGTCGCCAATTTCAGAAATACACAAAAGTTGAATCCGAATTGCTTCCCTACCCCTCTGGCTCTTCCCTATTGCTCCAATTTTAGGGGTATTTGAAGTTATAGTGTGTCTGAAAGAGGTTTTTTGAGGAGGAGCTGATATGTATTTTCTAAACACTGTCAGTTACACGCTAACATAACTCACCTGTGACTATTGATGACATCAGTAGTAAAGTCCGAATTTAAAGGCACTATTTTTCCCATAACTCTCAGCTTGGAAGGATGAATGTAGGGAAGCAATTCGTATTTGGCCAAAATTTTCATGTCAACATACATACAAAAGAACTATTTGAATAAAGGTGTTAAATTAGAGATATTGCTAGCAAGAAGGCTAACAGCGTTAGCCCTGCTAACAGGAAGTTACTATTTGGGAGAAGAAATAAAGTTAAAGTCAAAGTCCAATTGGGTGTGTGACAGTTTTTTTTCCACAATTGACCCATCCGCTGGAGAAGTGGTTTGGGCAAAACAAACAGAAAAAACAGAGGGACATTAAATGAGAAAAAGATATTTCATAAAAAACTGTTTTACGCATCTTTGAGCTTTTCCCATTATTTAGCTAATAAAAGCATTTCAATTAACAAAAATTAACAAAAAAAGAGCTAAAGCTCTGGACTGAGAGGCTAGTGAATAATACATATTCAGTATTTTTAACAATATATATTTTTATTTTGAAATAACCTTGGCAGAAGAGCTAATTAATCTTTTTTTTAGTATGAATAAGCAGACACATTTGCACAGATGGCCACTTACTTTGTAGTCAAACTTGTCATTGAGGAAGTTTTTCCTCAGAGCGTCAGAAAGGTAGAGGACAGTTGTGATGATGACACTAAGAAACACGCAACAAAGAGAGCAGAGTGAGTCACCGTACCACCTGGGAGGCAGGTTTGCACTTTTCCCATCATTTTAGAAAAAGATCAATGAATGTATAAAGCCTTATATACCAAAGATAAAACACAAAACCACCCTTAAAAACAGAAAAGTTGCCTTTTTTTTAATCAACATCTCTTGGGATATTTAACGTCTATCGCGGTCGTACTTGTTTGTTACAAGCCGCATGACAGTCCAGTCTTTAGGAAACATCTCTGGTCTAATCAGGATCCTGAAGACAGTGAAGATATGAAGAAGGAAGTCCTGCAACAGAAAGATTAAACATTACAAATGTAAACACTTGACTTACTCAAGGCATTTAATCTGTTTTTTCCCCCAAAAAATATGAAAAACAAGATGATTCTAATGTTTTTGCTGTCTAGTTGGTTACCCAAAAATAAGATATAAACTTGAAGGTAGAACTTAAATTTGTTTCATTACTGCATGAATAATGTGTGCGACTACACTGTTAGCATTATATTTTTAACCAAAATACAAGACTATTTTTGATTTTTATCAATACCAATTTTCAACAACTTTTCATCTCAGTAAAGACCTATGCATTTATGCAGCGCTCAGTTACTATTTAGCTTTATAAAGGAGTAAGTATTAAAAATGTATCTTTTTAAGCCTACAAACATACTACATTTTGATAAATGGCCCTAAAAACTTTTTCAAATGTCTATCCTGAATCTTCCTGAGGGACATTTATTCTGAAAATCCTGTGGTGCAGTAAAAAACAGGTCACGTCTGTTGTTTTATATCATTGGCACTGTTTACATATTATGTAACGGGATATTAGTTTGATGTGGCATTGTATTTTTATTTTTTACTTAAAAGAAAACAATTTTTTATTTCATGGTTCCTCTTTTGTGGTCTCTGTGCTTCGCAGATTTTTTTCAACGCATTTTTTTTCAACGCATTTTTTTCCAGAGCACTGGGTTCTGCATCCCTGTTGTCTAGAAATCTTATCAAATAATCTCCTCTATGCCACGTCTCCTGTACAGAAGGCGTTCAGTTTGCCTGAGTTACTTAAATCTTTAATCGCGAGCAGAACTTTGGATTCTATCTCCTATAAAAGTTTGAAATTAGAGAGAACAGACAAGAGAAAAGTGGGAAAATGTTTGTAAGTCTGATAAAAGTGTATAACGTGGGTACTGAAATATTTTTCAGCCTTAAAGCATAAGTAATTCTACTTTGTGGTTTTGCCTATCGCTGGTCATTTTTAGAATACAACTCCTGCATTCAACAAGGAAACAATGTATGTGTAACAGTAGAGTGAAGATAAAGTTTATTTTTAACCAAATGCTGTAAATAACATGACAAAAATGAAGGATCAGTGAGCAACTATTTGTCTGTTTAATAAATATATATTTTAATTTGTTGTTTTTTAACTACGTCGAAGTACAAAGTAGTACTTCAAATCATAGTTGCCCAACAGCTCATGGGCCTCCTGATTAGTTATGTCTACTTGCGTACTTCTCTGGAAAATAATTTCAATATTTTATTAGATTTTTTTTCAAATCAACACAAAAGTAAATGTCACAGAAGCTTTGATGTGGGAGTCTCACCCTCAAGTCGTCTTTGCTGCTGAAAGCCTGCAGCAGCTTCTGGTAGTGTCTGTCAGTCATCTGTCGCAATAGCGCTAACAAACAAGCCACAAATTCTCCCTAAAATAGGGAGAAAAAAACAAAGAAAGTAGTTAATATGATCTGTTGGGTTTACTCCAAATCTTGGTAGTGAACTCTTAACAATGCAGCACATTTTGTTTTCTGTTGTTACATTTGGAAACTTGAAGATTTAGTGGAGGGTTTGGAAGACAACAATGGCAGTAAAGAAACTATTAAGCTTTTATCATCATACAATAATAATGATTCATTAATATCTCATCTGTTCTGTGCTCTGTAATAATAATAATGGATATCAATAATGCACAGCGTGTAGCACTTACAGTGACATCCTGGAACTGCAGTCTCATGGCAGGTCCGGCAGACTGGGGCCGGTTGCTGATTTCCAAGATGGTCCTCATTAAAACCCCCAGCAGACTTTCCACGATTAGTTCCACTTCCTCAGACACCGTTGGCTCCTACACAGCAAAATGAAAAAGACTTCATAAGAGTGACATAGCATGTTTTCTTGTCTTTGCATTACTTGCACTACTATTATATACCTACTAAAAAATGAAGTTATTTTTCAGATTGCTTTTAATGCTGTTTTAAATGAGTATACATATTCCCCCTGATTTGTTTTTATTAGAATGTACATTGATTTTTGTTTTCTTTCAGAGCATCCTTGAACCACAATCAAAAGTTGCCTCCAAAAGTCTTTAGGTTTGCAATTTACAGTCCATAATTCTTATTTCATCTATTTTTTATTAGTTTTGAACCTTAAAGAAATGCAATTTCAAAAATATTACTAAAATATAAACAGCCGTACACACACACACACGTCTGTGTTTAATTATGTATAGTTGTGGGGACCAACCCGGACATACACACCACTATGAAGCCACTTATAGTTATGGGGACCTTTTCCTTAACTATTCATCTTATAAAATGATGATATGGGAAGATAAAGGTATGTGAGGCACTTCAGCTTTTATCATAGTCTCTTAGAGAAGAGCTAAGTTTTACTTAATGAATCTACTATGTCATCTAGTGCAGTGTTTTTCAACCTTTTTTGAGCCACGGCACACTTGAACCTTGACAAAAATCCCGCGGCACACCAGCATCCCAAAAAATAGATAAATAAAAAAAAAGAACAAGCTCATAGTCTGTATTGATCTACAGCCCCTCTGTAATCTCACATGCATGTGATAATTGTTGCAGAAAAAGCTGGAAGCTGCAGCTGTTTTTTTTTTAAAAGATGTATTAAAAATTAAGTCAAAAGATTCAAAAACTGTTTGATGTGTGTTCGTTGTTTTAAGACGTTAAGAGGAGAGACTCATTGTCCGCTAAAACAGTCACTTTAATGCATCATGGGAGATGTAGTGCCGATAATCCGGTGACCGCGGAAAGACCCGCGTCTTTGAGCTTCATGGTTTTGTTCACTTGTTCCACAGTCTGATAACAGATTCTGTGGAAAGCTACACCGCTAAAGACGAGCTTTAGCTGGTATTTTTCTTAGAACAGAGACTTTTTTGCGTTAAATCGAAACAAGGAAGTGAATACTTCAACCACTTCTGACCAATATCTTGCAAAATTAACTCTGTGAGCTTTTAAGTGTATTATAATGCTTATTCCTCACAAAAAAAACCCAAAGCGATATTTTTGACCCATTCACCCATTTCTGAGTATTC
The DNA here is from genome assembly GCA_023969325.1 of Oryzias curvinotus. Taxonomy (NCBI): domain Eukaryota; kingdom Metazoa; phylum Chordata; class Actinopteri; order Beloniformes; family Adrianichthyidae; genus Oryzias; species Oryzias curvinotus. The sequence goes on from CM043728.1 coordinate 9,693,428, forward strand.
CACTAAAAACCTGCTCTCTGAGCACCAGCCCCTCCCAATTCACAAAAACTAATGGGTTCCTACATTGTTGCGTATGAAAGTGAGAACAGCCCCTTCCAGGAAGAGCCTGCACTGCCAGCCCCACTAACACACACACCCACTTTCTCAGCTAACCTAAGCAAAGCAAAGTCGATGATTGATGTCCTTGTCCTTTGGAAAACAAGGTCTATCGAGTCGGACAGCAGCTGGAGGATAATCATATATATGGATATAGTTTACTCTGAAAGGTTTGCAAATAGCATGATATAGATCCTTTAAATAGTTCACTTGCGAAATTTGACTTGTGAGCTCCACTGGAGTTCACTGGTCATTCATGATAGTTCAAGTTCATAAAAAGTACCCCCCCCAGCCCCACCCCACTGGTATATAAACAAAGAATGTGTGTTTATTGCTGCTTCTGTTGTCTTCCCCTCTGATAGCACACAGAGGTCTTGGAAAGAAAGTGATAATGAGAAAAGGCCTCTTTGGCACAACAGTCACCACCACTGTCACCTCACTTAAAATATGGTGCCAATCTGTACTGAGTGTGTGAATGTGTGTGTGTGTGTGTGTGTGTGTACCTCTCAGAGGCTTTACTTCTATCTGACACTCATGCAAAGCAACCACCACAGCCAACCTTAGCTGTGACACTCACATATAAATCAGGCAGACATATGGACAAAGCCTCATTTGTGAAGTGCACACCTGCCAATGTGCTTGTTACAAAGACTAATTGAGTTTTTACAGAAAACAAAGTAATCAGTGGCTGCAGTGTTTGGCCAAGGGGAATTTGTACTTTTAGACAATAGTTCTCCTATATAGTCTCAGAAAACAGTGAACACACTGCAGCTAAAGCAAATCTTAGTAAATTATAACTTTAAGTCCAAAACAGGAAAAACTAAGACGGAGAGGGTTTTTAATCAGCAGAGGAACAGTTACACCAATGTTTACTCCACTGTAAAATATCCCAACCCTACCACAGCAGTAAACACCCACCACAGTGCCGTTCTCCTCCTTTTTGATGAGAGACAGCATGCTGGTGAGAATGCGGGCACACATGACCAGGTCTCTTTGTTCCTGCATGTGGGTCTGGAGAACCCGAAGCACCACAGGGAGCAGGATGCACCGGGATTCTGCAACACAAAGAATCATTCGGGTCTTTTGTGGTTGTCAATTAGCAACAAATTTGTCTTCAAAAATGTTGTGACTTAAGCAAGTTTAAGTATGTTTGGCAAGAACCTTTTTATTCTCAAGTCTGAAAATAAAAGACTGAAACTGTCATTTTGTTTTAGTTAGAATAATGCACAACATATCATTAAAACCACAGCAAAGTATGGTGACAAATGGAAGACTATAACAAACTAATACCATTGGATCAAATGTTTTATTTTATTTTATTTCTGACCCTTCATCTATATCTTTCAATTTGGTTACTTAGGTTAAATCTTCAGCAAACCCACAACAATTCCACATTCCATTAATATGTGAACCCCTGCCTGGGTTAATGTAGAGCTGGGTCTCCACTGTCTTGGCAATGCACTGCAGCTTGACGGCTTCCAGCGGACTTTCGGGGTGGACTGAGCTCGGCATGCTGGCTAGGGTCTCTCGGACGAAACTCGCCACCTCTCGCACGGTGAAGATCTTCAGCAGTTCACTGTAGATGGCGGGGAACGTTTTCAGGAACACAGCCTGCGAGGGGAGAGGGAACATGTTACAGAGGTTTGAATCAAACAATAAACAAATGGAAATCGCTATATTACCATTCATAAAAACGGTGCAAACTAGTCTGTTGAGTAGGGATGGGTATCGTTAAGGTTTTAACGATACTACTACTCTTAGCGATACTGCTTATCGATCCGGTACTCTTATCGGTACTCTTATCGATACTTTTTGAGGACGAAAATAAATAAATAAATAACAAATTAAGAACATAAAGTGTTTTATTTCCTCATTATGCAACAACATTGTTTTTTTTTAACAAAACATTTTACTTTATACATGAGAATGTTCCAGACAGGATATTTATTTATTTATTTAATCTAATTATTTTTATTCTTTATGAGTGTGATGTTTCCTTTGATCTTTTGTCCATTTTCCACAACCTTGAATAGACTTTTCTGTCTGTCAAACACCAGAGTTAAGATAAGTTAAATGATGGAAACAAATTCACTTTGATGCAGACTCGTTTCTATTTTGCCAACTCCATTTATTTTTCTTTAAATCCAGTAAACCCAATAAATGATATTAATTTTACAGATAACAACTATCATTAGTTATTAATTATTATTAAGTATTAGGAAGCAGCTGATAGTTTGTCGCGGGTCTGGAATCAGAAGCGGTGAATCTAAGCCCCGCCTCTCTACCTGTTTGTTGTATTCTCCGCGTGCAACGCCCCCCCATCCCCCCTCCCGGTGCCCCAGCCTGTTCTGCACAAACAGCGTAACATACGGTCATCGTAGTAGCAAGGTGACAGCATGGTAGGCAAATGTAATAATTTTTACGCAGAAACGTTAGTTCTTAGTCTAGGGCGCTCACGTGTCCCCTACACGATCACCACTGACTGTGTGTGCGCTGCCTTGTCTTGTGTGTGTGCGCGCGCGGCGCGTGCTGTCTGAACAACAGCCCCGCCCCCCGTGCACACAAATAGACAGACAGAGCTCTCCTCTTCAACGAGAATACCGAAATTAATATCATCATCTATAATTAACGCAAAATTGAGTGACTTGGTGAGTTAAATATGGCAGATAACGTTTTTATTTTGTGGGACACAAAAAAAAAAAAAAAAAAAAACAAGTAACCTTCTCCAGTACGTGCAGAAACCGCTCACACGAACGGCGTCCTTGAGTGCGCCCGCGGTTTCAATACCGTGCGCGGTACTGCCTACTGTTGGAGTCTCTCATGATTATTTAAAGAGATCATACTGTCTTACCAGTTTATTGTATAAAAAAAATAGTAGCTAGGGCGGAAATACTACTATTTGAACAATTCAGTCAGATATTATGTGATCTCGGTTGGTGTGCCCTGTGAGCTACAGTGAGGCAAAAAAGTATTTAGTCAGCCAATAATTGTGCAAGTTCTTGCACTTAAAAAGATAAGAGTGGCCTGTAATTTTCATCGTAGGTATACCTCAACTGTGAGAGACAAAATGAGAATAAAATCCAGAAATTCACATTGTCTGATTTTTAAGGAATTTGTTTGCAATAAATGGTGGAAAATAACTATTTGGTCATCTACAAACAAGCAAGATTTCTACATCTCTAAGAGGACCCTCTGTCCTCCACTTGTATTAATGTCGCCTGTTTGAACTTATCTCTACACCTGTTCACAACCAGTCACACTCCAAATACCACTATGGCCAAGACCAAAGAGCTGTCTAAGGACACCAGAAACTAAATTGTAGACCTGCACCAGGCTGGGAAGAGTGAATCTGCAATACGTTAGCAGCTTGGTGTGAAGAAATCAACTGTGGGAGCAATAATTAAGAAATGGAGGACATACAAGACTGCCCCCCCCCCCCATCTCTACTGCTCCACCTCTTTTCTTCCAACCCTCTCATCCTGTCTACCTTTTTACTAATAAAGTTCAGCTTCAGTTACAAAAAGGGGTTCATATCAACACGTCAGGGAAAATACCACACCATTATCTTTTCGCATTCATTTTAAGAAAACTAGTGCTCACAATACTTGTGTTTGTTGAAGCCAAGTGTTTAAGTGTTTTTTTAACCCTTTAATACCAGAGATGTTGCCGGCTTGAGGAAAACAACACGCTCTTTAAGCTACAACTGTAGTCATTAGCTATTGTAACTGGTTTACATCAATTGCGTGAACACGTTACCACTATTTTTAAAAAAAAAATCAACTGGTGTCTCTCAACTGCGTAAACACTTTACTACGGAAAGTGTTGCATCTCAGCGCAAAGCTTCTGTTGTGTTAATTTGAAGCAGCTCCATTAATTGCGTAGAGTTACGGTAATTCAAAGAACATCAACACTGGAGCTAAAGCTGCGGTGCTAAAGGGTTAAAGCATTAAACCAAAAATTAAAAGTTAATTTTCAGAATGTTTTTTGGATGTTTTTAAGAAACAAATCCTTGACTACAACGGAAAATAAAAGCAGCCAAAACAAAAATGTCATTTCTTTTAAGTTATTATGATTGCCGATTACTTTTTGTTTAAAATACATTTCCAAACCTTTTGTTTCTATTGTGACATAAAACAGTGGGTATATCATCTCTTTACAAGAACGACTTGACCCCTAACCCAAATTCTTAGCCAACATAATCAGTTCTCAGCCCTGGTGCTGTGCGATTGTGCAAATGCCAGTTTGACCAGTGAGAGTGCAGCATGTAGTGGATTACTCAGGATTAACCGCAGCCTGACCTGCATCCTCCCACAGCTATTGTGTGGAGAATACAGATTAAGCAGCACGGGAACGAAAACAAAACTTTCCGGACTGTGTGAAACAGGCATCACTGCAGGATCTCCTGCTGAGGATTGACGTCTTTCCAGTGATCTAACCACAACTGTAGCCTAAAATCTGGAAAGTATACTTTTAATGACTTATTTAGCTATTGAAGAATCTAAATGAATGGAAAACGCATCAAATATTTTCTAAAACACGCTTATCTGTTGTGGGAGAGTCCTTAGGATCATCTTTAGCCAATATGCCTCAGTATTGGTTGAAACTTAGTGAAGGCAGCAGCCATGCTGTGCAGACCTCCCATCATGAAAAGGGAATAAGTGCCTGAGAATTTTCTGCTCCAGACCTTTAAACAGCACGATATTCAATTACAGGCAGTTTTCCCCCCCTCGCATCAAAACTGAATTAGCATTGATTTGTGCAAAAGTACCAGGAGACACGTGGGCTTTTGATGAGGCACAGGAGATTTCACAAGTGTCTGGGCGACTGACGACTTGCACACAAGAACAGACTCGTACACAAACCTGTGTTTGTGCGACCGGACTGATGCCTTTGTTCTCCTGGGAGAGGAAGAAGCGGATGGACATAAAAAGCTCGTGGATGCACATTCTGAACTCCTCCTCGTTTTGGCCCCCAGTGGCCAACGAAAACAGCCGGCGAGACTGGATAATGTACTTGAAGATGTACTCACTGGCCTGAAGAGAAACAAAGAACACAGAATGATATTCCATAAAGGATATTCCATTTTCTTCAATTTTAGTTTATAAAGATTTCTATAGTATGTGTGAGTCTGTGCATATTTCAGTTTCTTCAAATAGTAATATATGTATGTTTATATAACTATCTGAAAAATCTTTTATTCCAACAATCCTTTATTTTGAAAGTAAATCTTCATTACATCACAGTGAAATAAAAAGAACAAAAATACCATTTGAATCTGTTACGGAGGAAAAAAAACTTTTTTTTACAATTTACCTATACCTCATGTTTTGCTTGTGTTTGTCTATGAATGTGCAAAATTATTGTTTAAAAAGATATAACTGTTTTCTAAAACAAAAGCTTTTTTAGATTGTAAATTGAGAAATGTCGTTAGCTTCATGCTAATGAGTTAGCAACATGCTAATGAGTTAGCAACAACATGCATAAACCAAAACGGTTGTTTAACGCACTAAAGAACTGTAAACCGTAACTGTTTTACATTTATCAAGAAGAAAGCTGTTTAGAGAGAACTTATGAGCGATTCACTTTATGACTTTTACAACTAAAGAAAATGAAAAAGACCTTAGGTTTACCTTTAAATACAAATCAAAGCAGCATCAAATTTTTATTTTAATAACAAAAACATAGTAATTGGTAGAAATGTCATTATTTAAAAACAGATTTGACTTTTAAGTGAATTATTGTCCTTTTTTGTCAAGTTAAATATCAACTTTTATTATATTGTTAAAATATCTGGTTTAAAATTGATAAATAAAACTAAAACAAATTCAAATGAATTTTATTTCTATAGCACCTTTCATGTAAAGAAAACAGCTCAAGGACCAATCAGGGACTTGGATTTGGCAGTGACGAATGGATTACGTCCATTTTTAGTGCCAACCGTTTGAAAATTGATCATGGAGGAGAAATTAATGATTGTGGTTTGTGCCCAAACTGAACTTAATGACACCAAGTCTTTTGTATCACAGAATAGAGCCGTGAGAAAAAGATTTACGACATTTCACACTAGCCTCTTCCAACTGCAGGTACATACTATTATTGACATTTTCCGACTATTTTCCCTGGTCAGTTATTCCTTTTCTCAAAATATTTTATAGTCCAAAAATATTCCTGTGTGCACACAGGTAAGACATAAAAAATAAATCTCTATTTTTACTCTGTAGTTCAGACTATTCCTCAACAGCTATAAACCTCAGCACACAGAAAACAGCGTGCAACAGAAAAAAGATTCAGGACAGAATCAGATTGAACGTCTGTTTCACTTTGGCTTTTTAGTTTCCTCTTCTTTTGTTCAGTGTTTAAATCAGTAGTAAGACTGTGTGAACAAACACTTCTATCAGCATTATTGGTAGTGACACCTAATAGTCGCGGCTCAACTCGCAGAAAAATGTGAAGCCTGAGAAAATGGCTGTGCGTGTTCTGTACCTTAAGAACCTGCTGTATGTGATCCTGGTGTTCTGCATCAACAATGCGGTCCACGTACCACTTCAGGACTTTGATCAGGTCTCTGCAACAGAACCATAGAAACACTAACTGAGCTGCTTTTAAGGCCATAGTGTGGTTAGGTATAACTTAAGTAAATCCTCAAAATGTATCAAAAGAAATGTATCTAGGAGGACTGATGACAGACTAGTAATCTAATAAGAAGAATTATTTATATCTTTTTTTAGACTGTTGGCAAATCACATTCCTACACATTCAATTTTAGATTAAAAAAAAAATATGACTAAAGCAGCAGAAGGTCATTAAATATAAATCTGAGTTCAATAGCAGCAAAAAATAAATGAGCTGAAAGGTGCACTTCTCTGTTTGTCCACCAGAGGGCAACATAAGATTTTTCTTTAATCTTGTGCTTAACTTAAAGCAAAGTACCTCTCAGCGCTGCTTTATACTGCCCTCACCTAACCTGCTTCTGTAACGTGTTATTAAAATACATTATGCGGGGCAGAAGCTGCAGAATTGAATCCTGAAGGTGCGATTGTGGCCTGAAGCGGCTGCAGGGGAACATGCCTGTAAGACAGCGCTCCAGCAAAGTGGCTCTCGATGTAGGTGTCCATGACCGGTTTGAAGTGTTGGAATTTGCTGTCCTGAAGCAGATTGATGATGTGGACCTGAAACGCAAAAGTACTTCGTCAATCTGAGAGCGCCATTTTCCCAGCATGCACTTCTGTGGTATAGATTATTTTTTCTATTACTTTGCCGGTTGAGAAATCTAAGTATGACGGAGACAGTCTGGGAAAAACTCTTGGAGCTCATTTCTAAAGTTCCACCACTAACGTAAAAGTGTAAAAAAAGAAAAAGAAAAAAAGAAAAAGAAAATAGGGATTTTTTACAAAGTGATTAACAAAACCTTTTTAAAAATGTAACAGAAAAGTAAAAAAAAAACTGGGATGAAATGGGAGGTTTCAGAACGACTTAATATAATAGTATTAATAATATTTTTTAAAAGGTTTTGACAGAAACAAGATACAAGTTGTAGCATTAGGCTCTTTCTTTCCTTTATTAATGTATTTTTTTAATGGAAATAATTTTGCAAAATGAAACCAGGAGTTCCCATAGAGTAAAAACTGAAACAATAAAAAATGGTGACTAAAAAGTTTTTTTTCTCTGTAAACAAATATAAATCTTTATTGAATCGTATTTTTAACTAATAACCCTTAAATGTAGAGCACTCGAGTCCTGAATTCATCGTATTATTTTCAACAGGCTCTCATTTATTAAAATGTAAATGCATGCTTATAAAATCTGTATGTTTTTTATCCTCTACCTTTTCATTTCTTTCTCTTTTACTTCCTTTTCTTCTTGATTCTTTTTTTTGTTCATTCTTACAAAAAAAACTACCGACTTAAAGAGAATAAAATTCAGTAAAAGTATCAAGACACAACTTTCTGCAGCACTTTACCTTCTGTCAATTCCTTAAACATTATCCAGTTTTGTTTTTTTGCAGCCTCTTATGGAATCTTCAACAGCTAAGTTGCCAATTTCCTTGTTTGACTCCTTATAGCCTCACCTTCAAAATTTGAGGGCAAATAAAATTGTAGATAAAATCTACAAACAGCAGAAATATGTTAAAGATCATTATTTTAAAACGAATACAATTTTGTTTTGTTTGGAGAAAACAAATGTAAAGGTTTATTTATTTATGTATTTATTTTTTATTTTGACATGTAACCAATGGGCTGCTGGGATCTCCCATCAGCATTTCAAAAACGTTTCTGACAAAATGCTAAAAGCTATTTCTTTTTTAGTAGGAAATCATTATAAGACATGGAAGGATGTTTTCAAAAAGAACTTCAAAATAAACAATACAGAATATTTTAAAAGCTGCAGCCCTTTTGACAGTGGATACACGTTGTGTGTTTGTCCAGTTTGTTGGTTTGATGAGCACACAAAGCATGGCAGATAAGAGCAGCTCTTCAGACCTTTGCACCCCTGATAAGGCCTGTTGGGTGCCAACAAGAAATGGCATGGAGAGATGAAGGAGAAAAGAGATCGATCTGCTGCTTCAGTCGAGTGCAGCATGGCTGGAGTCGGATTGGTTGGGTGGAAGTGGAACGTCGTCTTCCGTTCTACATGAGGAAGGAACAGAAAGCTCAGAAAATGTTCTTACCAGTGAATCGAAAACCTTCAGTCCATATCGCTGGGAGTTTTCATCCAAAATCCCAAAGAGAGTATCGAGGGTGTCCTGCAAAAACTAAGAGAGCAGAAAAAAAAAAAAAAACCCTTCAGAAACCAAAGTTCATAAACTTTATCAATTCCTGGCGTCACATGACGCGGATTGAATGCATTAAACGCCACAAGTACAGGAGCGAGCCGGACCTACTTTGACAATCTCAGAGCCATCGATCTCCTTCAGCTTTGATAGACTATCGATGATTCTTTCAGGATGCGCTCGCCACTTCAGCAGGTCCAACATCTCACCTGGCCAAAGAGGAAAATGATGGATATTGGTGCAACCATCACCACTCCAGAAAGGAGGCATTTTACTTGTTTCCAAAGTCTCTGACCCCATTATAGTGCCTTTTCTAACAACCTTCTGTTATAAGCCTGGAGAATTTCCTATAATTAGCCTCGTCGTATTAATTTAGGCAAACATTGTTCATTTCAAAAGATCAGTGCGGTCATGCAAGAATAAATGCACTAGAATCTCAGTATTTCTTTACATGTTTTTGGTTTTGGTAACCATTTTTGGGTTTCTTTGGTAACCATATACTATCAATGAGCTTTAATCAGAATACACCTCTACACAAAAATAAGCAACTACACTAAAAAAAAAAGAGTAGAGAAAATGATTTGTATGTGTGTATTTCTTGATTTGTAACCTGCTTGTGCATGTTTGTGTGTAGCTTTGAGTGTGTGTGTGTGTGTTACGCTGCGGTCATTTCAAGTTGTGGTTGATGCTCAGCATCAAGGAGGGTTACCAAATGGTTCCAGAGCATGGATGTGGACGAACATTTAACTGATGTGTGACACCTGATAATAGAACTTTACCTTTATTTGAGGGGGATTTATCTGTCAGTCTGACTCCTTCAAATCTCCATGGAAACTATGAAAATGTCATTATTTTTATGAACACTTCTTCACCTGGAACCAGCTTTCAAATGTGGGCGTGGTCTTTAAATTGGTCTTGAAATCTTTAGATCTACAGGCGCTTGAAAGATTTTTTGGAAGCAACTTTTGAGTTTCTTTGTGTCACATATACTACATTTTTAGATTGTCTATGGTTTGCAGCCAAAAATGATAACAATCATATCAACTAAATAAAGCTAGCATGTAGCATCAATGCTTCAAAAATCAATGAGTTGTATGTTTACTTTCACTACCTTTTTTAACAAATGCCAAAAAAATTTTACATAGAAAGTCTTCTGGAAATGAAGCATTCTATGTTTTTCATGTTTTCAAAATGATTGATTCAAATTTCTGCTGAAAGAAACTGATTTCATACTACTTTCACTTTCAAATACACATTGGGACAGCACTTACCAAATTCAAATCAATGTCTGGAATACACAACACCTCAACTCTTTGGAGGCCAAAATAAAGACATAACTAAACATAGTTTACCATTTTGGGTAAGTTTGGTTGAACAGAGGAAGCTGGTGATCCAGAAAGACTCTTTGGTGCTTTTCAGCGTCTGATTGTTGGAGGGAAGGTTGGCCTTGGAGCACGGCAGCTTCAGGTAGCGGGAGCAGTCAGCCAGGTTGGTGTTCTCCTCACACTGGACAAAACAAAAATATGGGTTTTCTAAACGGCGTTGATTACTTAGGAAAAGAAGGAGAGAACCCGTTAAAAATATGGATGATGTTGTGTTGATGGTACAAGAAGGACGTCTGGTACGTTGTGTAGTAATTTAGGGTTTCTTAGTTGGAGATCTAAAACAAACAAAAAAAGTTTCAACTGCCGATAATGTTTCAGAACAGTATGACTATCAAACTGCAGAAGGCAATGATGAAACCCTGGCAGGGATGACATGTGTTGGAGATAAAAGCAACCACACAGTTTGGACTGATTCTTCTGAGTCTATTTTGAGTCGGAGAAGAAACTAGGCCATGCCAGCTTCATTGAGCTTTTCCGCAACCCCTCCATCTGGCAGTACAATGGGCCTTCACCCCCTCGACGATGGGAACACACAGTGCTAAGAAAGTTGTCCTCTAAAACTGGCAGGCGCAGGTTTGGGAATGGTAAGACTAAACCTTACATCCCAACAGGGAACAAGGAGAAAAACAAAATCTTTTGGTTCCCCTTGGCTTCTAAAATACCGTTTTGCTAATAAGATGTTTTTTAAAGTCTTCCAGAAAGCTGGAGGTTTGTGCACACAACCTCAGACTGCAGTGCAGACGAGAAAAAAGTACCCTACTTGTAATCTTTGGAGTTACTTTTTCTTTAAGGGTATCGGTGATTCTGTGGCTTTCGTCGTATGAAAAATGCGAGGTGCAGAGGATTGACAAACAGGTGTCAGCTCTTCGTCTTGAATGAATTCATTTGAACAATATTACTTATTAGCACTGCCGGTCGGAAATAAAGTGCGCAAATTGTGAGTTAGTGGGAGTAGACTTTAAAAGGGGAAGGATTAAGTCATTTTGGAGCAAATGACTTACATTTTCCGTCAACAACTGTCCAGTATGTATACATTCTTTTCAAATTCAGTTGTACTCTGCTCTGTCTACGTCTCAGGAGTGAGGCCATGCACGTCTTACCTTGTGGATAATGAGCTCGTGGGTGCCATCTGGCAGAGTCCTGCCATCCTCCTGCATCAGAGGAACAAAGGAGTATCCAAACAGTTTCTTCTCGCCTTTGTCTTTCGCTGGTAAACAATGACACATGGACATGATGGTGAGCCCGGCACACAGGCGTAAAGAAACAGAGAGGGAAAAAAAAAAAAAAACAGGCATCCCTCTTAATTGTATTTTATTACATGGCCTTATATGAATAATGCAGCTGATATGTAAATAAAGTCAAGATTATGGCGACTTAAAGCAGCCACATCAATCCACAAGTTCAACCATGGATGAAAAGCATGAAAAGGCAGCTTGATTAATGTGAGCTTTGTGAAGCTCTAGGCATAACTTACACTATAAACACATGTAATCTGATTTATCTGCTGCTTTGGCACTAAACTACTAATGTGCGCACAGCAGGAAGTGAAACCCAAATGACTAGAGAGTTACGCTTTGCTTTCAATGCAATGCCAGTAATTAATTTAGTTCTGTGTGTGTATGTGTGTGCGTCTGTAAGTTTGTGTGGAGCTCCTCTCCCAGGAATAGCAGGTTTGACTAGAACTAGATTACAAATCGATGCACTTTTGCCTTAACAGTCCTGGACAATCATGACTGTTGAGAGTGGAGCTCTGGTGACAGCTGCTCAACATCTACGGTCAGAACAAGCTGAGGCAACAAGAAATACAAACTTTATGCATGCAAAATGATTAGTTTATGCTGATTTATTGCAATATGATGGACATTCACAAATACATAAACATATTGCTAATGTTTAAAAAAAAAACATGGAAACTGAAAATTGAACAGACAGTAAAGCTTTCTATGGTGTGTTTCTCTTGTTGCCTTTTCGTAAAGAAAGAAATTACAGTTGTGCAACCGTTTGACAAAATTAAAGAATCTGTAAATAACACAACTACAGTCAGGTTATTTCTAATTGTATTTTCTATTCTACGTCTAATTTATTCCATGTCTGACTTTGATACATAAAGGTCGTGTCACACAGCCACTACGTAGATTTTGTATATATTGCACAGATTTGTGAGAAAAGTTGTGGTCTTTACGTGACATTTTTGCAGACGTATCACGAATGAACCACGTTAAAACCACGGAAGAAGTGCAGTTATACATTGGTGGTACACTCGTGAAAATTCGGTTAGACATACGTGGACATACGTGAAACGATTGTGGAAAGCCACAAATTTGTATATCCATCTCGCAAAAATTACACACAATTGCGTAAGCATTACATTATAATTGTGTATAAGCTACATAAAATATGCATAAACTGCGCAATTTTCAATCCACCAAAAATTTTGAAATACTCAAAGCCCAATTCATGTAAAGACCCGTCGGCCGAAACCCTCAACGGACATCTGCGTACGATAATGAACACACGAAACACTTATGACTTTCGTATATCATGCATGTGTCATGAATGACCAACATTTCATACGTGGAAAATGCAGTTGTCAGATAGTATTGTCTAATAATGAGCTTAAGCAGCACAGCTGCAGTCATGCTAATATTTAGTGCACCAGAAAAGTATCTACCACATTTAAACCTAATATTAATATATAATATTAATATATAAAAAAGAATAACAAACACGATACTTAATTTCCTTTAAACTAACTAAAGTAATGTTTATTCCTTGTTATTCAGACGACGTTGACACTCTGTTAAGCTAGTTTATAGTTTAGACTATTTAGTGGCTTTCTTCATTGCTAAGTTAGCTTTAGCTTTGCATGCTCAGTTACTTTAGCTTTATCATTATTATCATTCTTCAACATATTTACTATACTTAGTAGTGGTTCAACTAATTTAGCATTAATTTATTTCACTAGCTAGTGTGATGCTACACTGTGGCCTCAAAAAGGTTTGGGGCTTTAGCATGCTAACATGGCGAAGAGAATTCCATGAAAGGCTAAATGATTCTGGGCTACTTTCAGCTTGATTCATTTGTATGTTTACATTCAAAGTATATTATTTCCATTTAGTAAATAATAAGAAGCTGAATTATTTGACAAAATGCAGAAACAAACTACATATTTACAGTACAGACCAAAAGTTTGGACACACTCTTCTCATTCGAAGAGTTTTCTTTATTTTCAAGACAATGAAAATTAGACAAATTAGATTCACACTGAAGGCATCAAAACTGTGAATTAACACGTGGAATTATATACGTAACAAAAAAGTGTGAAACATGAAAATAAAGAAAACTCTTTGAATGAGAAGGTGTGTCCAAACTTCTGGTCTGAGCTGTATATTTAATGAATGTTGTTTCTGTATTTAGGAGAGAAAAACACTTTTTCCAATTTTCTGTAACAATTTACTATAAAAATGCTCAGCACTGCTAATGTTGACAGATCCCTTCAGTCTCTTTTCAGTTGTGTTAAAAAGTAAAGACTGCAGACTTCGAAAGCAAATAAGAAAATTACAACTGCTTTGCTGGAGCCTAATGAGAATAAAACCAAGACAGTACTTAAAAACACATCAAGAGAAATATGAACTTTCCATTTGGCTTAAATTAGCGTTAAGAGGCTCTCCTAATCACATTTCCATAGGCAGTTGGCTCAGACGTCCGAAGGCCGTCATACACACTCATTGGCCCCTTTCGTTTGGTGTCACTACAGGTCTAAATTGGGATCTTAACAGGGTGCATTTCGGTGCAAACGACTGCCAGGAGTAATAAGGCTACTGCATACAGCCCCACTGCTTCTTAACTTGGAAAAAAATCATTTCAGCTTGTTATGAGAGGACAGGCTCTGCCTCTCCCCTCTTGTCTACGAAAAAGGGAGATATTGAGAGCTCTATGTTAGGGAAAAATGTTATCTCTCAGAGAAGTAACTAACTAGGATAACCATGGAACAGGAAAGGCAGACTACCACTCCTCTTAGAGAGACAAACTGATTTATGGAAAGGTCAGATAGAGCTGGTGCTTTTAATATCTAACAGATCGATTCTGAAGTCTACCAATAAAATGTAGAAAGACTCCTCAGGTTTATCTTTGGTGGAAAAATGAAGCACCAGAGGCCTTTTAATGTGTTAGAAACCTGGTGCTCACACAACCATTCAGGTAATAAACGAAGGGTAATACGATTCGGGCTTACTGGAGCAGTGCCGAAACTCAAAGCGAACGTGAGATCCCCTGAACATGTCCACCGGGATGGGCAGTTTGATCTGTTCCGCCCAGCGAGGACTGTTGTTGTGGTACAGAACCAGAGAGTGGTACTCGTCTCCCCCTGGTTCGCCTGAACCGGCGGCGGCGTGACTCTAAAACAAGCAGAAAAAAACGACAAAAGGGAATGTGATAGAGCGGACATGAATACTTCTATGTGCTCCAAAGAAACTGCTATAGTGCATTTATGTGTGTTAGGGGGTTGCGTGCCATGTGGTGGCAGCGCCACTTTAGGCAGGGTTTTATTTGACTCTATTTCCTGTAAAACGCCAAGCCAGCGATGGAAACCACAGAGGCAGACTGTCACATTGCTAAAACCAGAAATGGGCAAAACACAGGAGGGGCACTTAGCCTCCAATTGGGTCAGCCTTGTTTAAATGAAGAGCTGTGCTACATAAGACATTCGAAAAATGATGTTGCAAAGATAATCAAAAAAAACAAGTGAAATATGAAGGCTTTACCTTGAGGATCTGACCATCACTGTCTAACACATAAACTGTGATCTCTACGTTCCGGGCGACGCTCTTTCCCCCCTTCTCAAACTCTCCCCTCTCCAGTGTGATGTAAAGGTCATTCCTCATTTCTCCTGCAGAAATAGGGGGGGAAAAAAATAGACATAAATTATGTGAGGGAGCAAACTTCATCAATAAGCCCACATGGGTTTTTCAGAGTGATTTCTCTTTGCCAGACCTGAATGTAATTTTACATTTCAGCCGGCGTGAAAATAAGCTCAAAGAAATGACATTTCTGCTCAGAGTCAGTGAAAGGAGGTAGAAATGAAAAGTAAAAACTAATAAAAAAAGGTGTAGAAAGGTCCAAATTTATTGTTATAATAACATAACAGTCAGAAGTAAGAAGTCAGAAGTTTGTCTCCCCCTCTGGTCACCGGCGGAAGCCGTACTCAGAGTTCTTACCACCCTACAACTCCCAGCTACCCCAGCACACACTTCCTGGATGCCACACACCTGACTCTCATTCATTCATCAAACACAGCTTACTTAAGCGATGGACTGAGTTGAGCTCAGTGCAAAGTATTGTTTGTGCCTCTCTGCCCTCTGTTGCCGAGTGGTGTAGTTGGACCTGATCTTCTGTTTCCTGCCTGCTGCCGGATCTTGTCTACCCGATCTCTCCTCTGATGCTCCCATGCTCGTTATTCACTCCTGCCTGCCTGACCCTGATTGGTCTTTTTAGCCGAGCTAATAAACCTGCTGCATTTCATAATTGTTTCATAATTTGAGTATCAGTATGCAGCTGATGAACAGCAGTTTGCTAACTCTTAAGCTACTGTCACACGGCCCTTACAATGCGCGTTTAAGTGACTACCTTCAATGAAAAGCGTGTGTAAATACACGTTTCAGGCTTCTGCCTTTAAAATCTCGCATTCAAGTGTAGCTACGCAAGTTTCTACGATTGTTTCCAGGCTCTACTTACAAAACACTTAGCCACTGAACGTTCAAAAGTAAACCTGGTTGAATTTTGACCAATCAGACTTGGATTTGGTAGTGATGTAAAGATAGCGTCCCTTTAAAATATGGAAGTACCAACCCTTTAAAAGATTCCCAAAATTTGCACCACTTTGACCTTTCACACCAACCGTCTCCAACTATAGGTGGAGGACAATGCACTAAAACAGTAGAAAAAGAAGAAGCAGCCCCTCCCTGCTGGTCCTGTGTGAACACCATGGGCTAAATGCGTTGTTCAAGAATGTACGTTTGGCGCATTCTTGAACACGCATCACGTGTCTAGTGTGTGCGTAGCTTGAGTCTAAGTGGTGAAAAAAAAAGTTCTAATTGCCTTACATTTGTTATGCAGAGTCTCAAAGGAACAAGCTTCCGTAAAGGTTAGAAAAAGACATATATACATGCAGACCACAGACTTTTGTTGTAGCTGTAGCTGACTGTGCAGTACCCAAGCTAGGAGAACATTATGTGCACCTATAGCTTCTTTAACACCTAGTAAAAACTGATCTTCTGTCCTTTATAACAGAAACCATGGAAACTGATACCTTTTTGAGGGGAGATAAAGCACTTCATTTTTTACATACTTCTCTGATTGGAAATTTTAAATGACAACAAAAGATGAGGAGAAATACACAGGCTGGTCCAAATCCAGTAGTAAAAAAAAAAAAAAACAAAAGGGGCAGACGGCATCCTTTGCCCTAGGGTGGGCTTACAGAAGCAGAAAGAACGGGAGCACTCAGCGTTAAGGGTTTGTAACTAAAGGGAAAAAAATGAACATAAATCAGTGTTAGTGAGCCAGTGAGGGGGTTCTACCGCCTTTCTATCTACCTAAAATAACGAGCTTTCTTCACTGACACTTCCTTCTGTTATGTAGTCAAAAAGGAAGCAAATCCAAACATTCTATCACATTTTCTCATGCATAGATAAATCTACACATGAATGTTTTGTCTTTTGCTTTCATCTTCCAATTCAAGGGGGCTGCGCGTTTGTTACCAAGACAACAAAGACCCCATTCAACAGGGCCCGAGGGTCTCTGCAAGGGTGTGTCGTTTAGAGAGGAAAGCACTCTCACGGGAGAGAGGAGAGGAATCAGGTTTCAACCTCGAATCCTGATGAGAAAGACACGTTTGTCCTTAAATTGTACAAATATTTGGTTCAATTATATTTCAGATAAACAAAAATATATAGACTTAAATATGTATCAATCTAAACTAAACTGTTTAAAGCAGGTATTAAGGCGTATAGCAATTTGAAGGTTTTACTAGCTAAACGCCTTGCTTGAATGCTACATATTTATACAAAACATTATGTGAAAGTTACATTTTAAGTTCCTAAATTCTTCTTTAGCTATGAAGGAAAGCTGAGCTGGTGTTCATTCCCAGATAATGTTAACACCTAGTAGCAGTGGAAGCAGTTTATTTTTTTTTTTTTTTTAAACTATAAGCAGTTGTTTTCAAATAACACGAGTTTGTAGATTTATACCATTATTGTTTAAAGCTAACACTATGTAAAAAAATATATATATATATATTGAAATGGAGAAATTAAGTGTTGTTGTTTTAAAACTGCTTTAAATTGATATTAGATCAAGGACTTTTATATGAATGTGTAACATTTAGATGTTGAAAACATTTCTTTCCATGCTGTATAGATATTTTTGTTTACAAAGTTCCTATGACCAAGCCAATTCTAAATATCTAATCAGATAAAAAAAAAAAAAAAAAAGAAGACTAAAATATAGTGTCTTGGTCGACATATTTTTTTGTCTTTTAAAGAAAATCACTGTAATTACAGCTCAACTTATTGCAAAATGCGCTTAATTGGCAGATGACTTCAGAGAGCAGCTTCGGAAATTCTCATGCGACTCATTTTTGCATTTTCTTTTGACATCAACTGACTATGTTTTCCCTGATTACATGCAATGCGTGAAATAAATGTACACGACAGCAAGACAAGTGAGAAATGCGTTTGTGCTGGACCGGTTAGCAGTCTAATCGACCGATAAATTATCCGTGTTGTCTCTCGAGGGTGTTGTTAAATGTTTAAGGGCATTCATGTTGTCTTATTGATACGTGAACCAGGACCTTAGCATTTTTAAACAACAAAACAAAGCGAGTTGAGAAGGGTTCCTTTAAATTAAATTGAATTAAAAATACTAGAAGCATTAGCTGAATTGATTTTTTTTAAACATTAAATATTCTCTATAATGGAATGGAATGGAAACAAGTTTATTTCGAATATATATATATATTAAAAAACAAAACAAAAAGAATGAACACACATAATTAAAAAAAAAAAACAATATAAAGAAAAACATTCACGCTCAAGAACCGTTATAAACACAAACAGAAAATTTTTTTTTCTTTTTTTTTTTTCCATATATGAACACATATATTACAATTAAACAATTTTACATATTCGAAAAGGAGTGAGAAGAAGTATAAACTTATATAAACTCACCCTCTATTCCTCATTAATATTAATTACATTAGCAAGCAGCTTCTTTATTTATATACAATGTTTTATAAGGTATAATAATTTTCACAGAGTACTGTCCTAAATACTGAGCATGAATTATGATTGAAAAATACTATGCGCATATTAAGATAAGAATAATATACACATACATATTTTTACATATGTATACTTACATACATATATACATCTAATATCCATCCGATATATTTGAATATCGTTTTAAAATCATATTTTTATATCTTATTTTAAACAGTTTTATGTTTGGACATTGCTTTATTTCATCTTCTATACTGTTCCACAGTTTTGCTCCACAAATAGAAACCCTGAAACATCTTCTATTTGTGCGTGCTTTGTGTATGTAAAAATTTTTGTTTTCTTCTCAAACTGTACTCTCCCTCTCTTTTCATGAATAATTTTTGTATATTTGCTGGTAGTATACTGTATGTGGCTTTGAACATGATTAATGCTGTAAGTTTCAATAATTTTGATTGTAAGAATAATGCATGTGTATGATCCAGATAGCCCACGTTATGTATGATTCGTATCGCCCTCTTTTGAAGAATTAACAGTGAATGTAATGATGCTTTATAATTGTTTCCCCATACCTCCACACAGTAGTTTAGATACAGTAGCACCAGGGAACAGTATAGAATATAAAGGGATTTATAATTTAGGACAAATTTTGCTTTATTTAGCACTGATATGCTTGTAGACAACTTTGATTGTATGTATTTGAAGTACTATAATTGAAGTCTATCATTTGAAGTACTGACAAATATAATGAGATACACAGGTTTTTACATAGAAACAAACGAATTGGAAAAGATCTCACCTGGCATAATGATGTCAGAGAAGCCCAGTTTCCTGGTGATGGACACACCCCGAGTGAACAGGACCATATACTCCCGCCTCAGCTGCTCGATGTCTCCGTGGAGGAGCTGCAGAACCACAGCCAGGCCTGAAACACCAGATAATGGCAACCTTGAGTGCTGACTGAGAATATTTTGCACCACATCCACGAGCCTTTTCTCCTTTTTGGCTTCATAAAAATGTAGTATTGGGCATCTAAGACAGCGTTTTTCAACCAGTGTGCCGCGGCAACTTTGAATGCCCTCATTAACGATCTCCACAGAAATCAGCTCTGTTCATCCTGGCCCCTTAAACAGAGTAGTTAGGAATATAAAAGATCATAAAATTATGTTTTCTTTGTGTTTATTTGATTCTATTAAATACATTTTGATAAGAATGAAGATACAGCGATTTAGCTGCAGCTATAACTGTTACCGGAAATATCCCGCACCTTTAACTGTCTCCGCCAATCGTTCTTGAAGGCTGAATCGCATGTCATCAGTCTGACCAATCAGAAGTGGTTAAAGTCTTCACTTCCTTGTTTAGATTTAGCTCAAAAAGTCTCTCAGTTCTAACAAAAGTACCAGCTAAAGCTCGTGTTTAGCGGTGTAGCTTTCCACAGAATCCGGTATCAGACCGTGGAACAAGAGAACAAAACAATGAAGCTTAGAGACGCTGGTCTTTCTGCGGTCGCGGATTTTCGGCACTACATCTCCCATGATGCATTGGGTTAAAGCGTCTGTCTTAGCGCACAATGAGCCTCTCCTCTTAACATCTTTAAACAACGAACACACATCAAACAGTTTTTGAATCTTTTAATACTTTATTACATCTTTTGAAAACAACAACTGAGCTCAGTTTTTCTGAACATCACAAAAATGCATTGAGATTCCTGTCGATCACAGACGTTTTCCCTTCTTTTTGATCTGGGTCGATTTTTGTCAAAAAGTGTCAGGCTCAAAAAGGTTGAACATCTAAGACATCAAGACCGTCCTTAGCATCAAAAAGGATCAAGCAGTGAATAAAAGTAACCACGAAGAGAAAGAGGCCCATGGTTTAAATTGAGCTTTTTTTCAAGGAAAACCTACAAATCATCTGGATCTCATGAAGAATATATTCATGCCCTAACTTGAGATATCAAATTGAAAAGTAAATTGAAGCATCAACCCACATTAGGAGCTCACAGTGCCGCCGCTTATTGATGTGTGTGTGTATGTGTATAAGCCCTGTTCATTTTGAGGAGAAGCAACCGCATAAACAACAAATTCAAGTGCCAGAGACAAGATGAGGATAATTACTGTTGTGGATGTGCTTTGGGGGAGTTAGGAGGCACTGATGCAAAGGTTTATTAGCTGTGAGATGTTCAAATCACTGGCAGTAAACAAGGAGACGTGACTCGTTTGCAGACCTGATGGTTACATGCTTGACTACACTGTTCTAGACGAGGCACCAAGTTGGAAACAAAAGTTTTAGCAACTTTAGATGATGAGAAAGCTAACTAATGTTAATGCAAGGGTAACTTATACAAAACCAGTGGGAAAAAAAACAAAAGCTTGTTTCACTCTTAAAATACAAGCGGCAAATTCGGAGACTTCCCGTTTGATCCCAGTTTAAAAAATGAAAGCAACCAATTCACTATAGAACCACTAGAGGGCTTATCTCTCAAGTAATACGTAAAACAACCTAATTTTAAACAGAAATAAATGTATTTGACTGACAAAAAACTGCTCTTCAAATTTCCCAAATCCTATATTTTACTTAATCTTTTACAATCAAAACAGTCCTGAAAAAGGGGTGTGGCCTCTTGATTGTCATGTGACTGTTAATTCTCAGTTGTACTACAGCCTCACAGTGAGAAATTTCCTCCCATAATTTGGAAACGTCACTTTTATCTACAGGGATTTTAACAATTAGTGACACAATGATTGTCAACCGCTGTCAGACCTGCTTGTGTTTTCCGTCTCCCTGTTATCAGGAAGTTCAGGAACCGAAGACTTCATATCTGGTGAAGACGTTGGTAACCATAGGCATCGATATATCGCCTACTCCAGAGCCCAGGAGGATGTCACACACTCACTACCCAAAGCCTTAGTCACAACCGTCCTTACGGCGAGATGCAGGCTGCATGCGGGCTCAAAAATGGGAAAACCTGTACTGGGCATGGGGTACAGGTGGCCTGCACAAAATATCAAGGTCGTAGACCGCTCAGTGAACCCGTAGAGCGACGATGTTCATGAAGATTTTTGTATGGACTTGCTGCGGGATACAGGTTGTAACAAACACTAACAACACACAAGGGTAGAGTAAGGGAAGTAAGTGAGATGTAGGCATGTCATTTGGATTTTTCCTTTTTTCAATGCCCCCCAAAGTGTGTACGACAGCATCAGCAACTCATTATAGATGTGTGTAAAACTAACATTAACCTTATGAATACTTCATGAGACACTTACCACCCGCACAACAGTTGTGCGTTCCATTTTCAGCTAGCCTCACAGGAACTGCAAGACACACCTGTGTGCCCCCTTAAAATGCAGCCGCTCCTCTCAATGACGCTCAACAGGCCTGGACAACCCAGAAACCCACAACGCCCATCCAGGTCAACCCCTTTACGGTTGTGACTAAAGCCTATCTATATTAAAGTTTCATGGTAAGACATAGTGACTGATAGTGCTAGTCTATAGCAGAGATGGGCTACTCTAGGCCTTAAGGGCAGGTGCGTGATTTCCAGATATCCAACCCCTACTCCTGACTGATTTTACCTGGTTCAGGTGTGATCCAGTCCGATTAAAACATGCCAGAGCAAGGTATGTTGGAAAACATGCAGGAATGCGGGCCTGGAGGCATGAAGTTGCTAACCACTGGTCTATAGAATCCCAATAATTAAGCAAGGTAGCACATCGCGGTAGCAACAAGATTGCAAGATGTTAATATGCTTCAGCAAATTTCACGGTTATTTTTTTTTTTTTAGTGAAACTGAGATCAAATTAAATGACCTTTTTGTCACTGGAATCAATAGAGTTACAATTAATAAAAAGATGTATAAAGGAAAAAAAAAGGTCTTCGTGTTGGTTTAACTACCGCACAGTCTTAAAAAATGGGGGAAAAAACTTGAACAAACTAGCAAAACTACCGTAAAGTCCTGCAGGAACATGTGGCTTAAAGGATTAATGGAAGCAGAAAGGATTATTTCAAATGTATTCAGGCATAATCTGATCTCATTTGGACTCAGCTTTTGGCTTTCACTGCACACTCATAAACAGTCAGGCTTTAAAAGCTATCTACCGCTAGCTTTAATACTGCTTTGATTAAAAATAAATGTATTTAAAAAGCAAAACAGAAATTTTCCAACCTTTTTGTTCCCGGCAAAGTCGTCCCCCCCCCCCCCAAAAAAAACAAACAAACAAAACAACAACAAAAAAACAAGGACAAACAAAAGAGAGTGAGCTGTCTGTTCTGCTGCCACCCACACAGGCGTGTGGAGGTGGGAGCTGAATTACCTTTTCTGACTCATACCAAGCCCAAAAACTCGTTTTATAGACTATGTCATACAAAGACACCATCTTCGCGTATCAACCTTTTGCTTTGGCAGATAAATTCAACAACCTAAAAGATGCTCTGACTCTGAAAAGCAAAATAAGAAAGAAATCCGACTGTTTTAAACTTCAAAACCAAAAAAAAAACCAGCTTGTATTTATATTTCAGGAGCAGCACAGTCATGTCTTCTTAGATATTTAGCTAGTGATTTGAGGATTTTGGCTCAGACCAAAAAAAGCCGAACGCTACAAGTAACCTCAGATGCCTAACAGGATCTATACACACCGTTGAAAACCTTTAATGAGCACACAGATCTATGAATCTGATTCTATTCCATTTTACATTAACCCTCCCCAATTTCCTAATGTTTAGGGATCAAATGTTTCTATAGTAAAAAAAAAAAGAAAGATTTCAAAATTTCTGTTTTATGGTAAATGGTGTATACTGATGTACTACCTTCCTTGAAGGCCCAAAGTGCTTGACAGTCACATCCTCATTCACACACTAATGGCGGCTCCGCTGTCACATGGTACAGGCATGTGATGCGTGTTCAAGAACGGACTAAACTGACACTATTGAATGCACTTTTAGCACACGGTGTTCACACTGGACTGTCGCTACCTGATACTAGCGCATGAACCGGGAGTTCAATTCAATTTAATTTTATTTGTATAGCCCAAAATCACAACAACAGTCGTCTCGATGGGCTTCAAAGTGAAACATGAACTCAAAAGGATCATGAATACATAGAGTTCAATAGGAAAATACTAAACTGAACTAACAAACTGACTAAGCTATACTGGCATCCCTGCCCTTAGACCCCCCTTCGCAGTAAGGAAAAACTCCTAAAAAAACGGATTCGAAGAAAAAACGAAGAAACCTCAGGGGTGCCCACATGAAGGAGGGATCCTCCCCCAGGACGGACAGGTGATTTACCAGGACTCAAAGAGGAGAATTAACTTATCTAACTCTACATCTATATATTTAAAGTCCAGCAGACGAGCTTCATCCAGCCGTGGTTGGGGGGACAGTCAGGGACGCGAGTCGAGCAGGAGACAGGATCCACAGCCAGGTGTAGGAGCAGGAGCAGAGACGAGGTACACGGCCAGGAACAGAGCAGAGACGAGCCAGAGGCAGGAACCACAGCCAGGTGTAGGAGTTAAGTTAGTTATAAGCAGCTTGGTGTGAAATTTCAAAGCTGTGAAAATCTCGCGACTCTTGCTCCAGGTGTTTTTCTTTCAAATCCTTACCCCTCTGGCTACTGTTACTCCAATTGTGCAGGCATTTAAAGCTGTAGTGGTGTCCAAAAGTAAAGTTATTTTTGAAGAAGGAATCGTAGCAACCAAGGGCTGGCTATCCCTTCGTTAGTAGGATGTTCCACATCACGCTATGGCGTCGAGGAGAAACACATTTCTTCCTGTGAGTGTGCTCTGAAGCACAGAAATTTACATTTAACTGTAAGTATTGTGTTTTTGCATGACTTGTTAACCCTTGTGCTGTCTTGGATGACCCCGCCCTTACTTTGACATGTTCTCCCTACCATGACTAAGGTGGATAAAGGTGGAAAAATTTCATGTAATCCATTGAACCAGTGAAGATCACAAATCATTGAAAAAAAAAAGGTTCAGAGCTCTGTCTAGTGGGTCTAGATGACCCAACTTCCAACGGTAAAGTGCCTAGGATAGCACAAGGGTTACAGTTATAAAACTACGCATTAAAGTAGGCAGCCTGCAACTATTGATGACATCATCGAGTGGTAGTAACGTCTGAATTTGGTGACTTTTTTTATCTCTCCGCTTGGATGGATAAAAAAAGGGGTGGGGAGAAGCTGTAGGGGCAGGGAAGCTATTCGGATTCGCCCTTGGTATCGTATAATTCCAGCCAGGCACAAACCGCAATTATGAATTTCTCCTTCATGATTCATTTTCAAAGGGTTGGTACTTCCGTGTACTGAAAAGGATGCTTCCCATCCGTCACTACCAAATCCGAGTCCCTGACTGGCCAAAATTCAACACGCATTAAATTCCTCAAAAATGGACTTAAAAACTAGCTTGAACACAGGAGCCTGAGATGTGCATCTACACACGTTAACTTCTCATTGGAAGTGATCGCTTGATTGTGTGTTGCCGAGGCCGGTGTGAATGTCGCATTACACGGGCA
The DNA here is from genome assembly GCA_023969325.1 of Oryzias curvinotus. Classification (NCBI taxonomy): domain Eukaryota; kingdom Metazoa; phylum Chordata; class Actinopteri; order Beloniformes; family Adrianichthyidae; genus Oryzias; species Oryzias curvinotus. The sequence goes on from CM043728.1 coordinate 9,718,462, forward strand.
CTAACCTCACCCACCAGGAGCAATGTCTTGCCCAAGGACGTTTCAACATGTGGGCAGACAGGGCAGTAACCAAACCTGAGGTTGACCGCTCTACCTCAGCACCAGTCATATTTCACAATTGGAACAATGTAATCCCCCCTCAAAAAAAAAAAGGGGAAAAAAGCCCCTAAATTTACAGCTGTAATTTGCTGTAAATTCTTGCTGGCGCTAAAGCTGTTAAACTGTTCAACTGTTTATCCTGCGCGTGCATAATGCTATCAAAATAAAAGCCTGAAGCAGCACTTCCACGTGGTGGAAAGCCTGCTGCGCTCTGCCATTATGCCCGTCTTTCATTGTGCCTGTGAATAATTGCTTTTGGTCGCAGAGTTTCAAAGATTAAAAATGTCAATGTTTGCCAGCAGGCATAAAAGAGTAAAACACTTAAAAAAAAAAAAAAAAACAACTCTTGAATGTGATGGAAGTTCAGCTGTGACAAGAGAGAGCGTTATCTCTTGATGTGTTATCTTCTGTTAATCTGATCCCGTGAGCCTGCTTGTGTTTTATCGTTGGTAATATTGCCAGGCAGCAGAAGCAGGATTAGACAGCAAACAAAGCTGATAAGTGAACCTGATAAACATTTAGTTGAAAACCCCAATATGAGATTAAAAGAAACCACATCAGCAGAGAGATGCCTGGATACAGCCAGTGACTGTTTAGTATTCTACCATTTCTCAGCTACTTGTGTAATTATTTTATACTTCATCATCAGCTAAAGCACAAAGCTTCTACATCACCGCTCCTTCCATGAAAGCTTCAGTACTGCTGGAGCCTTAGTCACATGCACCCGTACAGGCGTTGACCTCTACGGGTACTGCTGGTTTTTGGGTCAAGGGTCGTAAAAAAGAGCGGCTGCATCTTAACCCATAAGACACCAGACCCATTTTGACCTAAAAATATGTGTATTTATTTGGCCTGCACAATATATCGCAACATTTGTTATCGCAATATCAAGCTGTACAATACACACAACATGGCGACGTCCGTATCACAAAAAAATAGCGACTGATTGACTTCATTTTATTGGAGCAGGAAGTAAACCATTTTCCAGGTGTGACATCACACTCAATTAGTCCAGTTCTCATGAATGGTCAATGTCGCTCTTAGCTTGCCTGAAGAATACCCCGTACAGATTTGCCCAGCAAATGTAACTAAAGTTTTACATAACACTGACTGTGCGTTGATTGCTTTGGATCACTGATGTTATGCATCTTGTGCTTCCTAAAAGCTTCAGTTTTGTGTGACATTTCTTCTTGGAAATGATGGTCTTTTGAGGGAACATGAAACTGACTCTGGTTCGTCTAAGACGTCTTTCCTAGTTTTAAAATATTCATTCCCCCAAACGCAAAAAGGTCTGAATCATCAACTTCCTCATAAATCACACAATGTCCAGCTCTTTGTCGATGATACATGTTTCGCATTCTTACAACAAAATATGATAAATGTAAGGAGTTTGCTCTTATTGTAGAGGGTTAGGGATTCTTCTTGTTTTAATCGCTTGTTGTCGGAGTGGTTTTGGAAATGTTTCTATGAGTTGGTCCACTCCTAAAAAGGTTTACCACTGCTTCACGTTTTCTGTTTTTGGAAAAAGTGCAGCATTCGGGAAGATTGAGATCACTTTGCTTCCCCTATTGTTGAATAAAACCATCAAAAAAATCCTTAAAAACTGATATTTACCCACACGGTTTTTAGATTGGTAAACTAGTATGTGCGAGCACGTGTGTGTGTGTGTAAGTGCGTATGTTTGTATCTGTATGCATATGTTAGTGTTTGTGCATTTTTGTGTTTGTGTGTGACCACGCATGTGTTTGTTTTATGTATGCATATGAGTGTACATGTATGCATTTGTGTGAGGTGCATGCGTGTGGTATTTTTGTGTATGGATATTTGAGTATGTGTGTGTGTGTGTATTCATTTGTGTGTGTGTGTGTTTATCCATTTGTGTGTTGTGCACACACATGGATTTGTCCGTTTGGTGTGTTTGTGCATGCATGTTTTTGTGTGTCCATGCACACTCGTGTAAGTGTGTGTGTGCATACATGCATGTGTGTTTATGCACTTGTGTGTGTGATGCATTGCATGTGTTTTTGTGTGTGCGTATGGATATTTCAGTGTCTGTGCACATGTGCATTATTGTGTGTGTGTTTATCTTTTTGTGTGTGTGCACACACATGGATTTGTCTGTTTTATGTTTATGTATGCATACGTGTGTGTCTGTGCATGCATGTGTTTGTGTGCCAATGCACAGTCATGTGAGAATTTGGATGTGTGTGCATGTGTTTGTGTGTATGCCGGAATGTGTGTGTGTGTGTGATTGCAAAACACACTTCTTTGAGACAGTTGTGGTTGTTCTTTGACGTCTGTGGAACTAAATGTTCTGATTTTTCATCAACTTGTTGCCATGGGAAACCGCTGATGCTGTTGTTCAGAATGATGTGAATGCAGCTATTTATACAAACTGTCTGGGTTCTTATGCAATTACAGGTTTCCTGCACAATCAAGACTGACCCACTCCGAAAAAGAGGAACTTCTCACACTGAAGCTGCTGCCTGGAACAAAACCGACTAACTGGCAAGATGCTGATGATGTAAGACTGCTGCTTTACAACAACACAAGCATTATGAAAGATGGAAGGCATCACAAACACTAAAAACTCACAGAGGTTCATCTGAGATGACAGGAAGCTGAAGAGATTCTCACCTGTGTTGGATCCAGAGAGATTGTATCTGGAATTGGCTCTTTTGATGATATTTTCATGGATCTGGTACCACTCACTCTCTGTGTTACACCTTAGGGAGAAAGAAATGAAGCTTCAGTTATGATTTGGGGGGGGGGGGGGGGGGTCACATTTGGTTATACTGTTTTTGTAAATGCACCATGTTTTCTAATAAAAATTAAAGATGGCTGCCTTTAAAGCGATTGTTTAAGCCTTAGGCATCAGCAGGAAGTGACCACCACCCCCCACCCCCCTAAAAAAGGACCATCTAAACCAGTTTTGTATTTCTGCTTTTAAAAAGTCTCAGGTTTATGTTTACGAGCTCTACGTACAGAATGCACAGCCATCTTTTTTTTTTTCTTTTTCAAAAACAAAATGAAAAAGAAACGAAAGAAATATAGATACATAAATAAAACAAAATGATGAAAAGGAGTGAGTAGAAAAAAGTCTTGTATGTACCCACCCACTTTTTACAACACCTTATATTGGGCATATTTCTATTTAGTGTTTTTTTTATTCTCAAAACATTCCATCTACCCTCTGTATATCAATTTCCATTCATGTAAAGTTCCAGTAGTGACATCCTATATATTTTTTTTAAATACTTGTAAACTTTTGCTTTATTTCATTAAAATACATTCCATACATCCACACCACATTATCTTTTTTTGTAGTACGAATGCGCTTCAGCCGTTTTCTTAAATCGTCTCTGTCCTTGAACATTTGTTGTGTTTTTACTCGAAGTAGCTGGTTTCTGGTTTTAAACCGTTTAAGTTTAACTAGTTCCCATAATTTCAATAAACCCGATTTTAAAAACATTCAAAAGCATTTGTATGTGTCCCATAATCCACACTATGAGCTTTTTTTTAGATGTATAAAGACTGTGAATTTGTTGTATAAGTACTTTCCCAAACTTCTACACTGTACTGCAAATATGGTAGTATTATTGATGAAGACATCAGTAAACATGATTTGGGAGTGAGTGTATGACGTGTTTTTCCCAACACTGCCATGTCTTTTGGAGGTTTAGCTCTGACTTGATTAATTTGTGGCTTCCATCTTATTTTGTGGTCCATAACTACCCCAAAGAACTCGATTGAGCTTTTGAACGGCGTTGAAATTTAAACCAGTTTAACTTTTTTTTTTTTTTTTTTTTTTTTTTTAAACTTGTCCTGTCCAACAGCTGGGCAAACAGATGAGAGCTGAAGGCCTCTTGTGTTGGACATATTTTACTTTAACAACAGGGGTTATTAATCTTCAGACAAATCAGAGGTATGTCTGAATAAACCCCTTTTGTAATCGAGGCCAAACTTTATTCATTTTAATTACTTTTGAAATTCTTTGGTGTTGGACCGGACGGAAAAGGAAAGGAGGGAAGAAGAGAGAGGGATGCTTGAGAGGAGGGGGGATAGCAAGGTGATCATAGGAGGGGGGAGGGGGGGTAAAACCATGAAGCAGCATAAAGCAACAAGCTTTCGGTAGGGTACAGATAGAATACAAATCTCACAGGGGCGGGGCCTGTCCACGCACACACTCAAATGTTATAAACACACCTGCTAGCTGCAAAAAAGAATACACGACAACATGAACACAATACAGATAACGTTCACACAACCAGTTTGAAACCAGTTTAACTTTGACCAATAAAGGACTTGAATTTGGTAGTGACGTATGGGGTAGCGTCCTTTTCAACTCGAAAGTGTTCCGCATTTGAGTAGTTGGTTATGTTGGAGAAATTCATGATTGCGATTTGTACCCGGTTGGAATTCTCTGACACTAAATCTTCTACATGTTGGAATAGAGCAGTGAAAGAAAAAAGCCATTTCACACCAAACCTCTTCCAACCGTGGGTACTGCACTTGTGCTAGTATCGAGTAGTGACAGTCCAATGTGAGAGACCCCGCTGATTAAGCATCACGCGTGTACGTAGCATGGGGGCTGACTAGAACGGCTCCGGGTTTTTGGGTTGTCCGGACCTGTGGAGGGTCAAAGGGGAAGCCCAGGTGTGTCTCACAGTTCTCCACCTTAAGGGACTTCATAAGAATGGAACGTACCATTGTTGTGGGTGTGGTATTCGTAAGGCTAATGGCAGTTTTACACGCGTGTGACTTACAAGTGATGTTGTATGATGTCCTTATGCCACACTTAGCATGAGGACACGCCGAGTTACCTATAACCAGCACACGGGGTGTGCGTACGTACTTCGTAAGTATTACGTATACTTAAGTGTCCTTAGGACGTCTCCGGGACGCTCATGCAACTACGCTCTGATTGGTGAATTTCCAAAATGTGAACAGTCAGAGAATTAGGAGATTCACTTATCCAATGAACAGAACTAACGGGCTTTTCATTTAGAGGGTTGAAAAAATGTATACAACACTCCTACATCTCATCTACTTTCCCTCTACTTACCCTCGCGTGTTCACTACATCCTGTTTTTCCCAGCATGCCCGTAGAAACAAAATGTATTTTCACTCTGCAGGTTCACCAAGCGGACTACGGTCTATATTTTCTGCACAAGCCACCAAGCCGTAAGGTCAGTTAGGGTTTAGAAATGCGTCAAATTACAGGCGACGGGTATTTTTACACTAAAAACTCCTTTGAAAGTATTTGTACAACCAGCAAAAGATTCAGCACTTTTATGCAGTGGAGTCCAATGATTCTGCAACTAAAATTCTAACCTCATCTTTAAAAGGAAGAAAAAGAAGGCGAACAGATTAGGTGTCAGATTATTTTAAATAAAGATAGGAAGTGAGGGATTTGGGCAGATGAAGACGGAGATAAAAAAAAAAAGAGTAAAAGAGAAACAAATAAAGAGAGCGATAGAAAGGGATAAAGTTAACGATACACAAAAAGAAACATACAACAAGAGGGAATAATAAAAAGAAATATTAGGATAGCGAGATAGATAAACAACGAGACAGAGATACAGAAAAAACACAAAGAGATAGATAATGACATAAAGAATTAGACTTATTTTTTGTTAACAGAAAAATAAACAAAGTTAGATGACATATTTCTTTCTTTTCATATTTGTTTTGTTTTCAGAGAAAAACACTTTGAAAGAATTTGGCCGGTTGGTCTGGTCCAGCTCCAATCTAGGTCAAACTTCTGTGTCAACGGTAGCTTTTTTTTTTACCCTTCAGGGTATTATGAGGCCAGACTGTATTGAACCACAGAATGCTGCCACTGCAACAGCTGCCAGTCAATAAAGCACCAAAGCTCGGAAGCATCGCTCAAAGGGAACTGCAAATCTTCACTTTTTTGTTGTTGTTTTTGTTCTGGGAATCTCATCTCCGAAACTCACGTGTAAACTTTCAGCAGGTGGTCATCCTTAGAGTCTGCCGGTGAGGAGATCGGCTATGCTGACCACAGCGCAGCCGAAAGGCCGCCTGTACTGCACGCTGCACAGGTTCTTCTTCTCCCCAGCTCCCATCCTCCCTGCACAGAGCAATAAGAAGGCGCCGAGAGGTTCAAATCCATGCAAGGCTAAAGAGGGGGAAAGCAGACATGATCTTTTTTCCTACCTATTCTTATGATGTGCACAACGATGTAGACATCTTTCCGCAGATCGCTGCTTCCTAAATCCTGAAAGAGAGCCAAAGCAAGACGGTTAAGTCAACTCATAACAGCTTTAAGATGCTTCCTGGATGAACCTTTTTGAAATTGTTACTGCCCACCACAAACAGCGTGCACTGTCTCTCCGTCTTCTCCGGCGACTTGGGCAACCCGCTCTTATTCAGCCTGACGAAGAAGCGTTCGCTGCACAAAGCAAGACACAGACGAGAAGTGATGACACAAGCAGGTAAACGCTCGTCTCAGAGTCACAGCTAACCCCAATGGATGAAAATGAGTATTTGAAAATGCCAGGACACTGAAGGCACCACAACAAAGCTGTCTGAAAAGTTTCAAGAAAGAACAGCCTGGAGGGAAACCAGCCGGAGGCAAAGACAGATACACAACTCAACCAAATCCCACAAAGCTCTAAGGTAAAACATCTTAAATGTACGTAGCACTTGTGACTGCATCAAAAGCAAATGCTTCTTGATTCACTTCATCTCACATCCTGCTTTGATTTCACAAATATAATGAGTTTGATCCATAAAAGGACAACGCTCTTGAAAATGGGACGATGCATTGAACATCTCTGATGATTCACATCTGACATGAAGCAGTGAATCAGAAATTGATTTTGTTCTGTACTGTGATGTTCCGGAAATGTTACATCCAGAAATAAAACCTGTTGACTTCCGGATTGAAGCGCATTCCAAAAGCGAAATGATCTGGAGTCTCGTGGAATGTGGTCCAACTCCACAACTAAACACGCAGACTCTGATTCAGAAACCTCTGTGATTAATGCAATAAAGTTCATAGTGTCTGTAGTTACTAACTGACCCTCTTTGTTCTTTTGTTATCAGACGTTTAAAAATACCTGACATGTTTCGACAGACGCGTTCCGGGCAGCAAGGGGTGGAGTCACCTGTCAAAGTTTTACATCAACTGTTTTTATGTACGTCATGCACAACCACCTGATGTCATCTCTGACGACGACAAAACGCATCCTTCGAAAGATGTCAGGTATGTTTAAACATAAGCCGTGTCTGATAAAAGAACTAAGAAGTCAGCTCTATGGTTAGATTTGCAAAGTTCCCTCTTTTATTGTGGGAGTTTTGTTCCAAAAATAACCTGTGATAAGTCAAATCCACAAAGTGAGAATATAGATGTTTTAAGGCTGTAAAACCCCTCACTACACACTTGATAAGCTTTTCTCAGAAAGACTTTTCTGAGATAAAATTCTCACACTTTGCTCTCTCATTTAGACTCTTTAAAATTCAGTAAGTTCAAAATTATACAACAAAACAAAGTTCTGTCATTTAACATTGATGTACAACTGAACGCATTCTGTTGGGGAGATAGGACACGGAGGAGATATTTTCACAAAGGTCTACAGTCAATAAGGATGAAGAACAAAATGCGGTGCTAACCCTTTATCTTGTCACCGGCGACACAGAATTAGCACGCTTTTGACAATCTTTGACTATTTACGCGTTTAACGTGAATCATCTGATTGTGACGCGGACAGAACGGGGTTTTCATATTGGATGTGCGTCGATTTGCAACAAATCACTAACACAAAGTGTTGCCTAAGGGCGCAAAGCTGGTTTACAATGATTGTGCAAGCCAGTGTTTTTCAACCAGTGTGCCGTGGGAAATTGTCCTCATTAACTGATCTAAAAACATTTTCCATCTCCAGGTTATCAGCTCTGTGTTTATCCAAACAACAAAAAATACCAGCTAAAGCTCGTCTTTAGCGGTGTAGCTTTCCGCGGGATCCGGTATGAGACCGTGGAACAAGTGAAAAAAAACATGAAGCTCAGAGAAGCCAGTCTATCTGCCATCTGCAGCTGTTTGCACTACATCTCCCATGATGCATTGGGTCGGCGGCTGTTTGCACTACATCTCCCATGATGCATTGGGTTGAAGTGACAGCGTCTCAGTGCACAATGAATCTTCCTTGTTAAACATCTTGAAACCACAACGAACACACATCAAACAGTTTTTAAATCTTCTAACTTAACTTTTAATACATCTTTTTGAAAAAACAGCTGCAACTTCCAGCTTTTTCTGCCACAATTATCACAATAATGCATGTGAGATTGTGGAGGGGCTGTAGATCAATACAGACAAGGTTTCTCCTTTTTCTTTTTTTTTTTTTTTTTTGCTGGTGTGCCGTGGCTCAAAAAAGGTTGAAAAACACTGGTGTAAGCAACTGAATACTGTAAAGTGTTACATATCAGCACAAGGCCGCCTCTCTCCGCTTCAGAATCAGCCGGTTTTACGTTAATTGCGTAAAACCAAAAAAATGACAGTGAAGCTAAAGCTCCGGTGTTAAAGGGTAAAAAAACCACGCAAACTTGCGCTAAAGTATTTGGGGGGAAAAGCGAGACCGTGAAAGGGGAACCGCAATGTAACGGGGCAACATTATTTTTATGAATCCTAATACTTTTGAAATGTCTTCCGAATGTGGGCGGGTTCTTTTGAATCGCAGGTGACCATTGGTTCTTGATAGCCAACTGTCAGCAGGTTAGATCAGTCTATTACTCATTCACAGAAATGGTTTAGTGATATTACCATGATTGGGGTTCACATTTGGCCAAAACTAACTTACGAGTCATGGGGTGACTAGACAACTTTAGTTGTCTAATGCTTGCATCTTCCCCAAACAAAAAGTGTTTAGTAAATAGTACATTTCTTTAAAAAAAAAATCCTTACAACCCAGTCCGAAAATTCAAATTCCTGTTTGCCAAAATGAAACTCCCTTTCTCACACAACCCTTCCCCTTCGTCCTCCACATACTCGCCGTAGTGCATGGTGTAAGCGGCGGCAGCAGAAAGAATTCCCCCCCCCCTTATATCCTGGCTGGCGAGCAAAGAACTAATCCAGTTAGGTGACTTTCACAGTCCGCAGATAAGCAGAGAGAAAAACCTTGTAATACAGCAGCGTCTGACCGTGCGCCAAGTCACTGGCGCCACTAACTGCTGGAGCTACAGTACGAGTGCAGAATTGAACCACCCCCCCAATAGAGCCGAGACATGCTGTCCATGAAATACAAACGTACCTAAAAACTGGGATGACTTCTAAAAGTCGAAACTATCAAAGTAAAAGCTCTTTTTTAATATAAAGTCAATGTAGTTTACTGTCTTGTATATGTAGGGCAGTGGGTCTTTTTATTTAACTGTCACTCATAATTCAACAGATCTTCTGGTGTTCCACTTGGAAAGTTGGCTCCCATCAACAGTGATGGAGTGTAGCAGAGTTTCTCATTCACGAGTTTCTTCCCGTCGAATTCCTCTCCATCATTCACGACTTTACCGTCCTAAACTTTCTTTGATTGAAGCCACAAAAGTTGGTTCCACGCCACTCCTATGTAGAAAAGTCTTCTGCTTCATGGCCGAAGCCTGTTGATCCCCAAACAGAACCTCATCTGCCTTGTGTGGCGTCAAAAATTTCAAGCTCCAATACAAAGGCTAATTGCAACCCCCCCACTAGCTCACCATCCTCTTTCCTGATCTTGATGAGTATATTGGCTCACACCATGAATAGTGGGAGGTGTCATTGGGGACGATGACCAGCTGACGTGTAAAAAATCTTGGATACATGTTGAGTCATCTGCAGGAATTTTTTTAAAAAAATCATGAAAATACTGACAGTAATTGATCTAGGAAGTACAAGACGTTTAAAAAAATTAAAGCGGGATGAGTGCGAGTGTTGGTATAGTAAAACACCGTCACATGAAGAGTCTGTATTGAATACAAAGACGCTGCCGTGGAGCATAGAAGCCCATAGTGTTGGCATGGCGTTGAGACAGTGGGTCAGAGTCCCATCTGGTCCGCAGCGCACACACAAACACAGATACACACACAGAAATTACCAGCCCATAGTGGAGCAGCAAACATGGCTTCTAGCCAGAGAGATTGTGTAAATGTGTTTGTGCCTCCCTGTTTCTGTATGTGCCAGACAGTGAGAGACAACATTGGCAGGCGGCCATTGGGAGAGTTTTCCAAAACGACAAGTGATGAAAACAAACGGGAAATTTCAAGGAGTTTCAAGAATTGAAATAACTTATCGTTTTTAGAGGCCACAAGAGGACAAAGAAAAGAGAAAAATAATGTCATGGGTATGGCTTTAATAGAAAAGGTGTAATTTGAAGCCCAGTCCCATGTCATTTTGATGGTTTTAGTTGAGCGCCTGATGCTGTATCACGAGGCAACAGAGAAACAGTTTAGTTTCTTTGGTGTCCAGCAAGTCATTTTTTTTTTATCTTGATATCTCCCCTTGGTTTGGACATCAAACTAAAATTTGCGCCATCAATAACGTATGAGTTTCAAAATAAAAGTGGTAACACTCTGACAGGCACGTTTTTCGTTCATACAAATCAATTCTTTGTATTAGATCTGCATCTGTTATCTGTACTAACGATTTTTAAGCTAAGAAAATTGCTGTAAGATATATAAAATAGATAAAGATATATATATATGTATATAATATATATATATATATATATATATATATTAATATAATATATAATTATATATTATATTAAATAATAATGACAATATTATATAATACAAAGTAAAATATATATACAAAGCAGACTATTCTATAAACACAAGTAAACATATAAAAGGACCATGCAATCTTGTGCTAAATACATAGCTTTTCCCTAATTCTCTTGTATGGTATTATTAAAAAAAGAACATTTTTTCTTAAGAGTGCAAAACCTATTAAAGACCCTTCAAATTGTAGAGTTTTATTACATAGACCTTTAACATCATTTCATTTCAAATTAAGTCTCCAAATCATCTATTTTTTTACACGACCTTGTCAAAGCAGATCCGTTTATTTAGAAAGGTCCTTTTTTTTGAGCAGAATGACTGTAATGTAGTGGAGCTGCTTTATAGGACTCATTTATCCTTAAAGCTGCTAGGAGTAAGAGCACATTTAGAACAAGCTTAAAGAATTTAAACTTTACAATATATATCATATCCTTGTCTTGCAAACTATGGAGAGGTGGGGGGGTTCAAAAGTGTTCCTTTTTCTTTCTTTTTATTTACCGTATTTTCCAGACTATAAGTCGCCCTTTTTTTCATAGTTTGGCAAGTGGTGCGACTTATACTCCGCAGCAACTTATATTAGAAATAAATTGAAATAAATACATTGTTAACCCTCCTGTTCTGTTCATTTGTGAGGAACAGAGATGATGTTTCTGGGTCAATTTGATGGATGAGGTATGTTAAGTGTTTAGAGTATGTTAAGTGACTCAGAGAATCAGCAAACATTTTTTTACAGTAAGATCTTGAAGGCTAACAACATAATATTCTATTTTCCAATGATTTCATAGATTCAGAAATGCAATAAAAATGACAACTGTTTCTACAAATACAGGATGAAAACAGAGTATTAGTTGGCCAATGATGCTTCATGAAAGGAATCAATAAATAAGTATGAGAAAGAATTACTGTGAAATTATGAGATAAACAGTCTGCTATGATTGTGTCATATGAGGTTGTGCAAGTTATTAGTTCTTAGTCTCAGATTTTGTCAAATAAATTTCCCGTCAAAATGCGACTTATAGTCCAGTGCGACTAATCTGTGTTTTTTCTACTTTATAATGCATTTTTGGGCTGGTGCGACTTATACTCCGCAGCGACTTAAAGTCCGGAAAATACGGTTTTCTTTATTTATTTATTTTATTTTATTTTAATGTATTTATTTATTTATTTACATTTTTTTTACTTTACTTTTTCAGATTTATTCATTTATTTATTTTCCCTTTTTTGCGGAGGTGGGGAGACGGGAGAATGGTGTTTGAAAAAAAAGAAAAGAAAAAACTGGCCAAGTTGTATTACAAATATGAAACTATATCTTTGTTTCATTGTATTTCATGTATGTAACAATTCTCTTTTTGTTTGCAATAAAAACAAATAAAAAAAGAACAAAAAAAAGAACCTGTTTATTTATTGACTGAAAAGAGTGGATTAAAATGTATCCCCTTATTTGTCACACACCTGAGTGTGTGTATCTTTTTTCTCACTTCTGACCCACCCACTACAGGAACTGTGACCCAACCCTGTAATGCTGAGTCAAGCCAGGAGGCATTTGAACCCACAAACTAACAGTCTCAGGCCAGACACTCTACTGCTAGCCCACTGAGGAGTGATGCTAACTAATCTTTGACTGGATGAATGATTACCTGAGAGGCCGGCCCTCCCGTCCATCATAAATGTGAAAGAAGACCTCTAGCTCCTCCCCCAGGTTGGCGCTCATTAGACTCTTGACGTGCACAAACAGGTGATGGGTGCTGGCGGGCGCAGGCGTTTCCTTCTTACGGTGCCGATTCTCCATCTGCAACACAAACAATAACCCTTCAAATGACCTTCTGGAGTTAGAAAGTTTGGTAAAAGCACCAAGTTTGTAGTTTACTGGCTTTTTCGATGCAATATCAAAGAGGTGTCTTCTAATTCCTGCCAATCGTGTCTGAGAGCTGCTGCATCTAGTGAAAACATTTCTAAGTCAAAGATCCAGCGAATCCACTGCGACATCCCACTCCCTTCTCATTTGACGTGGATTTGCATAAATATTTGAAGACAAAAAAATTGGCTTACATATATATGCATATGTGAATTTTCTCCACTATAAAGCACACTTAACCCTTGTGCTAACGCCAACGCACGTTAACGTTGGGAGTGGGGTCATCTGGACCCCACACGACAGTGCACTGAACCTTCTTCTTCAATGATCTTCACTGATTACCTGAAATCCTCTCCACCTTTATCCACCTTTGTCATCGTAGGGATACCACGTCAATGTAAGGGTGGGGTCATTTTGACCCCACAAGATAGCATAAGGGTTAAAAGTCTTTATATTTTTTTAATACTTGGTGCCTTATAATCCGGAGTGCCTTATATATGATTCAATTCTACTTAAGAGGGACACAGCGCTTTGTCAAAATGTTTGGTTGGGTGTTAATGTGACTATGCTAATTAATATGTCTAACGTGTAGCTGTATTGGCTTGTGTTTTTCATTTTTACGTGTCACTAACAAGGACGGGAGTTTGCATAGTGACAGTAAAGTTTGCACACAGGTTACAGCTATAATGAATACGCTAACGTGGCTAACGTGTAATGTGTCGCAATCAAATTCCAGAATTAGCGTAAACGCTAAATAATCTGTCCATTGTCTTCATTAAAGGGGCCTTCTAGTTCAGTACACCTTAAATAAAGACATGAGTTCAAATATAGACAATGCATTGATAGTGCGCCTTTTAATCCGGTGCGTCCTACAGTACAGCAAATATTGTCGTTAAAAAGTCGTGTAGTATAGAAGACTGCCAATAGCACCAGAGGACAACATCTTACAACTGTAACTATGACAGAAAATGTAGAAGTTATCATAAATATATATCATATCAAAACAAGGCTTGCAGAAAATGGTCAAATCCCAATTTTTAATAGAAATGACTTGTCCATAAGACCAGCCCTTCCAATCATTTTTCTTTAAGAAGCAATCTTTTTCCTACACAACCTCTTCACCTGGTTGCCTCAGATACAAGAGCATTGATATGACGATTCAGGCGGAATAAAATGTCACACCTCAGTGGGGTCTTTCACTCGCTGTGGGAGTTGCATACTATTTTAAAGTCAGTCCATATGAAAAAGATCAATAAGGGCTCACGCCAGCATAGCCACGCACTGTAAATAGCCTTCAAATCAATGAGAATATTGCAGCTTTGTTTGCACGGATGGCGGTCATAGCTGCTCAGCTAAAGTATCCACAGATTCTGCATAGCACTGGAGCAGATGAGACTGAAACACTGCCAGATTTACCCTTGTGGCTTCTGGGGAAAAAAATCAAAGAGAGAAGATTTGGTAAAACGGGATGTAAGTGGTGTAAAAAAAAAAAAGGAAAAAAGAACGAAAATTGGCATTTCAAACCTCTAACCAACCCAAAAATGCTTAATTAAGAGCAAAGGGGTAACTGCTACAGTCCGCCTGGGAGCATTAATTAAGGATGGTATAAAAGTAGGGTTTCCATTTCTAATTAAAACTTGATATGGACTACAGACATGCACAGTGTTGTGCAGCTGTAACTGTGCTAAAGCCTTTTGCTGCCAACTAATAACAAAAAATGTGAAATGACAAATTTTACATAGCCATTACAAAGTCAAAAAATGCCCTGCAGGCAGGCAGAGCAACTGAACCTACAATTATTTTACATAAACTGTCACAAATTACAGCCAAAGGCAGAAACACATCTCTGTTGCCTTAATTAATTAAAGCTGAATTATTTAAAGCAAATTTTTTAAAGCAGATTTAAAAAAAAAAAAAAGTAGTAGCCACCTAGTTTAACCCTTTAGCATCTGAGATGTCGCTGGTGACAGAAAAATAACACACGCTCTTTGAACTAACTCTTTAATCATTTACACAAATAAAGTCATTTAAACTTACTGGCAAGAAAAAGTGGCTTTACATCAAGATGCAACACTCTAGGCAACAAACCTCAAGTAAATTCTTATTAAAGCACACAACAACAACAAAAACCTTAGCATGTAACAAAAACATTAACCATTTGCTCCAATTGTAAAGATTTGATTTAAAATAATTTGTTTTATTTGGAAAAAAAGACATTTAAGTTAAAATATTTCTGGATAAACTAGGCTAGTTGTTTTTGTAGGTTATTTAGGTCAATTAGAAGAAAATTTGACTTTGCAATAGTAAAATTAGCATATACATTACAAATATTCCCCAAGGCACACCTTTACTAGAGACAAACTTCTACTTTTGCATCTTATTTGGTGGAAAAAAAATAAAAAATACCCATAAACTGATTGTTTTTCCATAAAAGTGCTTGTTTGAGAAACAATTTGTGAAATCTTAATAACAGATAAGTTTAACCCATTTTAACTTCGTTCAATTCTTGCGCTAAGCTAACTTTTACCTTTGCACACGCTAACTCTTAGCCTACCGCTACATAGCGAAGCTTAGTCTCCACTTATGACATTTAAAAACCTTCTAGAAAGAAACTTTTTTTTAAATTTAATTATTAACACATAAAAAATTAAAATTAAGATGCGAGACTTCACAAACACAACAGTAATCAACATGATGAACACATTTTGCTTTGTCACAACTCCTCCGTCTGACCTAAAAATACAACTGAGCAACACATTTTGAAGGCTGTGCACACGAGACGGCCGTGATTCTGTTTGGATGTAAAATGACTGGGTTTGTGGAAACCCTGATTTACGCTGTGGGATTTTGTAACAGGGTTATTTTAAGTGTGCAGCTCACGCCGCCCAGTGGGGGGGTTGTGTGTGGTTATATCACAGCTTAAGCATGACTAGACACAAAGGATAAACATGACAGTCTGGCAGCCCTGCAGGCGTCACGTGATGCTGTGGGCAATGAAAGCAGGCTGAGAGGAGGCGAAACACAGAAATGACATGGTCACGTCAGTCATCTTTTCCTCAACAGCAGAGTCTTCCAAGTGCCCATCAAATTACACAGTTCTTGAGAAGATTCTAGTATTTTCATATTCTTCCATTAACCCTCTAAAATGACATTCACTATTTGGTGATGTAAGATCTGTGAAAAGAGCAGGGATACAGCAACAAAAAGTGAATCATAAAGAACCTTTTGCAACCGCAAATTCAGAACCAAACCAGAGTTTTGAGTCAATTGTTGCGTCACCATTGACTGTATATAGGAATTGGACTGAGTAATCCATCCTGTCTGGCGTTCCAAACAGGAAGTACCAGCTGGCTCCAAAAAAACAAAATTTCGCAGACTTCTATTGAGAAATAAGCAGCTATTACTAGCTATTTACATAGCTAGTACATGTATTTATCAGAATAGTCATTCTTTCTGTGCTACCTTTTGTTAAAGACCTACTCCGTGGTGTGTTGGTTGGTCACCTTTCAGCACATCTCTTCAGGGGTCGTCACAGCGAATCAGCTTTCTCTGATTCATACATTTGGCTTGTCAGAAATGTTTACACAACCCTGTATTTTACCTGGGCTGGGGACCGGCACAGGAAGACCCAGACTTAGGCCCCCTTGTGGCTACATAGTTGGGCAGTTGCGTGACGGGTCTTGCCCAAGGACCCACACTGGATTAAGCTCATTGCACCCCCTAGGAAGCGTTCCCTGGTTATTTGCACGCCAGTCCTACATCCAGCCAACTGAGCTGGCGTATAAAAAATGGAATGATAGGAAATGAAAGCAGGCTCACTTCACGCCAACAGTCCCACCCACAGCTCAGAGGTGAATTTCAAATAAACTATGTGCTAGAAAACAACACAGGTTTTTTTCTCACCATGGGAATGCCTTTACAATAGATCAAAAGTCAGCCGAAGATGTTCTTTTTTTAATTGTTTTTGCTATAGTACACATTATTCAAGTTATAAACTGGCCAATTAGATGCCTTAACAACAGTATGTCGTATTACAACGAATTTTCGAAACATTTGACAGATTTTTCCAATCCGATATTAAAATGGTAGTAGTGTGAACTTCAACATGCTTTCTCCTGATTGGGGAGAGTTGCCAAAACAAAGATGAGTCAGACCAACTTGGACCATTTACTGCGTACTGACAACGTCTGGCTCCAACATGGTGGCCTCCATATTGTGAAAAAATGACAACTCTTTTAACTTCATATTGTTGGAGCCAGGAGTAAGCACTTTTCTATGGATGACGCCACACTTACCCCGTCCAGTTCTTATATACAGTCAATGAGTGTGATGCGGAATGTTTACATCTTGATACGTTGGGTTTATGATCCGGACTCTTTGCTAAGGAAAAAAGAAGCAAGATTGAATTTCACTCACTGTTTTTAGCTTCTTCCTGGCTTAGCGGGAGACTAGGGAGCCAATTAAAAGTTGGATAGGAGACTTGTTTGAAGAAAGCAGAGAGCTTTAGCTCGCTGTTTTTGTTGTTCTGACTAATGCTTTTGGGTTTTTACAGCACTGCTTTGACTACCTGGTTAGTCACAGTTTGACCACATGTTTTCTTCAAATCAGATTAAAAAAAAAAAGATGTCAACAGTAATAAATATACACACAAAAGGGAAAGCACATCGCCAAGGCTCAGGCTGAACCTGGAAAGATCTGCTAAAAAATGTTATTGTAATGAAGTTTTATTCAGACTGTCTGTCTTTAGGGGAGCTAGTCTGCTGTGTTTGTGTGGAAGCCATGAATGTGTCTCTTTATTGTGTCCCCGCTATAAAGGAAATGCTGCCATTTGCTGATTTTGTACGCTATTTAGAGGCGTGTCCTGCTTTCATCCTCTCATGTCAGCCTTTTTGTTTTGCTATTTCCAAAAACAAAACAAAAGTACCCCCCACAAAACAAAAACAGATGGATTAGGAGCTTCTATTACCCCTCTGAAGGGAAAGCCGACAGTGCTTTAGAGTGTGTGTGTGTGTGTGTGTGTGATATGATTCTCTGCGCTCTGTGTGAGGGCAGAGAAGTGGTTACCTTGGTAACAGCGGTTAGATTTTGGAGGAGGTGAAAAAAGGGGACGCACAGGGGTAAGTAAGCAAGGAGAAAAATCTAGAGGCAGATGGACGGGAGTCCGAAACTGGAATTAGCTCTTTCATACATGATGAACCCAACAAGGGTAAAGTGGGGTTAGTGCCTTGCTCAAGGACATTTTTGCTTAAAAAAAAAAACTTCAGAGGCCACAGATGGGACCAAAAAACATACTTCCAATCAGATCCATTTAGAAGTAAAGACAGCTTTCCTCCATAAAAAAATAAAAACATTTATAACTATATGTAATATTACAGAGAATAACATAAAAAAAGGCATAAAAATTAGGTGAAAGAGAAATATCTGATGTATTTCTCTCATTTGCTTGGGAGCAGTTGGGTTTGGAATATTACAGCAGAGGTCTCCAACCTTTTTTTAGCCACGGACCGATTTGATGTCAGAAAATGTTTTCACGGACAAGCTTTTTTTTTTTTTTATACCTTCCAGATTACCTTGAATTTTAAAGAAAAAGTTTCAAACTGTTACACTTTTTTTCTGTCCATCTACAATCTGGCAATTTTATGTGAATTTGAACTTTTCCCTTAACTTTTAGAGGAAAAACTGCAAGACGACTGTTACACTAGATTTAATGTAAAATAGACTTTTTCTTAACTTTGGTCTGAAGTTTAAAACAAAAATCTTCAAAATGTCTGATACACCAGATTTGATCTACGTCTTGTCACATATAGAAAATGGCTTACTTTTGGCTCAAACCAATTGAAGTCAATTTTTTTTTGCAATATGAACCAAGTTGGAACTAGACATTTTTAGTAGGCAGTGATTGGCCGGAGTCGGTCTAAGTCATCGCTTCTATGGCAACCAGTCTCCCCAATCAAGAGTGACCTTGTTGGAAGTCCAGACTCCTACCACTTAAAAGCGAGCTGTCATTGAAACATTTCAAATGTTTGATGTGGGGGGCAGCAGGCATCACATTGGCCAGTTTATAACTTGAATAACTTCCATTATAGAGAAAAATATCCTGGAAAAAAATGGTATTTTCACAGATGTCTCACGAATGAACTATTTAAAACCACGGAAGAAGTACAAATAATCTCTCAAAAAAACACGTAAATCAACATAAAAGCCAAATCTGGTTAAAAATGTGTTACATGTTTTTAACATGACATTGTGTGTGCACAGTAAGTATGATATCAAAACTATACATCGGTGTAAACGATGTATAACTTGTCTGTTAGACATACGTGGAATGGTCCTGGAAATCCACACATTTGTGAATGCATCTCGCAAAAATCACACAATTGCGGACGATTTACATAATAATTGCATATAGACTAAAACATGCATGAACTTCGTAATTTTCAACTGCTCAAATTTGTGCAAAGACTCATCGGCTGAAAACCCTTGAAGGACATGAGAGCACACCGACGAATGACGAACGCAAGAAACACGTCTGAGTTATGTATTTTATTTATCACGAAGAAGTTTTATATTACAAAAAGCTCAAAATGTTCATAGTGGCTGTGTGACACTCTGCAGAGTATTGGTAAAGAACTGCTTCCCCCTCCTGAAGCGTCTGGTTTGAGTCCTAGTCGATCTCCATGGCCGCCCCATGCTCCTCCCATACCCAAGTTTTAGTGTCTGCAACTCCACATACAGACTCCCAGACGTTTAGGTGTGAAGAGTTTATCCAGCATCCTTCATCGGTTTCCACCACCACACTGTTTCCCGTAATAATAGAGCCAGAAAAAAAAAACTGCTTACCATTCTGTAAAGCTCTGTGACACTCATTTCATCAGGGTCCACCATGCTGAACTCCTGTCTGGGGACCAGGTCCAGGCCGAGTTGTCTGAAGCGCAGAATCAAAGAGTGTAATGAGAACAGGGGGACAAAAATAGGCTCCTGGATGACCTCCACTGTTGTTGTTGTAGCTTCATCTCTCAACGGTCTAACTTTGGGTGGAAACGCTGACCTGAATCGTCTTGACCATTACTGGACTGTTACGGACCGTACCATTCAGTGGAAATAAGGCTTTAGTGAAATGTGCCTGGTTCTGTTGACTTTTCTTTTATACAGAACTTCAATCTAAAATTGGTGGGGTCGCTTGATTAAAATTAATTTAACTGATAAATTTACTGTCTTTGAGAAAAAGAGTCTTTGAGAGAAATTGCTCAAACAAGTCAAGGTGGGACGGTTGAGTTAATGTTGTTTTTTGTTTTGTTTTTTTATGTATACATAAGACCCTTTTGAAATTACAGTGTCACGGTCCAACTTTTGCAGTCTCACAATTTCGCAAATTTACATAAATCTTTTATCACAATCAGATCTTTGTTTTCATTCTATAATACTGGATTTATTTTTCTACAAAGGTTTGAGCTTTAAGGGGTTTAAAAAAGAAAGAAAATGTGTTCATGTCTTACTCAGAAAAGTGTATAAAGTGTGTAGTGAGGGGTTTTACAGCCTAAAAATTTAAGATGACTACTTTGCAGATTTCGTCCATCACAGGTTATTTTTAGAATGCAACTCTTGCGATAAACATGGGACAACTATATAGGTAGCTTCCCTTTTCATTTACACAACTCCTGTTGAACCACAGACATTAGTATCAGTCACGACACAGAACAAATCCAGTACTCACTCGTTGCCCCAGTCCAATCTGGCAGTAATGTGCTGCTTGACGTCCCTCATCCGGTCATGAGTGAGGTGGCCGACCAGCACCTGCCTCCTCAGGTCCAGGATTTCATTCATCACATGCCAAAGCCGGTGGAACAAATCCCCTTCGTTCTTCTGTGAGGTGAAAACGACCAGCGGAGAGATAAGGAAAAGCGTGAGCCAAATACGTCCACCGACCAATGAATAGGAAAACAGACGAGAAGAAAAAAAGGATGCACGGATAAAAAGATGAAAAACGTAACGCTGCGTCAAGCGCCCAAGATCAGAAATAGAGAGATGAGAAACGACGTTAGAGAAACGCAAAGAAACTAAAAGGACAGCCCTGAAAAGAAAGAAGACGGAAGGAGTTCAAATGGATTTTGGCAAATTAACAGCAGTGTCCAGCCTCTCTGGACACAAACGTGTGATCTTCGATTCTCCAACTATTCATCACTTCAATTTAATTAGTCCCCCAGATAGCTTAATGGGCCTCAGACAAAATCAATCCAACAAATGCAGGGCTATAAAAAGAGCTGATGGTTCTTTGGTTACCCAACACCAACATACGCTCCTTTTCCTGACGGGAGAGAAACAAGGCGCTAGATGTTTCATTTAAACCGGGCGGATGTTTGGGTCTTTACCACATAGAGTTGTTTCCACATGGCACCCCACTCCCGCAGTGTGGATGTCATCTCTGTGATGACAGAGTCCTCGACAGGGATGACCGTCTCAAATTGCCTTAAAAAGCGTCACAAAAAGATTCAACTTTAGAAATCAACTACCTTAAAGAGATTAAAACAACCAAAATCATAGATTTTTTTTCTTTACCCTTTGTTCTTGACGTGGGCATTCTTCAAGTGGATAAAACAGGATGGGAAGATGCCCTTCAGAGAACAGGAAAATGTGTTAATGAGAACGCCCCCTTGAATTGTTTACATTAAGCTCCATTAGCAGGTTAGTTATTGGAAGTGAAAACAGCACATAGTTAATGCACAATTATCTGCCCTTGCGGAATTACAATAAATACATTTGAATGAGGAGGAAAACAAATGAAATAAAGGAGGGTATGGAAATAAAAGATGTTGATGTGGGTGTGTAACCATGGACCAAACCCTGACAGCTCTTCCCAACTGACTTTGACAGATCAACGCAGAATTTAGATGAAAGCAAGAAATCATAAATTCCGTCCTGATTTGGTTTATTTGGGATATGTGTGTCGCAAAACTTACTGAATTTACTGTAAACTAACAGCCTTATTCATAGAAAACAAAAGAAAAAAATCACTTTCAGAATAGAATGACTAATTTATGGTTGAATTGTGGCTGTACTTACTGACGTCGAAGCAATTTTAAGAGGTACACAGCGGTTTGTTATTGTGAATATGCTAACAGAGCTAACGTGTATCAGTGTTCAACTGTGTTTTATACGTGTTAGTAACAAGGTTGGGAGTTAACGTTGTCACGGTAATGCATCTTTTAGCAGTATCTGTTTGTTTGTTTATGTGTTACTAACAAGGTTGGGAGTTAGCGTTGTCATGGTAACATATCTTTTAGCAGTATCTGTCTGTTTTTTGACATGTTACTAACGAGGTTGGAAGTTAGCGTTGTCACGGTAACATATCTTTTAGCAGTTAATGCACTTTGCTATCGTGACTAATGTGTAGCATGTTGCAAACAAGTTCTAGTGTTACTGTGAACACAGTTAAAACAGTCTGACTGACTGACAGACTCATCTCTAACTTTTGACTTGCTTATTGCGCCTTTTGTTTCAGTGTTTCTTATAAATGACACAAGTTGTGAAAATAGAACTTTCATTGATGGTGCGTCTTATAACTCGGTGCCCTCTATCAATAAGGATAATACTGTACCACTTATCATATCAGTGCCCTTGACGTTAAAATAGTCTGATGGATTATTTGATCGGGCAGGTTAATTCCATTCACACTACACTTCTGAGAGTGAATCAAACTGTCTGAAAATAAGATGTAGCTAGTAACAGTTGTTTTTTGGAGGGTGATCTTGCTCAAAATTGGCATTGACAAACAAGGGGATGCACAGACAAAATCCAAAACCAGCTTGTCCTCTAATTTATATATTCAAACATCTGCAAATAAACCTTTCAGTTATTTAACCTATGCACTTTTTTTTATAAACCTTTATTTAAAATGATTAAACCTTTAAGGGCTTTTTGTAAATGTGCTTTGGAATTTTTGTATTTATATATTATGAATCATTTGAATTAAATAGAATTGTAAAAACATCATCCAATATAATCAGACTGTAATGGTGGATAAGAAAACATCAGGATTTGCTTGGCTAAAAGTCATTGACAAGTGCAGATTTGTTGTGTATTTTTTCCTTTTTCCTATTTGTACAGAAAATGTTTATGTAAATGGAAGTAATCCTGCCTGTAGCACCAACAAATATAACCTGATTTTTTCCTTATTCACATTATGTATGAAAATAAATATTTAAACTTAAATAAATGCTCCAAAGAAAGTTTACTTACCTTGATATTGGGGTTTTTGAGGATGAATCCCCTGTACCACCCTGAAAACACAATGCACACTATGAATAACCTGCAACTTATCTCTAGTATTTTGTAATTACAGTAAATTTTCTTTACAGGAAAATGTTGAACTAATAATACATTTTAATACATTTGTAAACTGAAAGACAAATAAAGACTCAAGTGAACTGCATAAAGTAATGTTAATGAGACAAAAAACAATTTACCAATGAGCTAAATGTTACCAAAATTAATACTTGTGTCACATGTTTTCATGTTGTTGTTTTTTTCAGCATTTATACAGTTTATAGTACATTTCTACAGTTGTAAAAGATAAGACTGTCGTAATAAAAGCTACAATATTGTGATATCAGTAGCTAGCTAAGGTACATTTTGGAGTTTGGAGTTAAGCTAAATGTTAGCAATTAGGGCTACGCTAAATGTCAGTGTTTAGAACCAAGCTGAATTTTTGCTTTTAGAGCAAAAGTAAATATTACAATTTAAAGATAAACTAAACATTAGCGTTTAGAGATAACCTAAACATTAGTGTTTCGAACTACACCAAAAAACAGTGTGTAAAGCTTAGTCAAATGTTAACATTTAGAGCTAAATTAATGTCAACGTTTTAGAGCTAAGCTAAAGTTAGCATTTAAAGCTAAGCCAAACATTAGAGGTGGGGTGTCAAATTCCATTACTCAATGACTAGTACTGTTTTTGCATGCTAATTGTTAAGGTAGAACCACAAAAAAAATTAAACATAGTTTTATGTTATATGTCTGACCTTATTTAAATAACATTTTCCAACTAATTAATGCCACAAAGAAAGACAATTTATTAGGGCTGGATTGATAAAAACTGATTAATCAATCTAAATTGATCCAAGCTTAATAAATCAATAATCGATCCATAAAAGTAGACATCAATCTTTTATTCCTTTCCTTTTCAAGTAATCTACTGCTTAACAGCCGAAACGCCAAAGTCTACTAGCTTGATGGTAACGTTTAATGGCATTTCCCATAGTACAGCTAACACTAATGACATGCTAAACATACATTGCTGACAAAATGAACAGTTTATAAACTCACAGGCATGAATTTTCCATACTCTTTTTAGAAAACTATTTTTTTAAATAACCATTTGTGGTCAAAAGCACAGATTTTTGTAGTCTTCTGGAATAAATTATAATGCTACAGCGCGAGCTCTAGCTAGTGGTCACATTGAAACGCCCTCCAGGAGAGGCAGAACATAATGATCTGCACATTTCCGCGTGAGAAACCATGTATGGTGTTAACATGCTCATTGATTTATTATTTCACTAATAAATTTACAGTATGAAAACGGTATCAGATTAATATGAATACCTTCAAAGCACACATAGATTATTAATATATTTCTATACAAACATGTCATAAATATGTAGAATTTCGTGTAAATTAAAAATACAATTGAATCAAATCAAGTGGATCAAAATAATCTGGATTCGAATCAATCCAGACTCGGACATTTTTGGTGACACCCAATTTTATACCATTAGAACTATTATAATTATTTTGATCTAATGTCAATGCAGAATTTTATAGCACAAAAGCTATAGTACAGTATAACAACAAAGCTTTTTTGAAGTTTTAAACTTAGTTTAGTGTTACAAATAAACTTTTTATTAAGTTAATGTGTTTATCATGAGATTAAATATAGCAGCAAACACTTATGTGTATAGAGACAGAGAGAGATAGAGAGAGAGAATATGGAATAAAGATACAAACATAGTTGAGAAAAAACACTAAACAGTGAAGAAAGGGACAATTGTCGACCAACTGAATCTACACAAACTTCTTCGGAGCACAATTAAAGGTTACTACGCCACAACAATGTTAGCAATGTGTGGGTGTGTGTATTAGCAGTCACAGTCACTCTTTTTCTAAAGACTGTTCCAGACTGGGAAAAAAAAGTCTATTTAAATACTAGTAAATAGCAGTTTTGTAAAACCCCAAAGTCCATTCTAATGCCTTTGCGAAGGCTTTGCGTCAATGCTCTTTTCTGAATTGAACAGTTAAGCTCATTCCACATCCGTGGCCATTCGAAGTCCTTCCAGATAAGAGCATTAGGGAAATATCTGACATGTAAATGTATTACCTTACTGTAATCACAGTTGGAATTCACCATTGTGTGACTACTTAAGTAGGTTTGTTTTTTTTTTTGTTTGGTCCCTGATCTGTTTTGGGCTCGCACAGTCAAAGCAGCGCTGAGTCATGTTCTATTCGTCAGGACTGTGGAACAAACACTCAGTCTTTCCACAGATAAGTTCTTGATTCAGCAGCACGTGTACAGCACAGGAAACTGACTCCTACTTCAAATTATTTAATGAAAATTGGCAAAAATGTCCGACATTTTTTATAAACTTTAAGCTTTAAGTTGAACTTGCACTCCTTTAGGGAACCGGAGGAGGAGCGGGTCAAAACCCATTCCTAAAGAGGTGCATTTTCAGACAGGAGCCACATGTCACTGAATTCTCGATCCAGGCTGCTGTTTTGAAGTGAGAATAGCATCGACTCGAGGCTGAGCCATTCGTCTGTCTCCTCTGCTGTCAGCAGCCCGTTCGCTGCTGGCAGGATTCTGATTTTGTTCCTCCATTCTGGGCCGAGCTGAGCATTCAGCTGGCTGTGCTTTTGTCAGCTTCCTTAGGGTCTTTTACCACAATATCACACATCCCACTGACTGGCAAGCTGCGCGACTCACTTCCTGGCTGCCTCTCTCTTCGTATATGTGTGTCTTTGCTCATGCCTCCCAAAAGGAAGTGAGAAAAAAAAAAGCTTTTCCTATCTGTGCACGTCTGCTCAGCTGCTTTACGCTAAAAAAAAAAAAAAAAAAAAAACCAGCACGACCCTGCTGCGAAATCGTTTTTGGGGGATGAAACTTTAAACAGGCCTTTGATGGAAGGAATGGAAAAATGATCTGGGATGAAAGAAGGACAATCAAACCATATGGACATGCAAAAGAAGAGACGTTGTGGGGAAACAGTCCAAGAAAGCAGGAAAAAGCACAAATTCCTGATATTTTAGAGAAGTTTTGCATCATGAAGACATGTCAGATGAGTACTGTTGGGTTCATTTACCCTTTAACACTGGAGATAGCGCCGGTGAAACCAAAATAACACGCTCTTTGACCAACCGGAACTCTACAGCTGTGATCAACGATAGTCGAAAGAATGTCAACACTGGAGCTAACGCTCGGGTATTAAAGGTTTAAAGACGTGTGGGTGAAGATTTATTTCGTTCAGGAAACACGTGCACGTTGCGTCCGCCCTGTAATCCTTCAGAAACGTTCAAGTGCCCAAAAAATGTTGGAAAAATTCCTTTAGATCCAAACATTTAAAGTAGCACAAAAAAATGATATGGTGTGGTAAAAAGCCTTGTAAATATATTAATTGCAAATGAACTATTTGATGGGTTTTTTAAGGGGATACCTTTCCTTTCTTCACATAGAACAGAAATAAACGTAAATACAAATTACTGAGTATTTCTGACTTTCTTAAAAAAGCTGGAGGGGGGCAGGGGGCGCATATTGTAAATTTTATGACACAAGAGCTGGTAGAAATTTAAACGCGGGCCACATTTGGCCCACTGGCCAGACTTTGGACGTGCCCGGTTTATGCATTTAACATAACTTCGTGGGGGTTCTGAAGCGGAGGAAAGTAGCTATGCGTTTCTATGCAACGCTTTACAGAAGTGACGCTTTTACACTACTAATCAGCTGAGTCTGCTTCGAAGAAAAGTGTCTTTAAGCACCGTTTAGCCTTTAGCGCTAGTACGCAACAACGCAATCGATATAATACCGGGGGATTCTTAAGCGGGGGGAAAAAAGCAGCTTTGAACTGACATAGCGGTAAATCCAAAGATTTTTGTCGTGGAGTACAGCAAACTGTGCCGCTGTGCACCACTTTACATAAGTGAAGTAAGCAATGCAAAGCTGATATAACAGCTGCTTTTCTGTGCGTCAGAATTAGCCGATTCATATTAATTGCATAAACTGTAACAGGGTTACCTAAATGTCAGATCTCCTGTGCGCCTGCACATTTTTTAACATTTTTCTTGTTTTCGGATTCTTGAAGTGAGCACTTTGGACTCCCAGAATGCACAGCGCCGATGATGTTTAGTCTTTTTAGTTCACTTGTGCATTTCGATTCACCCTCAAGTCTTTGGAAGTGCAATAGCACATAGAGGAATTACTAAGAAAAATTAGATAAATGAGAAAGAAGACGTTTTTGTATTTCAAGTCTAATAGAGTGCCTCCATCTATCTGTATCCTTTGCATTTTCCTCCTCGTTCACACCGTCCAGCCTCATGTCCCTCACTTGAGACGACTGTTGTTGTGATTTTAAGCTGTATAAATAAAATTGAAATTGAAATTGAACTACATCCTTGAACCTTCCCTTTGTGGTCCTTCCTGGTAGCTCCAACCTTAGCGTTCTTCTACCAACTTAATCACTGTTTCTTTCTTGAACGTACCCAAACCATCTCAATCTGCTTCCTTGCATTTATTTCCAAAACATCAAATACGAACTGATCTTATCTTATTGCAAAAACAAAAAGGACTTCATTAATTCCCTAAAGAACAAATGCATTAAACCTTTTCATAACTGTACTAAAATCTGTTAGTTTTCAGATGTTTCCTTTTTCCTTTCAACCATACCTTCACATTTCTCCAGGATTTGAACCGTGTCTCCAATTTCCAGGGGGAGGCCATGCTGGATGGTCCCTCTAAAACTGGCCAGCACTGCAACAGAATAAGAACAATTATTAAAAGAACTTAGCAAAAAAGAAAACAAAAAGTTGGTTATCCTTCTCTCCCTTTGTACTTAAGAAAAAGGTACCCGAGTCAAATGTAGAAACTTTTATTGATGACATTTATCAGAGAACCGGAGAAATCCCAGCTGCATAATAAAACAGACTCAAAGAAAGAAAGGATAGTTAAAAAAGTATGGTATGTAAAATGTGTCAAAATTACGTCACTTTATCCTTAACGTCACTGCAAAAACATAAAACTATTGGGCCAAACGTCCATTGAAATCGGTTGTAGAGTACATATATACTGATATGCAAACAAGAGTCACCCTTTTTCCCTATTCAAGCTTAATTTAAGTGAAGAAAAATAACATTATTGGTCTGGAAAATACATTTATTATTATATTATATTATATTATATTATATTATATTATATTATATTATATTATATTATATTATATTATATTATATTACTATTAGGCTCTTTGGCTAACTGAAGCCTTTGTAGCAGTTTCAATGACTGTTGAACATAATTTAGCTTTTTAAAACATTGTAAACTCAGCCTATAGCGTTTAACATGATAGTTTTGACTGTTAAGATGAGTCTGTTAGCAACATTTTAAGATAACTTAGCTTTTAGATTAGCTATTGATACCGTTTTTATTTATTATTGTTTGGCATCATTCCGATTTTGACTGATTAATGAACATTTCTTCTTTTTCTGTCAACGCAACAAAACTGAGACGCAACACAGGTTGTATTGAACACTAAAGGCTGATTTACACTAACGCAATGTCATGTTGTTGGCAACATGTAGACTAAAAACAAACAACAACAAAAAACAGTCTGACCGAAGGTCTGACAAACCAAAAACTATAAATCACAGAAAAGGAAATTTTGTTCAAAACACTGAATTGATTTTAAATGTCTAAACTCCAGCATCCAGACTGGCTGTGGGCAAGAAAAAGGCGGATTTTGGCTTTGTGCTTGTTCAAAGAAAATAAGAAGGAAGCTGCTAAAGTAGGCTTGACCATCACTGAGCATCGTTTGGAAGATCTTAATTCCAACTCTTAACGTCACAGTTGCATCCTGCTGACATATGCACAAACGGATCAACCTGATTCTCAACCCGGCATGCACGCTCCGATACCACAGGACACTGGCATTCGCACAAACAGAATAGCAAACACAAACCCATCAAGGCATGAAGTGTAAAAATGTCAACAAATGTGCCTGCTGCAATGACACAGGCGGAAAAATCTCACAGACAAGCCCCATTTAAACCGCAGTTTATGCAAGCACACAGAAAGCCATTCACACTTGGACACACAGAACAGTGGGATCTGGGGTGGAAGCGTGGAATAGGAGAAGGGCCACAGCTACGGCTTTAAAAGACGCTCCTTCAGCTGCATTCACTGTACCTGAATGCAGCATCTGAACCACACAGAGAGGTTTCTCGAGCGGGATTATATCTAATCTTACAATTTCATGGATAGTGAAGCCTAGAAAGTTACCATTTTTGGATTACCAAATATGAATCCACCTAAATGTAGGTAGCACTGAGTGAGTTTTAGGAAGCAGTTTAAAAGTGGAAGCTTCCGAACTCTGCACGTTTACTTAAGGCAGTGTCAGTCATTAGGTACATTTTTCTCATATTTCCCAGATGAAAATTGGTCACAGATGAATGTATGTGGAAAAAGTGAGAAAAGTTGTAATCTTTAGGTAAAATTTTTACAGATGTCTCAAATGAACCATGTTAAAGGTAAAAGTACGAATTAACCATGCAAAGGACATGTAAATCTGCCTAGAACATACGTGATTGTTGGGCTGCTTATATGCAATCATTAATGTAATTTGGGAGCTGTATAGTAGTAAGTTATACATCGGTGGTACATGCGTGAAAAGTTCATTAGACATGCGTGGAATAGTTGTGAAAAGCCACAAATTTGTGTATGCATCTTGCAAAAATCACTCACAATTGCTTAAGATTTGGGTAATAACTGTGTATAAACCACGCTATGTATAAACTTTATAATTCTCAAACAATCAAACATTTTGAACAGTTCAAAACTGAATTCACGTTAAGATCTGTCTGCCAAAACTCTCGACGGACGTCTCCGTACATCGACGAATGACGAACGCAAGAAAAACGTATAAATTACGTATATCACACATGTCACAATGTAACTCCCCTTCACATCAAAATAATTGGGGATGGGCTCCAGCAACCCTGTGACCCTGGCAGGTTTAGAAAATGGATGGATAGACGAATTCAACAGAATTCTTGTTTTACCTCAGATAGCACAACTTACGGCACTATACAGATTCTATGTGGTTCACATCTGTGCTCTGTGTGTTCACACTGTAGTGACCTGAACCAGAGTTCACTTGTTTAGTTTGCACAAGCTGTGACATCTGGACAAATAAATATGTAAATATTAAAGAAATTACACTATGGACTACCAAAGTCAGGGAAAAACTTGT
This sequence comes from Oryzias curvinotus, assembly GCA_023969325.1. Taxonomy (NCBI): domain Eukaryota; kingdom Metazoa; phylum Chordata; class Actinopteri; order Beloniformes; family Adrianichthyidae; genus Oryzias; species Oryzias curvinotus. The sequence goes on from CM043728.1 coordinate 9,748,686, forward strand.
GTCAAAGTGTGAACCCTGCCAGATACTTGTAGTCCTGTCATCTGCTCTTGATACTAAAGCTTCACCACCTACACTGTAATAAATCCAACTAAAGTTTTTTGACTTAACACAATCTTTCAAGTTGTAATAACTCTTTAATCTAAGTTCTACTAATCAATTCAACAATTTAAGTCAGTTCAGCAAGTTAAGGTACACTTCAACATTATTTATTGAGTTGTCTGTACTTATATATATATATATATATATATATCTAAGTTGCAGTTCAGTTCAATGTGATAAAGTTCTGTGAACTTATCTTTTTTAATTGTGAAACGCGGGAATGCCAGCTTTTGGAGATGGCATTGTCCACTGATTTTTTTCAAGAAGCATCTTAACTCTTATTTAATGACATAAGCACTAGAATCAATTATATATGTGTGTGTGTGTGTTAGTTTACAGACACGAACCAGGGGGTGTTCCAGGAAGCATGTTTAAACTACACTGACTTTAACCCTGAACTCTGGCTGAAGTCTGCCTGAACTTGCTTACTCTGGGTATGTCGGTTCCAAAAAAACCGGTTATGAGTTAGCGTAATTACGCTCGACTTGGTAACCCTGGGTTAATGCACGTGCACGTCAAGTACATAAAGACATTCCCAATGGATCGCCGATTTTCTGAGTCACCATGGAAACGCGGGGAGAAAGAAAGAGAGCGCTACACTTTTGAGACAGAGTCGATGATTTAATGACGGCGTATGAAGATTATACGCCCATCAAAAAAGTAATACGGCTGAGAAAGAGTTTCTGCTTGGAGAAAAAGAACGGACAAAGTAAACGCACAAGTTTCTATCTCATTTCTATTTTCATTGTGACGCATATATATAGATATAGATATATAATTTATCCAACTGAAATGAAATAATTGAATTGGTAACAAGTAATTTAGTTACATTTATTCAACCTAATTTCTTACGTCTATCCAACTCAATATTTTTTTACAACTCAAATTTACATATTACTCCAATTCAATTAAACGTTTTTTCATCTTAATTTATTGTACTTCTTGAACTCTCATATGTCTAAGTTTGAGCCTGCAGATATACTGTTTTTATAACAATAAAATAAAAGAAACAAAATGGAAATGACGCATGATGTCTTTTATCATTTCTCCTACCTACTTTAGTATTACATCACAAGACAGTGGGGGTGCTAAATATCCTCATCCTCCTCTCCCTCCCTCTCACTCATGCTGCAAAGGCTCAAGCATAGTAGGATAAAATAACTCTGCAAAACACAGTAAAACAGCTAAACAACTAAACATATTTGGTCAAAAACCCACACTTAAACCCAAATCCGTCCAGACAGGCAAAGGGAATGGTATCCCATAATTCCTTGCGGTGCTGATCTAACAGCAGCACCAAAGTTACACCTACTTAATTGAATTAATTTGAATGAAAGTAAAATAAAAGTCTGATAACTACGTGTTATTTTTAAGCTGACTTAACTAAAAAATGATTTATCTTAACTGAAGCAAATAATGAAGTTAGATCAAAGTAAAAACATTTATTTTTCCAACATCCATACGTGGTCTTATCACCCTCTCACGGGGGAAAAAGTATTATCTGAGCTTCTTCATCCACTACATCAGTGGTCCCCAACCCCCGGTCCGTGGGTCATTTGGTACCGGGCCACACAGAATGAAGAAATAACTTGCATTGCTTCCGTTTTATTTATTTCGGAATCTGAAAGATGTTTTTTTTTTTTTTGAAAAATTGCCCAGTTCTCTGTTACATCAGTCTATTCAGGGGTGCTCATTACGTCGATCGCAATCGACCGGTAGATCTTCAAGACATGACGGTAGATCGCAGCCCAGCAAAGATAAATAAATAAAAAAGTTACTTCTTAAAAATCCACCAGCCAATTAAAATCCTTACCGAGAAGTACGGGACTTGATTGACATGCAGACCGGCCAATCAGACATCTTCTAATACATTAGTCACTGCACTGAGAAACTACAAATACACTGAGCGCAAATTCTGTCTGTCATCAGAAAGTCACTTTCTGCCCTCAGCATATGAAGTCCATGGGGAGAAAACCACTCTGGACAACTGGAGTGTTCATTGGAGCCGCCCTGTGTGTGTCCTCCTGCTATCAGCTTTGCGGTTCTCGCCCGATAAATACGAGCTCATTAAGAAAGCTGTGTTTTTTCCGTAGCACGCGCTACGTACGGAGCCAGCAGCGCCTTTGAAATGCCATGCTAACAGAGCCTGACATACGATAGTCACTGCTTTTGTCTTAGTAATAAAACGCCTCATATGTTAATACTAAATTATCTTTGTGTAATCTTACTGTGTAGTTTTTAATCATCAGTATATAAACAACAATGTCCAAATAAACATGTAACTTATAAACAAACATTTATTAATAGTATTTAAATATCTATGTCATTTTTGACGCATTCCAAGGCGCTCTTCTCGGTCACATGATAAGTTGCTGCTAAAATAAAACCCAGGAGCTAGCAAAATGAGTAAAAAACAAAACGTCTTTGGAAAGTTTCTCTGCTGAGGGGAAAAGGCCCAGCCAGGAGACAGAAGAGGAGCCTTCCACTTCCAAAAAAAAAAGAAAGCTAAATTAATAGACCTCTTCTTTCTTGCAACATGGGTGTGGAAAGGGGGGAAGATGATGACACCTGTGCCATGCCAACTGTTAAGCGTGTCAAAATAAAAGCACAGGGTTCGTCTTGTCACGTATTTGATCCTCCATCATCCTAGTATTACTACAATAATCATCTGCCTGTATTTGAAAGACCGGTCCCTGAAAGTTTGTGTGACGTCATACCGGGCCGTGGCATGAAAAAGTTTGGGGACCACTGCCCTACATCGTCTTCAAATGGACACGCCACCCCCCAGGGCTTCAGCCACTTTGTAAACAACGTTTTGGTGACGCGGGCTGTCGCCCATGGCAACTAAAACTCATGGGAAGTGTTGATTCCAACACCATGAGTTAGGTAGCTGTGAACAGAAGTCCAGCTCATGTTGTTGCAGTTATAGAGTAAGGTCAAATGAAATGATTTGGCCTTTCGCACACATGTGTGGGTCAGCTGTGATAGCTCACCCGTATCTCAATGGTCTTGTAAAGATTTGGGACTCATGTGGTGATGCAAAAATACAGGAAGGTATGTTTGATTGCGCAACTGAACTGAAAATCTAAATCAAAGGTTCTCGTAAAGCTAAATTTAAAGTTACTTCAACCTTTGGTTAAGTTACCAATAATTGGAATTAACAGTTGTTACAACTTAAAAAATTAAGTCTGTATAACTTAGCCTGAGTTGGGAAAGGTTAAGATTCAGAGTTGGAATTACGATTTAGATCACTGTAACTTACATCTGAGTTGGTCAAAATTACAATTCAAAGTTAATCCAACATGAACTTTTAAGTTCATACAATTTACAACTGAGTTAGAAGAATTTAAATAAAAACACAAAACTTAAGATGTTGAGTTTAGGACCTTAACTCAAAATTTTGCTGAAGTTTGTTGCCTTACAATTTTAAGTTCTATGAACTTTTTATTTTTTTGCAGTGTACCTCTCTGTCAACCTGGAGAAACTCCATTTCTACAAGGGCTGTGTCACATGACCACATTTGACTTTGTCATCTGTTCAAAGAGCCATGGCATGGAAGCAGAAGCAGAAAACTTTGATTTTTTTATTTCTTTCTTTTTGTAACCCAGAGCTCATTCACTCACACATGCATACAGAGGCCAATCACAGCAAAACACATTTACACTCAAACGTTGCCCAATGCATGAATTACTCTCTCAGCTGTGCCGAGCTAAATTATTCAGCTTCAAACCTTTTGCTTCTTGCAGTGCCACTGCCGATCCACCAGCCAGCTGCTGTTTATCTCTAACTGCCTGCCATCAGTTTGATTGACGGACTGTCGGTCCGCCGTCTGATTGGGCTGATGACCAACAGATGATGCGGCGATGGAGACAGAGAAGGGCTCTCGCTCTCGAGGGAACTGATTTGTTGTTGTTTTGTCCCATTTGCCGGGATTGTGGGACGTGTGCTATCGCGCCGCAGAATGAGAACAGCGAGTACAAACGGGGAGGAAGATACCATTCATGGCTGTTTGGCCACACAGCTGCTGCCAAACACAAAAACAGCCACAGCAGCGGTTTAACCTAACAAACTGACGAATGCACACACATTTTTAAAACAAACACAGCATGACTCAGTGGCGCTACAGAGGCAAGAGTGCAATAGTGCATAAATCATATAAAACAGACCTGCTGATGAATAGATGAACCACAGATGGGGAAACAGTGTCAGTCTTATTGGGTTGGTCCAGTTTTTAGATGCATCATAGCCAAAATTGAGTCACCAAAAGTGAAATACATTTTTTGGGACACACAAAAAAAAACGGGACAGTGACCTTGACAGAACTGTAATCATGGATTTAACTCAAAATTCATTACTTTTAATAATAACTATAAAAATCATAACGAACATGAACAATAACACATTTTGACATTGTTCAGTTTAAACTGTCAGTAGCAGAGTTTGTGTTGCTCTTTCAGTTCAGCTACAACCAAAAAAAAAAAGGGTTAGTTTGTGTGTTTTAACCTGATAAAGCTACTGTCCACAGCTGCACAACGTTTGACAGCAGAGGTTAAAGGGTCAGATTTATTTTTACATAAAGAAAGGAGGACTAAAGCAGGGAGTCTCAGAACGGGGGGGGGGGGTTCATTTCAAAATATTACTCAGGATGAAAACATCTGGGCGTGAACCTCACCATCTTAAATCCAAATTCTTCACACTATCTGCTTCTGTTTTGTCTACCAACCGCATATAACAAGTACAAATGTTGAAGCCTGAGCAAGAGTCAACCAGAGGAACTTGACCGCTAAACAGAAAAAGGATCAAGTAAAATCTAAAAAAAAGAATCTTTTTTGTGTTTGCTCACCTTTAACAGCTGTTTCCTTTCAATCTGGAATGAGCTTACCGTATTTTTTTGACCATAAAAGACTCATTAAGTGAAACAAAACACTCATATAACGTGCTAGGACTACACTACCCAGAATGCCTAGAGGAGTAAGGAGGCAGGCGATTGGTCAGAAGAATAGATGGGAAGTGTTTCTAGTAAACTGTTGTTATTTATGCTTGCCTCTTATCTGGAATATTCCGCTTTTGCAGAAAGTTCAACATGACAGATAAGTCAAACTTTATTGACAACATTGCTTATTTGTAACACTTGAAATAAAAAAAATTGTACTTTTTCTCTTCATTATATTGAAGCACAGTATGTATTACTCCGCCAGGTTCCTGGTCCCCATTGCCTCGTTTCCATTGAGTGGTACAGTCCGGTCCAGACCAGCCCAGTATTTTAAGCGTTTAGACCCATGAATCCGGACTAACCGGACACCATGTTTGGGCCCCCGTTTGTTGTAGGTCTATAGAACAATGGAACAGACCGTTGAGGGCGGGGTTGAAGGTCATTACGACAAAAGAAAGTAGCTGTTTTTCACTTCGCAGCCCACAAACAACATTAAATGCTTTGTTTATACGAAGTACAGAAAGATGAGTGGGAAAAAAATGAGCTGCTGGATGACCCTAACCCTTCAACCTCTGCTGTCAAACGTTATGCAACTGACCATAAGCAGTTTTATCACATTAAAACATACAAACAAACTTTTTTTTGGGGATGTAGAGCAACACAAACTCTGCTAATGACAGTTTAAATCAGGGGTCCCCAAATCCAGGCATCGAGGGCCGGTGTCCTACATGTTTTCCAACCAACCTACCATTGAAGCTCCTTATTGGCTAAACACACCTGATCCAGGTAATCAGCAGCAAATGAGGCAGGGATTCTGGAAAACCAGCAGGACACCGGCCCTCGAGGCCTGGATTTGGGGACCCCTGGTTTAAATGAACAATGTCAAAATGTTGTGTTGTTCATGCTTCACCGCGCATGCGCCGTAATGGACTGGACCGTACCACTCCGTGGAGACGAGGCTATAGTGCTCCAACAATCCATCAAGGGCTGTAATTTGGTAGTTTGGAAGGACGTTAGAGTGCCGGGTACCACAGAAAACAGCTCCAGGTCAGTAAACACAACAAGAATGCCTACATTTAAATGTTGATTTTTGAGTATCATGATCGTCTGCAGGAAAGATATAAAAAATTAAATTAAAGTTATTGGAATCCTGGTTTTTAGGCAATTCCAAAGTGGAATTTCTATGTGCTCCTTAGTTATTTAGACCTTTTTTTAAACAAATTTAAAAATGTACGTATAGGTTTAATTTACAAATCCAATCTGCTTGTCCAATAACTTACTTGGTATCAATATCACAAACTGTACAGAAACAACTGAGGCGATGTCAACCATTAGCAGTTGGAGTTAGAGGTCCCATTTAAATCAGTTTCAAGCTTTTACTAATCAATCAGGATTAGACCGAAGCATTAATCCCCTTTTAAATGACGTGCACATATAGATATCCATGCACATCATAATTCTGCTGAGTAAGGTTAAATGCTCTACGGGAAGCCCTGTAACTCGGATTATGTTCACATGCGTTTCGGGGCTGACACTTGTCCCGGCCTGTCAAACCACGTTTCGCTTGGTTTCCTCCATTTAAGCTGCTTAAAATAAAAAATAAAAAAACAAAGACGGGAAGCCCATCACTTCCACCCCGCAAAAAAAGTAGATCCTCCGTGATTGATGCGTGATCTGATTGGGTTTAGCGTTTAACTAAATGCTCTTAAATACTGTCTGTTAAAGAAAAAACACTGAGTAAATTTCATTTTAAAGCCTCCTAATGTGTTTTCTATTAAACCTAATTAGCCTGACCCTTTATTCTCTGACTTTCCGACAATGATTCACACGCATAATGCACCTCCACGTGTTAATTATACGGCTTTTATGTCATTAATATGCTAATTCAGCAACACACAAACCGCTGGCTCTTAATCGGCCTCTGTTGCTGCCAAACGCGAGGAGCATGAATATTTCATACATGCATGTGTGCGTGTTTGACTAAACATATATGGAAGCATTTCTGCTGGGCCGTCATTATGTCCTTTTAAATAGTAACGATATCCAAAAAACCCTTGAGAAGCCCAACTCCTATTTTACAAGACTGATGCTTCCAACATGGCTTTACATGCAGATGTGAGAATTTGAACTAAACCGTGTCTTTTTTTTTGGTCCGGTAATCAGACCAAAACATTCCTACTTAGACCAAAACTAGCTGTGCTATGCTTTTCTGCAGCCAACGCAGAGTTTGTTCCGCCTCAGTCTTCAGGAAAAACGCTCTTCCAAAAACTACAAACGTCTCTTCTCCATGCCAGGATGGTCGCGGAAGCACTGGGCTAGAAGGCAGCAACTGCTTTGGGATTCATAAAAAAAGATGACATGCAATGCTCCAAGTGTAGTTCATGCAGCAATTTTTTGCAGCAAGTACCACAGGGATTGGCAGCGCTGAAGAGGTACCTGACAGACGTGGCGTGAGGAGATGAAGGATCAAAACGTTTGCACTTGTTGTGGCTCAGCGGAAAAAAGTGATTTCTCCCGCTGAGCCGGGAAGTGGGGGTTCATGCATTTCAAAGGAGGGTGTCGACAGGAGAGGAGAGCGAGCAGGCCGGCGAAGGAAAGTAGCAGCATCATGACGGTCTTGACTCACTCGAGTCGGCAGACGCTCGCACAAGGACAGCCCCAAAAAAAAAAAAAAAAAAAAAACCAGGGCAGCAGAATCAGCCAGGAGGAACGACTTTCATTCAGCTCTGGACTCCACTCCCCCCCCCTCCCTCCTCCTGGCTGCCATTGTGCGCCGGGGGGTATTGACCTAACTGATGGTACTGCTCGCAAGCGACGACAAAACTTCTATTCCCAGAGATCTGCTTGGTTTTTCAAAGCTGAGCAGGAATGTTATCGTGACCCGGAATGTCTGCAGCTCAGAGGTTAATGATTCATTATTTGTAGCATGAATTCTTTGGGGTTTTTTTTATTTTTTATGTTGCTATAATAATTTAGATGCAGGTTTCCTGTTAGTTTTAAGGCGAGCACTTGTCAACGTCAACAAATAAAGCTAGAAAACAAAAAAAAAAGTTTTTTAAAGTTTCTTTGAGGCCTGAGCTTTAAATATCATAAATGACGTCAAAAATATAGGTCAAAGCTCTAAAACCTGACTTGATTCTGTGGCGTTAATCTGTCTGTGTTTGTGTGTGTAGGTGTGTGTGGTGGTGGCGGTTGGGGGGGGGGGGGGGGGGTTCAAAGCTCTCTAAGTGAATAGATAGCCCATTGGTGCCCAAGTAGAGATGATTAATATAATCCTCTCTAGAGGCTTTATCTCACTTGGATAAAATTGTCATTTTTCTCCCCCGTCTGTGTGACCCATCACTGGATTATGACATGTAGAGGGCTGCTTTTCATGGCACTGATGTCTAAATAATCGAAAAGCACATATTCTCTACAATATCTTTTTTTTTTCCTTGGGGAAACAGGAAAAGGCATTTCAACCCCAAACCTTGTGCCACGTCGCCTCTGATTCAAGCCTTACGATAGCTAGACAGGTGCAACCCCAGACGAATGCACGCTAGACAGATAGACGTTTACTCCGCCCAACGGTCTTAGAAAATGGGCGGGACATAGTCAAGTCCACTCATGAAAAAGCAATTATTCCATTGGTTTTTACAGTACTTTTACGGGCCATAAGGCGCACCAGAATATGAAGCTTATCACTCTGTCAGGCTGCTGACTACGTTACCCATAATGCTCCAAAAATCCATGAAGCGGTGCGACTTGGTAGTTTATTAAAGTTGTACGAAAACATTTGGACAGAACCACCACAAAAAATCAATGTTAGGGTAATAAGCACAACCGGAATTCATACATAAAATTAGGGCTGCACGATATGAGGAAAACTCGCGATATGCGATATTAGAGAATAAATTGCGATAACGATATAATTTGCGGTATATAAACAAATAGCAAAATAACCAAATAACCATTCCCATTTCATTACAACAGTTTAAAAATTATACTCCAAATGATACTCGTCGACATAGTTGACAAACATCTAACATAATAGGCCTCCATCTGATTGGTCAAATGCATAAAGGGATTTATTTGATTCAAGCTGCCATTAGATTGTTTTAACACATTTAAGGTTTACGATTTATTGCGATATTTGCCGTCTTTTGCGATATGCATATTGCAGAGCTGGATTTTGCGATAACGATAAATTTGAGGTATATTGTGCAGGCCTACATAAAATGCAATGTCAATTTATGAAAAAAATTAAATATCATACATTTGGTACTTTTATGAAATAATGCATGGCGTCTTTAACCCTTTACCACCAGAGATGTCAACGACAGCACCTTAACAACACATGTTCTTTGTACTACCGTAACTCGTGCGCTGTTTATACAATATTCCAATGGTTTCTGACAATGAGGGATAACAGTACAGTGCAAAAACACACACAAAATCACTTTTACAGTCTGAGGACCCACAATGTACAAGTTTCCTGTGGTAACCCACTTTCTGCAAAAATGTGAGCCAATGAGACAAAGTATAATAGGGTTCTGTCACTCAACTTTTGATACTCTTGTGGTGGGTGTCACATTCAGTCAGTTTCTCAGCGATTGGGAGTGTCTCCACCCAGGCCAGACATGTCCATGTCATCAACAAACACCCGCCTAACCTCGTTCTCTACAGAAAAAGCTCTCACACCTGCATCTCTGTTTGGTCTGATTCCACTCCAGTTCCAGAAAACAAGGCCTATCGAGTCCGACAGGAGCTGGAGGAGACCAAAAGACTCAACAGTAGGGACAAAGACAAATGAGCTACTTTCTCTATTGGTCACATTCAGGAGATCATTGGACTCTACAATTACATTATTATGTTTTGGTTTATTTGTTAAATGTTATAGTTTCTCCCAGCAGACCAAGTTGTAACGTCACTCAAAAAACATGACACCCCCCCCCCCCCCCCCCCTGACACACACACACTTCCTTGAGTCTGGGTGACATCATCACTTATGCCATCCTGACTAAAACTACAGGAAGTGCCTTCTCATTTTGCAACTGAAAGGTAGATCAAAGAAAAAGAAGTAGACGAACTTTCATCTTCCTGCACAAATGTTGAAACCGATCGAGTGAAATAAAGCTTAACAGTTGTTTTTATTTAAGCACTAACATAAATAAAGCGGTAAATGAAATGTGCAAACAAACAAACCACAAATGGTTCATGTTTCCACTTATATTTATAGTGGAAATTGGGTAAATTTGCATGACTTATTTATAAATGTAGTAAGAGGGAGTGGGGACCAATGGTGTCTCAGAAGGGTCAAAGGAACACAATTAACCCCAAAACTACACAATTACCAACAAGACGACATACTTGCAATACTTCACAATGCTTCACAACACTCCATAATTAACAGAAACACAACACTTTTAACTAGAACAATGGACAATGAACTAGAACACTACACAATTAACAAATTTCACAGTTTCCAAAAATACTACACACTTGCAACACTTTACAGTGCTTCACAACACTATAATTAACTGCAACACTGCACAAGAACTAGAACACTACAAGATTAACTACAACACTACACAATTTACAAAACAAAAGAAACTACATAAATACCAACAAGACTACACACTTGCAACACTTCACAATGCTTCACAGCACTCCGTAATTAATCAAAACACTACAAAATGAACTAGAACTTAACTTTACGTCACTTTCACAATTAACAAGACAACACCTAACATTTCACAACTTTACAAGAATAACTAGAAAACTACACAATTAAGTCCAATCTCTCAAAATAATTCACAATTCTACAAGATTAACAAAAAACACTACACAACTAACCCAACCCTATACGATCAATAGCAACACAACACAACAAACCAACACTATACAATTAAGGCCAACATTAAAACAATTAACCGAGCACCACACAAGATTACACAAGTAATGGCAACAATACATAGTTAACGTCAAACACCAAACAATTTCTTAACGTGATTGACACATGAGCAGTATGTAACTAACAGCAACCATACACAATTAACCCCAACACACTTGAGTGACGTTAATTCCGTAAACAGTTGAAGAGTTAATAGAGGGGAAAGAATCCTGGAGCTCAAGCTTGGTGCTTTGTCTTGCAATTTGTGTTGCTTTGGAAGTTGTGTTAAATTTCTATTGTGTGGTGTTGAGTACGCCCACGAAAGGACCAAAAACATATCCAGACCAAAATCAACTGATGTTGTAGACTTCTTTGAGTTTATCGTGATCAAAATTAGAGTGATAGAGTGTGATGAAGATAAACGTACTACTGTAGAAGATGACATTTCTTTCTGATATTGATGATTCACAACATGAGGTCAAGGTCTCTCCATTCCAGCTCTCATTAGACTTAACCCCAAACCAGGTAATTTTCTCCCTTTAGAAGTAAAATGTGTTAGCAAAGAAGCTCAATGTCCTCTGGATTTTAGAACCCATCAAAGACCTCACACACACACACATATACACAAACCCTCTCATCCAAAGTGTTGGAACTGTTCCGCCATAAACAAACTCACACCAACGCCATCGCCCACTGTTCTCATCCTCCCACCCTGCAGAGGATGATGATAAATAAGCCAGCAGAGTACAAACACAAAGCTTGTGGGTGTGGCTGACTGAAAAAATAGGAAAGGAAAACTTATATTCAAGGGGTTTTATCAGAAGGGTAGAGGTGGAGAACTGGAATATCAGCTGTTGCTTCCTCTAACAGACAAGAGGGGTATCAGATGGGAGGGGAAACATTAGTCCTTCTTCCTTTACGTGTAACCATTAAAAGAACAATGAAACTTTCAGCATCGGCCTTCGCGGTCCCGACTCGATTGCAGCGTTCTGGACTGTTCCACCTCTCCAGGGGAAGATGGGGTCTGTCTGACCTCTATCTGCATTTCAAGCTCTCTTCAGTCTAATTACAGCCAATAATGCACTTGTGCTGAAGTGAACATGCAGAGCTTGGCAGGAAATGAGAAGAGGGAAAACGAAAAAAAATTGTCAACGGAAGCCTTGGCAATGTGGCGACCTCTGTCTACGCTTTCAGACACCCCTGCAGATTTATTTTAGCCCAAATTTGACTTTGATGCAGTAGTCTGGAGAGGTTAGCATTGCTTTTTAACCATCTTTCACAATACAATATTAGGGTTTTACTTCCTGCAGGAGATATAAATCCAAACAATAGTCCGGTAGACACTGTTAGTAATGAATGAGCTTCAAAACATAAAAAATATGCTGGAGGTTTGATGAAAATTCTAATAAAAAGAAAAGAGAACTGCACCCAATAATGAAATATAAAAATTGAAAGCCCCTGCATGACTGCTTACATTCCACCAATTTGATTTTGTGTGACATGAGACTGTACAACTTGTCATTCAACCACAGCCTTAAGGTCATCAAAGATCAAGCCTTCTGAGTGGTTTAAAGCAGAAAAGGAGGACAGTTTGAGTGAAAACAGACAAATGGAGACACAGGGAGAGGATCGAGGACAGATAAATACCGTAAAGAGTAAGAGCGACAAATAAAAGTGAGCGAGTAACAGAAAGATAATGAAAGACCGAAAAATCTGCTGCGGGCTTTCGTGTACACTGCGCTGTTCCTGCTACACATCGGCTTTAAAGAGAGAAGAGACGTTCCCTGACAGCTTCAGCACATGGACTGTAGGGCCAAGGAAATAATGACGAGGCACGAAGAGAAGCAGAGAAGACTGTAACATTGAAAGGAAAAGAGTATTTTCCTCTGCCAGCGTCCCCCACTGCCTTCATCCTCCACTCTCTGTAGGTGGGAACAAGGCTGGTACTTGCTAGAAAAACTGGAGGGACATTGATATAGACGATACACATTATATGAGTTTCTAGACGCCAAGTCACAGGCTTTATTTTTAGATTTTCATGCTGTTTGGTGTAAAAAAAAATGTTTTATAATACACAAATGTGTTCACTTCTTGTAATTATCGCAAAAATGATGTACTTCTTTACCCACTTATAGACCCACTCCATTAAAAACTATGTTTTAGGTGTTTTTAACATGTTCTTGTAGCCTTTTTCTGATGATGGTGGACATGTCTCATGAAAATAAATCTTTAAATTGCAGAGGTGAGTATTTCTTCATTCAAATCACGAAATATTGTTGACGTGACAACGAAAATATGCTGGCTGGGCCACAAGCTCCCTGCTCTCAACAACATGGAGGGGAAGGGGTCCTGCCCACAACTAACCCTAACCCTTTCTAAAAACCTTTATCCTAGAAAACAGCAAGTTTCTTTCATAAGAGCTAAAAACTGTATAATCATAATTAAATAGTTTTAACATCATTTAAAAGATGGTCGGAGTGGGACTTTACTCTAAAATGACTGCAGATCCTGGTTATAGTTGCACAATTTATTTATTTTTTTACCAAATTGGAGATTTTAGTGTAATAGATCTGCCCTTACTGCTATTCTTATTTTCTTTCTGTTTAAAAATTTGTCACTAGTTGCTGTTTTGAACAAAAAGTCAGAAAAAATGCCAAATGTAGCAACAGAGGAAGCTTTTTATCTAGCTATTTATCACCAGTTGCTTAATTTTCAAGTGTGTGTTGGCACATCAAGGTGACAAGTGTCTGTTCACACTGCTCCTCAAATGTATTCATCCACGCCAGGTATGATTATCTTTGGAGAGAATTGTACACATTTTTTTTTTTTTTGAACTGCCAACAGACAATAAAAAAAAAAAAAACGACAAAAACTGATTTACACAAAAGACACAAATATCTGTTTGAGTATGGGGGAAGTAGCTAAGTGTTCATGTTCTCGACTATTTGCCCCCTTTCCAATGCAGGCAAAAACCAAGCACAGACGAGGCCCCTTACCGTGACATAACGCCATAATCTCACTAGTGCATGTCTTAAACCACAACAAATCTGTGTCGGGGTGACAAAATTTGACAAAGTGATGTAAAACTCATTCTTAGAAATTATTTAACCTATGAAAGACAATTGAATTTTGCAATTAATCTGCACTCCAGATTAGTAGAGAGCAAATGTTGGTATTTTCTTATAGAGCTGTGTGTACATAATGTATCAATGTGTTTTATTTCATTATATTATTTGTTGGTTTTGAACAGAATTTTACCACACAAAAAAAAAAAGCAATTTCCAACATTTTTCTCTAAGTTATGTCTGTTCAATGATCACAATATGTATTCATGTACATAGGGAGATGGGGTTAGATTGCAATAACTGTACGATAGCCGTCCAGGAACAAGTTGCATTTATACCAAGCTTTTTCAGTTTGTTTTTGTTGACTGAACCGTTGCTAGGGCAACAGGTCGCCACAACATCCCTCCTAGAGCTCTAAATTGTAGGGTAGAGGCCATGGCGGAAAAGCTCACAGAGTTTAGATGAGCCTCTAGCAGCTTGGTACAACAAACAGGAGCTAAAACGGTTTGTCTGCTTTTTTTTTTTTTTTTTGCTTTTTCTTTGTGGTCAAAATCGTCAAAAGAGAAAGATTTAAGTGTTTGTAATATATAGTGGCTGAGCTTCGCGCATGAATCAATCGTCAGACTGCGGTAATAAAAGAATAGTAACCTTGAAGTCTGGTGCTGAGGTCAGTGGGGAAATGAGAAACAGATGTCAATCTTTGCTTCTCCGTGAAAAACTACACTTTACTTTTAGACAAGCATACCTGCACAGCATGGTGACCACAAACTGTACTCTACCCATGCATATCTTGGGGTGCAGAGGAAGCAGCGCTTCATGCCTATAGCGTCAAAAACAAGCCGAAACCACAGAGCTGACACGAACCCTTCCGGCATTGGGGCTACTGCCAGCCTCGGCTCAGAGGTTAAACACACATTTACACTTTTTGACACAGTTTTGTGTCGTGAGATGTCATGAGGAGAAAGTAGAGGGGGTGGAATGAATGTCAGGAGGGCACCATGGGGTTAATATGGACTTTAACCTTTGCAGCCACTTATTTTTAATTAGGACATCCAACGATGAATCATTAGGCAACTCCAAAATGAGACCTATGTTGTCTTCACACATGAATGGTCTTGATTTAATCGGGCGGGGAATCCAGACAAGCTTCCTTTGGTTTGATTTGAGTATACAAACTGCATACTCAGACAATAAAGACTAGAAAAATTGCGCATTTCTAACAGTTGCTCCCTTTCGGGCAGTAATGGCCAAAAGTAAGCTTGAAATCTGAAGTGAGGGTAGAGCTAGTAGAGCTATTCTAGCTTGTCTTTTGCACTTCTTGGTAATTACTTTACAAAAAAAAACCGCAATAGACAAAATTCGCAATGTAGCTTCATTTTATATTCTATATACCTTTTTAAAATGCAAACACTATTCCCTCTTTTATTTAAACTCAAAGAATAACCCTTCATAGAAAAATATGTCTAGTATTATGCAATGAATACAAAGATCTGCTTGTGATCAAAGATTTAAATGTGATAAACTGAGCACATTCTGTACAGGAGACAGGGCACAGAGATTGATTGACAATGGTTTACAGTCAGTCAGGAAGCAGAACACAATGGGCTGTACAAAAAAAAAAAAGACAGAGAAATTGCACAAAAGACATTTACGGAATGGTGTGGGACCAGCAAGGAACCCCTGTACTGAAAACAGAATTTCCCATTATAATAAGATTTCCACTAATCTAGATAGCTCCTGTAAAAAAAATTTTATACTTGTGATCAACAACACTGAAGTTATTTAGTCTGTTGGTCTAAAAATAGGCTACATTCACACACCCCTCGGCAACGCGCGTTACAATGACAAGTCTAAGAAAATGTACATGTATGCACGTTTCAGGCTTTAAAAACTCTCATGTTCATGCATCACTAAGCAAGTTTCTGGGACCCTACGAGCTCTACGTACAGAAGGCGTGGCCATGGGACATTTGTTGAAAGTTAAACAGGGTCAAACTTTCACCAATCAGGGCCTTGGTTTGGTAACGTCCCCTTTAAGTGCCAATAGTTTGAAAATTGATCAAAGAGGGAAAATGACGAAATTTGTGTCCAGCTGGAATTTTATGACACAACGTTTTTTTTATATATATAGAGCTGTGCAAGAAAAAACCCTGATTCACAAGATTTTCACTGCTTCAACATTTTGCACCAAGCTTCTTCCGATGTAGGTGGTGGATGGACATGTGCTAGTAAACAGTAGAGAAAATGAAAAGAGTAATCCCCTCCCTGCCTGTTTAGTGTTCTTGAAAGCGCGTCACATGCTCGGTGTGAACGCAGCATTAGACTCTATACTATATGTTTTAGAACCCACAAGAGTTCGTTTTCCAGAGAACAGAGAGCAACATCCTCGTCTAGACCAAAGTTCACTTCCTTGGTGCTTCCACAAAAGTCAAACTAAACAAATAAAAAAAAATGTCAGGGCAGGACGAATGTACTGTGGGTATGATGCCTTGGGTGTGTGTGTGGGTGTGTGTGTGTGTGCTTTCAATGGACTATCCACAAATACAATCAACAATCAATGCCATTCACTTTATCAAAAGGTGTATCTTTGCTTTGTACCCATTTGCATCCAACAGTGCTTTAAAATTCATCAATTTTTCATGGAAATTCTATTGAAATATAGTAGAAATGTTCAAATCATCCCTCTGCTTAGCACTGACACTTCTTGTTTTTAAACCGTTATTAAAAATCAAATTTACTGACTGTTTTTTATCAGGGCCAATCCAACTGTTAGCATACTTTGTAGCATTCAACCTAGAATTCTTTACAGTGAAAATAGAAAAGGAAATGGCACCTGAACACACAAATACATATGGTAGAATACCAATAATAGAAAAAAGAAAAAGTAAAGCTAACAAATGTTAAATTATAAAAACATTTGACATGAAACTAAACCATTGCTGGATTTATTAAACGGTCTCCATGTCTGTACAGCATCCACAAGTACAATTGAGATTAAAAGGCAAATTATAAACAACAGACAAAAGCCTGCTGGACTGGCCTCCCCATTGGTCACAAAGTACATTCGCATCAAACTCTGACCCAGCAGCCTTCAATTAGCTCCCCCCACAAAGAAACAAAGAGCTCAGTGAGGAGCAGAGGGAGAGACTGTATAAAAGAACAGAGAGGATTCAAGCAACAGTGAGAAGTCTAAGTCAGTGGGGAGTGAATGAAAAGCACAGGAGCGAATGAAAAGGCCGCAGTGTCTGTCTTCCGAGCTGAAGGGCCCGCCCGTGCGCCGGCTCTGACATCGCGAGTGTGCTCAGATTCACTGCGGGAGGTCGTGACACGGAAGTAAAGCGCCGTCGGCAACGGTGGCAGGAGCTAGATTTCAATGCGCTGGCAGACGGTCGTGGCCTCAGAAGCACAGCCAGAGCAAAGGCAGACGCTTTACAGGAGCAGACGCACACAAAACACACACACACGCACGCACGGCGGTGGCCTCACTCAAGGGCACGCAGATGGCAGGTGCTACACAAATACAAGCCACTGGAGCATACCTCATTATCAGCCAAGCCAGCTAGTCAGCCTGCCTGCCATCTCGTCACTGCTACTCAGTAGGAAGCGTTCTGCAGCTGAAAACATGTCAGCTCCTCCTAATGTGGAGAAGAAGTCCAAACTCGGCCTCAAACTGTGAAGCACTCCACACGTCAAGCATAAATGCAGGAAAATGAATGAGGCATGCATCACTAACTGAGGGGCCTTGGGACAGATGGATGGTTTTGTGACGGAAAGAGACCATCAACAATTTGCGGTTGGGCCACTAGAACCTTATCCCACTCTACTTTTTTTGGACACTAAATGAATATCGTCTCCTATCGACACCCGTTTCCATTAAACGCCACTTTGCCAGGAATAGACGCTGTCTACTTGTCTATATTATACTTTTATTGAGGCATCTGATTGGTCAGTTTACAACTTAAATAACTTAGCAAGACAAAAAAAAAAAAAGCTATCAGCGCAAGAATGGTTATTCTGACAAACAGAATGATTGAGTCGTAGCTGTTTATTACTCAAAAAAAGTCTATGAATTTTGGCTTCTTGGGATCAGTGAGTACTTCCTGTTTGGAACACCAGAGGAGGGGGCACTCAGTCCAGTTCTCATATATAGCCAATGGTACAAACACCGCAACGTGACACTCATCCAGTTCTGGTTTTCTCCAGAATTGGGTTTGTCAAAACTACAGCCCGCTTCATAAGAAGTTTCATGTCCTGTTTAACAGTGATGACACTATGCCATCCTAAAAAGAGTATTTAACCAAAACCATTGGGGATCGATACTTTGAAAGACTGAACGCTCTGTCACAACATCCCTTGAAATCTCAGTGGGGTGGAAAGAACAGACTCTGTCGTTTGAGGATGGAGACTACAGCAGAGCAGAGCGAACGATGACAAGGCAACAGTGGTGAGGCGTGACCGGTGCAGGAAATGAATAACGCTCCATCCCAGCTAACATTTAGAACAAAAACACAAATTCCCCCCGCCCCTCTGATTTTCACTAGATGCTAGAGAAAGAAAAAAGAAAGAATGTTACTGAGAGCATCAGTATTGAGGCATATTTTGGTATTTATTCATGTTAAGTGGGCAGTGGATTAAAAACCAAACAGAGCGATTCTGGACACAGTCACTCAGTAATGTATGTGTCTTTCATTTATAGTAGAATGAAAAGAACTGATGCAGAGGAATCGAAAGTCCCTTCGAATACTGTAAGATTTACACTATGAGACAAAGCATCTCTGAAAAATGTGTTTTTATGATAGTTTATCTTGATTTGATCAATATCCCTAGCCAGCAATCAGATAGTGTGTGGTTAAGAGCCATTTCTGTTATAACCTCTGACCTCGTATCGACCAATGGCCCAAATTAAGATATCTAATGAATCCAAATGTGGCAGAATGCAAATTGTATGCTGGTGGTTACATTTAAGGTAGAATTGAAGGGAAGTATTAGGCATCAATAGAACTGTTTTTTCATCCTCTTAACTTATTTTGGTTAAGACGGTCTGATATCAAGTTTTGTTTGATTGGTTAACTTGTTTGGTTGTCTCCGTGTACAAAAACAAGGTCCTGCATCAATTTATTTGTAACTTACTCCTGATTTATCCAGCGTAGAGTCCCGTTGTTGAGGCCTCTCTCAGTTATCACAGGCCAAGGGGCTACATATAACCGACAAAAACTCACTCCTGGGGGTGTGGTGGGGGGGGTGTATACATTATTCAAGTAATGTATACAACTTGTTCTTGAACTGTGAGCGGAAGCAAAAACTACTTATGCTAGCTGCCCCCAGCTGAGGTTCACACTAAGGTCACAACAGTACTGTACAGCCTCCTTAGAAAAGGTTTATAAAAACAAATGAAAAGCAACTTTTTGTTCTGAAACTGATCCTTTAAGGTATATTGAGTTCCCATAGTCACAGGTTCTATTTATATTACGTTTTCTAGTCGTCTTTGATAGAAGTTTTTTTACTTTAGCAAAAAAAAAAAATCAAATTTTACACAATTTGTGACTTTTAATCTGTATGACTGTTACCTTTGTATTATTTGATGGAAAAAAAACGATTACAATTTTACAAATGAACATAATTGTGGACAAAAATCATATATATATTTTGATTTCTATGCTAAAAGATGCAACACAAAATCATGCATTTCCAAAATATTCAGAGAATACAGTTACTGCAAAACTGAATCATTTTCAGAGCATAACTTGTGTTGAAATGTCAGATGCATTCCTTTCACAGGAAGTGGGTTTCTTCCCCCTCACCATTGCCCTCTTCGTAAATTTTAAGTGATTGTAGCTCTGAAAATGAGGTTACCAGACTCTCCTTTCACTTTCAGCCAAGGTCTATGAAAACCATGACAGAAAAAAATAAAATAAGCAGCGATCCTCAAAAACCAGATCTGCACTCCTCTGGCCTGTGCAAGTAGATCTATGACCTGATCGTGTATATAGGTCTGTGTGTGTATGGTTGAGCATTCTTGAGCGGCTAAAGGGGTTCAGCTGTCGTCGAGACTATTTTCCCGTGTGCTGCATACCATCGCTGGATTGTCTGTGTGTCTGGAGAGTTGGGGGTTACCCCCTGTGGTTGAGGAACTTTTGGTGTTGGATGGACAAGAAACGGTATTGACGGACGAAGCAAATATCGGGAAAGCGGATGTGCCGAGTTGAGCTGTCGAAGCACACTGCAGGAATCAAAAACTAATCATTACGGTTGATCAGTGTTGCAACCACATTGGTGTGGACAATGAGTCTCCAATTTGCGTTAGAATACCTCCTAGTACTCCAAATGAAGAGGAAACCCAACTCCCCTGTGTGGCCTTCAGATTTAACTCAAAGCAGAAAAAAATGTGGCAATTCACACGCACAGCAGCAAGTCCAAGTCCCACTCACAACTAATTCGCTCGGGTCCACACACACAAAAATCAATAGATCGGAGTAAGAAAGTTGGGAGTTGCGAATAGGGGGGAGTCGGTGTCCCACTTTCCTAATTTAGGTCAACAGCAGCCGTGCCTGCTGTAAAGCTGTCTGTAATTAAACAGAACTAGCTACAAAAGAGGTAGGAGCTGTGAACTTGAAGACATTAGAAAGAGGGAGGAAACTCAAGTAATTAATTCCGTTTTTGTTTTTGCTTTTTCTCCTCCTACAGTTGAGGAGGGGAAGCATTATACAAAACAGAAAAAGGTAGCCTCATTTGAATGCCCATTGATGCCTGGATGAAGCTTCTAATAAGCCACACTGATGGCTCCAACAACAGCAGCTCCACACAGGCCAGCTACTGACAGCTCATCATCTGACACATTTGTTCAGTTCTTTGACAGAATAAGCCTGGGATGGTTTGTTAATGGGATGACATATAAAACATGCATGTTTTTAAACACGGCCTGTTTAATAATTATTATTCAATCATTCTACATTTAAAAAAAGTGCATTATCAATGAGTTTGGGGCGGCCTGAAAACAAGGCATTACATTTAAATCCACTACTTTTTAAAAAATTATTAAAATATTTTGTAATAGTAATATTCTTTACAAGAGAAATACATAAAAAGGAAACTTTCAATACATCTATGTCATCACGTGCAAGCTGTAAAAATGAAGAAAATACAGCTAATGTTGAAAACATTAAGCTTACACCAAAAGGTTAAAAAAAATAATGAACTAAAGGTTGGAACACAAAACCTACAAAGACAACGTGGGCCACTTTCTTGTAAACATAGTAAAGTTTTATTTGACAGCTTAGCTAAAACTAATAGTGTGATGGAACATGCCGGCTTTTTTCTTTGCATTACACACTAAAGCAAGTGATGACAACTGATCAAAGCAATTACAGTACAAACATCAAAGAACTTCATTAACATTATACCATTAACTAGGGCTTCATGATATGAGGAAAACTTGCAATGTGCGATATTAGTGATCAATGTTGCGATATGACTTGTGATACATGAACAAATACCAAAACAATAAACTAACAACTAATTTCCATTTCAATCTAACATTTATTTTTCTTCAAATAAAAAATCATCATAATTTTAATTGTACTTCAAATCAGCCACATGTACATCTAGCAAAAAAGGTTCCATAAGGCTCTATTTGATATGTTACAGACTACTATCAGATTGTCTTATCATGTATGTAAACATTTGAAGTAACCATTTATCGCAGTTTAGGCCATCTTTTGTGATACCCGTATTGCACAGGCCGATATCATAACGAAAAATTTTTAATTTTCTTTGAAGGCCTAGTTAGACGCTAAACAAACACAGAGGCAGTTCCAGTCATCCAGTAGGTGCTTTGGTGGTGATGCTAAGGTTACTGGTGCATTAGGACAGTCTGACAAAAGAGGATTATGGCTGCAGTCCAGATGAAGGTCAGGGGGGGTGGGTGGGGGGCTTAGGGGTGATGAATCACCACTGATGATGTCTGGAAACATTCCCTTGCAAATCAATGGCATGGTCCCAGTCCATTTAATCACATCCATTGCTGCAATAGCCTTTGAACTGCTAGATGAGGTGCAGTTGCAACACGCAGCAAAATGTCAAAACAATTCTACCAGGAGATAATCAACCAACTAGAGGGGGAACTGGGATGAAAACACCTGGAAATTTTATTGTGTTTTAAGCTAAAAAATATATTATTTATGACGTTTTAAGAAACAGGAGAAGTATCAGGAGCAACGCTACAACATGTGTCAAATGTCGACACACGCTCCATTTGTGCGTTATTTTTAGCATTCCCCCAGTTGTTATGTCAGCACGGTGCAGCGGCGGGCCTGTTGGTCTGAGCGAAGCAGAAGAAAGCCAGGAAGGAAGACAATGCTCAGTTCTGCTTGAACTTAAGACATCTGTGCAGGAATGCAAGCTGTGCAAATCTATACCAACAGTAGAAACTGCATTTTTCTCTTGACTATATTCCCTTCTCTTGATGCTAAATAGACACATGCAGCTCTTGAAGTGTTGCGTGAACAAAGCGAAGTGGATGGGATTCGTGTTTCAAAGACAAGAGGCATAACTCACAGTTATCCTCCGGATTTCTCTTTCAAGTTAACCTCAACGAAACGATGCGAAAACAGCCTTTCTTTAGCGAGATAAAAGTGCTTGAGGACTGGAAGATGATACTGTGATCTGGGAAGACCATGGAGGATGTACGGATGTATGGCTGGGAGGTCATTAGGCTGTGGATTAATAGGTAGGATGATACACAATCCACCAGAGATTTCCACTATTGATCCTCGAGGAGCCGAAGACTCTCTGTAGGAAAATGTGCTGCTTTGTAGCTATTTATAACACTCCCTGTCATTGAGACGGACACCACAGATGCCTTAAAATGTTTACCTGAGTCACAAAATTGGCTGTGATCAAAAGGAGCTTTTTTAATTAACAGGAAATGTGGGCATATTTAACAGGAAGTCCAGTTCTGTCGTGTTCCTGCCAGCATTTCTGTATTTTAACAGAGGCCAGCTCGCACCACTAATGACTTATTTAACAAAAAAAAAGGTCTTTCAAGGTATAAAAAAAAAAATGAATTTGTGCTTACACTGGTCACACATGGCCAGTTTCCTAACAATTCCTTTTGTCTTCTGTCACTTCTGATATAGTGAACCAGCTGCTCCAGGGCTCCGTCCGCTATCGGCACCCAATCTAACAGCCTTTACTTGACTCACAAAGGCAGACTCACAGTGGGGGGTTTCCTTCGCACTTCCCCTCTTGCACCCTCATAAAGGGGATCCATTTCAGCTGCTTTTAGAAGCACCACTTTCCGCTTATAGTTTTTCACACTTTATCCCTTGAGGGTCCAACTGTTGAGGTGGTGGGGGGAGACAAAAGCACCAGGTGGATATTTGAAGGGAGGTTAGGCTGATGGCTAGGAGGGGCAGTTGCGCCTGGACATCTTTTTTTTTTTTTTTTTTGGTAAGGTTGTCTAAAGCTAAAGGAGGTTCTGCTGGTACTTGACAAAACATAACATCCCACTAACTTTGAAAGAGTAGAGGAGAGTTTTGGAGGATGTGATGTGAATCTGTTTAGACTTCTTAAGGTCCTCTTTGAGCAGAGGTGTCAAACTCCAAGCCTTAAGGATCAGCCACCTGCTAGTTTTCCAGAAACACTGCCTGAAGGCCATGTCACACAGCCACTACTTACATTTTGTGCATTTTCCACGTACGAAGTTTTGGTCTTTCCTGATACATGGATGATATATGTAACAAATGCTTACATTATTTGCCGATGTGCGCAGACGTCCGTCAAGGGTTTTGGTCTTTACGTATTTTCTGTTTTTTTAAAGTTCAAAATGTTTGGTCGGTTGAGAATTATGCAGTTTATGTGCATATTATGTGGTATATGTACAATTATTATGCAAGTCAAACGCATTTTTCACATATGACCAATTTTTATCCCTGCTATATGTCTAGGTAGTGGCTGTGTTATACCGTCTTTATTGAAGCAATAAAAAGCCATAGTCTTAAGTGTTCTTTATTTGACATGTTTAGAGTTTTATTGCAAGAAATTGTTTGAATTTAAACTTAAAGAATGGTTTATACTGTTAACTTTAAATTCAGCAACTACAGTTTAGGAGGAAGTGCTTTTGTGTTTGCAATATTAGTGTGTATTGACAAACGACTGGTAATACCATTGTTAATGACGACACCATTAGCATCTCTACTGACCAATCCAAGTGCGAAGGACAAACTGTTGCCATCCATAAAGTATATTTTGTGTTTAGAAATACAGTGGTCGGTTGTTAATGTACAAAAAAGCGAGACTGCGAAGGAAGAACACCGTTATAGCGGTTACGATTGTAAAGGAAAAAATCTGCGCATAAAGGCCCATATCTTTTAGGCTCAACTATTTCGCGAAAATGGTAATATAGGGTTCAACATAATCGACGTACGCTTTGGGTTTGGAGTATTCCACACAGAGAAGTTATTCACATCTGCCAAACCCCAGACTACCCCAGAACTATGCTTTGTCCCACCTCTAGTGCCTGGGCCCGTTGTGAAGTGATCATACCAGCTGGCCAAATGGACCTTCGAAAGTAAAACCTAATTGGTACTTCCTGCCTTGTGTCAGTACATTGCAAGGCCATTTAACCACCACACCAATATTACACAGTACCAGATCTTTTGATAAGACTTATTCTTTAACTCACTTTTTCACAGAAAAAGTGAAAAACTTCAAGAGTAAAAACTCGTTAATCAGCAAGCTTTGGATGTACTTGTTGGCATCTTTTTTGCTCCATCAGAAACTAAGTTTCTTAACAAACCCTTTTCCTAGTGTCCGTCCTAAGCTTAGCTTATTAAGATGGTTATAGATTTGTATTAAAAGACTGTTGGTGAAAAAAAATCATGCGTTACCTAAAATACAACGAATATACTGTAGGTTTTTTTCTAGAGCTAAAGATTTCTCTTTCTGTCTTCTGTAAACATTCTTCTTTCATCTGAAAAGAAATGCAGGCAAATATATCTTTAAGCCCTTAAATACAAAAGGGGTTTAGACAAATTTACACCTCCTGTGTCCGAAGCTGCATAAACCCCATCTGTTACCGTAACATCTATATGACAAAAGGGGCCATCAGCTCTTTTCTGTTTACTCAACTGCAGGGCGGGACAAGTTTTTCAACACAGTTTTGTCAAATTACTCATTTAGAAGGGAATTACATAAAATATTCAAATTTAGACTTTGTGACTTTTTAGAAAACAAGTACCACAAAGTATGTGTTATAAAAAACAAAAGCTTTTTCCATCATCTTTCAAATCAGATCATTTTTTGTTATAGAAGTATCAAATGTCTCTCAAACTTAAGGCGATGTCACATAACCACTAAGTGCATTGAAAATTGTACATATAATATACGTGGAAAAGTAAGAAAAGTTGTGGTATTTACTTGAAGTTTTTTACAGATGTATCACGAAAAGAATGCATAAATCAACATAAAAGCCAAATCGGGCCTATAATTTGTGCGTCAGTTACGTAATTTGAATGTGATATGTGAGCCGTATGCGTGATCTAAAAGTTCTACATCGATGGTAAATGCGTGAAAAGTCACTTAAACACATCTGGACCGGTAGTGGAAAACCACAAAATTTGCATATGCATCTCACAAGAATCTCGCACAATTGCATTTTAATTTACAATTTACATAATATTTGTGTGAAAACTATGTTGATTATTTGATTTGATTTGATTTGAAATGGTTTATTTTAAGCAATCAAGTAGAAACAATACACAAAAGCAATATAATCTTCCGTTATATATTCATACAGTAACTAATCAAACTTAGGATAATTAGACATATTAATAAATATTGCTTGAAAGGGAGTGGAAGGAAGCGAACTTATATAATCCCACCCCGTTATACTATAACCATTTTTATTACATGATTTATCAATATCCGGTTCCCAGTTTTTATCAGACAGAATTAAAAATCATAAGGTATCGATAAGGCACATGACAAAGATGAATTACTTATTATGTTAAAAAAAAATAACTCTTTTAGAAATCAACATGGCAAATGCAGATCAGTCATCTAAAATATATGTTACTCATAAAGTCATTCATATGATTAAAACATGATACTATATCAGTAAAATAGACACAACACTGTGTTATTCAGAAACTACGTAATTCTCAACCAACTACAGATTTGGAACCCAGAGGGCTTGTAAGCAGTGGCTGTGTGATGCGGCTTGTAAGGTGTTAAATACCCAAAAGGCGGTGGAAAACAACCTTTTAGGCTGAGAAAAAAATTCTCAGAGCATCTCCCACAAAGAAATAAGACAAACAAAGCAAATCAAGCTTGCTTTGCACTGCACTGCCAACCTTTGGTGTTGCTGGAGGAATACTGAAAAAGGCCCCATTCAATCAATGATGAAGAGGAAGAGAAAAAAAAGGAAGGAGACTGCTGGTCCTTCTCCCCTCAGACAAACTTCAGATTCATTCGCGGTACACCCTCATTTTTCGTATGCATGCTTATTAATTTAGGAGGATCTAGATTTTGATTTTGTTGGTTTGAAGGCAGCACTTTTAACTAGCAGAACTTGGAAGAAAGCAAAAAAAAGGGGGGAGGGTGGTGGAAGGGTCGCAGTTGGAGGCTTAGTCAACTTGATGAATTAAACAGACTCTCTGAGACAATCATATTCCAAGACACCCACACAATCAATTAAGGAATTCATGAGAATCCTAGAACTGCTGGAAAAAAACAGCAAGTAATTGAAATTTGGAGTCAGGGTGGAAGTAAATCTTATTTTAGTTGTAGCTCCTTCTTTGTTTGTCCACTTGTTTAGAGGTTGTTGTTTTGGCTGAAAAGCAGAAAATGTTTAAGTGTAATAAACTTTTTTTTCCAGTTTCCCTGGCATTCAACGTGGTCATTTGGCCTCTACGTGCAGAAAGAGGAAGTGAGAGAAGCTGACAGAAGTGAGCAAAGGCGGACGAGCGGTGATGGTAAGCAGCAGGCGCGCAATCAACAGCCAGCTAGACCACCATCTTAATGGCCCGACTAAAGCAGGAAACAGGTCGCTCAAACACACGAGCTCTAAGAGGGACAAAGAGCAAAAGGAAGAGGCTGTGCAATCCCGGTTTCAACCGCAGAGGTTTCAACGTGCAAAAATAGGGGCAGCTTTGAGAAGAATTGGTTGGAGAGACATCAGCCAAGCAGTAGCTGATCATTGACTGTTATCTCTACAGAGATGGAGAGAAAACTAAAAAGATTCATTTTTTTTGAAGGGCAAGCGGTGGCTAAAATTGATCGATCACTGCCGCAAATCTACGTAAAGACTCACCCTGATAAAAAATTTGTGTTTTGAACATGTGGCATTTTTCTCATCATGAAAAAAAAAATAAGCTCAGAATTGCATTTCTGAGTATTTCTTTATTCAATTCATTGTGAATTAGGAGCAGAGGAAAAAATTGGAAAAAGATTGTATTTGGGATGTAGAAAATACGCTGGGGTCTCTGATCCTCTCCATTCTGATCCATCCACTTGTAGACGACAGATCCATGTACGTCTTTGTTTTTCCTCGTCTGAGCTAGCATGTGGCTCATAACTGTACGCCTGGACAGCTGCAATATTTCTCGTCATTTTTGTTGCAAGTTGTTTTCCTCCATCTTTAGGGTATTTAACACCTTAAAGGCCATGTCACACAGCCACTACTTACATTTTGCGTATTTTCCACGGAGGAAATTTCAGTCTTTCGTGATACATGCGTGAAATGGTGTTTCTTGCATTCCTAATTTGCCGATGTGTGCAGTTTATTTTCATGGAACGCCTGGACAAATCTAAGAACTCAATTATCATGTCTCTGAACGATCCCAAAAGAAGCTCATGCCGCTACACTTCTGCCCTGAGGAAACACTGGTTACAGCGATTATACTCTTTTTAATTTATATCTTTTTACTTTTTTATTATATATACTGTATTTGTATCTTATGTTTTTCTTTCTCTTTTCTTCCTATGGACCTCCTGAGTCTGAAATAAAAGTTTGAAAAATATCTAACAATCTATGCAGTTAATGTTAGGTTGGGGTTGTGAGACCCTGTAAGCTAGCAGGAGAGTGTAAACAGATGGGTGACGGGAAGTGGGGGCGGGCTTACTTCATGCCCACAGTCTCGTCCACAACTCAAAGGTAAACTATTGCTGCTCTACAGAAACTGTGTCCTTGAAAAAAAAAAAGTATTTTGGCTAAAATCGACATAATTAAAAAAAACACTGGGAATGCCTTGAAATGATTGGAGAACATAAAGAACGCATGCTTCTGGCAATAAGCTCCTACACTCAATACCTAAAAACCAAGTTGGTTTGACTCAATTCTCTGTTCACCACACATAAAAATGAACCCAATTGACTAGACAGACAACAGAGCACAACTGAGGTTACACTGCCGCTTTTTTTTCTTGGTTAGACCTAATCCAAAACAGAGCATATTCAAGGACAGAACACAGACAATGGACCTAAAAAAAACAAACTTGTTTTGTCTGAAAGGTAAGAAATGTTGCTTTCTAGACTGAGTCCACTAAAATATCAAAACATTTATATAAACCTCTAAGGCTAAAACAGTCTTTTTATTTTTAGTTTGGTTAAACCTTTTTTACTTTGGTAGACAAGAACTTTAGGAACATCATGGGGAAAATAATGTTTGTGATCTACCTAAATTGATGTACCATATTTTTTTGGACCATAAGGCATATTGGATTATAGATAATATTAACCGAATGAAAACAGTCAAAAAATGTGGTACCACTACACTACACAGAATTCGTAAAGAGGCCAAGAGGCAGCAAACAACTGGTTGTTGGTACCAGGTCAGTAAAAACTACCAGAACTCGTCATAAGGTGTATCGCATTATAAGACGTACATTTAAATTTTTGAGAAAATGAAAAGATTATTGCTCATTATCCAAAAATCTACAGTAAATTATGCCCATCAGAATGGATGGATTTTCAAAAGTAACGCAGAACATGATCATCAACATATTTCTAAAACAAAGAAACACAAGGAACACACGGTTATGTTAGGCTTTAGGTGTGTTAGTTCAAGCTATGTGAGAAAACATGAAGTTAAAATGTGTTTTTGGGTGATTTAACATCAAATGATGTTACTGAAAATAGATGAATATCGTCACATCAATGCATGAAATCATAATCCGATTAAAGCCACCATTTTTGTGATTAAACATTTGATCATTTTGGAAGCACCATTAAATAACCAAATTGTTTATGTAAAAGACGAAAAAAAAAGACTCAACATAACCAACATTTTAACTCAGTAGGGTAAAATTTCCATTTTGAAAACCTCCTTCCAATAAAAACTAACTGCAAAGTAATTTCCCCCAAAGAAATAGAAGAAGTCCCATTACAGGATATGTTGACGAATGGATTTAATGAACTGATTCCCGATATTGCAGGCAAAAAAAGTTATTTTAATGTAAAAACACTTTTTTTTTTTTACTACCCATTGGGGCTTGATTACAGATGGCAGAGTCTTAAACGGTGAAGCATGTAAAGGTAATTTGATAATCCCATAATTCCAGATTTGCAGGTAATTCAAAAAAAATGTTATCTCCAAAAAGAATGTAGTTCCAGATACGTGTTCTGTTAGTTTTTGTTATTACCGGCATTATTAGCCACATCGACTTTTAAGAAAAACATTCTTTATCTACATCGACAAACACAGAAAAGTGACCGGTTCATTATGGTAATTTCGAGGATAAAAACAGTGATAAAATAAAATGTAACCAGAACAAAAAGGCTTTAGCGCTAAAGCAAGACGAAGATGCGGTTCTGTTATCTCGTTCAAGGTGTGACAAAACACGGTCTAGACCCAACAAGAGCAAAGATTCTTCTTTATCTCCAAAACGTGTGAAACCAGCAAAGACATTATGGAGTGCAGAAAGTCTCATCCTAAAATTGTGTTTCTGTGAGGAGGAAACATGTCAAATCGATCCGGTGAGGGAGCTTGGCTGGTAGCAAAACAAATAGTGTTCTAAAATCTGTGCGGAACCACAGCGCCATTGCAGAGCCAGAGGGGCGTCTGCGGTGTTCCATCATCTTCAGACGTCCGCGGAGGCCGCTTCAGATAGAAACCATTAGATGTGTGTGCGTTGCAGTATCTGGGGAGATCTGGGGCAGGTGAGTATGGATTGAGAGAAGGAGGGGAGGAAGGAATGTATGTGCGAGAAAGATAAAGGTGAAACGCTGCAGCACCAGACAGAAGTGGGCTGGGGGGGGTAAAAATCCAGACGGAAAAAAAAAGGAATGAGTGTGCAGACAGAGGAAGAAGATATGGGTTATCACACTTTAACCTGCTGTCTCTGCAGACAGCTTACTCTAGAGGAGTATGCAGTCAATGGAGGCGGAGAAAGGAGAAGAAAAATACTTATTAGTTGACTTTAGGACAAAAGTAGAGTGAAAGAAACAGTAGGTAGTAAAATGTTGAATTCAAGGCGTTGTTTACCCAGAAGTGGTGTCACCAACCCTCAGATCTCTCAGCTACCTCTCAGCTAATCCTGGCTTTCGCTGAACTGATCATTCTTAACAGAGTCCTAAGTGACCTAAGCTGGACAGCAAATCTTTTAAGAGGAGCTGATCTGGAGTTTAAGGTCAAATCCAGTCCTTAGCACGTTCAATGCGCGTACATTTATGTCACAAATATATCTCACTGGACGATCATGTGTAGAACATCTGTACATCTGGAAATCCAGCGTAAAGCTGATTTGCACTTTTTTAAAGATAAAGCTTTATTAGAATATGCGGAAAAGAACAACTAGAGTGACAAAAATGGAGTACTGTATTTTTCTGACAAATCCCAAAAAAGGTTTTTTTTTTTTTATTTTATAAATCCCAAGGGTGACTTATGTATGAATTCTGGTTGTTCTTACTGACCTGGAATCAATTTTAGTACGACTTTGGTAAACTACAAAGCCGCACCGCTTGAAAGACTGTTGGAACATAATGGACACCGTAGTCAGAGGTCTAGTGGAGTGAGAAGGTTTTGACGGTTTTGTTTTGCTTAATTTGTCTTTTGTAGAAAAACTGACCCGTTTGTTGATATCATGCCTTCTAATCTGGTGCAGTTTATAGACCAAAAGTACGGTACTTTGCCTTTTTATTTATAAGATACTGTTCTATTAAGTAAAAAATATTGGTCGCCAATGTGATTTGCTGCCTGCTTTTTTTGAGTAAAACTTTTCAAAAAGAAGCTCTTTTCTTCTAAATGCATTCAAAGCAAAATAGTTTGTCCTGGTCCTGAAGTCTTGATGTTACAAAAGATTTTTGTCTGGGAAGGTATGAAAATTCATCCAGACTTTGGTATGGGCCGAACATGTGAACTCTGCTAAAAACAAAGGTTTTGTTTCACTTACAGGAAAAAAATTGAAGCAAACTTTCAGTGGTTTTTGTTAACCAGAATACATTTTTTTAGTCACCAAAACAAACAAAACATAATAATTGGACCCCACTTTTCTTTTAGGGACACAAGGGTTCATCGGTAGGACAGGTTTTTATGCTTTTATTTAGAAAGGACAATTTAAAAATTAAGAAAAAAGTGATTTGACTTTGCAGACGGAACATTTAGAGACGGAGCCATCCCACATCGAGAAAAGATTGTTTTTATATCCAAACAATAAAAAGCAACAAAATAAAGACATATTAAGAGAATATTAGGGCAAATGAAGATTTTTTATTTTGTTGTATTCTACATGTATTATGTAAATTAGCTTCTTAATTTACCACTAATCAACAATGAGCCACATCAAAAATAAATACAATTTACGGTTATTTCTGAGTTGAGGCACTTTCACATTGGCAGGTTTATATCCCATTAGGGTTCACTTACTTAGATGGTTGGCTTTGCAGTGTGAGAACACCCTTAAACTCTGGTTTAGTGATTTCAGGTTGAGAGCGAGGGCCTCGGTTCATTGGAGGGTGAACCAAGATGCAGAATTGAACGTGGGGGTGTAAATAATATATGCACAGTACACACAAGTAGAGTGAAAAAAAGAAGCCTACTGAAAAAGTTGGAAAATGCCTTAAAGGCTAACTATGATGTAGTGAAGATGCGCAGGCTCTAATGGATTAGCTACTTCTCGTATTTTTTCTTTGTCTTGGTCAGACCATATCGCCTCCTAGTGAGCAGCATTTGGAATCGCGTGAATTTCTCAGGCAGTTTGGTAAATTTTATTCTTTGGATCACTCCGAGGAGTGTCGTGTGTAAAAGCAATCCAACCCTGACAAGAGTATAAAAAAAACTATTCATATTTTTCGTCCATTTCAACTGCGTCCACATGGGAGTGTCTATGTGTGAAAGCAACTAACATGGACTTGATTTAAATTAGTGAGGAACAGTGAAAAGTGACCCACTTTTACTTGGTTTTACGTTTGCACTGATTGGACCAAACAATCCAGGTACGTCCCAACAGTCGTTTCTTATGGGGGCTGTACCCCGATATTGGCCAACAACCAGGAAGTTGGTAAGCATAGTTACTGGGTTTTCCCAATTAGTACTGGTGAACTTTGACCCTCAATAGAGTCAGGGTTCACTTTCAAGTAAAGTGAGACCTGCCAGAATTTACAATTTTGCTTTTTGACCTGTCAAACAAAGTGAACTATACAGACCACTGTTATGCATCATTTCCACTGAGAAGTACAGTCTGGTCCAGTCCAGTATCTTGAGCATTTCCACTATAAAGTAGACCCATTAAGCTGGACCAAACCGTACCACTTTTCAGCCCTCGCTGGTTGTAGCTCCTTGCTAAAGGTCATTATGAAAAAGAAAGCGGCTCTAATCCTCTTCACCGCCCCCAATCTTCGCTCAAACAACAATGAATG
The DNA here is from genome assembly GCA_023969325.1 of Oryzias curvinotus. Taxonomy (NCBI): domain Eukaryota; kingdom Metazoa; phylum Chordata; class Actinopteri; order Beloniformes; family Adrianichthyidae; genus Oryzias; species Oryzias curvinotus. The sequence goes on from CM043728.1 coordinate 9,781,506, forward strand.
TGGAACTGAAAAAAATGAACTGCTGGATGACCTCCGTTGTTGTTAGCTTCACCCTACATGCGTCAAGACAGTAGAATGGAAACACTCACCTGAATCGCCTGGACCTAAATGGATGTGTTAATATTTTCCCCATTAAATCTCCATAAAATCTCTCTAAAGTGATGCTTACATTGAAAGCCAAAGCTTAGATGTCATTTTGATGCCCTAGGTCACACAAATCAATGAGCACTTCCTTTGTGGTCGATACATGCTTGCCTCTATCACAGCCTCAGGCCACTGATAACTGATGCCAATCCAACGCAAGCTATTAGGTTTCTGGCTCTAAGAGAAAACAAAAAAAAACAAAAAAACAAGAGTCACTCCATGTAATAGCAGCTCTTCACCTGTCAATCACAAAGATTGCCGCCAGCAAGACGGCTTCATATACAAAAATGGCACGTCAGTCACTTCCCCTTTAGACCTCACAGAGGAAAAAGTGCCTGCACTGCGGGGGCGCTCCTGATCAGCTAAGCTGCTGGATTTCTAATCAGATATTTCCAATTAACCTCCCCCATGCTGAGTCTGAGAAGTGATATCAAGAAAAGAGGAAATACAGACATGATCCCATCAGACTTCCTTCAAAATCACTAGTTTTCTTTACATTTACACCCCCCCAAAAGAAAACCTAGTCTAAATTTTCAAATAAGTAAGTACTTTTGCAAGTGTTTGTCTTTAGTTATTTAAAGTTCACTCTGATGATCTTTTGATCTGTATTCTAACCATTCCCAGTGGTCTTTTCATAATGATTGTGCCGTTTACGTCATTTTCTAGGACATAGTTTCTGCAGAGGTGTATTACAAATTTATCTGTAAGCAGGGGTGGATTATATTTTATTGTTGATAATATTTTTGAGTCAATATTAGTATCTTTTTGGTTTCTTGGAGTCCACTGGTACCTCCTATAATGCATGGGGGAGGGGCCACTCAGTCCAGTTCTCAAATATTACCTACACTTAAATTATCCACATTAATAACATGAGAAACAAACAACTAAACTAAACTACATACTCATATTAAAACAAGACACATGGCGTTTTCTAGGACATAGTTTCTACAGAGCAGCAGTAGTTCATTCATGTTGGCATTGAGTAAGCCCACCCCACTTCCCATCATCCATCTGTTTACACTCTCACCAGCTAGCTTACAGCCCCTTAAAACCCCCAAATAACATGAGAGGAGAAATGGTGAGCAATATCTGAGCTATCCAGCTGTACAGGTTTGAAGATGCACATGGATCTATTTGTCCACAAGTGGATGCGTTAGAATAGAGTGGAGTTAGGATAGGAGCTTGTGGCCCACCGATTGTAGCGTCTACGTCACTGTTACAATCTTTTTTCCAACAGCATTTTTTCATCTGCTCCTGATTCACAATGATTTGAATCACAAAATACTCAGAAATGCAATTTAAAGCTAATTTTTTTATATATACATAGCCTCCATCGTGAGAAAAATCCCACAAGAACATGTTAAAAACATGATTTTCATTGGAGTATTTGAGTTGTTCGCTTTCGATTATGGGGGTTGAGTTGTAATTTTCTAAGCCTTTGGAAATTGCTAAAGAAACAGAAACAGCCTCATCTTCTTTCGATCTGTGAGAAGGACATTAGCAGTTCCCAGGCAAACAAGCCAATGAAACAAATATTTCATGTCAAGCCAAATTGAAATAAGGGTCATTAAAAATTCAGCTTAGCTGATAATCATTCAGCCATTCTGGGGAGATCTTCTTGCTTCTTTGCCTCCCCCCACTCAGTTGCCTGTCTCAACATTAGACATGGCTAGAGACAGGCAATTACAGGATATTGGTTTGTACGGCAACCCAATCCAATGGGCATCACAAGACTATCTGTGTGTGGGGGAAAAAAAGTAGGATATTTTCATTCAGACAAAACAAATTAGATCACCAGACGGTCTTCATTTTCTGTGAAGGTTTGCTGAACGGGAACAGACAATGGTTCCTTGGCTTTGGCTGTTCTCTTTCATAAGCAAAGGGCTCCATAATGTATGAAACAAGCATCGTTGAGAGCTTTTTTTGTTGATATTTTGACATGATTTATGGAGGGTGTGGGGAAAGGTCTGTGACACGCTTTGATGGAAACACAACAAGAATTAGCTAAAACTGCTGTTTTCTCTCCACTGGGGGGGTGGGGGGGTGGCACATTTTCTCTAGGCTTGTGTTCAGGGGGTGGGGAAGAAAGCAGTACCACAGCCTGAGGTGCAACACAGATACTACACAATAAATTATCAACATAGACGCGGAAATACACAACTCTGCTCCAAAACATGAATTCTCTGGGATAAAGTTTTACATTTTACATCAAATTAACATTACTAATTCGCCAAACCAACCAGCAAATGTAGGCTATAAATACTCAAACAAACAATAAATTTTTTGTCAAAATATTTTAGGAAGTAAAAACAATAGGGTAAAATTGAATTAGCTTAACTTTTTGTGCTAGCCATTGCTAATTGGCTCAACCATACTAGCAAACAGATCTCTGTATGACCCGCAGGTGCTACAATCCCTCGCCCTCACCGCCCGCCTCTACACACCACCCACCTTTGACCCGACCTCGATTGCGCTCACCTCTAACTCCCCTTTCTCTTTCTGTTAGGCTGTCTGAGCTGCATATGACTGCATGTGGCTAAAAGTGTTAGCATTGCTATCAGCATCACTAACTGTCTCAAAAAAACACATTGCCTATGATGCTAATTATGCTAACTATGCTAGTTGTCCTAATGTGGCCAAAAGTGCTAGCAATGCGATAAGCATCATTAACTCACTCAGAAAAACATATTTCTTAAGATTGTAAGAATACTATGCTAGTTATGCTAATGTGGCTTTTGGACTTCCTTAGCAAAGGAGTTTTTTTGCTAACCATGCCCACATTCCTTAAATGTTTGTATCCAATGTTACATCTATTTGTTCATAGATGCATGCATTAAATTCACAGTATTCCGTTAAGATTTTTTGCAAAATGTGCTTAATTTGGTTAACTATTAGTAAAAATGGTGAAGAAAATTGTTCTCTGACAATAGCTAGGTATTTAAACAATGTAATGGGACATCATTAGTGTAAACAAAATTAGCATCTTCGATGCTATACCTTCCCGAAAGCAAAAAAATGTTGCTTTTAAAAGCATTGTTAAAATATAAAGATGACATCCAAACAAAATAATTATATGAATACTGTGACGTTAATAAGAGATACCCCATAAAACGCCTTCCGGCATGGCTCAATCTACGTTTGTGGGTGTCGTCATAGTGTAATTGTTTAGTGGTGAATAAATGTACACCAATCGCATTATCATGTGTCGTAATCCAGGTAGATTTTTCCGACCTCCCGATGTGAGGCGTACACTATTAAACAGCTTTGACACAGCTTGAAAGTTGACCACTATTTCTTCGTGCTCTATATCATTTTTATAAGAGGCTTTTTGGTTTTTGCCCTTCTCCATGGGTGAATTTCTTGTCAGCAGACAGAACAGAAAGGGCTCAATCTCTGCAGAAGAACCAATTACAAGCCAGTAGGCTTAGCCTTACCATGGTCCTGCAGCTAGCGGCATTAAGAAATCATGAGTATAATGGTGGAACGGGCCTCTGGGCCCCCCTCTCAAACAACCTGCTAATCCCCTGTGGAGTGTAATATAAGGGAGGAGGGGTGAATTTGAGGGTAACAAGGCAAGGCATACGCCCAGACAATGAGTCCACCCCTGACACGCGCCACCACCTTCGGCCCACCCCTCTCTCCCACAGCATCCCATCAACCTCAGCGACATCATCCCAAGGGAGGTAAAAAAAAAAAAAAAGTATACCAAAGGAGAACAGAGAACAGACCCTAGTTGGATGTTGGTCCACCGTCTCAATCAGATATTGAGCAGGAAGATCCATCCAACCCACAGTTTCACCCAGCCTTTATCTAATGCCACTGGCCTGTTTTTCTCCACAGAAATGGCTATATCAAGCTTTTCCAACCCACCACTGGCAGGGAATTCAATTGGCATGCAAATATAACAGAAGCAGCTCGTTTTATTGGTTTAATTACTTGTCCAAATTATGATGAGCAATGACATGCTTGATCGGTTGAATCAAAGGGGCCTTAATGAGAAAAAGGAATCTTACTGTGTCTGCTGTTTTTTGCCTCTAAACATGGCAAAATTCAGCCGCAAGTGATCTGTAGAATCAGTGACCGAGTCAAAGTGTGTTTCTGTCATGTGCAGCAACTTTTATATATAATATTTTATAAGCCTACAGAGCACTGGAAAGATATAATGTCATGCCTTTAATAATATTATGTCTGTAAACATCTTTAATGAGTGTCTTTGATGTACAAATAATTATCCCTCTTAGTTAATTCAAATGCCTCAGAACCACAAGACTGGAATGTCTTTTTTAAAGATCAATTACTTACATAATTTCATAAAACCTTACAAGTCATCATCATAAAAAGCACTTAAGCGTCAATAATGTGTCCAGTGGTGGGTTTTTAGGTGCCGTGCGCAAATGGAGGTTATGATATCTGTTTGCTTTGGGTCCTTCACGTTTCATGAGCGGTCGAAGCATCTATCGTCCCCAAGTCTCAGAATCTACATCAAACACTGCCGCCTTACAATTAAGAGGACATTCTGATTTCATCCTTATTTGGCTGGAGATCCAATTTTCCTGCAGGGCTCAAATAAGTCCCCACTCATTTTAGTCGACCAGCCTCTCTATTAAGAAATAACAAAGTGTTCATTGAAAGCACTTGACTACCAAAACCTTGACTTGACTGTATGGTATTAATACATACAGATGGCAGATATTCTACTGTTAAGTTAAACTTATTGGAAAGACATGATAATATGTTATAGAAGATTCAGGAGTAACAAATTTATGATTTCAGGAATTAGCTGGAGAAAAAAAAACTAAATTTTTGGTATATTATCCCTCTTAGTGACATAGAAGTAAAATCCATAATTCATCAAAAAATAAAAGACATTTCACTCCTGCTTTAGGGAGCTTTGGCGCTGGTGCAACACAAACCTTGAAAAGAAGCTAACATGTCTAAACTGAGACAATTCATATTATTAGCAGCTGACAATATGGCGCTGCTGCTAGAGGTGTGCTGCCGGTCACCTGCATTGTATGAGTCTGAGTGTGAATGAGGGGCCTCCAAATGCCACAAGATTGTTTACAAGCGAACTGAACTCCTGGCTCTGAGGAAAAGTACACTGACCAAAAATATAAATGCAACACTTGTTATTGCGCCCATTTTTTATGGTATGAACTCAAAGATGTGAAACATTTTCCACATACACAAAATAACCAGTTCTCTGAAATATTGTTCACAAATCTGTGTAAATCTGTGAAAGTGAGCACTTCTCCTTTGCCAAGACAATCCATCCCACCTCACAGGGGTGCCATATCAAGATGCTGATTAGACAGCATGATTATTGCACAGATGTGCCTTAGACTGGCCACAAGAAATGTTTACAAGCATGTGGAATGTTGCTCCACTCTTCTTCAATGGCTGTGCGAAGTTTCTGGATATTGGCAGGAACTGGAACACGCTGTCACATACGCCGATCCAGAGCACCCCAAACATGCTCAATGGGTTACATGTCCGGTGAGTATGCTGGCCATGCAAGAACTGGGATGTTTTCAGCTTCCAAGAATTGTGTACAGATCCTTGCAACATGGGGCCGTGCATTATCATGCTGCAACATGAGGTGATGTTGTTGGATGTACGGCTCAACAATGGGCCCCAGGATCTCGTCACGGTATCTCTGTGCATTCAAAATGCCATCAATGAAATGCACCTGTTTTCTTCGCCCATAACATATGCCTGCCCATACCATAACCCCCACCACCATGGGCTACTCGATCCACAACATTGACATCAGAAAACCGCTCACCCACACGATGCCACACACGCTGTCTGCCATCTGCCCTGAACAGTGTAAACCGGGATTCATCCGTGAAGAGAACACCTCTCCAACGTGCGAGATGCCATCGCATGTGAGCATTTGCCTGTCAGAGAACTGGTTATTTTGTGTATGTGGAAAATGTTTCACATCTTTTAGTTCATACCATAAAAGATGGGAGCGATAACAAAAGTGTTGCGTTTATATTTTTGGTCAGTGTAAGGTTCGAAAAAGGCATGACATTCTCGAAGAGTTGAGAAGGAGACACAGAGGGACCAGAGCCGGCGCAAAGGCCCTCGCCAAAAAGGAACGCAGCCGGAGATACAAGCCATCAGTTCCTTATGTGGTTAAGGGCAGTGTAAACGCCTTACCAAATAAGGCAGATGAACCTTTTGCGTTGGTTGGGAGTCAAAGAAACTACAGAGGGTGCCGCTTATTTATGCTAACAGAGACTTGCCAAACAGCTAACACACCTTACATCAATGTGGTGCTGTCCGGTTTCTCGTTGGTACGAGCTAACAGAGACACCGCGGCCTGCGGAAAAATTAAAGGAGGTGGCCTTCTATTGTACATTAACAATAAGTGGTGTAACCCTGAACACCTTACCGTAAAAAAGACTATATGCTGCAGAGACTGTGAGCTTTTAGCCATTACCATCAGTCCGTATTACCTAGGTTGGGAATTTACGCATGTCCTGGCTGTCTGTGTTTACCACGAAACAGCGGTTGAGGCCATTGTTAACACAGTGGCGGAGCTCCAAACACGGCAGCCGGAGGCACTCGTGGTCATTTTAGGGGACTTTAATCATGTCCCCCTGGATTTCACGCTATCAACTATGCATCAATATGTACAGTAGACTGTCCCACTCATGGTGATAGTACTATTGATTTGTTTTACGTCAACATCAAAGATGCGTATCAAGCCACGTCTCTTCCCCCTGGCAAATCAGATCGTGTCCTGGTTTCCTTACAACCTACATGCACACTCCTAGTGAAGAGGCAACCTGCAAAAACATGAACAGCAAGGAGGTGGATACCTGAGGTGGAGGAGGAGCTCAGGGGCTATTGACTGGAGGTTGGTGCTGAACCGTTATGGAGAAGACATTGAGGGAGCAACTCAGTACATGAACTTCTGCATGGACATTGTTGTACCCACAAAGAAAGTGCACTGTTTGACTAATAATATACCCTGGATCACTAGGTGGGTGAAGAGGGTTCTTACTAAAAAGAAGAAAAATGATCAATGGGATGAGAAAGGTAAAGACAAAAGTGAGGAACTGTTTGAGAAAAGCCAGAGAGAGCTATACGGAAACGGTTTAGGATACCCTCAGACGATACAGCCATTGTGGCGTGCATAAAAGGGGGAGAGGAGGGGGTGAGTACAGGCGGCTGGTGGAGGACTTTGTGGCCTGGAGCAGGAAGAATCAGCTGCAGCTGAATGTCCAGAAAACCAAATAAATGGCCCTGGACCTCAGGAGAAAGTCTCCAACACCTCAACTGTGTTGGATAACAAGCTGGACTAGACCACCAATACAGACCACCTTTACAAGAAGAGACTGTATTTCCTTCGTAGGCTGCGCTCATTTAACCCTTGTGCTATCCTAGGCACTTTGACTCCACAAGACGGTGTGCTGAACCTTTTTTCTTCAATGATTTGTGATCTTCACTGGTGTCCATGGATTACATGAAATCCTCTTCACCTTTATCCACCTTTGTCATGGTAGGAATAACACGTCAATGGTCATTTTGACCCCATAGGATAGCACAAGGGTTAACAGCTGCTCCAAATGCCTGCACATGTTCTATCAGTTTGTGGTAGCAAGTGTCCTCCTCTATGCTGCAGTGTGCTGGTGCAGCACTAGTAAGAAGAACATCTACTGGCTGGACAAATTAATCCATAAGGTGAGCTCCGTGGTTGGACTTAAACTGGCGCCAGTGAAGGACGTGACGGAGCAGAGGACTTTCTTTAAGTTCAGGTCCATTGTGATCAATCCCTCACACCTGCTTCACAGGGCCTTCACCGGGCGGAGGAGCGTGTTCAGCAGCAGACTACTGTCCCACAGACAGGCTGAGGAAGGATTTTGTCCCCCGTGCTAGAAGACAGTACAACTTCCTGAGTGAGCTTCAAAAGTTGAGAACCTCATTGAATTTTAATGTTTGACATTTTTATGGTTTTATTGTATTAGATTTTATTTTCTAAATATTTATGGATGTATTTTATATTTTAAATAATATTTTACTATTTTTAACAAATAGATTTTAATATCGGTGGTTTATATTATTTTTATTGTTTATTTTATTGTGTGTGGTGAATGCAAGAAGCTGGCCACTGTTTAATTTTCTTCTGGGTAAATAAAGCTTCTTGTTTTTCTTCATTATGACATCATAATTTGGGGGAAATCTGGAAATGTTCTGGTTCTGTGAAAGCTAATTTAAGATTCTGTTCTGTACATACAAGAATTAGTCCAGATTGAACACTTCTCTATTCACTAATCTTTCTCTCAAACTTTCCCTTTTTATGCTAGTTTATTAACCATTGATGTATAATACATTGGAGGGATAACCTTTGACCTCACTGAAGTGTTGGCAGGTACACTGACTGAAATTCCACTCACAAGTCCAAAAATGTTTTTAAAATGGCAAGTAGGCAGGACAAAGTAAAGCCTGTAGCTGTGTTAGGTTTCACTCATTGGCCAACCTGCCTTGTAATCAAAAATAGCTCTAAAAAAAGCTCATCAAAAAAGATTAGGAAACCAAATGGTAGATACCTTTATATTTTTTGGTGTAAAGCTACAATTTTTAACACGGGAGTAAAGGGAGAATTGTTCCCTTCTGCAACCTCCCTCTTTTTAAGGAACTGCAACATCTAGTATGTCCTACCAATGTGGGTTATTGCTTTCAACTACTCCTCTCATCTATTTTTCTAATCTTTTAATGCAATTTTTCAAGATTCAGAATTTTATAATTTTGTACTTACGCATACTAAGTTCTGTAATAAATACAATATTTTTGTAGTATTAAATGGCAGGTAATACTTCCACCCCTATGATTACAGGTAATGTTTCTCTGTACAGTTTATATTCACAGGTTTTTCAAAATAAAATTAATCAAATTGCTGAAAAGAATGACTCCAACAGTCCTGCTCATTGAAACACTAAAAAACCTTAAACAGCTTCCGCCAAATATGTATTGATGTACTTGATCCAACAAAATGAATGAAGTCATCTCAGAGAATCGAACTAATCATCAACCCATTTGACCTCAGCCTGAAGAACCCTTTGTCATTGTGTGTGCGTGTCGCGGATTATGAAACTCGTATTTCATAACGGGGAGAAAACACCCTTGTTCCTTCCTCCAAAAGCAACAGAAGAACCAAAGTGTCAGAAATAAATCACAGCCAATTAAAAGAGTTTTACCGCTGTTATTGCAGGGAGAAAAACGGATAAAGAAGGTTAATCTAATTAACCAGACACCATCTAGCAGTTTGGGGACAATGGCAAGTGTGTAGCTTTGGAAATAAATTTCCCCTTTTTATCCGGCCAAGTGAACTCTGACAGCAGGGTGTGGGTTTAAGTAGCTAAATGGAATAAATCCATTTGCCCCTATTAAAATATGCAGGCTAGGCGTGGAGAGGACTCCGTCCAATACAGGATTAAATAGAGGGTGACTGCAAAGGGACAGTTGTCAGATGTTTAGAGTTTAAATAGAGGAGGAAGGGAAACAAGTCCACATCAGGGGAAAATTTTGCAAAGCAATCAAGTGACCTGACCACAGACGGTGACCAGAGGGAGGGGCACAAGGCGGGTTCTAGATTTAGGGTGCCGCACTGCCTTCTGGGCATTGTGGAGAGGTGGAACGGTGAGGAACTTTTGTGTTATTCATAGTCTTATTACACAACAGCATTGGTACAGACTGGAACTAGAGCAAACTAAAAGGACTTTTTTTCATGATGGTGGTTCTGTTATTTTGAAAGCCAAGAGAAGAGGAGATGAGTCCTTGAATCAGACGTATGAGAGAACTTGAGGAGTGAACTTCAAGACTTGTGAACAATGTCAAGTTTGTTTCACTTTAACACAAAAAAGATTATTTCACTCATAAAAGAAAACTGTTAAACATTTGACTTGTAACTAAAGACTTGAGCTGTAACTTGTTCTTAAGATCAAACATTTAAAACTTTGACTTCGACTTAAGGTCAAAGACCGGAGACATGAAATGTATTTGCAAATAGAGACTTTAGACTTGACTAGTACTTGTAACTAAAGACTAGTAACCAGGGACTTTAGTCTTGACTTGGATTTGTAGCTAGAAATCTGAACATTAGTGTGCACTTGTGACCAGAGACTTGTCTTGGACTTATACACAAGGACCAGAGACATTACTCCTACTTTTGATTAAAGATTTGAGCCTTGACTAGTACTTGCAACTAAAGACTTGAACATTGTCTTGCACTGTAATTAAAGACTAGACTTGGACTTATGATCGAAGACCAGAGAGATAAAAATGAACTTGCGGCTAGAGACTTGAGTCTTGACTTAAATTTGTAGCAAAAAATTTGAACAATGTCATGCACTTGTGACCAGAGACTTGACTTGGATTTATAGACAAAAGACCAAATACATCCAATTAATTTGCAACTTAAGACTTGAGCCATGACTTGTACTCTTGATTAAAGACTTCAGCTTTAGTACTTGTAACTAAAGATTTGAGCATCTTCTTGCGCTTCAAACTCAATGATGCACTTGAACTTATAGTCAAAGACCAGAGACATAAAACTGAACTTGTGACCAAAGATGTGACTCAGACTTGTGACTGTGGACTTGAAATTTGAGCTGACTTCGAGATGTAAAATGTTTGACTTGGATTGATGATTGAATAAACCATTTGGGACATGAATTGAACTTGTATTGACGACTCACACTTCATGAATGTGTCTGAATAAAAACATCAGACTTGACATGGACTTGCGATGTGAACTTGAGACTCCAGACTTTAAACCTCAAATGAGACCGTGTCCAACCAAAATACTCATGGTGGCTACTACAATATAACTTGGACTTATTACTAAAGACTCACAATTAGGGTTGCAACTAAAGAACCAAGAACTGACTTGTGCACTTGTGACTTGACATTTGTCTTGTACCTGCAGATGCTACAAAAGCCTAGTTTTCCCCAGGACTGCTGTGGCATGTGGGGGCCTCAATATCACACACGGAGCAGGATGATATTCCCAGGGGGGTGGCATTATGGGACATTAAGCCTCTCTGCGGACGGGTCTCAATGAGCTCTCTCTTTATACCAGTATATTAAAAAAAAACACACACACACACACAACAGCCAGAGAGGAAATAACTACCATCACAGGATGAAGCCGGAGCGCGCGGGTTTTCTCGCAACATTTGGCTCGCGCTCGTGCTGTTTGTCTCACTTCGGTGTTTTTGATCCCGAGCCCCCCGACTGTCTGGAACAATGCGCCGCAGGATGCAGTGGTTTCCAGGACCTCTGCGGGTCCCGAACGACCCCAAGCTGCCTTCACGTGATCCTTTGGGGTCGTTTTTTTTTTTGTTTTTTTTTTTTTTTTTTTTTTTAAAGATAATACAGGTTTGTGGGTAATAGACTGAAACACTATCTCTTAGATGAAGAAGAAAAAAAGAGATGGGATTCGGCAGGTCACACTGTGACAATGAGCCAAAAAAAAAAAAGCCAAAGCAGATGTGAGGAAAGCAGAGGTCGGACATTTACGTTGCTGTAAATGTGGCATTCACGCACGCGCTTCGGAAAGATGCTGCCGTTTTTTTCGCGTGAATAAAATCAACCACTCTGTCAAGTTAGAGCTACAAAATAAAAAAAAAATAAAATAAAATAAACCATCCACTCCAAGCACCAGCTCACCTCTTCAATTCAAAGCACAAGAAGCAGCACCAGTGGGCTGCGAAGCCAGTTTTTACAACCAAAAATAATAATAATAATAAACGGTTCAAAAATGCGAACTTACCGACGCCGTATTTCTCCTGTTCCGTAGGTATCCACATGCTTACGGTCGGCGCATTTAATAAGTCAGAATAGCAGCGAAATGCGGGCTCTGCGGTGTGTGTAACGCATTCTATTGGTGTGCGTGGCTCCGCTCTGTACGAGGCATTGTTTAGGTTACAAGAAGAAGGAGAAAGCAGCGTCGCTGCCGCCGCGGCTGCTGCTCGCAACGGTACTGAGGCGTGATGCGTTCACGGACAGTTGGAAACCTGATAGTTTTTCAATTTTCTCCTTTTTTTTTTAAATCAACGAGTTGTTGTTTTACAAAGTCACATGAAACGTTTGATTTATACTTCTGAGAGCCTTTACAAACACTTTGTTTTTAGGTTTGAAAATCTGTTTATTCTGTTACTGAGGTGTAAATACAGTTTGACTCAATTGAGTTTTCCAGTAATAACAAAAAAAAACGAAATTATTTGATTTTATTGACACTCTTTTTTGTTAAAGAAAATTGCTTTGTTATAACGTAATCCCTATGCAAATTGATTTTTTCTGTTTTGTTTTGTGTGTGTGTGTGTAGGTTTCAACTTTTTCTTATTGCATTTCTCTGATGATGGAAGGCATTTCTACGTATTTTTTTAATATAATCGTCGCAAATAAGGAAAATTCTGATTGAAAAAGACTGTACATATGATGTAAAAAAAACACGCTGGGCAGACCACAAGCTCCCTGCTCCGCTCCATTCTGAGTCATCAGACGACTAAATCCATGTATGTCTTTGTTGTCCTCGTCTGAGCTGGAATCAGAATTGTAAGGCTGGACAGCTCAGATGTTGCTCACCATCTTTGTTGCACCGCTAATGTTAGGTTGGGGTTGTAAGGGGAAGATGGATGGATGACAGGAAGTGCTGTTGGGCTCACTCCACGGCAACAGTCCTGCCCACAACTCAGAGGTGAATTTCTGACAAACTCCTGCCTCTCTGCAGAAACTATGTCCTAGAAATTTTTTTTGTTTTGTTTTTGGGCCAAAAACAGCATTATCATAAATAAAAGTAATGTTTGGATTTGATTAGAAATGGCTTATTTCAACCAATCAATCAAAAAAAAAAGTTGCATAAACATGACAACCAACAGAATTTATTTCCATATAAATATTTATCAAACATAGGATGATTAGTCATTAAATTGATTGGAAAATACTCACATGTTCTCCAAGTAATTAATTCGAAAATAACTTTTAAACATTAAAATATTTGCTTGATTGTAAATAAGACATGACACAATGAAACTACTAACTTTTAAGATTATCACAAGAAGTTCAATAGATTGCTTGAAAGGGAGTTGGAGGAAGCAAACACATTCAATCCCATGCCAGCTTTTTCATTTAAAGCATAGTAATGTAGCTTCAAATATTGTCTACATCTGGCAAAGAATAATTTAGTCAAATATAAAAAACAAAATTTTTTTTTTCTTTAAATTGTTTTGTCAAAATTTATTGGTTGTTGTTTTTGTTTTTTGTTTTAGTCAGGGGGTTGTTTTCTTGCATTTAATTTATAAAATAAATTTATAATATCAAGAAATATGTGGTTACAAAATCTGTTCCTCGCTTTCGTCTGACCCACTATTTATGCTTAATTTTATTTTAAAGTAAAACATAATGGCCATTCGGCAATTTTAAGTGGTTACAGCACACCACTGTTAGAAGAAAAAATAAACACAAGTTAAAAAAGAATGAGTTATATCGTCTCATCAATTTGACTAAAACTGTCTCCAAAAACGCAACATTTTTAACTCCCAGTTATTGCTGTTTTTCGTTTATAATAATAACCAATTATCATCCACAGTGGTCAGCTTTGATTTGAGTAGAGATTTTTCCGAGGCTACTTGAATGCATGTTCACCGCACAATCAAAACCCAGAGCAGTGCATTCTGGTACATGTAGTAGGGAGGTAGGATCCTAAATTGGAGTGTTTTTCTGAAGGTTGATTATAGGGGGCATGAAAGATTTTATTTGACTTTGACAGAAGCAAAGTTTTGATGCTTTTCTGAGCCGCCCAAAAAATAAAATCTCATCTAAAAATATGTGTGTTTTTTGTAAGTTTTAATATGCAAAAGAAAAAAAAAAGATTAGGAGCACAGTCCTGCAAGTGTTCTTTCTTGATAACAGACTTCCTCTCAGGGGAGTAGATGCATTAAAAATGCAGGAGACTAAGAACAAAAATGAAATAAGGTACACATTTATGACAAAATCTCAACATGCTAAAAAAGAGACCGGCCTCCCACAATGCAAGTGTCTCTTTTTGGGTGAATGCACCTCGCATCTCAAGTGTTTTTTGTTCCCTTGCCGCTCATGAAAACGACAAAATGTGATCCATCCACAGAACTCTTTTATCCTGCTGTGTTTGTTCTCACCTTCCCCTGCCTGGGTGGGTGTATTCAGCTACACAAACCCACCGTGATGACGTGTGTTCATTTTCATGCAACAAATGGTGCATTAAAATGCTTTGAAGTGTCAAAAAGTATAGTTCTTTTTTTGTTTTTTTCCCTCTCCGTCTCATCAGCAGCTCCTACACCCTCTTACCCATCCACCTTTGTAGTGTGTATGGTAAATTATAAATGGATGTTCCCTGAAAAAAAAAAAAGCAAGCAGGCCGGGGCGCTCTGCTGGCTGCGCATACATCCCATTCTCGGGGCATCTGCAGCCGCATTGTTCACCCTGTCCACTTTTATGCACAATGATTGTCACGGTATAATTTCAATTAAAAAGCAGACAAGCGTGTTCATTTTATGTTGCACTTCTTCATCTTCTGCATTCCTCATTAGGGAGTTTGGGGGGGTTGCAGGGATAAGGAGGGGGTGTGAGGGACTGCGGGAATGCTCCAGCGTGGATATGAATAAATCATTACCAGTGGAGCAAAGGAGAAAGCCTGTGGATTCACCTCTGAGAAGACAGGCGAGTAGAGCCTGTGGCCAGTTAAAAACAAAAAAATTTAATAAATAAAAAAAATTCACCTCATATTACCTCACAGGATCTGCACTGGAAATGCAGCAGGTGAGGAAAAAGGAAAATTGGGACCAGGGCAAGTGAGTTCAAATGGAAACGGTAGAGAGACATCAATGAGATCCAGTCCTAATGCATTGTTCACATGGGCTTTGGCAGCCCGCGTTCAAGCGACCACTTTTAATGTAAGTATCTATGTAAACACGTGTGTATATACACGTTTTTAGGCTTCCACACTCAAAGCTCCGGCGTTCAAGCGTCACTACTTCTATTTTCGGCTTCTACGTACAAAATGCACGGCCATTGAGCATTGAAAGTCAAACCAGGTTCCACTCTGATGACCATGATGACCTTTGTAACTATGATCATGAATTAATGATTGCGTTTTGTGTCCGGCCGCATTAATATGACACCAAGACAAACATTTTTAGGAACAGAGCCGTGATTTGTGCAACTTGCATCACTTTGACTTTTTCACATCAAGCTTCGTCCCACTGTAGGAGGCGGACAAGCGCTAGTAAACACTAAACAAAAAAACAAAAAAAAGAAGAAGAATCCCCCTCCCTGCCGCTCCCTGAGTGTCTGGTGTAATCAACACCAGCTGAGATAGAAGTTGAAAAGGATCAGAGGTGGCTCTTCTGCTCACCATTCACTCTGGGGGGTGTGAGGGGGTCATCTATTGAGGTTGAGGGCATGTTGAGCCATGCAGCTTTGTGTTCCTGTTGTTCTCCACATTCTTCACCTTCATCACTTCTCAGGCGATGTCACTTGGTTGAATCAGGGAGCTCCACATCATTCTTGCACCAGCTCAAAAACAAAAAGAAAATGAAAAATCAAAGTCAGAGCTTTGAAGGTAAAAAAGAAAAAAAAAGAAATCTTGAATGTTGATGGGGTTTTTTTCCAGCAGAGAATCAGTTTTGCCCCCAGAGATTTGAATCAACATGTCATCCAAAGAAAGCCTGCAGTGCTGCACTTCACTGCATGATGCTTGAGGACTGTAACCTCAATAGGACTGAATCTTACCTAGAAGTGTGCCACTGACTACTTAGGATATTACTCTTTGATGTTATGTTCACACCAGCCTTGGCAACACACTTTCAAGGGGCCACTTACAATTAAAAGTCCATGTCAACACTCAAATAAGTGCATTTCGGGTAATGGCGTTTAAAACTCTTGTGTTCACGCATCGCTCCGCAAGTTTTTAAGTCTGTTTTCGGGCTCTACGCTCAAAACATCAAATCAAATCAAATCAACCTTTATTTATAAAGCACCCTTTCGACAACAGATGTCACACAAAGTGCTGTGCATAAAATACAATAAAATTTAAAAACAAGATGACAAGACAAACCGTGCGACAACCCCCCCCCCCCCGCAAAAACACACCCCCACACACACACACACACACATTAATAAATAAATAAATAAATAAAAAAGTGATAGAATGTAGAGACCTGGCTTTGTCCTGAGGTGGGAAAACGATACTTTGGGGACATGTCCACACCAGCGACCCCCCAACCCAAGTTCACGGAGTACACTACCACAGAACCCCCCAGATCCGATCAAAAGAGTCAGACCCAGGAGATCCCACTGCAGCGACCCCGCTCACTGAGAAGGGTCAGTCACCGATGTGGAGGATCCCTCAGAGGAAAACACTGGAGTGTAATAAAATGTAAAAGGAATAAAATTAAAATATATATAAAACATGGAGTAAAAAACAAATAATTACATAAACCTTAATAGGCATATGAAATAGTAAGAGCGACTTAAAAATTAATAGAGTAAATAAATAAATGTATTTACATACACATATAAAACTAGTTAAAAGAAAAATAAATGAATTAAAATATTTAAAAATAATAATAATAATAATAAATTAAAAAATAATACTAATAATAATAAAAAATATATAAATAAATAAATAAATAAAAAAAATTAAAAAATCATGTGACCATTAAAGGCATATTGAAAGTTAAACCAGGTGACCAGTAACGGACTCAGCTTTGGTAGTAACATATGGATAGTGGCCTTAAGGAGTGCCAACCGTTCGAAAAAGATCATGAAGGAGAAATTTGTAATTGTGGTTTGTACCCGGCCGGAATTCTATGACACCAAGTCTTATATCGAAATAGAGCCATGAAAGAAATAGCCTAGAGCAAAATTCCAAAGATTGTCTGATAAGACAATTCGCACCAAGCCTCTTCCAATTGTGAGTACATAAGCTAGTATCTGGTAGTGACTGTCCAGTGTGAACACCATAAGGTGCCTACACACCAGGCGCGTGTGGTGCGATCAAGTGCGTGCCATACCCAACTTCATGAACACGCCTTTAGCTGGTGGTGTTCACAGACCGGATACGGCAGGAAGAGGGTTCTTTTTCTTTTGTCTTGTTACTGTTTACTAGAGCTTGTTCGCCTCCCACAGTTGAGGCTTGATGTCAAAAGTCAAAGTGGTGCAAATCCTGCAAATGTTGCTCCAGGCATCATCTTTCACAGCTTCTTTCCTATAAATGGTGTCATATAATTCCAGTCAAGGCACAAACCTCAATTATTCATTTCTCCTTTGTGATCACGTTAACAACGGTTGGCTACCTAGATGTCACTACCAAATCATCCCTCACTGATCACAGTTTAGCATTGTCACGTTTTAGCAGCCGAGAAGTTCAACCAGTAGAACGACCAGGGCGTAATCAATGACCGCTGGTTCTGTACGTGGAGCCCACGACCGGACTCAAAAACTTGGGTAGCTATGCGAGAATGCGAGAGTTCTGGACACAGAAACCGGAAAATCGAGTTGATGCGCATTTACAGACCTTTCATTGAAAATGGCTGCTTGAACGCAAGTCAATGCGACTGGTGTGAACCTAGCTAAATGCTAAAAGCACGTTCAAGAACCTAAGTTAAGCGCATTCTTGAACGCATATAAAATGCCTGTTGTGTACATAGCATTAGTTAAATTTGCTATTTTTTCTGTTTCCTTTGATTTGGTTTCTGAAACTGTCTTAAAACTCCATCTTTTTTTAAAAAGACAACACTGGTGTCAAACTGTAGCAAAGCTTTTATGTGTCATTTCGGCACATTTCAGATTTCTTTCCTGTCCTCGCCGCCTGTCATATCGAGTCAGATAGTGAGACTGCATGGAGTAGGGCTGATTTACTTCGGCTCGGCGAATGGGGCAAAAACGACACCAGCTTATCTCAAGAGGCCTCTGCCTATCGGCTCTTCTCAGCACTCTTCAGCTTTGATTTAATTCACACCAGGAAGTGTGGGTCAGATGGGGGGGGGGAAAAACATATGCTTCCCTCAGCTCATACGCAGCAGGCTGTCTCCTCACCTCCAGCAGAAAAAAAGACCTCTAAAAATAGTATTGGAATCAGGCTGTGGCTTTCTTGAAGAAACATGTGCGTGAAGTGCTGTTTATAGGAAGCAAAATGCCTGACTTTAGGTGTTTATTTTGAAATGGTGCCGTTAGATTTTTTTATCATGGTGTTTGTAAATTATATGAATCCTACAGTCCATTCTGTTACTGTTTAAAGAATTAAGGAAATCTGGAGATAGATACATCACCTTGGTCTTTAGGCTGGTTTTAGCCTTTGATAGACTAAAATGGAAAAACATAGAATGCATAGCAGAAGTTATATTGTCTGTTATTTTTCCAAGATTTTGTCCTCAACAAGTATGGTTGAAAGGGAGCACCATGGGGCTGACCAACCTTTTACAATTTGTACTAAAGTAGCAAGGTTTTTGAAGGGAGTATTGGAGAAATCACTGAATGAGATGACATCAAACAAGTTTTGCCGCCTCTGAAGCATATACAAAAAAAACCTTACTAAAGCTAGGTAATAGTTTTGGTAAGATCAATAGCGTTTCCCAACCCTGGTCTTAGGGTAGAATTGTCCTGCATTTTGAAACACACCTATCTTTGCTGTCTGTCATCATCAGGCTTCTGCAGAACTTGATGATGAATAGAATCAGGTGTGGTCAAGCAGGGCAACATGGAAAAGATGCAGGGCGGTGTTCCCAGAGTACCAGGGTAAGGAAACACTGACCCAGAGTTCAGAGAAGTGGTCAACAGAGCCAAAGCCACCACGTTGCATGCCAATAGACCTGGGCTGGGCATTGAGGGTCGCATTCCTGCTTGTATTCAAACATACCCTGCTCTGCCATGACTTAATTGCTTGGACACACCTTATCCAGGTAATCAGCCATAAGTAGGGTACGGATATCGGGAAAACATGCAGGCCTGTAGTTGCCCACCTCTTCCACAAACATTTCTATTTTCCTATTGACCTGCGTCTTGGTACCTCTCCCCATATCATTAGTTGGATTCTCAGGTCCTGAGCATAAAAAAAAATAAAGATCATTTTACTGTCGATGTTATCACAGATATAAATACAGATACAAATGAATACTTACCTTGCCATACAGGAACATTTAGCATTCAGGACATAGATTTCTGATTTGTTGATTATAACCCAGACATCATACACAGCGATCTTATGTAACTGTCTATAATATGGAAGGTTGTAGGATTTTGGGACTGTAGTATTTCACAGTACAGTACACATGCTTACAGATCATACAGTTGTAACCATTGGGCGATTTGCATGCTTGCTGTTTCTTCTTTGTGTACACGCTTGATTTCTTAATGACAGCCTATGTCATCACAGATACAGACACAAATGATACTTATGCTGCCATACTGGTACAATAAGTGGTCAGGAGGTAGTTCTCCAGTTTTTTTATGACAACCCAGGCATCATACATTGCGATCGTCTTCAACTTGAAGGAATATGTCATATCAGGACACTCAGAGTTGTGGTATCTTGACAAAATTAATCTAAGGATCAAACAAAATGTATGTTTGTTCTTTTTCTCTTTTGTGCACTCACTAGTTTATTGGTCAAATCCACGTAGATATCAAGTGACTGAATGCTGGGAAACATACTGACGTCTTCTATCCATCCCCCAATTGTATATGGATCTGGAAGCTGTTTCCCATTGTTAGAGTTAGTTTATTAAAGTTACAGCCAGAATTGCATCCAGCAGAAGGGGACTTGGCAGCGTTCTACCTGGAGGAAGGACGGACCCGGCTCTGTTGGACCCCTGCTTCCAGAAGGGTGCCGGATGCACCCCAACCCGTCCCTGCTCCCAGGAGGGTGCCGGACGCACCCCGACCTGTCCCTGCTCCCAGAAAGGTCCTCGACAGGGGGGTGACGGACAGGAAGATGCCAGATGCACACACACACACACACACACACACACACCCCCGCACCAGACGCCTGGCCCGAGCCCCCTGCACCAGACGCCTGGCCCGAGCCCCATGCACCAGACTTTGACCCGAGCCGCCAGCCGTTTGATGGCCGGAAGGATCGTGAGGCCCCGCTTTCACGGGCAGCGTGACCTCCCGGCCGTCCTCTGGACCCGCTTCGCCGGACAGCAGGGTCTCCCGGCTGTCCTCCGGACTCTGGACTCTGGACGGTTTCAGTTTCTTTCCTTTTGTGTTTGGTTCTTTGTTGGTTCTGGATTGGTTGTGTTACTTCCTGTTTTATTTTGTAGGGTTTCCTGTTTTGTTGTAGTTTTGAGTTTTACTTTGGTCCCCATCCTTCCTGATTGTGTTTAAGTCTTGTCTTTTCCTTCCTCCTGTGCTGCTCCATAGTTTGATGTTCCTTTTTATGAGCGTTTCAAGTTTCGAGTCTTTCTAGCCTGCTCTGCAGTGGTTTTGGTTGTAGTTTTTGTTTATTGTATTAAACCCAGTCCCCGGAACCTTCTGCCTCCTCATTCTCTCTGCGCCTGGGTGCTTCTTTCTTCCCCCATCGTAACAATTAGTGGCCGGGATTGGCTCCGGCAGCCCCGTGACCCCAAAAGGGATAAAACGGAAGAAAATGAATGAACTGTTTGGTGCTGCACATCTGTGATCTGCTCAGGCAGACATGCAGTCACCTGCAGGAACTCAGAGTAAATGACTTAAAAGGACAGTTGTTCCTCCTTCAACTTCATTTATTGAGTTTAATTGCTTCTCTGATAAACCCAAAGCATTTACTACATAATAATGAAAGCTCCTGTGACAGGTTGGAAAAGAAAAATAAATAAAGAAAAATAAATCCTGTTTGAGTGGTGGTGCTTTATAACTTTAAAAAGAAAAGAGGAGACTTTTTATAGATCAACACAAAACTTTGTTAATACTTTTGGGATTGGATAAAAGATAAAGTGAAAGAATGCAGAGTAACTTTGTTTTAAGATGGAAATATCTAGAGATTTGGGTTTCAAAATCTTAATCCATTAATGGCCAGGAGTGAACGTTTTCTCTACAATGATTTATGCTTTTCAATAATGTGAAGTCCCACTTGACATAGTTTTTTTTTTTATCTATGTATGTGTCTCCATATATGTGTTTTTTTTTATTTGATTTGCACTTTAACATACATTTCAAGCATTTGCTACCTTCTTTCTTCGTTCTAGTTAGATTAGTGTTATAATGCTTTGTTCTATCAGTCAATACTCTAATCATGTTTTCCCCCTCTATTTTCCTTTGATTACGAGCTAAAAAATTTATTTCTCAAAAGCCTAAGTTGATTAAAACCACAATTTATTTTGCTAAAGAAACAAAAAAAAAGATTGATTTTAACTTGTGGAATGCAGGAATATTTGCGCGGTACTGACAATAAATTTAAGAAAGGCCAAAAAAAGAGGTTTTGTAATCTTTTTAGTAAAGAAATAGGAGAAAGATTTCACATTGAAGGAGCAACAAGCAAATGAACTGGTTCCAGGACAATTTGTGTTACTGCGCTGGTGTGTTGGGCACTGTTCCTATGTGACCGAAGACGATGCATCTATGGCCATCTTAGGGACCTGTCATTACCCTGCAAAGAGAGGGGGGGTTAAATGTAATGGTCATTCAATTTGTTGTGAACTACAGTTGAGGCCCCTGTAATTTTCAGAGGACTGTGTCTGAGGTTTTTATGTAGTTTCTCTTTGTAGTTGTGTTGTACACTGACCCTTCTCACCCTGGACATGGTCTACTTGAACTACTCCCTTTGGGCAGGAGGCTAAGGTCCATCAGGACCAGAACCTCACGACACAAGAACAGTTTCTTTCCCTCTGCAGTCTGACTCATGAACACTTTTTAACTCCTCCCCACTTAAACCTTTTCACCTATATGGCCAGTCCACAACCTGCACCTTAATCATCCTCAGTTTGCACTGTTTGCACACTTTATTTCTATTTATTGTTCTGACCATTGTCATTTTTTTTTACATTTTGCTTACTGTTGTTCATTTTTTCTATTCTTAAGTGTTTTATGTCTCACATTGGCAACGCAGCAAATTCCTACTCTGTGAAACTGCTCTGTTCACTGAAAATGGCAATAAATACTCCTTGAATGCTTACTCTTTACAGGCGGGCTTGGTGAGAGGTGAAGCGGTCAACCTCTGATTAGAAGATGGCAGCTTCTTTCCCGCCTTGCCCAATCATGTGTCACTGAAGACACATGAACCCCACATTGCTCTTGGTGGTCATAGGTTGGCGCCGCTGTTCAGGCACTTACCCAGGCTTCTGCAAGCTTGGAGCCAGCATCGCATCTTTAGATATTTATTCTGTGTTCACTGTTCACTCCTTTGTTTTTTACCTGGCAAAACTTTAAAAGAGACTGCACTTCATCACGGTTGCTGTTCCGTCAGGTCAGGGACTGAGGATGGGTTGGACTTGTGGACCAACCCCTCCACAGGGTCTGAGGGGTTGGACAGCCCAGGCTATGCATGGAGGTGAGCCTGACTACATCTAGCCAGTATCTCCTAACCTACTGCACAAGATCAGGTCCTTTGCCTCCTAGAGAGGTGAGGTTCCAAGCCCAAAAAAACCAAGTTGGTTTGACCAGCAAGGCACCTGCTTTCATCTGCCACCCAAACCACTTTTTTTTTTCATTTCTGCAGTGGTGGGCCCATGTGGGAGTGATCCCATGTCCTCTCTTCAAGGCTGGACCCAAATTCGGGTGACATGACGGAATCATGACAGTTGACAATACATCCACTGGGGTGACTTATGTTCACAACCAAAGTCAGGCCCATGTAACTCTGACATAACTCCTACCCAAACAACATATTATGACTACATTTTATAGCTACAAAACAATTAAATGGTCATCATAAATTGTTATTTTTTAATGGATTTTTTTTCTGCTTCAGTTTAGTTGAGTTGTTCTTAGTCAGACAGAATCAGTTGTAATAAAAATATGTTTTACACAAAACGTTCCAAAAACAAAGTGCATCAAGTTATTATTATTATTACAAGTTTGGCACCCAAAGAAGGATGGCATTTGAAAGGTATGCAGGAAAATTGCAGCTAAAATGACTACAGTCCACATGTAAAGACTGTGAAATATTATATTCATCTCCAAAAGTTCTGTTTCATAGACTCTAAACTAAGGAACAATAAAACTCAAAGCAGGTCAATTTTTGGTTCACAGTGACAGGAGGCCGTCAGTGCCTTCGTCTTTTATGACCGTCGTGCTCCACTGGGCTCCTACACCCCCCAACAGTGTTGCACACTCAGAGTACGGTATTACACTATACAACCACCTGGACCCCAAACACCCACGGGCAAAAATGCGACACATAAACACATTTATGGTGGACAGATGGCTGTCATAAACCGCCACATCTGTTCGTAGGGTCAAAGAGCATTTTGGCAACATCTCTTATTGCATGTATGATAAATGCTGTTGGTTTCTTACAACAATAAAACTTAAAATAAATCTGTTTTATATTTTTTATTCCCATTCTAATTTATTATAAATAAATTCATATTTATATTGCTTTATGTGTTTACAAAGAAATGATTAAACCAAAACAGAATAATTCCTCTGGTTACCACCAGTGAAAACTGAAAACCAATTCAAGAAACCAAACATGGTCTAGATTTTAGCTGACAATTTTTAAAAATCTTTTCTGACGTTAGTTTCCCTCATTTTAGGGGATTTTGTGTTAGAAAGGAGCTCAAAGTTAATCATGAAGACTTTAGGCTGGCATTGTTTGCCTTAGTGGTCCAAAGCCGAAATGAAAAGCCAATATTATCCAAGTCAGAATCAGCTGATTCAAAGCGTTACGATACATTAAAGAGCGTGTGCTATTTAGGTGTCGCCGGTGACGTTTTTTTTGGTGTTTTTAACCATTTTTTGATAATGGAGGACATAAATGAAGAAAATTAGGCCTAAACTTGCATTTCTTAGTATCTCTTTATTCAAATCATTGTAATTCAGGGGCAGACACACAAAAAAGCAGTTTGAAAAAGATCATGTTGGTGATGTAAAAAATAGGCTGAGTGAGCATCCACCTCTCTGCTCCTCCCCATTCTGATGCATCCACTTGTAGACGACTAGATCCATGTACATCTTTGTTTTCCTCGACTGAGCTGGCATCTGGCTCATAACTCTGGATAGCTCCAATATTGAGTTGGTGTTAAAAGGGGCTGTAAGCTAGCGGGATAGCATGTGAACAGGTAGATCATGGGAAGTGGGGGTAGGCTTAACCTGCGCCACAACTAAGGGGGGAATTCCTAATGAACTACTGCCACTCTTTAAAAACTATGACCTTTGACGTGGTTTTGATTTTTGCCTAAAAACGGCATAATCATAGTTAAAAGACCACTGGGAAGGATTTGAAAATAGACCAGAAGATGACCGGAGTTGGTCTTTAAAGAGCTCAAATCTATCCAAAAATTTCTACTTTTGACTAACAGTGACTTTTTTACTGTAACTTGTCACTTTTGCAGTAGAGTACCGTAATTTCTCGGACTATGAGTCGCTCTGAAATATAAGTGGCACTTTAGAGAGAAATATATTTAGGAAACTACGGAAACAAGAATTGACATTTCATCTTGAAAAGTAAATCGTGTCATTCTTTATCAGAAAAAGGATCCTCATGGTACTCATTTAAAGATGGAGAGAGAAGCTTCAAGCTCCATGTTCTGTTCTGTTAAATGGTCCCCACATTCGTTTTGGTCTGTGGGTGATGGTGTGAGGAGCCGTCTGTGTTCATCGCAACACCTAACGCCCTCTAATCCGCATAAGGAGGGGGTGCGTCGTGTTCGGGGTCTGAGGTGAGCTGATAATTTATGCTTTTCTGTTCCCATCGGATCCACAGCTGCCAAAAGAAAGGTGTGATTATCCTGACTAAATGTTTACACGGTCTAAAAGGCAGGGAGCGGGTCATGACACATGCGAGAATATTTACTGCGATCAGCAGGATGGGCTGGAAATTATATAAACTACCTGCTGCAGCTTAAGTCAAAAATAAGCGTCTGGGTTCGCTCTGGTAAAAGGGAAAAACACGAGCTTGTATCAACACACAAATATAGCTCTGCTTGCATTAGTTAGGTTACTATTCTGGGTGTGATCACAGCGAATATGTGGCGGGTCTGGTGTGAAGAAGCAGAGGTGAGAAAATGTTTTTTGGTATCAGTTTTTCAAATGAATGCAAGATTGAAAGCAATCTGGGATCTGAAACCATGAAAATGTAGGACTAGTGTGTAAAATGACCTTTAACCTGCAGCTTTAGGATCAGATTTGAGGATTAAGGTTGGATTTTATGTATATCTAAACTAGTTTTGTTTTGTGGATGTCCTTAGACTCTGATTGTAGTCTCAAAATTTGGAAAAACGTTATTGGAGAGTTTGTGTTGTTCAGGGGTCAGGTTTCTCCCAAGAGAACTAGAGGAAGTGGTTGGGTAACCGGTCGCTTTCTGTGTTGTGCTGGTTAATTTATGGTGTGACACAGTGTTACCTCTTGGAGAGAAGCCTCCCTTTATTCTGGTAATAAAACAAACAGAAAACAATACACTGTGTGATCCTGCCCACTCCAGTTCCTCTCTGACAGGAGGTCATACAAAAGGGCATATGCCGCATGCGGCATGCTAGCTTAAAACTGTATACAGGCTCTGTAACACATTTAACACTCACATTTTTCTCATACATACCGGGTAATAAAACAAACAGAAAACAATACACTGTGTGATCCTGCCCACTCCAGTTACTATACAAACAAAACAAACCAAAGGGGACAATAAAAAACATAGGATGGATTGGGATAATAAAATGATTTTTAGAATGATGGCACCCACCTCTCTGACAGGAGGTCATACAAAAGGGGTGGAGAACAGTAGCCTTTGGAATATATAGGGGAGTTAAAAGAAGTAGGCAAGGCAAGGCAAGTTTAATTGAATAGCACAATTCGTACACAAAGTAATTCAAGGTGCTTCACAAAACAGAAAAATGCATTCAAATCACCATACATCATAGAAATAATCAACATAAAATTTACTTTAAAAGAAAAAATAAAATTAGAAAATTGGTTTAAAAATAAAGGAAGAAAAGGACAGAAAAGGATGTAGAAGAAAAAGAAGGAAGGAAGGAGGGGCTATGGTTAGGAGTGTAATGCAGCAGTTTGTTGGAGATCCCTCAGGTATGGTAGCCCTTGAACAGATTTTGTGCTATCATAAAATAAGATAAAGGCTGTCCCGGTTACAGTTGGAGAGAAAAATGCCTGGATGTCTTTACTTAAGCTGCTGACCCCAGATAAGTGGAAGAAGATGAATGGAGAGATCATTTGCTGTATAGAAGGACTGGATAGAGTAACCCCTTTCCCATCGTGTTCCAAACAGGAAGTACCTGCTGGTTCCAAGACACCAAAATCCCATTGACTTCTATAGAGAAATTAACAGCTATTACTCAGTCACTCTATTGTCAGAATAACTATTCTTGCTCTGATACTATTTTTTTTTTTTTAAATCTTGCTAATCCAAATTTTTGCCCCATGATATTTTTACTTTATTGCAAGTTATTTGTGTTATAAACTGACCAATCAGATGCCTCAATAATTATTATCCATTATTCAGTGGAGTCCAAGACCCTTCACACTACTGCCTAACTATGTAGCCTAAATCTGAGTCACCCTTTGCCAGTCCCCAGCCCGGGTAAAATACAGGGTTGTATCAGGAAGGGCATCGAGAGTCTATGCCAAACCACCTGTGGAAATCAGTGAAAGCTGAAGAGAAGGGGGATGCCAAAGGCTGAACAATGTTTCCAAATGGTCCAAAAAATAAGGTATTTGTTGTGAGCGAATGCTGTTGCAGGTGGTTTGGTCTGCTTAGTGTGAAAAGAAATTCAAAACAAAAAACGACAACATCTTTTTGCTAGCCTGGGAACACGTCAAGATTCCCCCAGAATACCCCTGTGATCTAACCTCAGAGGAGTAGAAGAAGATGGATGGATGGATGGATGGATGGATGGATGGATGGATGGATGGATGGATGGATTGATACAGGTTTTTTTTTCTGTTTTTTTGTCAAATACATATTGATTTAACATTTTTAGTGTTCTTAGTTTTTTTTTTAACTAAATGACCTCATTTCATTAACAGTGTTTATTTTCAATGTTCTAACTGCCAACCAAATGTAGCATAAATATCAACACTTTATTTTCTAATATAAAAGTGTTTTTCTTTATCATTATTAGCATTTTTTTCTTGTCTGGCTAGGTCATTTATAAGCAGAATTAGCTCCTCTTTTACTGTAATTTGTCAAGGAGCTAACCTCAGGTCAACGAAGGAGTTAATTTAATTCAAGTCGTGATCAAAATCTTGCATTTCCTTCATTATCCTAATATTATTACGGTGAGCTCATATCGCAGCAGTTAGACTGTATGTTAGATTATGAGAAAAAGATATGAATTATGGATGCTGTGTTTTTTTTGGAGAAAACTGGTATGAATTGGCTCGTCGCAGGTTATTTTGGACAATTGTTGTGTGTGTTTGAGCCACAAAAAGTGGTCTTTGGCTGGTCGGCGAAACCAGAAACAGGAAGGGTGATCAGAGGAGATAAGACAACCGAATTAGAAATCGCTGCAGGACATGACAGAACAATTTACTGATGTGGAACCACAGGAAAGCCTGGCTAAATGTTGGTGCGGGTAAATCATCAGTAATCATAATGCTGCTGATGAGTAAAATATTACACACGATAATAACTTGACTTCTTTTATTGTATGTCACTACTTTAAAGTTCCCCTTTGTATTCGACCATGTCATTGCTTCACACAGGATTCTTTCTTTTTATGATCTCATATCAACACACCCAAAAATTTGCCGTCAAGCAGTCCCACAAAACAGTCCTTAGTACATTTTGTTAGAATAAACTGCACTGATTTCAAAGGTGAAGGTAAAAACAAATGCCTTTTAACCCTTTAACACCACAGATGTCGCAGGTGACAGCAAAATGCAAAGCTCTGGGAACTTATTTATTAAAGTTTTGAAGTTTCTATCGTTATCTTGCATTTCTGTGTCCCACATCCTCCAGTTCCTGAAACATTAGAGCAGGGGTCCCCAAATCCAGACCTCGGGGGTTGGTGTCCTGCTGGTTTTCCAGAAACCCTACCTTATTTGCGGCGGATCACCTTGATCAGGTGTGTTTAGCCAATAAGAAGCTTCAATGGCAGGTTGGTTAGAAAACATGTAGGACACCGGCCCTCAAGGCCTGGATTTGGGGCCCCCTGCATTAGAGTGCAAAGAAACCTGATTTGCTTCTTCACCTAGTGGTTACATGCTGAATTGACCTGGCTGTTGTTGTTAAATCAGCTTCAAACAGGAAGTATTAACCCTTACTATAGGTCCTGTGGCCATGCCATAATAATTTGAAAACTTCCTTTGGATGCCCCCAATATGTGTGTTTTGGTTTCGTTAGTGGATTTTGACTTTTTTTTTTTTTTTTGAGCCCCATGAGAAAATGTGTCCCCATTCAGTTTTCGATGGTTTGCCCCGTAGTGATGTCATCACTTTGGGGGGGCGGTCGTTCACTATGTCAAATTTAGCAAATGTTGATGAGTTTTTGAGTTTGTTGCTCAGTCAGATTTTGAATCCAACATTAAGAAAGAAGAACTGCTCAAATAAAATGATCCTAGCAGTCCAGAAATGTTGTAGGTCAGAATAAAACACATCTACTTACTTGTATATGGTGGTAGATTAAGTTGTGTGAATTTGTGTTCAGTTTTTAATTTTTTTTGAATAATTGATCACAAACATGAGAAGACTTTTCTTGTTTTTAATCCCAGGTAACGGCACACATGAATCCTCTTACAGCACAGGTTTCTGTAGGCCAGGGTTGAAAGCCTAAATTATCGCTGTGAGTGTGTCAGAACGCACAGATGAAAGCCAGTGGATGGAAGGTCTGCGGCTCCCGTCACAGCAGGAGTCACACGCTGCTTTACCCTGATAATAGCCCTAAAAGTGAGTTGCACGGTTTCGTGAACTGCAGCTCAATTTAGAGATATCAACCAAAAAAAAAAAAAAAAAATTAGAAAGAAAAGAGAAAGGCTGCACAGCGAGAGACCTTCTCAGAAGTGCAGAAACTAAAGAATAAAAGCTTTTGTTTTCATTTTAGGTCTTGTTAAAACAAAAGCAAGCCTAATATTAGCTTTTTGACGTAACACTAAACAGGGGCATGGCAGTAAATGGTGTCGGGGAGCCGGTGAATGACAGTTTTAGAGAAAAGAACAGCAAGATTAAGCAGGTTTAGTATTGATCACCTCCTGAAGTGAGTATTAAATCCAGAATAATTCACTATGCTGCCAATCTCATCGTCACAAAGTGCAAACACAGGAAGAAAAAGCACTCTTTTGTGTATTTCGTCATGTTACCAAGGAGATTCGGTACAATCAGTGCCTTCATGGGTGCCTCACATGTCACAAAAACGCACTTGCCTCTCCCCTTATCTCCTCCTGTCATGACTGGTGTGACAGACAGAGTGGAGTCCCAGAGGAGACGCCTTTCTCCTTCAGCCGTCACAAACGATGGCATAACCTTTTAAAGGCTTCGCTTTCTGCCTTTTTCTGCACTGTGACTTCTGGGATTGTGCTGCCTCTATTGTGAACAAAAACTGATATGCAGAAATCTAATAGGCACTTCAGATGCTGTTCATTTCCAGAGAAATTGCTTTAAATATTATTATTATCATCTTAATCAAAGTTGGACTTATACATGTATATTTAAATGGGTTTTCTTTTATATTTTATGAATGAAAGGGCATTATAGTTCAGCGCTATCACCTGAAAAAGAGTTAGATGTTAGGGTTTTGGCACTACTTCTTATTTTAGCTTTTATTTTGACCTCAGAACTTCCTGTTTAACCACTCCTAACTGCATTGCTTTTACCTCTGTGTTCCATATTTAAGCCGGTCTGTCTTTTAGCTACACTGCCAGATTGGAGGCTTACGGCTCTCCGGCCTGCTCTCCGGCAACGCTCCGGAGGCTCTCTAGCAACTCTCCCTCTGGACACTCTGGCAACTTTTTGCAGAGTCTCCAACGACTCTCCAGCAACGCTCCGGAAGCTCTCCAGCAACTCTCAGACAGTTTTCTGGTGGCTCTCCAGTGACTCTTCAGTAACTCTCTGCTGAATCTCCGGTAACTTTCTGGTGACTCTGTCACGGCTCTCCAGTAACTTCCTGGCAACTCCACCAACTCTCCAGCTTCTCTAGGTGATTCTCCGATGGCTTTAAGACGGCTCTCAAGCAACTCTATGACGGCTCTCTGGCGGATCTTCTGCAACTCTCCAGTGGCTCTCTGGCGACTCTCCGACGGCTTTCTGATGGCTTTCTAACTCTCTGGTGACTCTGTAGCGACTCTCCAGTAACTTCCTGACAATTCTGGCAACTCTCCGGAAACTTTCCAGTGGCTCTCCAGCGAGTCTGTGACACCTCTCTGGAAACTTTCTGGCAACTCATTGGCGGATCCCCGGCAACTCTCCAGTGGCTCTCTGGTAACTCTCTGGCGACTCTCTTGCATTTCTTCAGCAGTTCTCTTGCAACTCTTTGGCGGCTCGGTGATGCCACACTTGATTTACCTACTGGATTCTCCTTGTCTGCCTCTGACGCTTTTTGAACCTGTCTGTCAATAACCTGCCTTCTCTTGTTTTCCCAGAGCAACGTGATAACCATTTCTTATGACGCCATCCAGACTTCCTGT
The DNA here is from genome assembly GCA_023969325.1 of Oryzias curvinotus. Classification (NCBI taxonomy): domain Eukaryota; kingdom Metazoa; phylum Chordata; class Actinopteri; order Beloniformes; family Adrianichthyidae; genus Oryzias; species Oryzias curvinotus. The sequence continues at coordinate 9,812,411 of CM043728.1, forward strand.
CTCCCACCTTTTGTTCAGCACACTGAGTATGAGTCATGACTGAGTATGAAGTTTAACTTTACATGAAGACTCAGTCTTTGCTGATTTGTGAAATTCATCTACAAAACATTGTATTCTATTCGTGTAGCTTTACTGTATTGGCTAAATAAGAAATGCAACCTACTAGTTCTTCATTTATTTATTTGCTTGGCCAACAGGAGAAACACAAAAGTTGGTTTCTTCTCAAAATACACCCAACAGTTGGGTATAAACCCTTTTATAGTCCAAAAATAAATAAATCTAACTAGAGGTAAAAAGTTTTTAAAATCAAACAATGGTTTTCTATTAGACACAGGAGTCTTAAAGTAAGATCACTTTAAGCTGTAGATTTCCTTGTCAGCCAGGCTAAATAAGGTGGTGTAATCACATGCAATGCAGAATAAATCTCCATGGTAACTAAACTGGGAATAGTTAATACTTCTTGTGTTGAACCGAGTGGAGGAATAGTGAGTCCAGAATCTCGGTTAATCCTGGTTTAATAGCTTTGTATCAAACTCGTCTGGTCAAATTCACAAAGTAACCTGAAAACATGAACATGTGGTAAAATTAATTTGGAAATTCTATGTGGATTATCCTCTAAATTTGTATCTTAATTTCATGTTACATAAATATACCAACGCTGAAGGACTGTGTTTCTCTATATTTAAAGGTCTTCATGCCGTGGGTCACTAATTTTCAACATATTATTAAATCCAGGAATCTATTAATTTAGCCTCACTTTTAACAGAAAAATATTTAGAAAACATTAACCATTTCTTATCCTCCTCACTCCCACTGACACGCCTTCTTTTGAAGAAGCAGAGAATGAGGGCTTTGGGGTGAGGCTGTCCATCACCCAAGCTGAAGTGATTGAGGTAGTCAACGAAATCCTCAGTGTCAAGGCTCCGGAAGTGGATGAAGTCTGCCCTGAGTACCTCAAGTCTCTGGATGCTGTGGGAGTGTCTTGACTGACACGTCTCTGCAGCATCGCGTGGCAGTCGGGAACTGTACCACTGGACTGGCAGACAGGGGTGGTGGCTCCCCTCTTTAAGAAGGGGGACCGGAGGGTGTGTTCCAACTACCGGGGAATTACACTCCCCAGCCTCCCTGGGAAGGTCTATGCTAGAGTACTGGACAGGAGAGTCCGTCCTATAGTCAAACCTCAGATTCAGGAACAACAGTGTGGTTTCCGTCATGGTTGTGGAACAGTGGACCAGCTCTGCACCTTCTTTAGGATGCTGGAGGATTTGTTGGAGTTCACTCATCCAGTCCATATGTTTTTTGTGGATTTGGAGAAGGCGTTCGACTGCGTCCCCCTCTGGCAGTACGGGGTCTGGGGAGCCTTACTGAAGGCTCTCCGGTCTCTGTATGACCGAAGTAAGACCTTGGTTCGCATAACCAGCAGTAAGTCAGACCTGTTTCCTGTGCACATTGGACTCCTGCAGGGCTGCCAAAGGGGGTCTGGTTTGGGGACTACAGGATTTCCTCTCTGTTTTTTTGTGGATGATGTTGTCCTGCTGGCTTCATCGAGGCGGGACCTCCAGCGTGCATTGGGGCGGTGTGAGTGTGAAGTGGCTGGGATGAGGGTCAGCACAGCTAAATCTGAGGCCATGGTTCTCGACCGGAGAAAGGTAGTTTGCCTTCTCTCGGTGGGTGGAGTGTCCCTGCCCCAGGTGGAGGAGTTTAAATACCTTGGGGTCTTGTTCACGAGCGAGGGAAGACCGGAGCGTGAGATTGACAAGCGGATTGGGGCAGCGTCTGTAGTTAAGTGGTCGTTGTATCAGTGCGTCGTGATGAAGAGAGAGCTGAGCCAAAAAGCAAATCTCTCCATGTACCGGTCGATCTTCATTCCAGTATTCACGTATGGTCCTGAGCTCTTGGTCATGACCGAAAGAACGAGGTCCTGAATACAAGTGGCTAAAATGATCTTCCTCTGTAGGGGGGCTGGGCGCTCCCTTAGATATAGGGTGAGAAGCTCGGTCACCCGCTGAGAGCTCGGAGTAGAGCAGCATCTTCTCCACATCGAAAGGAGCCAGTTGACTCGGGCATCTAGTCCGGATGCCCCCTGGACGCCTCTCTGGGGAGGTGTTCCGGGCATGTCCCACTGGGCGGAGGCCCCGGGGAAGACCCAGGACACATTGGAGAGACTATGTCTGTCGACTGGTCTGGGAACGCCTCGGGGTCCCTCCAGAGGAGCTGGTGGAAGTGGTTGGGGCGAGGGAGGTCTGGGCATCTCTGCTTAGACTGCTGCCCCCGTGACCCAGTCCTGGATAAGCGGAGGAAGATGGATGGATGGGCAATTCTAATCAAATCCCAGGGATGCCAGTATTTAAAGAAATATACATTTTTAGGAAACGTAACACCTAAAATATAGAGGGGATTTTTTTTAGAAGTATCAAGTAACATTAATATCTTTCAAACACCCTTATTTACCCCAGATGAACGGGGTATTTTTAGCCCTCAGCTTGTAATGGTAATTCTCCTTTACACTGCAGCTGCATAATGTGAAGAGATTTGACATCCAGACACACGTTCTCCTGCCCCGGAGCGTTGTCATGACGCTTTTGAAGATCCACGGCTGTTAGTTCACATGCATGCGCCAAGACACGCACACAAAAAAAACTGATCTGTGTATCTTTGATCTCTGCACTCGCTGCATACATTACTGTGGTGAAGCTGCTGCACCTCAGAGGTGAGGAAGAGTTGGAAAATGAGGAATACTCACACCAAGACACAACTTAAGACATTTTATAATAAAAAAATTAAAAAAAAGTAATTTAAGCTCTTTCATTTTACATTATTCACATTATTTTTATTAAAACTCTAATTAGTTTTAGATTTTTATAATTACTTACAGACTAAAACAAAGCTTGTTTTGTTTAGATAGACTGAAATCATCGCGAAAATAGAAGCAAAATAACCCAGAAATAAACATTTTTCAAGTTTTTAAAGATCTTTAAACAACATGTTTTTTCAAAATTAGGTTATGAGGCAAAAAACATCTTGACTAGAACCTGTTTTTTTTCGTATTGATTATTACATAGCCCTGAATTTTAAAACGATATAGTTTTTTAGTAGCTAGGGCTTAGGTGGTTGATGAGGTGAGTAGTCACAGCTGGTGAGTCAGGAGCAGAACAGAGCTGGGAGGGGGAGGAGAACTGACAGAGGCACCATGACAGGTACAGAGCGGATCCGGTATCTCTTCATGCCAAATACCTTTCAGCTGGACTGATGGACAAACATCATCATCCAATCAGCGATATCCCAGAATACCTACCTTTTCCAGGTTCTGTAAAATGGGATAAAAAGGTTTCAGAAACAAATGTAATTTCCAGAAATCAGAACAAAATGTTAAAAACTTAAATGCAAGAAGAAACTTCCTACACCCTCACTGTCCTTTGTGTTTTGTTTTTGTGATCATAATGACCTGTCGCCTGCAGCATGCCTGTAAAAACTGCATGAACATTTTCGCTCTACAACCTCACCGAGTGATCTTTGACCTTGATATTTTGTGCGGGTCACCCGCATGTCCCGTACAGGTTTGCCCATTGTTTTGCCCTCAAGGACAGTGGTAACTAAGGCATTTGATCAATTCAGGACAGAAAAAAAAGCAGAAACCATAATTTAACACAACAAAACTCGAAATGTTAAATGTAAGACATTAAACTCCTTGTTTTTATGGTGTTCCACTAGAGTGTCCTGCTTTTCCTTTATTCCCGTCTCTCTGGGACACACACAGCCCCATTGGCCTTGCAGCTAAAGGGAGCACAGTAGTAATAATTCACAGTCCCAGTGTGAGCGCTGGCTGGACCGCCGTCGGTGCTCATTTGAATACAGCCCACAGTCGTTACACCTCCTCTTTGTCTCCATCATTATCCCCACTAGATTCACTTGACCTCATCATCTCCTCTTCCGTGACTGTCTCTACTTTTCCAGACTCTTATTTAGACGTTTTCTCCACATGACTTTTTCACATTTTACAGCTCAAATTGATCTTCCTCCTTCCCCGCTCTCCCACCATTTTGTTGTTTGGTTTTAACCCAACCACACTGTTTACAGGTTTAAAGCTCTTATTTACTTATCTTTGTTTGTCGCCCCCCGGCAGCGACGTGAGAGCGCAGATTGAGAGCAGAACAAGGGCCATGTCAGTGTAAATCAGCTGCCATCCTGTCAAGATCCCTGGATAGACACTGTCTGAATGCCAGATGAATAGGAATAGACTAACATACAGAATACATGCAGCCTCCCTGCTTTTGTTCTCTCCCATTTTCTGTAAGCCTTCCAGTTTGTACTGGACAGGATATCATGGAAATTTACCTCCATCACATTTCCTCTCACATTTACGGTATTTTCCACACTATAAAGCCTTCTTTTTAATTGATTTTAAACTACAGTGTGCCTTATAATCCAGAGCGCCTTATACATTTATTAAATCTGGCTGTATTTGCTGATGTCAAAGCGGTTTAGAGAGCTTCATGGTTACGTGTAGCAGTGTCAAATTGTGTTATTTTTAAATGGTTATTAGCAAGGTTAGGGGTTAGCGTAGCCACAGTAACATTTGTTTTAGTGGTATCAGTCTGTTTTTGTAACCCTATCCTATGACCCCACCCTTACAATGACGTGTTATCCCTACCATGAGAAAGGCGGATAAAGGTGAAGAGAGATCACAAATTATTGAAGAGAAAAGGTTTAGCGCATCACTTGTGGGGTCCAGATGACCCAACTCCCAATGCTAAAGTGCCTAGGATAGCACAAGAGTTAAGAGTTACAAACAAGATTTGGTATTATTGAAAACACAAAATAAAAGTAACAAAAAAGTATCAAACTCGCTTTTTAGGGAATTCAAAGTTAACAGGAAATTCTTTATCAGTTGTATTTGTTTTAAACCCAACCCTGGTGGTCCAGGCCTGACTCGACAGTCATTTAGATCAGTGTTTTTCAACCAGTGTGTTTTCAACCAGCGGCACACTAGTGTGATCAGAAGTGGTTAAAGTCTTCACTTCCTTGTTCTGATTCTGTTCATAAAGTCTCTCAGTTCCAACGAAAATAACAGCTAAAGCTCGTCTTTAGTGGTGTAGCTTTCCACAGAATCCAGTGTCAGACCGTGGAACAAGTGAACAAAACCATGAAGCTCAGAGATGCTAGTCTGTCTGCCACTAGCTGCACTACATCTCCCATGATGCATTGGGTTGAAGTGACAGCGTCTCAGCACACAATGAATCTTCCTTGTTAAACGTCTTGAAACCACAAGAAACACACATCAAACAGTTTTTAAATCTTCTAACTTAACTTTTATTACATCTTTTAGAAAAAACAGCTGCAACTTCCAGCTTTTTCTGCCACAATTATCACAATAATGCATGTGAGATTGCAGAGGGACTGTAGATCAATACAGACTATGAGTTTCTCCTTTTTTTTTAATTTTTGGATGCTGGTGTGCCGCGGGATTTTTGTCTAGGTTAAAGTGTGCGGTGGCCCAGAAAAGTTTGAAAAACACTCATTTAGATACATGCGCCGCCTATTGGGGGGGTGACCCGTAATGGTGCTGCAGGTTTTTGGGATGTAAAGGCCCATGAAGGGTTGTAGAGAAGAGTGGCCACATCTTACAAGGAGTGCACAGGTGTGTCTTTCAGTTCCCTTGGGGCTTGTGTGGCTACCTTAAGAGACATCATAGGAATGGAAAGTACCATTGTTGTGCCCTCATGTCGTATATGTGATGCTGTTGTACAGGTTCCTTACGCCACACTCCAGTTATTAGTATGGTGTATGTACTCTGTACTGACCAAATGTTGTGCACATGGGGGTGTGCAGGTGATACGTAAGCGCCCACAGGACGCCTGTAGGAATGCACACAAAATACACTCATTTATAACAGTCAGGTTGTGCGCAAAGTGGGGGTTAAATAAAAAAAGGAAAAATCTGACGTGCCTGCCTCTCTTCCCCCTTGCTTTGCTGCATGCTGTCGCCTGCCTGTAGAAAAAAATGTGCGCAAACGTTTTCACTCTGCAGGTTCACGGAGGGGTCTGCAACCTTGATATTTTGTGTGGGTCACCTGTACAGGTTTGCCCATTTTTCCCCTGCAGACTGCCCATACCCCCCCCTATGGGCAGTTGTGATCAAGGCTGATTAGGTCATCCAGGTTGCAGCACCTGAGAAGGGAAACATCTGAATCAAAGATAACTGACTTCAAAAATAAACGTACAAACATCTAATATCTAATCGTAAAGACTTTATAAATGATTTAAATAGAAAAAAAGAGTGTCCGAGTGCTCCAGGAAGTTAGCTGGGAAACTCCAAGCTGTGGTTATCTGTCTAGAGAAGTCCCAGTTCTCTTTTCAGACTTCTCCTTTCAGTGTTCAGGGTAAATACTGCAAACGGCTGAGCTGAACAGTCTCCACCTTTCAGCCAGAGACACTTACAGGAGAGATTCAAAGGACTGGCGTGTGTGAATGGGTTTGTAAGCAGCGAAAGGTTGCAGGGATGCAGGCAGACATTCTTCAGCGTTGCCTAGCAACCATCCAGACAGGAAGAGCTGGTGGGGGAGTGCAGTGCTGCTTTTGACGTCTGATGTACTCAGAGATGAGTTTGCAAAGAAGGCCCATTCCTACAACTTTTTTTGTCTTTTATTTTCTTTTTACCTGAAAACAGAATCTTTAAAGACCCACTCTGATGAAAATTTTGTTTTTTTTTGGTGTTTCTAACAAGTTTTTGTAGCATTTTTCCGATGATGGAGGACATTTAAAAAGAAAATTAAGCTTAGGGTCAGGGTTAATATTTTTTCATTCAAATAATTGTGAATCTGGAGCAGATGAAACAATCCTGTTTAAAAAAATATCCTATTTGTGACGTAGAAACTATGTGGTAAACTATGCTCCCTTCCCCCCCCTCACCTTTTTCTCATCCGATCTGGCATCTGGTGCTTTGTGGCACCGGTAATGTTATGTTGCAGGTGTGGGGGGCTATAAGCTAGTGGGAGAGAGTCTAAACACAGCCCACAACTCAGAGGTGAATTTCTAATGCACTCCTGCCGCTCTGTAGAAACTGTGTCCTAGAAAACGGCAGAGGTTTTACTGATTTTTTTTACTCAGGACGAAAGATTAAAAAAAGATCAAAATATGATTGGTATTTTTGACTTCTGCTTGCCTTTCTCAGCAGCTCAAATCAGATTTTTTGATATAATACCTTCTTTTTTCTCGATCGTGCACAGACTAACTCGTCTTTCATCCTTGCTAATGTTTTCTTTTCTGTAGGTCATCACCCTCTGAGCGCTGCAGGACAGCAATCGGGAAGATTTTTTTTTCTCTCCACGTGTCTGAAAGCCTTGAAAAAACACTTCCCTCCTGGCGCCCTGATACACTTTTGCCTGCAGCTAGATCACTACATTGGTGGCGAATAGAAGATAAAATACGCGGAAATAAGAATTTGCAGGGTAGGAAATCAGGAGGAAGCATCCTAGAGGAGAGGGAAGTGACAGTGGGCAGCAGCTGGAGATGATGACAGCTCCCAGGTTGGGTCTATGCTCCAATTCCCCTGATTACTCCCTCTCATGTTCAGTTGCTTCATCACCAAAGCAGATGGACATTTATTACTTCTGATATCTAGATATCCAGTCAGAGAACCATATCAACAGCTGTCGGTGATGTTTGCGCTCTGGGCTTTTAATTTAATGGTAATGTTTCTTTGAGCAAAACTGGAGAGTAAATGGTGGTGCTGATGAAGGGTCGATATCAAATATTATCCATATCAATTATTGTTTTGAAGTTAAGTCATGGCAACTAGACTTAAAATCTTCATGAGCCATCCAACTGCAGGTATGTGGATGTCCCACCTGTAGGATACGGACGTGGACTGAACCCTGGATGGTGGATGAGCGGCGAAACTTTTCAATTTTAATTCCAGTTGCGATGACTCCACTTAAAGACAACATAACCTGGATGAATAAGAACCTTCAACAACATATCCGTTATTGTTGCCGTGGAAAGTTTAGTTCTTTCAACAAGTCAAACAAACAAATCCTGGTCTGCCTAAAAAACCAGGGTGATGTTCACTTGCAGGTGAACCCTGGTATCCTTTGAATATACTGTAAACTGTGCAGCAAACCCAAATGCAACCAAAAATCTGTAAGGAGTGTGAAGAAAAATAAAGATCCAGGAAACTCCCTCTGTTACGCATTGCCACCCATTTGGGGATTGACCTGTAAGAGAGATGCAACTTGATGACAGGTTCATAATGTAATTGGCCATAAGCCAGTTGTGTACTTCCTGGGAATTATCACCATATGACACTTCAAATATCGCCTTCAAAGGCTTCTGTATCATCATGCAGGTCCATACACCAGCCAATGTAGATGTTCTCCATAAGATACATGTAGTTGTACGGAACAGACCATATCAGCCCAGGTTTCTGGGTGTATGGGATAATATCATCTTCCATTGGATTGCTGTAGTCCAGGCCTGGTTTACCAACCACAATCCATTAGAAGCTGTATTTGCCCCCTCATCCACCATTTTAAAACCCTTCAGAGGAATTTTTTGCAGCAACATTCAGGTAACAGCAATCCATGGTGCAGGTATGTGTCAATTTGTCATCAGAGATCCATTTTGGTAAAGAATTGTTAAGTTTTGATTGTTTCAGTTGGACCCAGATGTGAACGGCATATTTCACATTGTTGTTTCATGTTTACTTGTGTATAAAGTTTTATCACAATGGGCAAAGTTTGGACAAATGTGATCAAGCAAAGGGCAAATTTCTGATAATAGCTCAACTATGATTGAATGGCTTTTTTGGACATTTTGGTTAACCTTTAAAATCCAATACAGAATTTTATTGTTACTCTGCTTACTCCACATTTATTTTCCATTTTTTTCCAAGCAAGACATAATGTTTTATTGTTTTTTAACTTTTTGAATGTATTGTCTAGTACAGAGTTTATTTATTTACAAAAAAAAAATCCTAAAATTGAGCTAAACTAAAATAAAAGCAACAAACTGTTGAAGGAGCTGAACACCAATACAAAATAGTTAATATACCTGAACAATTTTTTGGCTTTCTCAGTATTTTATTCCAAGCTCTAAGTGGTGTTTTTCTGAAGTTAAAATTATTCCTTTACTTAAACATAATTGAGCTTCAAAGTCACTGCTTTCCTCTGTGTTTGTTTACACGCCAATGCTGAATAAGACCTGCTTCAGCTCTTATGTTCCCACATGGGACCCATGTCAAAAATAAGTGGAAGAATTAAAAAATGTAGGCTGCCGTTGTTTGTTTTGGAAGAGTTTTTTTATACCTTAACTGTGCTGAGAAAGGGATATAAATCTTAGTGGGAGAAGAGTGAAAATAGAAAAGAATGTCTGTATTTCTACCCGATTGTTAACTTTGTTTATATCCATTTTTTTGTTTTTTATGTTTTTTTCTTTCAGTCATACGAAAACTCTTGCAGTAGAATACATTTATTTTCACATACTTAATTTACATCTTAGTTGGCATTCACAAACTTTGATTGGCATAAGGCTCCGTACAATTCCATGAGATAACTTCCATAAACTTTAGGGTAAAAAACCCCCAAAACCAAAGATCATCAAGAAGAGAGAAGAAGAAAGAATGTAAATGTATAATCAGTGTGTCATAAGATGAGGTGTGTTTTGGCGGCATTCCATTTTCATTTCATTTCATTTCCAAGTAAGACTGCTATGTGTGACCCGGCACCTTTGACCGTTGGGCCGCCCCCTTCTTTCCATTTCTTTTATCCGAGTTCAGCGCTACAAAGGGGACACACTATCTAATGGATCTGCTATGTGTGACCCGGCACCTTTGACCGTTGGGCCGCCCCCATTCGAGTACAGCGCCTCGAAGGGGACACACTATCTAATGGATCTGCTATGTGTGACCCGGCACCTTTGACCGTTGGGCCGCCCCCATTCGAGTACAGCGCCTCGAAGGGGACACACTATCTAGTGGAACTGCTATGTGTGACCCGGCACCTTTGACCGTTGGGCCGCCCCCGTTCGAGTACAGCGCCTCGAAGGGGACACACTATCTAGTGGAACTGCTATGTGTGACCCGGCACCTTTGACCGTTGGGCCGCTCCCGTTCGTGCCCACTAGGGGAACATACTATCTGCAAAGAGAGAGAGAGAGAGAGAGCCCAACAAAGAAAACGAAACAAAACAGGGAGCCAACATAAGAATCACTCATACCCAATTTTTTTTTTTTTTTTAAGAACCTAAATCCCCATCCGCAAAACGTTGTAAGGAACTATAATTTGAACCGCTAAGTACAACCCGTATGAAGACACTACCTACATCCATCCAAAGCTCCCAAGCATGCTAAACATGCTAAAGTACCATCCATTATTCGTAGCTTCCATCAAATACTAAGAACGAGCTTAGCGTTATTTCATTAGGTATGCTATTAAAGGGGCTTAAATAACATCCATTGATTCAAGCTTCCAACGACAGGACTACGAACGAGCTTAACTGCCATAATGTTACCCCATTTGTCATACCATAATACGAGCTCAGAACATCCATTTATTCGAAGATTTCCATCTAAGTATCAAGAAAATCCTCACTGCCATTTATCTGAAGCTTAATTGGCGTAATTGAGTTTAGAAACCAAATTTTGAGCTCCATCGCATACTAATAATACACTTTAGAACATCCTAAATTTTGAGGCTTCCACCTGGCAATATAATCCAAGAATTTACATTCATTCTACTGCCAACATGATTGATTTAAGTCAGAAGTGTCATGGGAACGTAGGGGAGGTCCACCGCCCCATCACTTTCAGTTCAGCAATAGGTACGTTGAGCAGTCATCGTGGCAACACCAGATCAAGGAATGCAGGGGTGTCATCATTCGCCAGAAATGGGGAAGCAGGCCAGAGGGCAGGGACTCGCAGGCTCAGGATGCGATGCATAGATAAAATACAAAACCAGTATTAGTCTCAGCAAAGAACATATATATAAAACCTAGAAACTGATTAGTTTATACACTGATTAAGATGAATGGAATAACAACAAGGTTAAATTTATTAGAAAGTTATGGAAAGTCCCATTGTGGCTTCATCGCACCATAGAAACCACCCGTATCACAAATTCCAGCAGTGAATTGATAGTGAAATACAGAACCTGCACAATATCTTAACACCAATTTTATATACACCAATTGTAAAGAAGCAACCTTTGACAGTTCCAGAGGGACGCACCTTCAGAAGGTCATCGAGAATTAGGCGATGGGATGGGTAACCAAGGGCCAAGGAGATTGTAGATGAGGAAGGTCCACGTCCCACGTAGCAATGGATTGCAGCTCGGCTGAAATTTGATTCTCGTATTTGATATTAGTGGTTCTCAAATAGGTGGACAACAAAACACAGACTGCCGAAATTTTAGCCAAGGGCGTCTGGAGATCCATAAGGGATTGTAGGTTTTGATAGACTGAACCTTAGATTTTTTAGAGGCGGAGCATAACAAGCCTCTACATGTAGATGCATCTAGTCAAGTGTCATCTGCTTAAGCAGGGCAGATAGAAGACTGGCTTGCGGACACAAGAATTAACTCTTGAACTAAGCTTTAGAGCGTAAAGATGGAGTTTCTACGGTCAGGGTTAATTTGCTTATGGCGTTATTAAATACTACCCAAGACAACCGATGAAACACATAAGACTATTATCTCACTCTTTAAAGAGCCTTAATATAAACTCCATGGCTAAATTCTCATAACCACACGATCTTTAAAACCATTAGAGCCGTGGATTCTGGCGGCCGGACGTACACAAACCGCTCTTATAAATCTTTCCCCCCAAAAACTAGAGGGCCCAGCCACAGATGAACAAGCGGAGGGAGACTGAAGACACGACAGGCATCATCATAACAAGACCTCTAAGCATGAGAAGGACAGGCTACAAAACGGAAGACGTGAATATCCAGAACAGGAACATGGGGCCCAGGATCAAACAACCCGGAACAAGAGCACAAGATGAATGGATGACCGTGGGACCAAAGCCAGAGTAGAATCAGGTGGGCCGATCATTGAACAAACGCCCACAAACAAAGAATGAAACAAAGTACACACTGCACAAAAGCGAGAGATGGCATAAAGGGAGAGGCATGCACCAATGAACCATCCAGATCCAGAAGAAGAAAACAAATCCGGACGGGCAGAGGACCATACGGCGCAGACAACGCGGTAACTCAGATCAGAAAATGAAAGTAAGCCACAGAGATGCAAAAGACCAGGCATACAGAGGAACATTGACGCAGAGAAAACATCAAAACGCGCAAAACGAAGGGGAGCCCATAGCCTACCCAAGTCCAGTACAGGGCTTGTGAAAATACAGTCGATAGCATGAGGACCGCCATGACAGCAGAAAGGTCAACCGATAAACAAATCGAGCGCCGACTGGATGCCGAGAGACTCTTCCGGGAGGCAAAGAGGCAGGACACTGAGAACATCAGGGCTAACAGCCATCCCCAGCCACAAATCGCGTCCGGAGTAAAACGTGGAGAAGGCATGGGCAGCCGAAGTAAAAAATAAACCAATCCGTAAGGCGCACGAGGAAACAGGCCACTGACGCCAAAATAACGACGACAGGCACCAACAGGACCGAAACAAGATCCAACCATGAACACATCCAAGGGCCACCCACAGTGGCGGCCTATACTGTGAGCAGGCGGAGGCGACGAACGAAGAACGCCGAATGAATCAAAACAAGCCACAGACGTTGCATAAAAGAGACAAATCAAAAGTAAAATTCCACAGAGGAGAGAGGGGTCCAACAAGAACAAACCAAACGTTGAGTAAACCACCAAATGCACAGCAGCCACGACAGAAACACAAAACAAAGCGCCACCAAAATAATAAAGCCAGCGTCGATTAAATACAGGCAAAATTCACATTCGGCTCTTATCTAGGAGCCGTAGGAGCCGAGTCTTAGCCGGACGGCTAAGACAGAGAGACACAGGAGGAGTGTCTACCCCCATGCCATCAGGCTCTTAAACGTTAACTCTATGCGTGTACCTTAATTATTCAAGTCTGCAGTCCACATTCATGCACATTATTTTGCATTCCATATTTAATTCTACAATACACATACTGTACGTATTTCATCGGTACACAGTTTTACTTAATTATTAATATAATAATATAATAATAATTTTCCCTAATTATTGCGCTGTCCACAGAGCGGACCTGGGTTACATTTCACTACTGGTTGGATTTGCTAAATACAACTTCGTATGCAACAAAAGAAAATCCTGAAATCTTGAAATCTTAAATAACATACAGCAAGAGATAAAACGCCGAAAGCCACAACTAATTCAGCCAGCATGAGAAACCTGTCCAGACGAGGACCACCAGCCCTGAACCACAGGAAAAACCCCACAACCCTAAAAACAATAACAGGATGCAGAGCCACAAAACATGAAAACGAGTCAGGTAGACCACAAAAACAAAGAACATAAACTACAATACCCAGAGTCCTTAGGGGCGTGACGTCACATACAACCGGAACAAAAATAAGGAAACAGAAACGCATCAGAAAACACAACAGAAAAACACGGGAAAAGACCGCCTGGCCGCTCACCGCAATGATACAAACGGCCACAGCAGAGGAGAAGCCTGGACAGCCCCCGATCTAACGCCGCTGCCAACCGAAACACCGCGAAATGCTCACCCGCCGCAGCGACGCGAACACGCCGGCGCCGCCACCCGGCCGATGAAACGCCGCGGAAGGAGAAACAAACGCGGCGAAATGAAAACCCCCCACATCAGAAAAAGTGGGAGCACCGTCCAAAGAAGGGGGGAACACACCAAGATGCCAAAAAAGAAGGACAGCCGCGGGCATGGAGCACCGGCGACGAAGCGGCGCTGCGGTAAGAAAGAGAATGAACGCTGCACACCTGGACTTAAATAGGAAGCTGAACAGGTGAGTTAATTAACTACCGCCCTAGGGGGGAAAGAGACTGCCCGAGTTTCCGGTGCCTGAAATGCGAATACATTCGCTATTTTTGGCTACAAAAAGGAAGCCCCTGTGAAGGAAAGGAGCAGGTGGTGTCAAAGATAAGGGGGCCCTGAAGTGCTAATCACGTTAACAAATTACTCACTGCAAAATCATTTTAAAGATCACAACGACAATTAAAAGGCAAAATAAATACTAAAAAAACCCAACATATTTTAGAAATCAATTCAAGATTCCAGAAAACAAAAAAATACAATTCCCAAAGAAATGAAACAAAAAATATAAAGGAAACAAAAGTAATTTTCAGAATTCAAAAGTAAATGTTGAAAAATATTACATAATAAGTGTCCAGAAACTAGGTATTACGCGACATCGCTGATTTGCTTATGAGATCTGTTCGCCTTTTCAGCCACAAGTTATTTGGGACGAAGCGCCTTAAACCAAAAATATAGACGTCACTGTTGACTTGAACATAGCTGCTCCAAGAGCAACTACCTGTGAAGCTATGTTTGCATCACCCTCGGCAACACGCCTTTGTGCAACAACTTTCTATGAAAAGTCTCTGTGAACATGTGGAAATCCGCATTTTGGGCTTTAGCCTTCACAATTCTCTCATTCACGCGTAGCTATGAAAACTTTTAAGACCATTTTTAGGCTCTATGTACGCGGCCATTGAGTGCACATTGAAAGTTACGCCAGGTTGAACTTTGACCAATCAGGGACTCCTGCGTCCTTTACAAAAAACATAAAAATGATCATCAAAGAGATATGATAATTGCGGCTCATGTCTGGCTGAAATTATATGACACAGAGTCTTTCATATATCGGAATAGAAATGTGAAAAAAAAAGCCAGGAGAAAGATTCACGAGATTTGCACAGCTATGAGATTTTGCACCAATTCCAGTTGGCGACATGCTAGTAAACAGTTGCAGGAGAAAAAGACGAAGTAGCCCCTCCCTGCTTGTTTAGTGTAAACACCATATCCTAAACATGTGTAGGTGAACGCGGTTTTAGCACGTTCTCGACATGCTTAGTATAAAGGTAGAACAACCCGGCCATTGTGAACATTTAGTGATTGCTCAATCAACTCTTTACCACAGTTCAGGCAAAACATCCTTCTACTTTCCCTTTTCTGTAAGACTCAATCATCATCATCCAATCAGTGACATCCCACAATTCCTTCCTTTTCCAGTTTCTTATTTTGTTTGATTACATTTTGATTGAAGACTCAATCCATTGTGCCATTCCTGAGAGGACAGGAGGTTTCGTAGGTTTGTCTGTTTTAATTTTCTTTTTGGCGTCCCAAAGATGAGATTTTATTGTCTAGAATGCTTGCTGTTAAGCCAAACACCTAAAATGCAACGTTTTGCATGACCTCATCCAAAGTTTGAGGCCTATGCTGTGTCAGAGAGTTTATAATAGATTGGCTGAACTTATTTGTTGCAACAACCAGTGGACCCTTTCCGTTCTCCCACCCACACTAAAGAAAGAAGGAATGTAAAGGAAATTCCAATAATAAAGGAGGGACTTTTCTGAGGAAACAGAACTGCAGGGGATGACTCATAGCTGGCTGCTATCTGTGAGTGAGGATCTTTTGGTCTATATGTCTGCCAAAACTTCTAGATCATGTGTGCATAAGACCAGCCAAAATCTTTAATAGCAGTTCTTTGGCTGTTTTTTTTGGTTCATAATTGAAAAACTATTTTTTCCAAGTTCCAAACAGAAAATACCTGCTGGCTCCAAGAAGCAAAAATCCTATAGATGTCTATAGAAAAATAATCAGCTATTCAGCTAGTCAAAATAAGCATTCTTGTTCTGCCACATTTCTTGCTAATCCTAATTTTTAATGATTTTTTTTCTGCAGGGGAAGTTATTTAAGTTATAAACTGACCAATCATATGCCTAAATAAAAGTATGTGGTCACATATTGAATGCTTGAAGTGTTTGATTGACAGATTCTTCGGGGACCAATCTCTCTATGGCAAAACATTAAACTCATACCAATCGCCAATTGTGATTTTTTTCTGATGATTTTTTTCGCCGTGTCACAAAAAAATGGCGACTGAATTGACTACGTTGTATTGGAGCATGAAGCCAGTCATTTATTTTTGATGATGCCACATTCACTCCCTTATACAGTCAATGGGACCCAAAATATGTATAAAATATGTTTAACTTTTTGAACTAACACAAGATAGTTATAAAGTTAGAGAAAAAACATTAACATCAAAACAACATATGTTCTTTTAGATAAATACATACATGAAATCCCTTTTATGGTCAGAAGTAAAAAAAAAAAAAAAAAAGCAATCCTTCCTTGGGGTTTAGATTCATGCATCTAATCCAATATGTCCAGTTTCAAACTGTGACAGTAAATGACTGACTTGCACGCTAATTGGAAAATTGCTACAAAAAATAGCCTGTGAGTGAGAGGCTGTCTGCTTTAGGAGTGATAAGGTTCGAAGTTAAGATGAAAAGCTGCAGCAGAGCACAGGTTTAGTTGTTTTTCCCTGACCTTCCAGCCAACCCCATTATCTATTCTCTTTTGTTGTATCTGATCAATCAAGATCCATATTTTTGAATCTAGCGAGGGGGCAGCTCATCCCTGTAAAAAACACGAACAAAGGTGTTTTCCCAATTCTCTCTGGAGCTTTTTTTCTCTAAGGTTAATGGATTGAAATGAAATCACTCCATGGGTGCTTCTTAAACAAACATGTGAATGGATAAAACGGGTACACAGCTGTCAGAGCAAATTGTCTGATGAAATTTTGATTGTTTCCAAAAGAAGGAAGATGAAATATGACGGGCTTGAATGACAAAACTGTCACTGTTTGGTGGGTCAGATTTACCAGAGCAGTACAGCGGCAGCTTATAGCTTAGTCGCATGCTTGAATTGACCTATACGGGTGTGGTGGGTTCTTGAACTGTCTGGGCCCATAGATGGTCGTAGACAGGTGCGGCGGCACCGTAAGAGGGATGTCTTAAGGCTTCTACGACCACCTTTAGGGACGTCATAAAAATGGAGCATACAAATGTTGTGTGTGTGGTAAATGTATCATAAAATATTTGTTGCGATGATGTAAGTTGTACGCACTTATCTCCTTCAGGTGATGATGTCGTGCGGTGCCTTTTATGTTACGTCACAAATACAACTGTCACCGCACGATGGGGAAGGCATGGCAACATCTTAATAATTTCAGTCATTTCAAAATTGGGCGACAGCTAGGTGGCGATAGAGCAGTACCAGCCGGACTGCAGGCTGGCAGCAGCTCTTATCAAACGATGTGTAAATGTCTCTAGATGGCGGCCGTCCATGTCATCTGCCACCAGCTACCTAGTAGCCCGGGAGTATATTGAAAAGTGGGCCATTCTGCCCGTCACTGGACTGCCACTGCGCGACCTCGAAATGTGAAAAATGCAGCCTCTGACTGATACCAACTTTGAGAGAATAATCGTCCAGTCACGGTAAAATTGGACATTTTTCTTAACACGTTTCCGCCTACCTGGAGGACACATGGATGGGCAAGGAACCAAACCTGCCATTTTTCCGAACAGAGGTCCACCCCTCTACCTCTGAACCTTGGCTGCAGAGGTGATTGAAATGTCATCTCAGCAAAAGTTACAATTCCGTAGACTTTAAAACATGCTTTGGACTGTTTTTAAAAGTTGACTTGATGCAAAAGTTGATGTAGTAATAAGGTATTGATTGCATTAGAGGACAGACAGCCCACTAATTTTTATATCTTAAATGGAGACTTCTACAAAAGCTTTAGTCCGTTTTCCTAAATTTATTTGTCATTTATTTCAGACTAAAATCATAAACTGACAAAATGACTGTTAGTAGAGACAAAACTGCTGCACAATCACATCTGCTCAGCTCCTTAAATTGCGTTTTCATCAGGTACTGACCTGAGATCATTTCTGAACTCACCTTCTTTTGCTTCAGGCTTTACCCTGTCTGCCTCACCACATAGCTCCAGGCGATGTCATTTATGAATTATTTAGATACAGCAGCATTGCACGTAAAAATGAATATTTAGGCATTTTCTATTATCCGCTGTCATCCCTCTATCTGTCCAACTGTTGTGAAATCATTTGTATTCCTGTGACTGGTTAGGGCTTGTGCCCACTGATCCAACAGGCCAAGCCTGCTGTCTCTGTTTGGCTATTTCACCTCTCACTTTACTGGTATTAATCCCTTCTTAAAATTTTGAAGCCTAAACAGTTTCCCAGTTTCTCCAAAATAACATCTGCTTGTTTCATTATTAACATCCCTAAAGAAGACAGAGATTCACTTTTTTCACACAAATGCTTCATTGCTATTTGATTTGCACACTCCAACACATTAAGGGTTTAAGCAGCTCAGCAGTGAGCATCCACTCAATAAATTATGTATCAAAAAATAAAAAAGAAAAAAGGAAAAAAAGAAAAACATGTTCCAGGCACTGCAGTGAAAGCAGTCCGTTCTTTGAATTTTAAACAGTATGGCTCCCCCTTGTGCCAAAAATTGTTAAAAGTAGAAGCACATTTTTTTCAATTTTCCAATCTATCTGATCAGAACCGGATTACAAAAACTATGTAAAACATTAAAATGATTTAACTCAGTAGTGGTGGGATTATATAAGCTCGCTTCTTCCCACTCCTTATAAAGTGATAAATCAAGCTTTACTTGACTTTAGTTATTGATCACTGTTTTTAATTAAGCATATGGGATTTAAGTGTCTTTATTTGTTTTGTTTTTATTTTTTATCTATTTTCTATCTATCTATCTATTCTATCACATTTTCTAATGAGTTTGATAAATTTGTGTAAATTCTTTATTGCTTTGACTACAATGCTTGAAATCAATAAATCAAGTTTTATACAGCAAGGTCCCTTTTTCTCTAAAGGCCGTGTCACACAGCCACTTTGCGTGTGTTGTGTATATTGCACGGATGAAAATTGGTCATAGATAAATATACGTGGAAAAAGTGGGAAAAGTTTACGTACAATTTTAAGGATGTATCATGAATGAACCCTGTTAAACCATGGAAGAAATACAAATAAACCACGCAAAGAACACGTAGATCAACATAGAACCTGAACCGTGAGTGATTATTGTGCTGGTTAAATGCAATTCAGGAATTGTGCGTCAATTACATAATTTTAACGTGATATGTGCGCCGTATACGTGATGTAAAAGTTATATATAACTGGTACATACGTGAAAGGCCACAAATTTGCGCACACATCTCGCAATAATCATGCACAATTGCACGAGATTTATGTAATAATTGCGTATAAAACTACGTAAAATCTGTGTAAACTACGTAATTCTCAACTGACCAAAATTTTTGAACAGCTCAAAACCGAATTTACATAAAAACCCGTTGACCGAAACCCTCGACGGACATCTGCGCACATTAATGAATGACGAACGCAAGAAACACTACATAAATCAAGCATCTATAACTAAAGACCGAAATTTCCTACGAGGAAAATGCGCAAAATGTATGTAGTGGCTGTGTGACACAGCCTAAAATTAATTGAATCCTATCACATTAGACTCTAGCTTCACCTCAATCTTTACAAACACCTGCAAGCAGTTTTGCTGAAATGTTTCTTTGTTTTTTTTTTTTTGCTTAAATGTTTCTAAGCTAGGCACCATTTTGCTGCCATGCATGAAATGTGAGCAATCCTATATGGGAGGATATAAATAAAGAAAATTAAGTTCAAAATTGCATTTCCGAGTATTTCTATAGTCCAATTGTTGTGAATAAGAAGCAGACAAATAAATGCAGTCTGAAAAAGATCGTATTTGTGATGTAGAAAATGCGCTAGGCGGGCCACTAGCTCCCGCCTGCTCCTCTCCATTCTGATGCTTCTACTTGTAAACGACTAGATCCATGTACATCTTTGTTTTCCCTCTTCCAAGCTGACATCTGGGTGATGTATTTGCCTGCACTACAGTAGTCCTTTAGAGGTTAGGGAAGGATTTCGTACATTTCCTGAGTGTGCCTTGCTCTCTAAAGGCAGGCAGACTGAAAAAACCCCACAGTAAAACCACAGTTAAAAAAATACAAATCCACTCGAGGTGATTCCAAACATCCTGCTCAGTTTCAACAAACACCTAAGTTTATTTAACCATAGCACTGGAAGGGTTGGTTTTACAAATGCTGAGTCTTTCCTGAAAGTGTCTTTTTTTAGTATTTTTCTGCTGTATGGTCCTGTGTCCCACAGTTATACCAAGCAATGATACAGTGTGTGTATTTTGAATGCAAAGGACAATTAAAATGTCCTAAAAAACTGCCTTTTACAACATTTTTCTGTACAAACTTTAAACATACTGTATGTATCAAAATTACTTCTGTAGATTAAAACCTTCAACTAATGTGTTTACTTTAAGGGTTAAGTTTTTCTAGTTGAAAGAATTGAGAGATTTAGAGAGATGTAACTTGTGTATTATTTTGTGTTGAAATTGTTTTTTTAATTTTTACCTTTGAATTGTACTGTATAAAGAACCTGTGCCCAATCAGGTTTGATCTTCACAGTTGTATTTGGACCAGATTGTTGCCTGTATGTAAAAAAATTGCACCTTTTTTGGTTAATTTAAAAGGGATTGGATAACAGTTTGTCAAGGTAATTCCTTCTATAAACAAGTAACCTATTTGAGAGGACCAAATAAACACAATTTAAAAAGTTCCCCCCTTATTTATTTGATCTCTCTGTGCCGTTTTGTTTCTTTGCGCTCATCATCCCCAGCGCAGAACTTGACGTTTTTAGGTCTGAGCTGGGAAAAGCGTTGCTGACAGCCGGACCGTGGGAATTACAAAGTGAAAGCTGCAGCTGTTAAATGTTCCACTTGTGTACCAAGAAGCTACTTTTGCCATCAAAAAAGAAAAAAAAACTAAAACCTAAAAAGACTTCAATAACAATGCTTCCACAGGCAAAGATTTTTCAAGAGTACATTACTGCAAAACTCATTTCTAATGGGGTAAATGAAATTTAAAAACAAAATTCAAAGCACGTGGAGAGAAAAATGTACTGCTGTATCAGTGTGGCACAACAAATGCATGATGTTTGCATAATATGTGCAGGAATGAAATTACTCGGCTTTTCTATTTTCTCCACCAGTCAATATAACCCTTGGGTGTTTGGTGCTAATGGGGATTTAGCAAGAGGAACAAGAAAATCTAAAAATTAAAGCAGTTTTCTGATCATGGAGGACTTATATAAAGAAAATTAAGCTCAAAATTGGATTATTTCGATATTTAAAGTGTAGTGAATCAGGAGCAGACGACATAAGGTGTTTAAAAAAGATCGTGTTTGTGACGTAAAAAAACAAATAACTAACAAATATGATCTTTTTTAAACATATTTGTTACGTAACAAAAGATCTTATTTGTTACATAGAAAATACGCTGAGTGGGCAACAAGCTTGCAAGATTGCGTGCCATTTTTGTTGCACGGTTGATGTTAGGTTAGGAGTTTGAGGGGCTGTACGCTAGCGGGGGAGAGTGTAAACAGAGAACTCTCAGATATGGGTAACGGGAGGGGGTCAGGTGTGTGTGGGCAGACAGTTCCACCTACAACTCAGAGGAGAGTTTCTAATGAACTACTGCCACTTTGCAGAAACTATGTCCTAAAAAAGACAGTTTGGGGGGATTTTGGCTAATTATGGCATAATCATAATTAAAAGACCCTTGGGAATGCTCTGAAAAATCTCATCGGAGTGGGTCTTTCAAAACAATGACTGAAAAGTCCCCAAAATGTGAGGACTGGATTTCCAGAACATTTTTTCATAAAGCTGGTGCAGGTTGGTGGCCCTTCATCACCTCCGTGTTTGCAACCAGAGCCCACTAGAGCTTAATGTATATCATAAAAATAAAAAAAAAGGTTTCAAATCTGCTTTTATTTTCATTTTTGCTAAAAAAAAGAATCATCTGAAACTCTACAAACGCGTTGAAAAGAAATTCTTGAAAATGTTTAAAAGTCTGCCTTATAGTCGCATTGACTTCGAACAAAACTTTAGTTATTAATGACTTCATGTAACTTGACATTTCAAGTTGGTTCCCCCCTATTGTGCACTGCCCTCCATCTCAAAACACTAAAGGAACCCGTCATAACAGTGGATTATGTAAAAGCATGCTCACATCTGAAATGATCATGAAATGATCTCCGCAGTGTTACGCGGTCTTACGATGACAATCGAATGAGAAGTTTATCTGAGGAACCTCAGGAATGCAGCACAGAACTCATCCTTCATGTTTGGACTCTTTATCGCAGATTAAATAATCTCAAAAACATCCCTAGTACTTATTATTGTTAGAAACAAACTGCAATCAAATTGTTACTTTCATTTCTCTTTCTCTTAGAGTGAACCAGCATGTTTGAGTAATGCAAGTTCTTGAAGTGTTCTAATATTTTCTCTTAAAAAAATCAAAGCAAAAAACAATGCAAAGAAATTACATCTACGATAAAATGTAAACTGAAATTTAGTAACGAAAAATAAAAAGTACTCAGCAAAAAAAAAAAAGACTATAAAATATCAATATCAAATAGAACCTACACCTTTATTTTCATAAAGTTAAATAAAAGCTAAATAAATTAATTTTAAATTATTGAAAATAGTGCTTAAATAAAAGTTTAACTGTAGTTATTTTTTCTGGAAAATATTTTATATAAAATGTATGCACTTGTATGCATGCATATTTAGTCTATATAAGTTACTTTGTTGTTTTGAAAATCACCACAATGAAAAAATTACTCAAATGGAAACGATAGATATATATTTTAAATGAGGATTTGTATAGGTTTAAAAAAATATCTGCCAGTTTTACAGTAGTTAAGCTAATTTCTTATGAAATCTTATATATTGTTTCAATTGTTTTAGAAAACAGGGTTTAAGATCAAATGAACTAGACAACACGCAGAGTTTACTTTAAGCATTTCTGGCCTTTTATCTCTCCACAACCATGAACGTGCTGAACTCTGCTGCTACGTCACCGGCTCTACCTGCTCTAGGATTGGTCAAATATGCCGGGAAACCGCCTCCTCGCCATGGTGCCGGTATAAAAGCTGGGAGCCGTTCTCTAGCCACGGAGCGCTGGTGTATGAGAGGAAAATGTATCGTCTCGGCCAACTGATTATTTCCAAGATCGCTTTCGATTGCTTTTTATCTACTGTGCCGCGGGAACATTTTCACTTTACTAGACAATACAATAAAAGCTGGTCGTGTATTGGCTGATTTTTGATCACATTTAATTTAAATCTGCACAAAATGCCAAGGACCAAGAAGAAGAAAAGCAAGGGTAAGTTGCCGCTTGGCCGCAATGCTTCGGCCTGGATGCTAAGGCCGGGTTAGCTTGCTTGTGGTTATTGTAGTCCATTTATTATTGTCAACCTATTGAGTTCTGGTAGAAGTGTCTATAAAAGAACTACAAATGTTGGGTATTGGCCTTCGTGACTACGCCAACAGTTAGCAGACAAAGAGTAACCAATAGTATTACCGCCCAAATATAGAAACGTTTTACATTTTATGCTTTAAGGCGATGTTTTTTGTATAATCGAATCTTTATTTAAAAGAAACTGTTTGTGCATGGCTAAGCAGCATCATAGCCACTCCCCAACCGAACATGTGGTTGCTAGGTTAGAATGTTATGTAAAGATACACATACAATAGAAATATTTAGACGTAGCAGTGTTTTTAAATTCCCAGTTGCCAAATGTGACTTAATTTAATATATATTAGTCTGTCGTGGTGTGTTTGGTGTTGTCGAGTCTAGTAGCTTGACGTCAGAATTTGAGGCTGGCACACTTTGTTCTCACCGGCGTTCGTGTCAACCGGTATTTTCCGACTTCTAACGACTATGTGAAGCGGATTTTCCTAAACTGCTCACCTCTTTGGGGATTGTACTCTTACGGGTAGCAACAGTAAGCGGACATTTTGGACCCGGGTGAGCGGGAGCCAGAGAGGCGGCGCCCGCTTCTCAGAATTCAGCTGTCGTGGAGGAAGGAGGGTCCACGTCAACACTCCAACACTCTACACACCGACACGCAGTGCTTCCACTCGATAAAATGACTTTTTGTAAAATGAATTGTTGGTAGAAGCGTTTGTCCTCGTGTCAGAATGCCAAAGTAAGCTAATTTAGTAAGAACGTTGTAAAAACAGGGGTATACCGCCAGTTTCTTCTGCAGGGGAACTAGTTAGGTTGGCTAAGTCGTGAAGTCGCAAGATTGAGCTTACTTTTGCTTAGTTAAATTAAGTTGTTTCTTTATAATAAAGCTACTCAACTTTAAATATAATAACGTCACCGTCATCCTGCGGCTTAAGGAAAACTAATCTTTTAATTTTCGCCCCTTTGAAGCCAGGGGTCTGTTGGAATGTACTATTTAGGATACTGGTGGGGTAAATGACCCGGAAGTTAACAAAAAGTAAATGAATGTGGAATTCGGAAAACTTAAAAAAATAAATAAATAAATAAAGAGAACTAACGTTACTTCCTTAATTTTCTCTTCTATGTTATGAAACTCCAGAATGTCCATATTAGAAGGAGAAAAAAATTCAATCCCAAAAATTCTTTATATTCACAACACTGATAACGCAGTAATAGCTTACTATCATATTACTAGTTTACTTATAAAGTCACATTATAATCAAATTTGTCCAGATTTGACGACAACATTTTGCTGTGGTCAAGAAAAAGAGGAAAGTAAAATGGGAAGGTTTTCTTTCTTTTTGAGAAGATGCCTCCCCCTATTTGTTTGGCTCTGTGGTTGCTCCCACAAATTGGGCATACAAAAGAGCTGCTCTTACCTCATTATTTTAAAGGTTTATCATGCTTCAGGTGGTTTTTAACATCAATTATTTAATAATAGTAACAGCAATAAATCTAAGTTATCAAAACTTTTACAACCAAGTGGTTTTGTTGTTGAGAAGTTGACCTGACTTGTTTGTGTCACAAACGACTTAATAGTGCTGACCAGACAAAAAAAAAAAAGTAAACCCTGCCTTTGGTGACGCGTGTCTGGCGGGCAGTTCCTCGTCAACCTGCACACTGTTTTCACAGGTGACATGACATGAGATCAAGCTGACAGCGTTCTCATGCCCTTCTGATGATAAAAGTTGTCTGCAGGCTAAGCCGTGCAAAGGGCGCCCAGCTGATTAGATAAGTGCAGGATTCTCTGCAGTACCTGCGTGGTGTTGGGGGGGGGGGGTTACATAATGGAAACGGCATTCTAAAGAACTGGATTTCTTGCTAACCGTGTGTTGTTGTTTTTTTTACGTTGCGTTTAGGGGGACAGCATGGAGCTGTACAGCCTTTCAGTGATGAGGACGCCTCCATTGAAACTCTCAGTCACTGCAGCAGCTTCAGTGATTCCATCAGTGTAGCAGATGAAGGTCCGTTTGTTTGCGTTTCTTTGTGGTGTATCTTGTGGCACTGTCAACAAACTGCCTTAAATGATTATTTTTGTGTGTTTTTTTTTTTTTTTTTAGGTGGAGATGGAGGTGAAGACACAGCCCAGGAGGATTTTCAGTATAAGCTGAAGGGCTTTATCGACAGCACTGTGGACAAAAGGTTCCTGCTTGTTCTGACCAGTTTGTTTTAAAAGCATAATCAGTGGTCTTTTAGACACATTATTAGGCCGCGCCATCAATGAATGGTCCCAAACTTAAATCATACATGAGGCGCTTTACGCCAAACCAAACAGCCAAACATGAGTCCATCATTTAGACTTTTTTTTAACTGCGTTCACAGTAATTCTCGAACAGGCTACACGTTAGCAAGCGTAGTAAGCGTTAACATTTTCACAATAGCTGTAACTCCTAACCTTGTTTGAATCGCATCAAAAAACAGACGGATACCGCTAAATCAAAGGTTACTGTGACTACCCTACCTCCCTACATTGTTAGTGACGCGTAAAAAAAAAACAGTCCTGTGAGTCACGTCAGCATAATTACACCACCTAGCCTTGTTTAGAACTCGTAAAACAACAGACAGACATTTTGACAGAGCGCAGTGAAAATCACTTCTAAATCAGTTAACGCAATTCGGAATTATATCCATAAGGATATATATCCATATACATAAGGAGCTTTGGGTCATAAGACGCGCTGTGGTTGTTATTTTTTAAATTGAGGCTTTTAAGGGCGCCTTATAATACAGAAAATATGGTATTTTTGTTGTTTTTAAGTAAAAAAAAAAACATGTCGTGTTCTAGTTTCTGCAGAGTTTCGGCAGTAATTAATCCGAAATTTTACTCTGAATTAGGCCTGCGCAATATACCGCAAATTTATCGTTATCGCAATATCCAGCTCTGCAATATGCATATCGCACAAGACGGTGAAAATCGCAGTAAATGGTAAACCTTAAATATGTTAAAACAATTTTATGGCAGCTTGAAGCATTTAAAAAATCAAATAAATCCCTTTATGCATTTGACCAATTGGATGGACCCCTATTATGTTAGATGTTTGTCACCTATGTCGACAAAGGTCGTTTGGAGTATAATTTTTAAACTGTTGCAATGAAATCAGAATGATGTTTTTGGTTATTTTGCTATTTGTTTATAAACCGCAAATTATATCGCAATATTAATCTCTAATATCGCATATCGCGAGTTTTCCTCATATCATGCAGCCCTACTCTGAATTGTGGGCGGGAGACTTGAACATTTTTGTCAAACTGTATTTTTTGTTGTCTGCTCCTGATTCTCGATGATTTGAATAATGAAAAGCTCTGAAATTCCATTTTAAAGATTACTTTTCTTTATGTCCCTCAATATGAAAGAAAAAAAAAAAGCCACAAAATCATGTTTAAAACACAATTTTCATCAGAGTGGCTCTATATAATGTTTTTTTCTACATGTTTTAAAGACAAAACTGTCCCTGCTTTCAGTGCAAAGACGAGACAGGGCGCTCTGGACGGGCTGAAGACCGCCATGGCCACGCGGATCCTCTATGAGTTCATCTCAGAGAGAAGGATGACCATCACCGACAGCATCGAGCGCTGCCTCAAAAAAGGTACATCGTCCCAACTTCCTCCCCCTTAAAGCTGCGTGGCGTTTACCCCCTGGATTTGGATCCGTTTTAGGCAAAGGGGAGGAGCAAAGAGCGGCGGCCTCTCTGGCTTGCCTGCTCTGCATCCAGCTGGGTTCAGGAATAGAGAGCGAGGAAGTGTTCAAGACCCTGAAGCCCATCTTCAAGAACATCCTGGCAGACGGATCGGCTAACATTCAAGCCAGACAAGCGGTGAGTCCATCTCAGAACCAAATGATGGATTTTGAGGGTTGTTTCAGCCTCTAAGAAGCTTTTATTTTGTAGGTGGCGACGAGTCTGGGTCTTTGTACGCTTGTTGCAGAGGACGACGTGTTGGTGAGCCATCTCGCTTTGTCTCTTTGAGAGCGATGAGTTGTCAGTCAAAACCTTTGCAATCCTTCTGCTCTGGTTTCAGGACGTGCAGGCCACCATGGAGTGTTTTGAGAACCTGTTCACCCGATCCTACGCAAGAGCAGATGGTACCTGTCCTTCAATCCACCCACAGACGAGCCAGCTCCACACCAACGCTCTGCTGTCCTGGGCTCTGCTGCTCACCATCTGCTCTTCTAACCAGCTCAAGGAGATCTTGCGCATGTAAGAGGCCGGCGGGCTGCTCCCAACTTTTTTTTTTCCTCCTAAACTATTATTCTCAATGTTTTTTTTTTTTCGTTTTTTCACACAGACATCTCCCCAAACTGCCCAAGCTGCTTGAGAGTGAAGATGTCAACATGAGGATTGTTGCCGGGGAGACCATTGCTCTGCTCTTCGAGTTAGCTCGAGACACGGAGCCCGTAAGTTTTTTGTTTTTACAAATCTGTTTTTTCTTACTGAAACTTTCCCCCATGCTACAAAAACTCACCAAGATGTCTCAATAGATTAAGAGAAACCGTCAAATAAAATGTCAGCAAAGTCCCTTTTTGGACTCAAGAATAGTTCAAATTCCACCAAAAGAACCAAAGGAAGTTTTGGAAATATTTTGGGATGGCCACAGGATCTACAGGCCATCTGGGTATTCGGTTATTATTGGGAAGCGAATGCATGAATCCCCGGCTGAAGCCGAACACAACGGCATCCGATACTCTATGACCACACTAAGAATGTGGGCGTGTTTAAAAAAAAAACCTCAGTTACCAAGAAAATCCCAAAAAATGTCATGTACCTGTCACCTCCAGGCGAGAAAAACAGAAAATGGTTGCCACGGAGATGAAACTAAAAGTGTTTTTTATGAATTTGTCACGTGCAGCTCTGATCAGGGTGGCAGAGAGGGGAGGGTGAAAAGGGGGTGGAGAGCGACTGCGGGTCACACCACGCCGCTCGCCGCTTTCATTTGTGTTGGAATTTCAGCGGTCCTTTCACGTTAGCTTTTCTATTTTTGTTGTAGGAGTTTGAGTTTGATGAATGGGATCAGCTGTGCATCAAGCTGAGCGCGTTGGCCACGGACTGCAACAAGCATCGAGCCAAGATCGACAAGAGGAAGCAGCGCTCGGTGTTCCGGGACGTCCTCAAGGCCGTGGAGGCGAGTGTCCCGTCCCGTTCAGCACAGATGGTTAACCCTCAAACACCAGAGTCACACGTACCTGTACAGGCGCTGCAGGGGTTTGGGTGGAGGGCAGCCCATCCTACGGCGAGCGCCGCTGTGTCTGGCAGGTCTTTGAGGCTTGAACGTAGGGGATGCCATAAAAATGGGACGTACCATTGTAGTGCGTGTGGGGGGGGAAATGTACGTCATAACAGTAAGTTATGACGGGTGTGACAACTGGCTCCTTACTGACCTACATGCACACGCTGCACACATGAGCGCATGAGATGAGATATGCCTTTATTGTCACTGTACACTTGGACAATTAAATTGACCCAGTCACCATTTATAGTGCAAAGACAAAATCTAACAAAGTATAATATAAAAATATCAGTATGTACAATAAGTACAAAGTATGCAAATATAAAAATGCCCGTAATTATGTACAGAGTGATATGCACAGATATAAACATGTCAGATGTGCAAAAACAGCATGGAGGGAGGGAAGCGATTGACAGTTAACACGGGATAAATGTTTTTTGGAGGGTTAACCTCCGTTTTCAAGCTGAAAGCGGCGCAGAACTGGAATCTGATCAGATGTGGTTTCAGGACGGAGACTTTCAGTCTGAAACGATTCGCTTTGGGACGGAACGCATGAGCATCGACAGCTGGGTCAGGAAGAGGACCTACGACGCTTTCCGAGAGTTCGTAGGGTCTGGAATGAACTATCACCTACAGGTACTTCTGCCCCCTAAAACCACTACAGCTTGGCTTGTTTTTAAACCCACAATGAAGTCTGAGCTTAAAGTGTCACAAATGTTTTTTTTTTTTTTTTTTTTCTCCATTGAGGCAAATGAATTCATCAGGGACGTGTTTGAACTGGGACCTCCGATACTGGTTGATTCGGCAACAATGAAGGCGATGAAAATTTCCCGCTTTGAGAGAGTAAGCGTGCGTTAAAACTCTGAACTCTAAATTTAAAAAGGGAAAAAAAATCAAATTTTTTTTTTTTTGTTTTTATCATCCGCAGCATCTTCACAACTCGGCTGCGTTCAAGGCTCGGACAAAGGCCAGGAGCAAGTTCAGGGACAAGAGGGTGGACGTGGGAGAATTCTGAGTGTTTTCATTTCTTGTGCTTTTTGTTTCCTCCTCTCTCTCTTTTCTCTGTTTTCTAGATAAGAAGTCAGATTTGGAGTTCTTTAAAATTCTAAAGAAATCACCTCTGGTGTTTTAAAGTAGCCACAAAAATAATGTTTGTATTGAAACAGCAGCAAATGTTGAATAATCCCAACAGGTATTAGTCAGAGAAATGAATACTGTGTATCTACAGAAAATGTAAATATTTGTATAGTCTTCTTTTGACCATTTTGTGGCTTCTTTTTTGTGTGTGTCGTAATTTATGAAATATTTCTATCAATAACATTGTTTAAAGTTTTTTTTCTTTTTTTTTTCTCCCTTGTTTTTGGTGTAAATGGCCGAACCGTCCTCATATTTTGCATTAAGCTGCATTAACTGTGGGAATTAGGCCTGTGTAGTCATATGTGATGGTCTGTCTGTGCAAATAAAAAACAGAAGAAAAACTGAGTTTGTATTTTTGTTTTTTTTCCAATGTCTCTTTTGGTTTATTTTAAGCAATGGAATAGGCAGCTACAATGCAGTCTGGTTCCTGTGTATCTGAGGTAGTTTTCATTTTCTGTGTTTGTTGAAAGGCTTTTCTGGGAAATGTTTCTTAACATTTCCGTCAAAAAAAAAAAGGTTGAAGTTGTGCAAAAAGCTTGTGACTTTTTTTTTTTTTTTTTTCTTTTGCAATTAAGACCAATTTCAGAAACAGATTTCCTGTTTTTGCAAACAGAGCGATTTTGCACAATTTTCATCAAAGACTGTTTAAGCTTTAAATGCATCAATTTTGTGTAAATATAGATGTATATATTTACATGTATATAAATACATGCATATACATATAAATCACTATAAATACATGTATCTATTGTGGAAAAATGCTGAATATAGCAGTTTAATTTCACACATTTACAGATGAGATGCAGACTTTTTCATGTTAGTGATGCGAATTTCACAGATTCAATATGATTGTGATTCACACATAAATGACTTTGTTTCCACATCAGTTATTGTTTGAGCTACAAATATATTTCTGAATTTGTCTTTACTCAGAACTTTAATATCAGTTCAATAATTCTATGGATTGATTTTCCTTTATAATATTTGCCTCTTTTGTGCTAAAAACAACTTTTTAAATAAAGAGTATAAATACATTTGTTACAGAAAATTTCACCTTTTTTAGTTTTTAAGAATCATTATTTAAAAAAAGTCTAATTTAAAGCCTAATATTTAAAAAATAAAATCAGAAAAGTAAACAGATGTGGCAAAGGTAATAAATAATATAATTTACTCTAAATGGCTTAAGAAAAGCACAATATAGGCCCTTCAATAACAAATATACTACATTTGCTGTAGGAAGATTGTTTTAAAAAAGCTAAATTTACAATTATTTATGAACTGGCATTTTTTAGAAGCTGATTTTCTGAGCAAAACAACACAATCACTTTATTTACAGATTTTTTAATGCATTTGTAATGTAGATGCACATTTTGAAATGATTTTAAACATTGAAGTTTCTTTGGTTCATTTTTGTTACTTAGTGAGTGATGTCGTTTCCTGTTGAATCCAGTGAATTCTTGTTCTGGTGTTTGATTGTGGATCCCTCAGTTGGCTGCTTTAGATAAGGCTTATCATTTGATTAGGTTAGAAATTTAAGGCAGAAATGTGGGGAATGTTAATAGTTTTGCATGTGTACAGTAGATAATGATCAGATGAGTGGATTTCAGTGCGTTCAATAATTAGTTTCCTTTAGCTACACACTTCCACTGACATGGGCAATTCATTTTGTGTTGTTTTGTTGTGTTAGTTGATTGAATCAAACTGATAAAAGTAGATCAGAAATACAAGACACATCAACTATTTTTTTATCAACGCAAAAACAACTTCAAAATCACAGTGACAATTAGAAAAGCAAAACAAATAATGATTGAAGACTTTTAAGTGTTAGATTTTAATTCCAACCACAATCAAGTCACTAAAATGCAGGGCTCCCTTAATTTTGAGTTTTTGTAAATAAATGCATATTTTTTTGTACCGTCAAACTTCTAACACTGTATGTTATGGAAATACCTTTCATAGCAGCTCATTCTTTATATTTGTTCTCTACCATCAGAAAAATGCCAAAATAAATACATTGACTTTGAAATGTCTTTTATCAGGGTTTGGAGTTTTAATGACTTAAACTGGAGATGGCTGACGTGACGATATCATTGGACGTGCAGATTCGGTTTCATTTTGTTCTGCCTCTCACCAAACCGGAGATTTAATATTCTGCTTTTATTTGTACTGGGTCACATTTTCTTACCTTAAAAAAAACTTTCTCTCTCTCTCTTTCTCTCTCTGTCTATATATATATATATATATATATATATATATATATATATATATATATATATATATATATACACACACACACAAGTTTTAACTTTTTTTGTATTTAAATGGCAAAATAGTTGCACTTTCTTAATTTGTTTCATAAGTTTGGCACTATATGATTTATAAGGTAATTCTTATAGAATAACACAAATTCTTTACGGTGCCATGTGTGGATTAAATGGTTAAAGTGTGAGTAAAATAGCAATTCGGTTAATAACAACATTTTAAAATCTATCTATCTATCTATCTATCTATCTATCTATCTATCTATCTATCTATCTATCTATCTATCTATCTATCTATCTATCTATCTATCTATCTATCTATCTATCTATCTATCTATCTATCTATCTATCTATCTATCTATCTATCTATCTATCTATCTAGCTATCTAGCTATCTATTATAAGAACTTCAACTTAGAAAGATGCAAAATTATGAAAGTTTTTTGAGTTTTTGAAAAAATGTTCTGATGAATATCAGACTTAAGATTGAGAAGTAAAAAAACCAGCCACCCATTTGTTCATCCATATTTGCACACCATTCTTTGTTACAGAATAAAAGCCTTTTTTTTTTGCTAATCTGGGTGAATGTTTTACAATTCGCCAGCTGGGGGCAGTTGTTCCCCATTTTTTTTTCCTGAGCTGCATCAGTCCTGGACATGACTCCTCTGAGGAGTTTGCCTCCACTGCTGCTACACTCAACAACAAATGTAAAAAAAACAACAACAAAAACAAAAACACATCCTTTATATTATATAAATGATCAAATTAGCTGAAAATGTTGCCTCATATCCCCATTTTGCACATTATTTTTGCTCTTTTTGACCTGATTTCTTGAGATAACCCTGCATTTTTTCCTCTTCCAGAAGGATGTAGATGTTCCTAAGTGAGGGTTTATGGCTGACTGCACTGATTTGTGACTTAATTCTTTGCATCTCATTCATCTCGCAGCAAAACGAGATCCCGCCTAATGCCACAGTGCAAAGCTGACACCATATGGAAAGTGGTTGTAGATTTGAAACAGAGTCAAGCGGTACACATTAGTCGTGCTGGGAGCAGATGCATAGTTGCTCCCACACTGTGTGACTCATAGCTACTGAATACTTACACATAAATGGGAATGGAGCACCGGTACACACACTAAAAAAAAACAAAACAAAAAAACATTGTTCTGCTTTAAATGTCCTCCTCCTCTCCTAGCAACTCATACACACACATAGTCATCCTCCACTGAGGCTCTCCAACCCTCCTTTTCCCCCCGTGTGGCAGTGACAAGCGCAGACCCCCATCAGGGATGACAACTGTTTGCCGGATGATGCCACAGTGAGGAGGCAGGAGGCCACAGTTAAAGGGATGACACTGTCTCTGTGTGCCGAAGCATCAGTCCGGCTAATTTAGATTCAGCGCAGGAAAAGCCACTGAGAGGAGACGGATCCAAATTTTTTCATTTTTGCTTTCATTTTTTCATGAAAACCAAATCCGAAACATCTTCTCTCATCATTAGATCACAAGAGTGTTGAATTGCCTGAAATCAGCACACATCAGCTTCTGAGTCAGATTCAAAGGAAACTCTCGGGAATTGCAAATGTCTGCCGTCACCTGAACCGTAGCATTAATGATTGGATGAAAATAATAAAACCAAAAAGAGAAAAAACAGCCTTTACTTTTTTAAAAGATATTGTCTGCAAATGTTTTTCAAAAACATTACAATCATCACATTTTGTCTTGTCAATAGACAGGCCATTGATTTTAACAAGTCTGGGTCTCAAGCTATCTTCACACTGAATGCGATTTGAGCGACAGACGTCAGAGGTCCTGTGTTGCATTTTGAGTGTCAATCAACGTTCGAACCAGTCTCTGCAACGCTTCTTCAAGTGGCTACTTCCAATGAAAAGTCTGTGTAGATGTGCATTCATGCGTGTTGCAGACTTTCGCGTTGAAAACTCTTGCGTTCACACGTAGCTATGCAAGTTTTTACAACCGTTTTCAGGCTCGACACACAAAACACGCAGTCACTGGTCAAACTTTGACTGATCAGGGACTCTGATTGGGAAGTGACGTATGGATGGCATCCATTTGTAATTCACAGAAGTGCCAACCGTTTGAAAATTGGTCAATATCCCGTGTGCTATCCTATGACCCCACCCTGACATTGACGTGTTCTCCCTACCAGGACAAAGGTGGATAAAGGTGGAGAGGATTTCATGTAATCCATGGACACCAGTGAAGATCACAAATCACTGAAGAAAAAAGGTTCAGCGCACTGTCTTGTGGGGTCTAGATGACCCAACTTCCAATGTTAAAGTGCCTAGGATAGCACAAGGGTTAAGAAGAAATTCATAACTGCGGTCTGTGCTCAGATGGAATTGTTTGACAAGTCAGTCATATATTGGAGTAGGAATGAAAAGAAAAAGCCTGGAGCAAGATTTGTGAGATTTCCACCACTTCTACATTTCACACAAACCTCTTCCAAGTGTAGGTGGCAAACATATGCTAGTAAATAGTAAACAAAGAAAAATGAAGAAGAAGCGCCTTCCTGTTTTTTTAGTGTGAACACCATAGACTAACCATGCCCGATGTGTACATAGCTTCAGGCACGGCGAGACGGTCCAGCAGCAGAGCATTTTGGGTGTCAAGGAGCAATGTTCCCACAGTTCAAATATAGTGTTTCATGAAGTATAAATGGAAAAAACCTGTAATCATCTGATAGGCCTTAGATGAGTTTGACATGCAGATTGATGTACATGGTTATTTTACATTGATTCACATGTGTTAGAAGAGAGAAGAAAGAAAGAAAGAAAGTTGCACGCCCATACCTAATCTAAGTCTGATCCTCAGTTAAGATTTTGGTTTGGTCCAGCACGCTGGCGGTAAGGCTTTAGTCACAATAATAAATGAGAACTGGACTGAGCGTCATATATGAGAACTGGACAGAGCGTCATATATGAGAACTGGACTGAGCGTCATACAAATGAGATACTGGACTGGCGTCAATTGAGAATGACCAAGTCATACAGTAGACTCAATGGACTGGAAGTTCAATACATGAGAATGATGTCTGGCGTCTCCATCAGAAGATTAGCACATTCTCAAGAGAGGGCGCTAGTACAGAGACGTCAGAAGATGACCATAAGAGTCATCAAGTCACATTTCTTGCCGAGGAGGCATTTACAAGCACACTTAAACCACGAAATCTCGGGGGAATCTGTCAATCAAACAATTTAAACGTTCAAAGAAAGATTACATACTTTTATTGAGGGATCTGATTGGTCAACTTGGACTAGAGAAAAGCATATCAATGTTAAAAAAAAGGTATCAGAGCAAGAATGGTTTTTCTGACAGATGTAATGACTGAGTAAAAACTGTTAATTTATCAATCAAAGCTTATGGGGTTTTGGCTTCTAGGGACGAGCGGGTACTTCCTGTTTGGAACGCCAAACAGAGTCAAACTCTCCTATAAAGTCACAGCTACCCTTATGGGTGAATACGGGTTGTCTCAGGCAAAACATAGGAAAACCTGCACGGCTCACGCAGCTAGTTTGCAGGAAATATTAAAGTCGTAGACTGTTTCATGAGCCCATAAAGCAAAGATGTTCTTTTTTTTCTGTGGGCATGCTTTGAGCATAGCGAACGCCAAAATGCCCCATGAAGGCACCGTACCACAGCAGTTTACATTACCCTTATAAATGTACAATACACCTACCACATGCACGACAATACTAACCCATTTTCATCCATTGAGGTGGCCGCACAAGCCTCAACGAAACTGCAAGACACACCTGCGGTCAATGTCACCCTTGTGCTGTCCTAGGCACGTTACATTGGGAGTGGGGTCATCTAGACCCCACTAGACAGTGCGCTGAACCTTTTTTCTTCAATGATTTGTGATCTTCACTGGTTTCCATGGATTACATGAAATGCTCTCCACCTTTATCCACCTTTGTCACGGTAGGGAGAACACGTCAATGTAAGGGTGGGGTCATTTAGACCCCATAGGATTAAGGAATGAAGTAAATTTTTTGCATTAAATCCTTTAATAAAACATTGTTTATTTAATAGCTTGTTTTGATTTTGTTAAACTCAATCCTCAGTCCAAATTAAGTATTCAAACGTAATGGCAAGCTTTTTGCTGTGCTAAGTCATCAAAGAAAGTGATCTTTAAAGAAAAAAAGGAACAAAAACACTGTAACTGACACTGATTTTAGTCCACTCTGAAAAGCAGCTATTTCCTGTCCCTATATACTTTTTCATTTCGCCAGGTGGGGGGGCTCGGTCTGTGAGTCAGTTGCTTGATAATGAAACCCTGCTTGATTCAAGCTGGTTGAGTTTTTCTCTTTATGTCTGAATGGGGACCTCCAACATGCAGAGACGACTGCAAAAACGAATCCACCAGGTCATCGATTGATGCGTCTCTTCAGCGGTCGAGTCTTCGTTCTTGCAGCTCACAGTAGGTCAGAGACGACCTCACAGTCTATGGGAGGTTTCATGAACGCACTCGACAAAAAATGCATATTTCTCACCCCTCACAGATGTTAAGACAGCCCCCTCCCTGACACACATCCACAGACACTCTCACATCACACTAGTGTTTCACTTTGTGGAGGCTGTTGCCAAGGCTCAGAATGAGCGAGTTGATTGGTCGCCTGTGCTCATCACTGCAGGAGCTCACCAGTTGGATTGGCTGACTCCATAAAGGAAGATTTTTCAAGATGTTTTTCTAATGTGCTCTTTTCTAACCACAGGATCACTCTCTTTTTTTCCCCCTCACTGCTTCCTCTCTTTAATTTGCTGTAGTGTTTTTCTGCTTTCTTTCTAGCAGGGTTGACACTCAAAAAGGTAAATAGAAAGCTTAGGTGGGGGAGGTTTTTACCAGAACAGATTTGTCTGCATCATAATGCAGAATTATATCAGGTAAAAAAAATGTTTTTAATTGCCACGCAACACACAAACATCTGACAGTTGCAACATATATCCCACACAGATATTTTTGGGGGCTTTATATCTGTTGATAAGCGGCGAGGACGAGATATGTCCTCAGCCCCGGGGGTTGATAAATGTGTGTTTGCGCGCCTCGTCCTGTGGCTGCACGCGGCCGTGCTCGTGTGTCAGCGCCTGGACGTATGTGCTGAATTAAATAAGGTCGCTCAGAGCGAGCCTGCCTGCTCTCACATCCAGGGAGCATGGCTGTTTATTTCCCTGCCACACGTGTTGATGAAAGGACATTTATATAGGTTTTTTTTTTTTTACCCATGAAGATGATACACTACAATTTTGACACTAGGACAGATGGTCAATTTATTTCATTTTAATCATCTTATATTCCCAGCTGGCAGAAATGTGAGCCTATTTAGGGCAGTCAAGATCAAAATTCCTATGAAATGTACTTTTTTTGATTTTATCAAAGACCCGCTCTGATGAAAATTGGGTTTCTTAAAATATTTTTGTTGTATTTTATTATGATGGAGGACATATATGATGAAAAGTCTCCTCAACCCTTGTGCTATCCTGTGACCCCACCCTTACACTGACGTGTTCTCCCTACCATGAAAAAGGTGGATAAAGGTGGAGAGAATTTCATGTAACCCATGGACACCAGTGAAGATCACAAATCATTGAAGAAAAAAGGTTCAGCGCACTGTCTTGTGGGGTCAAAATGACCCAACTCCCAACGATAAAGTGCCTAGGATAGCACAAGAGTTACAATAGCATTTTGGAGTATTTATTAAATTGTTGGAAATCAGGAGCAGACAGAAAAAAACGCTGTTGGAAAAAGCTTGAAAGTGTGACATAGGAGCTACTAAGGCAAGCCACAAGCTTCCTTCTGATTCATCCACTTGTCGACGACTAGACCCCCGTATGCCTAGTTGCCTCATCCGAGCTGGAATCTGACTTAAAACTGCACAGCTGGATAGCTCCAGTATTGATCACTATCTTTTCTGCACCAGTTATGTTAGGTTGGAGCGAGGGGCTGTAAGTTAGCTGGATTGCATGTAAACAGATGGATGATGATGGATGATTTACACGATCAACGTTAATCAGCTGATTCTGACTCAAAGAAAAGCGGCTTTGCACCGATATGCAGCACAAAACGAACGTAAAGTATGCATAATACTTAAAGTATTGCAAAGACGATTTTCTCCACGAAAGAATCAGTTGCTTTGCATCGATTGCATAAACACTTCATTGTTGTGTTACATATCAGTGCAACGAGCATTTTTTCTACCTCAGAAGTTGTTGGAATCATCTTATTTGGGTAAACCGTTAAAGAGTTACAGAAGTTGAAAGAATGTAAACACTGGAGGTCAAGCTATGGTGTAACTGCCAGGATGGAAATTAAAAGCCAAGTTAACCAATTTTCTTTTGTCATTATGCAAATATGGCTTAGACCAGGGATGCCCAATACGTTGATCATGAGCGACTGGTCAAATGTAAAACTAGTGTGGGTAGATGTCAGGCCATCGAAACTAAATGTACAAAAATAAATTAAAAAGAAATACATTAAAAAAAAAATCACCCCAATTCTTCCCATGAAGTACGTCACTTGATTGACATAAATAACAGCAAATAAAACCTTCTCTGATGCATAGGTCACTGCACATGTGTGCTGCCACTAAACTGAGCACCACCCTCCACTAACAGTGACAGAGTTTTTCTTCCTCCTAGACTTCAGAACAATGTGAGGGTTCAGCGCCAGATTCCTAACCGTGGATGTAGCTGCTAATCGTCTTATTTTTTATCGACTGGTCCGACGTCAGTCACTCAAAAAGAACCTCAAACAGAACGCACACTGTTATTGGCATACTGTGCACTGCAGTACTGTCGACATGACGACTGCAAACACATGGGTCTAGTTCAACAAGCTGTTGAAGAAAAAAAGAGAGAAACTTTTGTCATCTCACAAATGTATCTCAATTTATCAATTAAATTGTCAAATTCACTTTCACTAAAACCTGCTTTTCAAAATAATTTGTACATAGTACATAAACTTGAATATTTCGTAGTATGATTTTATAATTTTTTGTGTATACACAAAGCTAGACATCTTTGTTTCAAAAGTAGCTCACATGCTGAGAAAGCGTGGGCACCCCTGGCTGAGACAATCGGCATTGTGAACCACACGAAGGTGAACTATATTTAGTCGGTGGACCCTCAGAATTGCCAGAACACATTGGGATTAACGCTGCTCATGGAGTATGACCATATGTGGCTCGGAAACCTGTGAATGTGGTTGTGTAGGTGAGTCATGTGAGTCCCTGCTGTGCAGTCAGATGTGGGTGAATTTCCAGCTCCCCTGTGATGTTTACTTCAGTGAATCATGGTGCTCATTGGCCGGAGGACTCCCACAAATAGAACAGCGGTAACACTTGAATGGATTTCAACCGATCCCCCACCTTCTGCCACCAAAACTGGTCACCATCCAGGAAATACTTCATGCTTGTGTATTTAATAGACTACCGGTACTAGAAGCAGGTTGCAAAAGGGAGCAATTTACCTTTGACTCATATGTTAATAAGTCAAGAGTAGCACAAGGGATAAACTACTACCGCTCTGCAGAAACTATGTCCTAGAAAATGACACAGGTTTCTTTTTATTTTTTATTATGGCTAAAAACAGCACCGTTATAATTAAAAGAAGGCTTTGAAAATATATCAAAATTAATTAAAACACTCTGAACAGGAAAACAACACTGAATTTGGGAAGAAATTCAGGCATGAAGCAGTTAAACATCATTATTCCAAGCACTGGCCATTGATTCATTCTAGTAGAGTGACCTTGTGTGACTGAATAACCTGTTGGTTGTTACAAAACACCCACTCACCGTGCAGAGGAATACAAAACTTTGTTTTTTTTTTCTTCTTTCCGTACTAAAATATCATAATTACAGTCATAAATCTGAGAAATTTCAATAAAACAGACATTACTCTTTACCGCCTTTCAGCCGGCTGCCTCTTTAATCGTCTAATCTAGTAATAGGTGAGCAGCAAAGCACAAAGCAGGCAAGAACCAATTATTTTCGGTTAGCTGCACAGCATATATCTGTCACTCCTTTAACTTGACATTCAGGGCAAAAATTTTATTTTACTCTTCTTTACAAGAAGCTGTGAATGCATTGGGCTTTATTTATAGGCGGCTGTGTTCTTTTTTCCGTCTGAGCTGTCACCCGTCGCATGTTTACGGTGCCTCCTTGTTTAACGCTCCAGTGACAGGAAGCAGGGTTTAATAACAGTAAACATTTTACGTCTCCTTTTTAAGCGCCATTGTCGGGGAGGGGGGGGTATGTGCAGTGGTGGAGGAGAGGGCAATAAAGCTCTTGAATGTTCAAATTGCACATTTTAATGTATGTTGGGGGGAAAAAAAGGGAACATTTCAACGCCCTGGGTTTATGCATGCAAAGCGACAATAAATCCACCCGTGGTTATGAATAAGGCGGCACAATAGGTTAGAAACACATTCCTACAATCAAAGTTTGAACAGGCTTCGTTATAGTTTGTTTCCTACGGGCTCATGAATATTTTTCTGCACAAACTTCTAGGTTTTAAAGCTGTTTGTGAAAATATTATGGCTGTGTAAAAGATTTAAAGTCCCCACTCTGATCTTATACTGATCTATTTCAGTCTGTCAGTCAAAAAACCTTTGTAATTTCTAGGACATAGTTTCTGCTGAGCGGCAGTATTTCAATAGAAATTCACCTCCGAGTTGTGGGCGGGACTGTAGGCGGGGATCATTCCTGTCCCCTCTTCCTGTCCCCATTGCAGAGGACTCTCTGTTTACACTCTGAGCTGGCTTACAGCCCCAACCTAAAGCTATGTTCCCACCGCTCTCGATGAAACGTCCTCAAGCGTTCATGTGCAGCTATACAAACTCCCACACCCTTTTTCCACACTTCTTACCAGCATTGAATGTTATACCAGGTTGAACTTTGACCAATTAGGGACTTGAATTTGGTAGTGACGTATGGATGGCGTTCCTTTAAATTCACGGAAGTGCCAACCATTGGAAAATCGATCATAAAGAAGAAATAGATAATTTCGCAAAGATATCGAAGATTGAGATTTGCACCGCTTCAGCATTTCCAACCAAGCATCTCGTGGACATGCACTAGCATTGATTAGCAACAGTTCAGTATGAACACCATAGGGCTACATGCGATTCACATTAGAAATTCGCCTCTAAGTTATGGGGGGGGGGGGGCTGTTTGGGCAGAGCCACCCTGTCCCTCTTCTCCTTCCTGTTGCTGAGAGCTTTCTGTTTACAGCCTCTCCTGCTAGCATCCCTGACCTACCAACAGTTTTGAGCCAGATGCCATCTCAGGCGAGGAAAGACGTACGAATCTAGTTGGCTACAAGTAGATGCATTGGAATTAAATGGAGGAGGGAGCTTGCAGCCCCGCCCACCGTAGTTTTTACTTCACAAATAGGCAGTTTTTCATTTTAGTAATGTGATTTAAGCTTAATTTTCTTAATACATGTCCTCCATCATCAGAAAAATGTCACAAGAGCATGTTAAAAACACCAAAAACCTTATTTTTATTTTTTCAATCTGTCATTGTTTAATTGACTTTACAGAGAAAACAAAAGATTGTCCTTGACTGACACCTGGCAAAACTAAACTGAGCTCTTGAGGAAGAAATGTATTTAGAAGAAAGAGAGTTTTTATTAACACTGATGTGCCATCACATATTTATGTTGCTGAAGAAGGAAAATATTAAAGAAAATTGGATTAAATAATCCTCATGAGCCAAGAAAGACTTTGCGTGATGCTGTGTAGAGACTCTTTGAGCTGCACAGCATCACATTTGTCACCATAAGCTTCCATGGCACCAATCAATATCTAATAGAAATACACATCTCCCTCTGTGTTTCACTGTACATCTGACAAAAATCCAGTCTGTTCGAGGGCAACAATCAATGAAAAACCATCTACCAGCATGAGAACGACATCTTCTTGTGTCAAAGTTTAAATTTAAGATTAGGAGGAGGAGAAATATGTTTGTAATTGCCTGATGGTAGAGGATCATGTTCATCCTCAAAGGACGAATGAAAGCCATCACACAGTTTAAGGAAAGCTTTGGTCAATAAGTCTTTAGGTTTAGATGCTATCCTGGGTGAAGGTCGATGACTTCGGTTGGAACAGTATTTGTGCTTGTTCGGACAATTTGGCTGCTTTTCAATTTCTCTTCTTTCTTCTTGGTGTTTCTTTAGTTTTTGTTTTTTTTTAAAACTTTTTTCTTTAGTGTTTCACACTCGAAGACCAAATCTGTATTGCTTCCCTATCGCAATTGCTCCAATTGTAGGGGTATTTGAAGCTGTTTTTGTAACCCTTGTGCTATCCTAGGCACTTTAACATTGGGAGTTGGGTCATCTAGACCCACTAGACAGTGCGCTGAACCTTTTTTTTTCAATGATTTGTTCTCCTCACTGGTGTCCATGGATTACATGAAATCCTCTCCAGAGCTCCTTCCGCTGGTACGTTGACACGCATCATGCTTGTGACGCGGAGCAGTTACCAATTTCTTCACGTGGGTGTCCTCTGAAACAGAAGTTTACACTTAAAGTAAGTACTGAGTTTTTGTTTTTGCATGACTTTTTAAGGTTATAAAACTGATGTTATGTATTTTCCGAGCATTGGCAACTATGCGTTAACATAAAAGACCGGTGACTACTGATGATGTCATCAAGCGGTAGTGACTGTTCAGATTTGAAGATACTAATTTTTTCATATCTATTTGCTTGGATGGAGACATAGGAATAGGGAAAAGTTGAAGAGGTAGGGAAGCAATTTGGATCCGGCCAAAGTTTCTTTACCACATTTCGTGGGAATTCGTGGGAATTCCGTTCCAAAGCCACCAGTATTAATGGTCCAGTATTTCCTTTTCTTTATCATGTGAGCACACTATTTGATTTTTATGTATTTGTGTTTTGACTGTTTCTGTTGTAAATGAGTGTTTTTTTTTAAACTACAAATATGGCGACCAAGGGACCGGGGACTTCCTGTCTCTCAGGTGTGGCTGATTACAGGTAATTAGAGCACAATGAGGGAATGGAAGCCAAGAGAGAAGGGAAGGAGAGAAACCAACTTTCTGTGTGACGATATCACTGCCGCTTGAGGAACGGTTTGAAAAACAACGGATGTTTCTCTGGATACAAGTTGAAGGATTTACCGGAACTCTCTGTCACTCTTCAAAAGGTCTTCCCTTTTCTTGGAATGTGTTACGATATCAGAATAATCGAATCTGGTAAGAAGCCATCGTCCATCTGAACGTCCATTGAGACTGCTTTGTCTTGAGAGACTGAAGACGCCAAAGAAACTTTATAGAACTGAGTGTAAATAATATAAAGACTGGGTGTATTTGGGTGGTGGTTTCTACTAAGGGTGATGTTGTTTATATATGTGTATATTTTAAAATAACAAAGTAAATGGGAAACATCATTGTGTCGTGTAGGAGTTTTTTTTGGTATAGAGAAAAAGAAACAAAGTGATTAATTTTCTTTGTAAGAACTCTCATTTAATGCTGAGTGTTACACTCTGACTAATTTATCATCTTTAAAGATTGTTAGCGCAACAATTACGGTAGGTTTCTTTTAATATGCCCTTCTCCATAGGACTGTTTTACCTGTTTTACACCGGACAGAGCTTTAGCTCTAGCGTTGATATTCTTTCATTAGCATAACTATTCAACTGTTAACGCAATTAATGTCATTTGAGCGGATTCTGAAGCAGAGCAAAAGTAGCCGATGCAAGACTTCACCATAGAAAAGTGATTTTTTTTTTGCAATCAACGTAAATTAACTGATAGAGCAAGCACAGCTGCTTATCTGGATTACATTATTGCGTAATGTTGTTCAAAGACATACCAAAAGAATGTAGTGTTAAGTGCATTTCGTAAGCTTTGCAGTTAGATGCATCATTAAAAAGTCATCTTTTAAGGTAGCAACAACATCAAATGGTGATAATTGTTTGGTAGTAATTACACCCTCGTGTACACACTGGAAATCCTCAGTCATTTTTTCAAAGAGTCAAGATTAGGACTTTGGATCAAATCTTTGAATTTGAAAATGCGCTAACTTGGCTGAAACTTTCACAGTCTCACTGCTTCATGGATTTTTTTCAGTATAATTTTGCATGCTTTTATTGCTGTTCTGCACCCTGATTGGCTATTGACCTTGTCCATCAATCTCATCTGTGTTGTAACCCCTATAGAAAGCCTTCAGTTTGTCAGATCTACCTAAATCTTTGATCGTGATCA
The DNA here is from genome assembly GCA_023969325.1 of Oryzias curvinotus. Taxonomy (NCBI): domain Eukaryota; kingdom Metazoa; phylum Chordata; class Actinopteri; order Beloniformes; family Adrianichthyidae; genus Oryzias; species Oryzias curvinotus. Next base: position 9,856,661 of record CM043728.1, read on the forward strand.
GATCTTTTTATAGTACTGGACTTATTTTTCTACGAACTTTGAGAGCTGAGGAGAGAAAAGTGTGAAAATTGTTAATGTCTGTCGGAGAAAAGTGCCTTAAAACATCTATAAGCCTACGCTGCTTATTTTTTAACTATTGCAGGTTATTTTTGGAACGTAACTGCCGCAATAAATGGGGGAACACTGTGATGAAGAAAGAGCGTTAAAAAGTGTTATTCTTCCTTAGCACAGTCTTGCTTGTTTCAATTCATTTTCATTTGGGTGTAACCCTGTGTCGTCCTCTGATGTGGCTTTTAATGATCTCCTCTCTGGAAATCCTCCTGCCTCATAACTCTCTGTCTGTTTCAATTTGAAATATTTCTAGTTTTAATTGGACAGGCAAATTTGTTTCTACCCGGATAAGAATTGATGATGAGCTTTTCTTAAAGGAGGGTTTGATCTTCTCTGCCTTTTGGCTGCTTCCTTTAGGGGTCGCCACGGCGACTCATCTGCCTCTGTCCTCTGCACCTTCTTATTCACGCCAACCAGCCACATGTCCTCTTTGCCCTCCTTCCTGTTTTACAACCATCATCACTGATCCTTCTCTCAAAACCTCTCCATCTGCTTCCTTGCATTCATCTCCTAAACATCTAACATGACATCCTCCTCTCTTCCTCTCATGGATTCTTTCCCAATCTCATCCATGGTCATCATTCCCTAAGAGAACCTCAACATCTTCATCTCTGCCTCCTGTCTCTTTGGCCGAATCTGAATTCTTCCTCTACGGATTCTCCCTACCCCTACATTTAGCCCTCTTAAAGGAGAGTTCTGGAAAAAAAGTGTCTTCATTATCAGATGAGACTTCCGCCCGATGTTTAGTTTTGTGCTTGAGAGGAAGAAACGCCTTTCTTCACCCTCGCCTAAACAAACCCTTCCGCTGCTTAGGTTTCCCCTTCGAATCGGGAATTCTGATTCAGCCTTTATTTATTTATTTTTTGGTCTGTAAACCAGGTTTTTTCAAAGTCTGGCCTGTGGGCCAATGCGGCCTGCATTTAAATTTCTATTGGCCTAGAGGCTCTTGTCATAAAATCGCTAACACTTTCAAAAACTGTGTATATGGTTTCTTGAATATGTAACATTTTATATGAATATGTTAGAGAAAGATGTCTATGAAGACTCTCATTTGTCCAGGTTGGTTCCATCATAGTAGTAGGTTTAGGGGTTGTCATCTGGACTTGGTTTTTAAAGTTAGAAGACGTTTCACCTCTTATCCAAGAGGCTTTGTCAATTCTGAATTAGCTGGTCCAAGAGCTGGTATATATATGTGCTCATGGGGGAGGAGTCAGACCTGAAACTGGATGGTATTGTCAACTTAGCCTACATGGTTTCGGGTCGTTAAGAGTCCTTTGTCCTCAGCTGGGGGTTGGGGAGCCAGTGACTCCCTCCCCAACCTGGTCATCTCTTTCAGCTGTTAACGACCCAGGTGGAACTGGTTTGGGTGGTTTAGGTTTCAAAACACTGCCGTAGATGGATGGAAGAATGAACCTGTGACCACCATTCTTCAAAACTATTTTTCCCAGACATTTCTATATTTTATTCAACCTGCATTAAAAAAAACTGTGAAGCATAGAAGCTAAATGCAGCTTGTTCATGTTTGGTTTTGACTCTAGCAAGTGACAAAACACCAAATCCAGATGACCTGCTTTAACTTTCAAAATGCGTTTAATGGCCGTGCGTTTGTACATAGAGCCAGAAAAGTCTTGGACCTTGGGTGAACCCCAAAATACATGTTTACATTTTACTTTTCATTAAAGGTGGTTGCTCAAACGTGCGTTGTGTCATTGCAGGTTTGTGGTTCTTTTAAGTATTTCTCCTCGAGAGAAAGACATGTCCAGGAAACCTACAAAAACAAGTAAGTCATCTTTTAGTATTATTCAAGTTATGATGGAAGAAAAATGGAAAGCACAGCTTAAAAATTCTTTGTTTGTTGTAAAATGATGATTTTTCAAAGTAAATCTTTTTTTTTTGTCCCTTTTTTTTGTTGTGTTGGTCTTGCTTCACTGTTTCATCAGTCCATCTACATTAGTTATGGAACTTCCTGGACAGATCTGTGGTATCAGTCGGTGCCCAGCTTGATGTCGGAGATATCATCTTCAGCTCTTCTCATGCAAGGAAGATGATGAAATCCCTGATATCGCTTTCAAGTTCCTCTTCATTAATCTGCCATTCTTCCACTGGAGCGAAGAGCAGATGAGCTACAAAAAAAATAAAAAAACATTTCCAGGAAGCCTTTAGGACCACTTCAGTCATTTTCCTGAAGGACAGACTGTCAGGCATTGAGGCAGAAATCTGCCCACACTGTCTACTGATTTTGACTCTTTTAAACCAAGAAACAGTAGAAAACGTCATGCATTTTAAAATAAGATGTCTTTTATTTTCAGAAAATCCGGTTGTGAGTAGATATACTGTATAGTACTCACAAGAAGTTATTGAAAATTGTAAATAAGGATATTATTTACAAGAATTATTTTCCTACCTGTTTGTAATATTAATTAAACATGTAAAAGTTCCCATTGATATAACTTGCAATAAATGATAATAAATATTAGGTTTATTAGTTTGATATTTATTACTCCAAAAATTAAGACAATAATAAAGATATCCCTTAATAACAAAAATTGACCATGTCGATAACAAGCGTTTCCACTATTTGCTGGAATGACACCTCAACGGTGACGTCTTAAACTCCTCACTAGCCTCATGATGGTGTTCTGAGGCAGTGCGTTCCACTAATCTACAAGTGCTACATGCAGTTCTGCCAGGTCACTTTGGGGTGGGGTACAGTCTCTCCTTCAGCTGGTCCCAGATGTGCTCTATGGGGTTCAGGGTCAATGCTGGTCAAATGAGGCACTCCACTTCCTGAAGTCACTTCTAAAACCATTTGGTGGAGCCTTATCATCCACGAAAGGAAAGTTTAGGGTTTGTTGGTGGAATTGGGGGACGATGATGGTTCTATCATGTCTCTGAGGTAAGAGCGTGCAGTGACTGGGTCTTCTACAATAACCATATGGGTTTACCACTGACTGGTGATGCCTGTCCAGAATGTTACACCTCCTCAACCAAACCCTGAGGACCATGTTTACCAGGGTGTACCGCTCACCAAGCCTACTCCAGCAATGCTGACGACCATCATATCTGTATAAGGTGAGCCGACATTCATCAGTGAATAGGATGGTAAACCATTGCTGCATTGTCCAGGTCACATGGTCTTGTGTCCACTGCAAACGTTCACAACAGTGTCTTGGTGTCAGTGGATTTAACGGTCATCTGGCATTTATGTCAAAGTGGCGGAGATGGAGATTTCATTCTGAGTGCATCTGCCCTTAGGTACTGGTCACAGTTGCGGTCAGTCACAAACTCTGCCAGTAGTTCTGTTTTGATGCAAGCCTGCGGATGACACTTTGAGACAAGTTCATCTGAAGACCTACTGCCAACTGGAAGGTGTGCTATGTCTAGGTATTGTCCATTAATCAGCATTTTGTGTTCATGGCTGTTTGAGTGATGAATTTGGAGTGCTTTATTGTCAAAATCCGCTACCCACATAATGTTAAACATTGATGCCACATGGAAAAGGTTTTTCTTTTTGGTAATTTTCGTTTTGGTCCCAATGAATACGACACACAGTACACAATGAGACCATTAGGGGGATAACGCTAAATGAGGTGTGTCTCTCACTTCATTAGAATTGGCTCCCTATTCTGGAAATCTGTGTAGTAAAGCAAACAGTGTTTCCAATGAGTTTTTCTAAATACTGTATTGTAAAAAAAAAAAAAAATTGATGCAAGAGTGGAAAAAAAAAACCAATTTCATCAGGATGATTTTGTAAAGAAAATTACACAAAAAACCCTCAAAAATAGATTTCTTGTCTTGTCTCGTCTCGTCTTAGACTTCTTCCTGGTTTAACTTTCTCATCTTCAAGCAAAAAAAAACATTCTCACAAAAATAATTAATCAGGCCACCAAAACAACACAGCAGTCCCCTCTCAGTGAACCTGTACAGCCGATCAGTGATTAGGATGTGGGTGGTGCAGTCTACAATTTTTAGGATTTTTTAAAATTTAATTTTTAATCTTTTGAGCTATTTTAATAATTTATTTTTAATTTAATTTTAATGTTTTCTGCCGTGTTTAAAGAAGAATTTCTGTTCATTGAACTGACAAAGTTTATCAAACAGTCAAAGGAGACGATTTACTTTTAATTTGTTTTATAAAATAATTCTGTAAACAATTAATTTTTTAATTTTTTTTTCTAATAACCATGGTTTTTTTTTAAATCATCTTTACAATGGTACCAACGATTTGTTTATGTGTGCAAATTGTGTTTATATTCTTTGCCATTTTTCTCCTGTAACCAAATAAATCTTTTTTTCTGTGAATAAACTGGATCTTTCTGTGTATCAGATCTCCACTGAACATTCATTCAACTTTTAACATTTTGTGCAAATATGCTTTCAGTTGATATTAGGCGAGGATGACACAAAGACGGGGTGAAACACGCTCAAATGAGAGGTTTGTTGATGCTCAAAAATGCAAGCTTTTCTCCATAAACAGGTGCAGTGTTTCCATGGCGATGAGGCTAGTCAGTGCAGAGGTAGATTTTTTTTTATGCCAATCCATGTCTGAGCTATTGAACTAAAGAAAAAAACAATTAAAAATGTGTTTAAAAAAAACATTGAGAGTTGAGGTCAACTCGGCTCTTTTGAATTTAATTTCAGACTAACTGAAATATTGTCAAAGAAAAACATTTTCAAGACTGTTTCAGAATTTCCTTTGTAAGCCTATTCCGTTATCTCTCATGTTTTTTTTTTTTTAACTTCCTGACCCAGCTCTAGGAAACACCGTTCTATGAAGAACATCTAAAAGTGAAGCAAAAGCTGTTTCAAATAAAGTTTAGTTCTGTGCAACTGACTGTTTCCCTTGCGATGCGTGTTGAGTCTGTCAGTCAATTTTCATTGTCTCTGTTGGGTCTCTGATCCCCCCCGGCTTCTGGTGGAGTGGTTTTTTCACCCCCGTGTCGAGTAATTCATCCAAAACTTTGGCAATGAGGTCCCATGCCCTCTCCTTCTCATGGAGTCCTTGTATAATGCATGTCATTTTGTGTCAGAAATTATGTCATGTTTTTATGTTTCCAAAGTTTAACTTTTGTTGTCCCTTAAATATAAAATACATTTGATAAAGTTTTTTTTTTTTTTAAAGTACAACAGAAGTTTTTCTTTTTTAAACCCGAACCTGCTTTCAATTTGTCCGTCAGTCGCAACATTGACTCATAAACAAACTGAAAATGGAACTCCTGCATGAGGCTTGTGTTGCACAGCAGAGAGACGGGCATCAGATGCAGAAATGGAGGCAATGTCAACATTCTGATAAAATAATGAACGTTCTATAATTTGTGTCAACATAACAGAGACACAAGGAAGACGCAACACAACAGACGCAACAGAGATGCAACGCAAAAGAGATGCCACTTAATGGAGATGCAACGCAATGGAGATGCACCTCAGATGGACCAATGTACTGTATATCAGCCGTAAAGCTTGGTCCATCTCTGTTGCGTCTCCGTTGCATCTCTATTGCGGTGTGTGTCTGTTGCATTGCACTGATCTAAAAAATGGACCATGACTATGACCGTTTTTGTAAAAAGAACGTGAATCATCTGATTATGACACCAATAAGGTGGCTTTTTGTTTCAGCGTTGCACCAATAGGCAACATTTTACGTTAAGGTGCAAAGTTGCTGTTCTTTGCAACAGATTCAGTTGATTTACATCGATTGCATAAGCATGTCACTGCTGCAGAGTGTTGCTTATCAGCACAAGGCTGCTTTTCTCTGTTACAGAATTTGCTGGAATTAGGTTAACTGCGTCAACAGTATAACTCTTGTGCCATCCTAGGCACTTTAACATTGGGAGTTGGGTCATTTTGACCCCACAAGACAGTGCACTAAACCTTTTTCTTCAATGATTTGTGAATCTTCACTGGTTTCCATGGATTACATGAAATCCTCTCCACCTTTATCCACCTTTGTCCTGGTAGGGAGAACACGTCAATGGTCATCTTGACTCCATAGGATAGAACAAGAGTTAAGAGTAAGAATGTAAACACCGGAGCTAAAGCCATTGGTCTTCCTAGACTCAGTCTATTGAGTTCAATAATATACCTCAGACTAACAAAAAAGTGTCAACTTGATCCTAATTACAAGCAGAAGTTTAGGCTGAATAATTTTTAATGATCCTTCTGTTGAAACAGACTCGGTTTTCAGCAACTCAATAGATCAGCTTGTAATTTATTGGCAAATTCCAGAGTTGTTTACAAATGGTGGCAACTAATTAAATGAAGTGGCTACACATGGATGGCAGCACTTTTTACTAGCTCCATCTGTGATTGGGATGGACCTCGTATTCCATGGTCAAAGATGAGAGGACTCTTTGTTACAACAGTTTATGCAGACTATGTGCATAAAGGCTTTTGTCAACAAACAATTATTTCATCCTGGGCATGCTTGTTCATCTCTGGAGCTCTGTCTGGCTATGGGAGTCTGTTCTTTTTATGCAAACATTTGATTCTTATTGAAAAACTTCTGCCTTTAATTAAATGGATCTGTCAATTTTTCAGTTAGAATTTTAAAAGAGGTTAAGTAGGACACATTTTTAATGTGAGGCATTAAAAACTGAAAACACATTTTATCATTTCAACTGTTACTGTACTCCTTTACTCCTATATGCTTTAATATTACACTCTAACCCTTAACACCGGAGATTTAGCACTAGTGTCTGCATTCTTTTGACTATAATAGATAGATAGATAGATAGATAGATAGATAGATAGATAGATAGATAGATGACTTTATTAATCACACAATAGGGAAATTTCATTTATCTGTGGCAGCAAAAACGACATTCAGAAATAATCTGTATAATATAACATCAAAAAAGGACATAAAAAATGAAATTCACATTAAATTATTAAAAATATTACTAAAATTATTATGAAAGAATTATTATCAAAAATGATAATAATATTAAATATTAAATAAATACAGCTGCAAAAGTGTAAAAAAATAAAACAATAATAATAATAATAAGAAGAAGCCCTTAACCATTTTCACAAATTACGTAACCCTTGTGCTATCCTAGGCACTTTACCGTTGGGAGTTGGGTCATCTAGATTCACTAGACAGAGCTCTGAACCTTTTTTTTTTTTTCAATTTTTTGTGATCTTCACTGGTTCAATGGATTACATGAAATTTTTCCACCTTTATCCACCTTTGTCATGGTAGGGAGAACATGTCAAAGTAAGGGTGGGGTCATCCAAGATAGATTCTGGGATTCTGAAGCGGAGAAAAGCAGCCTTTGGGCTGATATGCGACATGAATGCAATCAACGTAAATCAGATCTAATCTGGTTTGTGCTGCCATAAGAAACTGTAACCCTTGTGCTATCCTAGGAACTTTAACATTGGGAGTTGGGTCATCTAGACCCCACTAGACAGTGCGCTGAACCTTTTTTCTTCAATGATTTGTGATCTTTCTTCACTGGTGTCCATGGATTACATGAAATTCTCTTCACCTTTATCCACCTTTGTCCTGGTAGAGATAACACGCAATGTAAGGGTGGGGTCAAAGGATAGCACAAGGGTTAAAATAGTGACGTTTTTACGCAATTAACATTAATCAGCTCACCCTGATGTTGAGAAACGCGGTTTTGTGGCAGTTTGCAACACTTTACAGTAGTGAAGTATTATTCAGCTGACTTTGATGCTGAGAAAAGCAGCCGTTATGCAACACTTCCCGTTAGTAATGTGTTGCATATCAGGGCAAAGCAGATATGAAGAGTCACTTTTCTCTGCTTTGGAATCAGCGGATTCACATTGATTGTGTAAAGGATCAAAGAGTTACGGAATGTCAAAGGCCGAGTATTATTTTACTAGCTTTTACACTGACTTACTCACTGTTTCTCATATTCAAGATGGTTGCAGTGTGCTCATATAAACATGTGACATTTAACCCATAATAAACCATTAATATAAGTGTGTTTTGTGGGTAATTGTCATGTCAATCAGGCGTCTCCATAGACAGGCAGTCCTGAGCTGTTATTACTGCTTTAATGATGCATGAAAGTGTTTGACTTACTCACCTTGACTTTGCGTGAGGATGTGTGCATGTTGGAGCTGTGGCGAAGACGGCGTGAGAGATGGAGCAAATCATTTTAAATGCAAGTGAGTAGGAGTGACACAGAAATGTCAAGAGTGGCACAATGAAGGGGAGAGAGGCTGATTGAAAAAGGCAGAGGGATGATGCGTGATACAAGTCGATTCATTGAAGCTGCAGCTGAGAAGTGAATCACCCGCTCCGGCACAGACGGCGTCTTAAGCCCCGCACTTTTACGAGTTCTGGAAAACAAGTGGGTGCGCACAAAACCAACAATGTGCTCCGTCTCAGGCAGTAAGCGCTTGATGTTTGGCTGTTTGTTTTGCAGATCCCGTTTGCAGTTTGTGCGATTTGGTCAGACAAGTAGTATTCGTGTTCACCAGCTGCCTTGAACGCCACAGCAGACTCTGTCTTCGAGCTGTTGGATTCAAACTTGACTCAATCATTGCTCAGTTATCAGACTTCAGACAATCAGGCAAAATGACATTTGCTGTGAAGCTCTGTCCATTGGTGAGGAGATGGAGAGCAAAACTCAGTCAAATGTATTTCATATTCCACTACAGGTGGAAAAAACCCATTTATTATGATTTTCCACAACAATAGAAGCTCTTTAAAAATAATAAATGTTAATCTATCTATTTTAGTGTTTTTAGTTTTAAAAGGAAAACCTTCTACATAAACCATTCTATTGTGGTTACTACTGTAACCCTTCTATTATCCTAGGCACTTTAACAGTGGGAGTGGGGTCATATAGACTCCACTAGACAGTGCGCTGAACCTTTTTTCTTCAATGATTTGTGATCTTCACTGGTGTCCATGGAATACATGAAATCTTTCCACCTTTATCCACCTTTGTCCTGGTAGGGAGAACACGTCAATGTAAGGGTGGGATCATAGGATAGCACAAGGGTTAAGGAATCGTGTGACATCTTGTTGTCAGTAATGTGTACATTTTTTTTTATCAGGAACCCTTAACTGTATAAGAGAACTGAACCAAGTGAGTGTGACGTCACCAACAGAAAATGGCTCACTTCCAGCTCCAACCAAATTAAGTCAATTCAGTCGCCATTTTTTTAAAGATATGGATACAGATGTTGGAACCAAAAATCGTCAGTAAACAGGGGTGTGGACTGAGTCTACATTTCCATGGCAACCACTAATCCACCAATTAGGAGTGATCTTGTTGGAGGGCCACACCCCTCCCATTTGAAAGCCAGCTACACGAAATCTGTCGATCAAACGCTTTGAACGTTCGACGTGAGATCCCATACTTTTATTGAGGCATCTGATTGGTCAGTTTATAACTTCTACTATAACTACAGCAAAAAATATTTTACAAAAATGAGGATTATCAAGAACATGTTAAAAAAAGGTATCAGAGAAAGAATGGTTAGTCTGACCAACATAATTACTGAGTAAAAGCTGTTCATTTCTCTATAGAACTCAGGGATTTTGGCCTCTTGGAACTAGCAGCTACTTCCTGTATAGAGCGGAAGGAGGGAGGGTCACTCAGTCCAGTTCCTTAATACAGTTAATGCCTAGCAACAGGGGCACCAATTGACCCCTCCCACATCCCACACTACTACACACTCTAAGATACATGAAGATTTTTCATGCGGCTTTAACCGTGGTGTCCCTTGTACGTGTACTGTACCTCACACATTTTGCTGAAATCAACATTTACTTGCTAAAGGAATATATTTGTGTTACAGGCATCTAACAATGATCAATAAATGACAGCACACTTACAGGTCTAAAGATTTCTTCTCATTTCTCTTCCAAAACTAAAGACAATTGAGGGAGGATCAACATTTTTGTTGCTGTATCCCATATTTTCTGCAAATGAATCTTGTTGTGTTGTGCTGATTCCTGATTAATGGACTCTCACTATCCTCTTTCAGGTTGAAACGGGAGCGTTTTGGCACGCAGATTGGAAAAAACAGATGCCAATTTGTTAAACCTGAGAAAGCACAGCAGGACTCCTGAATTCTCCTCCTCTTCTCTGGCTAACTTTCCTCGACTAGCCTGCTTCATTGTGATGTAGTGGAAGGGAAAACCTGGTGACAACATTTCGGTCCAGTCTTCCAAGGGGACAGCGAATGGACTAATCCAGGCCAATTACGACGAGACAAGCAAATTAAAGTTAATCAGACAGAGATGGAAGTCAAATCCCTCATTTGCGAAACTGTGTTTAATGAACAAAGCCTTTATCGTTCCGCTGTCGAGATCATGAAAATCCCTTCTGTGGAGGTGTGGGCTAAAAAGAGTGCGCCGTTTTTATTTATTTCATTTTTTTTCCAAAGTGGCAAAACACATTCATTATGTGAAACGTAATTTTCTCCCTGTTGGCACAATTAATGAATCAGACTTTTCATCGTCACAGCTCAGTGGGACTGAGCAGGTCGGGTTATTAAAAAGCCATTGCCGCTTCACTTGGTGATCTCAGGCAAAGGGCTAAATTAGGTTGGTAATGTTTGATTGCGCTCAACTGGTAGTTATATTAGAAGTTTATGTTCTCCCGATGAAAAATGCCTCAACGGTTTTCAGGTTAAAGCCAATATCAAACGGAATAATGAAGAACCTGGCCCCATTGGTTCGTCTTCTTTTTTTAAATTTTAATAATTTGTTCCAAAGGTTGTATTTTAAACCTTCCTCCATCTTTGATTGGAGCATAAAATGCCGTCTTCCATCTCCGCTTTCCTTCTGATGTATCATCTCTGTGGTGTCGATGATCAATAAAGCAGTGTTAGCAGGTTGAATTGAACCCAGAGAACTGACAGTGGATGAGCCCTAGTGCCCCTCTGATATAGATGTTTTTTTCCTTCTCACCCTACTAGCATTCTGCATTCACGCTGGACTGTCGCTACCCAAAACTAGCGCACGTACCTACAGTTAGAAGAGGCTTGGTGCGAAAGGTTGCAAATCTCGTGAATCTTCCCTTTTCTTTTTCTTTCACAGCTCTATTCCGATAAATAAAAGACTTGTGTTATATTATTCAGTCCAGGTACAAACCAAAATTATTCATTTCTCCTCCATGATCAATTTTCAAACGTTTGGGACTTGAATTACAGGGGGTGCCTTCCATCAACACTACGAAATCCGTGTCCCTGATTGCTCTAAAATGGAACTATTTTAACTGTCGATGTGCGATCAATGGCTGCTCGTTTTGTTCGTAGATCCTGACGACAGACTTAAGAATTTGTGTCGTGACACGTGAACGCGCGAGTTTTGAACACGAAATCCCGAAACGCAGGATTACGCATGTTCACGTAAACTTTTCATCTGAAGTGGCTGAGATTATGTACCGTTAAAAACAAAAATACCAGGTGATAAGTCAAGCATAACTGTTTTCATGTGAAGCCCTGTGTGTTATGTTTTCTAGGAAAAGTGCTATAGGAAGAAAGTTTGATTTGATTGACGACCACTGATGTAGCACAGTATTGGCATCAGCAAAATCATTTAATGACATGGAAATTAAAACTGCACAAGGAAATAAGTATCACAAAAATAATACTAGAATATTTGTGCAGATTTAGAGTACTCCACTACATGGTCTTTTTAAGTATTGAAATGCATTTTTTTCCCTTTTTCGTATTTTTTGTGATATTTCAGATGGTACAGGAAGTTCCTTCAAGCTCCTTTAAGACATTTCAGCTTGAATCCATCTGACCTTCATGTGCTCAGTCATGGTTGTTGATTCAGGGTGAAAGTGCTTGTCAAACCAGCTGAGAGATATGTCAAATCTGCTGTGAATGTTGGTTAGATGAGGCAATCACTTCTATTTAAAAGATGTTTTTCCAGTTTAGCATGCAGTCCTATATTTAGTTTTCCGCTTGTATTTTTGACATAGAGAGCACAGTTATGATGATCCAGGAGCAGATTTCCTGATAAGAAGGTTTCAGCTTAGAGTTAACCTGTTAGCATTTCAGAACATTAAAGTTTTAGAGAACAAATGTTTTTTGTTTTGTTTAAAAAGCTTTCAGAAACAGGAGACTGGACTTATTTCTAAGAAAAAAAAGAAGAAATCAAGCATACTGTCACTGTGTATCAGGATGACCCAGATGCAGGACTAGGCTGCAAGGCTGAAGGGAAGATCAGACTTGTTTTAATAACAGAAAACACCACAATGGGTGGGGAAAAACTTCACAAACGTAACACGACTCGAAAACACCATGACTCGGGTAAGGAACCCAGGACGAACAGACTGAACAAAAGCAACACTCTGACACTGAGCTTAAATAGAGCTCAAACAGGTAAGTGCGGCTCTCATGGAGAGCCACAGGTAAGGGGGCGGAGCCCTCCAGGAGGACTCACAGCCAACCTGCACACAAGACACAACAGGTAAAACAAAACTGAGCCGAAGATTGTGACACATAAAATACAAGAAACAAGCGAAATGTTACTGTAAAATATCATGTTTCCTACAGACTAGTGACTTTCTAGTTTATGACAAACTGAAATGTTCAATTTTCAAAATGGCAAAAGTCCAGGTTACAATTATTTACTTCAATTGTATTATTGTGTTTTATAATTCCTTATAAACATCATATAAAGAGTGGCAAATTTTAAGCTAAATTATACATTATTACTCCTTTTTAAAAAGTAGTATTTGTAATATAAGTTTTCTACTGTAGACCACATGTCTAAAGAAGTTTACTGAAGTATAGTTCAGATAAACTGGAGCATTTCTAGTTTACAATAGGCTATATCACGTGTGTTAAACTCAAGGCCCCCAGGCCATTCCCAGCCCGCCATGTCATTTTATCCGGCCTGTGAGATCATTTTATATTATTGTTGGTACCGGCCTGGCGAAATCTAGCTCTTATAACATATTCACTACAAATCCCATAATGCAGCAAAACACTTTCCCTGAAGATGCCAAAGAGAAAAAGTATGATTCGGATTTGGATTGGAGGCAGATTAAATGTTTGCTGACATTTCTGGCTAACACACGTGTCTCATTTGTGGAGTGAAGGTGGCTGTATTTAAAGAATCTCTTCGAAGACGGCGCTGTGAGACAAATGTCAAATACTCACTATGGTGAGAAGTTGAGCACATTGAGTTTGCATCAGCGCTTTGGTAACTTTGAAGCACCAAAAGGGAATTTTGAGTTGCTTCGTAACCCATTTGCTGTCGATATGGTAACTGCACCTGTGTGGATTCAGATGGAGCTGATTGATTGACACACTGAAGGCAAAGTACGACACTGCCGAACCACATAGTTTGCTCTCACTATTCCTGCAGAAACATGCGGCTCAAACTTTGTGCATGTTTGGTCGCACATTTCTGTGTGAGAAGCTCTTCTCAGCGATGAAGACAAACTTAACATCAGACAGGTGTCGTCTCGCTGATGAGTTCTTGCAGTCCTTACTGAGAATCTCCACAACACAAGACCTCACAGCAAACACAAACCAACAAAAAATGATGCCAGGCATCCAGCTCTGACAAAATGACACAAGAACAAAGAAAACAGAATTAGATTTATTGATGAAAAGTGCACATTTTATTCATATTTCCAGGATTTTTTTATGTTTTGCAACATTTTCCTCTTTTGAATTTGTGTAATTTTGACAGGATATGTTTTTATGAAAATAAAAATCTGTTATATTTAAATTTAAGTTTAATTTCTTTATATATAAAAAGACATAAGCATAAAGTGATGACAATAGTTTTTCTTTAATGTTTACTTGACTTCTAACTTGTATAATCTTGACAAGAAATATTTTTATGGATAGATAAATATAAGTTATTTAAGGTTTAAGTTGAATTATTCTGGAATAATATTTCCTGTCTATATTTATATATAGTTATGTAAAAAATAGTTATTTATTTAAAAGTTTAGTTTTATTGTGTTTTCAGTAAAAGTTTATCCTGTTCGGCCTGCAATCTTTAGTGTGTTTTGGATTTTGGTCCCTTGATCGAGTTTGACACCCCTAAGCTATTTAGATGGTATATAAAAGTAAATATAAAGTATACGGCTTTTCTTTTAGCATAAACTAAATATACTTCTTTTACACTTAAACAGACTACTCTTTTTTCAAGGAAAGTAACGTGCTTAAGGCTTTTTTTTTTTTTACTTTTCTATCACCTTTATGTTATTTATTATTCATAAATCAGAATTTGTTTTATTTTCAAGCAAATTGTTGTGCTACTATTTTGACTTTTTTTTATCGAAATTACCAAGATTAAATAAAGCCTTATTTCAATTTTTATTAAAAAAAAAAAAAAAGATATATATTTTTTAATCAGGTGTTGCGTGTTCTTTAACTAACAATTCACATTTACATAAATGGTGATCTTAAAAAGCAATTTGTTGACGGCATTACATTTTCTTTTGTATCGCAAACGCAAAGCGAAAGCAGGACTGTTTTGACCCTCACGGGATGCTGTAAATCGAACGCGGAAGTGTACTGGTGGACTTTTAACAACATGTAAGCAATATTCAATAGATACATCGTGTTTAAGGTTGTATTGTGATTGTTTCTACTCTGAAAACTGCTAGAATTTGATTCTTTTTCTACTCTTACTTCATAAAAACTGTTATTTAAACTTGATAGTTCGGGGGTAAGTTGGCAAACTTGGTTGTTAGAATGCCACATCGGCACTTTAACGTCACCATCAACCGGAAAAAAGTCAGTTTTTGTGCTGAACTTTTGGTTTAAAAAAAGTGCGGAAAGCCGATTTTTTTCTGTGATGCTTTCTGGCTTTGTCTAAATAAATCGGACAAACGACAAATAACTCGAAGGAAATCATACGAAAAAAATGTAGATTTGCGACAAAAAACTTTTCCCCCTCTACTGCCTTTAAAATAGTAACTCGACCTATATGTCAGTCTCATGATCCTGCAGCAAACGTAGTGTAAATAAGTGTTTGGGAGAAACAAAAAAGAGAACACTAATGGAAAGTTCTTAAATTGACTAAATGCTGTTTTTATTTGTGAAAAACTATGTTTTTTTTTTACCCCATTTCCCCCAATCGCAGGGGTTGACTATGAAGAAATCCTGTCCTCCAGCTGATTGACAGGATGACAGGAAGTTGGTGAGCGCTCCCAAGATTTAATCTGTTTGGAAAAGGTGGATTTCAAGTCAGCCATGGATCCGGAGGAGGAGGAAGAAGATCTGACGGTAAAAAGGAGCCAGAGGGAGACGGATGTGTTCACGTCCGTGTGTTGCCTGGGCTGCCTGTCCCGCATCAACCTCCTGGTAGCGGTGTGCGTGGGCATGTACGTCCGCTGGGAAGTGACCGGCGAGCCCACGATCCTGGTCATCTTCATCCTCGGCCTGTTTGTGCTGGGCATCGCCAGCATCCTCCACTACTACTTTGCCATGGAGAAGGCCAGCCTCAGCTTGTTCCACTTGTGGTTCGGCTTCCTGCTGGGACTCCTGTGCTTCCTCAACAGCCCCACATTGAGCTCCAACGTCAAGGAACTGGTGGCCAACTATCTCCTCGTAGCCAGCGCCGCCATGAAGGTGGTGCGGGCCGTAACCGAGCGCATCTGCGGCACTTTCTCCCACAAACCCACCTTGCTGACGACAGTGGAGTGGCTGGAGCTCCTGGGGTTTGCCATCGCCAGTACCACCCTGCTTCTTCACAAGTCGGTGGCCATGATAGGCCTGGTTGTGGCTCTGGGGACTCTAATAGTAGACTTGAGGATGAAATCCCTCCTATCTTTGCTCAATTTGATTGCCTTTACCTTGATGACCTCGCTTGTGTTTTTTCCCGCTTTGGGCATTCCGGCGAACCCGTTCGCCTTAAGCTGCTTCTTGAGCCGGCTGCTGTGTGAGCCCGTGTTGGATCTGTACTTCAACGGGCTGGGGCCGGCCGATCGCTGGATGCCGGTGTTTTCTCTGGGGAGAGTGTGGAGGAGGCTGTCCCTGCTCCCTCTGTGCCTGACCGAGCTGGCCTTCTTCGTCTTTGCTGCCTTGAAGGTAAAATGTTCTCTGAAGACGAGGGTTCTGCAACCTTCAACACTTCAAGAGCAACTCTGATGAAAATGCAGTTTCTAACATCTTCTTGTTGCATTTTCCTGATGATGGGGGACAAAGATAAATATCATATATCATTGCAACTACACCATTTTTTGAATATTACGTATATAATAAAACACAGGACAGAGACTTTTGGTAAATACAAATGTTTAAGTAATTACAACAATCTGAATTGCACATACATTAAATATAGAACATGTATATTAGTGACGGCATAATAAAATAATAATAAAAAGTAAACGTAACTAGTGCAACATTAAAAAAAAGCTACTATAACAACAAAAATGGAATGAAAAAAATAGCATCACAAACATATATATATTTTAAAATAAAGGCAGTAATAAAATTCACTAGCAAAAAACAAAAGCAACACTGTAATAAAGTTAAGTTTAAGTCCCATTAGTTGTTACGCGCTTAGGTATGTGAAAGCTGCAGACACAGCTGCTCAGGAACCATTTTGTGGTTTAAATACAAACATTTAAAGAACACAAGAAAGAAATTCTGCCAGTTAAGTGCAAATATTTGGCTCTTTAAGGAATCTCTCCACTGCCCAATGAAGCAGGGAGGGGAGGGGCAAGCTGCGAGCAGCACCTTAAAAGATCAAAACTCGTCGATGAGTATTTTAAAAATAAAAGCCTCTGTTGTTTTCCCATTTCCACTTTCAGCTCGGCCTCTTGGAGCTGTGGTATCTGGTCATTCCGGGCTTCTGCATCTTTGGCCTTTTCTGGGCCATCTGCCACGTCATTTTGCTGATAACCGTTTGGGGCTTCCACACCAAGCTGAGCGAGTGCCAGAAGGCTTGGCGGGCCCACCGCGCCAGGAGCCAAAGTCTGGAGCAAGTCATGGCCTCCCGAGGCATCCGGCACTTCTGCCTGATCTCTGAGCGCCTGGTGTTCTTCAGCCTCCTGTCTACGGTCATCCTGGGGGCCGTGTCCTGGCAGGTAAGAGCCTGCGTTCCTGCTTTACTTTTTTTTTTATTGGCGGTGACACTTTTTGAAAAAAACAAAACAAAAATAAAACGTTATTAATATTTCACAGAAAAAGCAAAACAAGAGAAAAAACACAGTCACAATGTAGCTGCTACGCCTCCTCTAAGCACTATTGTGCAGGCGACAAAAAATGTAAAGAACAAAAAATCAAAGCTGCGAGCTTCAATCCAGAGCTCGCCACTAAAGCGGATGCACTCCCACTCTCCTGAAATGAATGCAATTACCTTAATATCCCCCCTCCCCATCTACTCGCATGAAGAGCAACAATAACTCGTTTAGCATTATTAGACGCTTGCCTCGCGAGAGTCGGGCCGGAGTCTTCATTTAAATCTCACGCTTTCTAGAGTCAGGATGCAAACTGGGCTGAGAGGGAAGGCAGTGTGTTTTTGGGTATCTGATGAATAAACCCACAAATGTTTCAGTAAGTCTTATTTTTGGGCTAATATTATTATTGAGGGTGATTAGTTGGTCCCAGCCAAGCCCTAAAAATATAGAACTTTAGAACACCTATTGAAATTGAATTTACATTACTTAAGCTAATTTATAAAAGTAATGCAAAGTTTCGGGTAGGTTAGTACCATTGACTGACCCCTCCCCCTTTGCATCCAAGAGCCTCCATTAGATGTCCAAGTGCTTTGGGATGTGGGAGGGGTCAAGAGGTGCCCCTGCTGCTAGTCATTAATGCCCACTGCTTCCATGAAGCTAAAATTCCATAGACCTCTTTAGAGAAATTATTTAATTATTACTCAGTAATTTTTAGTTGTGTGCGTAAAAATCGATGCGGCGATATATCCCGATATTTCATTTGCCGATACTTGCATCGATTTGAAATGCCGTCAGGACTGACATTTATTTAACTTTTTATGAGCGCCTCTTGTTTTCCACTTAAACCCCCGAGCGCTACCACCTCCCACTGAGCCTCTTTGAGCAGCTCTACACCACACAGAACTACAAGATTTCCGCGAGAAGCAGCTTGTTTTATGGTTATGAGACATGCAGTACTTTGTTTTTACCTGGGATAGGAACCGAACTGAAACTCTGTACAACGCTACTGCCAGTATCATATAAAAACGCGGATTGCGGTGCTTTGTAGCGGCTCGGAAAAGAACGAGTGAAGCACTTCAGTATCAAATTGTGAGACCTGTATCAGGGTACATGTCGTTTTGCCAGACTCTTGCCAATACACACCCCTAGTATTTATATTTGTCAGAATAACAATTTTAGCTCTACTTGGTGTTTTTAACTTGTTCTTGCTCTTTTTTTCCTAGTTTTTTTTCTTTAGTGCCAGTTTCTAAAGTTGTAAACTGACCAATCAGATGCCTCTGTAAAAGTATTTGGCCCTTTGATTCTCCTATACAGTCAATTGGTAGTACTTAAGATGACTATTAGTTGGGTGATAGTAGTTTCTTTTGTTCAAGCAAATATTTTGAAGGAAGGAATGAAATAAACAAACAAACTAGCATAAATGAAGTTTTGGGGGTTTGGGTTCCATTCCAGTAAAGATTATAAGTAACTTTATATAAGGTTTTGCATCAAGGAATAATACTTCCTATCACCAGTTCTTAAGACCTGCAAAAAAAATCCGATGTCATTAATATTGTATCTTGAAAGTGAGGCTTTAGACTTCAAGACTCTTTTGTACCTGTTTAAAAAAAATCCGTGAAGTGATTAAGGAGCAGAGCATTGATTTCATAAGACCGACAAAAGTGTTTTCCTCTCATTTTTGGAAGTCAGCTTTTGATTGCATTACCATTTAGTGAAGAGACCCCCCCCCTGAAAAAAAGACAGCTGAAAATCTTGTCTCCATTTGAAAAAGAGTTTCAGTTTATCGTATAGTAAATGTTACCTTTATTGTCAGAGGGTGATGGTAAATTTAGATTTTTTTTCTCCTTTTTTGTGTGTTTTTCTGTAGAAACTATTATAGTGATGCATGACAGCGCTCTTTTCAGTTCATGTGTTTAAAGGCCGTGTCCCACAGCTACTACGTACATTTCGTGCATATCGGCGGATGAAAATTAGTCATACGTAAATTTAAGTGAAAATAAGTGAGAGATGTTTTGATCTTTACGTGAAATTTTCACAGATGTATCACGAATAAACCATGTGAAACCTCAAAAGTATGAATAAACCACATAAAGAACACGTAAATCAATGTAGAACATGTAATGTGCGTGTTTTAGCGCTGTTTATATGCAATTCATTATTGATTCGTGCGTTAATTTCACAATTTAACGTGATATGTGCGCCGTATACGCCACATAAAAGTTATATATATATAAGTGGTACATACGTGAAACGGCGTGGAAAGCCACAAATTCCAGCACATGTGTAAGATTTACTTAGTAGCAAGCTAACTAAAATACACGTAAACTACCTAACTCTCAACCGACCTAAAAACTTTGAACCGCTCAAAACCAAATTCACATAAAGACCCGTCGGCCAAAAACCTCGACGGACATCTGCGCACATCGACGAATGACGGAACGCAAGAAACGCAGGAATTATCACGAAAGACCGAAAGTTCATACGTGGAAAATGCGCAAAAGGTACGTTGTGGCTGTGTGAGTTAGCTTTAAGATCTAGTGTGTCATATTATTCAAAAAATGTAGAAAATGGCTTCAAAATGTAGCAACTCATGATAATTATAGCAGGAAAAAATTCGATTACGTTCAATTGTTTTCGTTACCGCCACTGTACTGTTTATCTATGTTGCATGCATGTCCTTTTTTGTGTCCATTGGATGGGTTATTATCTGCACACAAGCAAAGCTGCTCTCAAGGACATGCTTTTGTATTTATTTATTTATTTCTCAAGCCACTGTGACATTTGAAGCGCCATCACAATCCTCAAGGATCAGCCAGTGGTGCCTCTGTTCTTGAAGGCGATCTCTTCACTGTTGATTTGGATAAAGAATTAGACCAAAAAAAAATAAAAAAAAACATAAAATGAAGCATCACTTTTTCACTTGACCTCAAATGCCTCTGTTTCAATTAATTGTTACCAAATTGTTTTCGATTCAATTTGTTTTTTCTTTCTTACACACATTTAAAAGACTTAATTTTTTTCTGAAGAAGTTGTAAAATCCCCCCCAAAAATGTCTCCTATTTGACACAGAACTTAAAAAAAAAATTGTTTTTCTGTAATCCTTGCCAAATTGTATTTGATCTATTTTTGTTTTATCAATTTTCAGACGTAGGCTAAAGACCTAAAACTTTCCAAAATCTGTTGTAAAATCTAAAAAAGAAAAAAAGTCTTGTATTTCATACGAAAAATAAAGTAGAAACAAAATCAAAACAATTTAAGACAAAAATCGTCCTTTTATTTCATTTTCTTTTCTTTTATAGAATTAAAAAGAACTACCGGTAAATCAATCTATTCATCCATTCTCCTTTTTTGAAAAAGTTAAGATGAATTTGTTACTAGTTTTTACTTTGTAAACAAGCTTTAGACGTAAAAATTAGGGCGGGGTGTAACCAATAATTTCGAGAATCGATTCAATTCGATTTGATTCACCAGAGCCGAGATTGATTTGATACATGAGTCTTTTAATCCACTCAATTCAATTCAATAGAATAGAATAGAATATCTTTATTTATATAGCACTTTTCCCAGAGCGAGTCACAAAGTGCTTTACAATGAGCATGAAATCATATCAAAACACAGAAAAGGAATAAAATACAATAAATAATAGTAAAACAAGACACAGTAAAACATGGTAAAACTAGGACTAAATCAACTAAAAGCTCTCCTAAATAAAAACGTCTTGACCTGAGATTTAAAACACTCAACGAAGTCGATCTGACGCAGCGACAGTGGGAGGGAGTTCCAAAGACGAGGAGCAACGGCTTGAAATGACAGATCTCCTCTGGTCTTAAAGCGGGTTTTTGGAGTGCTTATAAGATTCTGGTTGGAAGACCTCAATGATCGGGCCGAAGATTACGGGGTTAAAAGGTCAGATAAGTACGTTGGCGCTTGACCATGCAAGGCTCTACAAACTCAAAGTAGAATTTTAAAATCAATTCAATTCAATTTTGAATTTACACAGTTAGACATATTTGTATGGCAATACATTAATAATCTGTATATGTCTGGAAGATATTCATATTAATCGGCTACAGTTCACATACTGTTAATATTATTAGTAAAAATATAAACCAATAAAATGTAACTATACAAGTGTCACATGGTTTCAATGGGGGAGCTCCAACAAAAATGTGCAGATCATTATGTTCTCCTGTAGGGCGTTTCAGTTTTTTTCAGTTTGGCCACTAGGTGGAGCTCTCGCAGATCCAAGACATTTCATTCCAGAAGATTGGAGCAAAACATTTGTGCTGCCATTTTATTGTTTTTTCACGTTTTATTTTAAAAAGTGACCGGATTCACTTTGTTACATCTGTCACACTTAACGCACGTCAAAGTCGCGACACCAAACATCAGGTGATAAACCCCACTAAAATTAAACCCAAACAACCAAAATGAACAAAAAACAAACTTCTTTAGAAAGTTGCTTTGACAAGGGGAAAATTGTAATTATTCTTATTATCATCACTAAAGAGAAAATACCACCCCCGGTCCACGTTAAATCTGTCTTGCGTTGCACCTCAACCCCCCCCCCCCCCATCCCCCCCGGTCCGCGGTAAACGTGCCTTGTCACCGTGGACCCCCACGGTGACAAGACAAAAAGGTTGGGGACCACTGCTTTAGACCAAAAATGATTACTTTTAAAAAATGTTTCCTTAAATAGTTTGGAAAATTCATGTCTGTGAGTTTATTAAGCTGTTCATCTTTTCAGCACGGTATGTTTAGATTGACCGAGCGTTAGCAATAGCCATCCTATGGGAAATTCCATTATACGTTAGCATCAAGCTAGCAAACTTTGGCTTTTGATGCTATAATGCATGAGGTCACCAAAAAAGGAAAGGTGTAACAGATGGATCTTTACTTTAATGGATCGATTATTGATTAAGCTTGGATCTATTCAGATCGATTACAGTAATTGATTTTATCAACCCAGCCCTGGTGAAAGTGTCGTCAAAAGCTCTATGAACAGGGAATCAAACCAAGAATCTCTTTAAGTGAATCTTAACCCACATTCATAAAAAGAAAAAAATCTCTATAGTTCATCTGAATGAGAAGTTCATTACGTTCCTCAGGCCTTTCCTACTGGGGAGAAATTTTCATCTATCATCCGTTAATACATTTTTTAATAACTCCGTCCCACACGTCTGCAGATGCGATGATTGTCGGCTCTGCAACTTTCATATACAAATCTATAAATCCACCGAGATTAATCACCTACAACCGAGAAAATCCCTCCGTATTAAAGCAGCTGTTACGTTTCACTCAAGCCCTTCTGGTCCGGCCTGAAAAAAAAAAAAAAAAAAAAAAAGCAAAAATCTCCACAAATCTGTTGTGTCATTCAATCCTGACAGTAGAAATCCAGTAATTACATGATGTTACTTCATCTTGATTCGGGGCATAAGTAATGAACTGTGACTACCCTATTTAGGGAGAACTAACTGGTGCTCAGTGAAGAGGGAAACATTTTGGAATAAACTCAGCACCAGTTCCTATAACAGGGATTTTGACCAGGGCTTGTGTGTTTTTTTAGTTACTGCATTGATTCTCTGTAGTGCATGTTTCCCTCTGGTTAATCTCTTACGACATGGCCTGCATGGTTAGCATGGCGTGTTTTATTTCGCGGTTCATGAACAGGGTGGTGAGATGAACCCTCCCCTCTCTGAGGGCGTCTGATGGAGAAAAAGTTCTAAAACTGACCCATGCAGAAAGATTAAGGATCTCTAGAAGATTTGAGACTGTTAAAGCCTTAGTCTCATGCACCTGCGTGGGGGTTGATCTGTGTCGGTGTTGCCAGTTTTTGGGTTGTCCGTTCGTTTGAGGGTCATAGAGAGGAGTAGCTGCATCGTATGAGGAACGGAGGTGTGTTTTTCCATGTCACACAGCCATATTTTGTGCGTTGCACCGGTAAAAAATTGGTCATATATGAATATAAAAGTGTGAAAAGTTGTGGTCTCATGTGAAATTTGCACAGATGCATCACAAATGAACCACGTTAAAGCCACAGAAGTACAAATAAACCACGCAAAGAACACGTCAATCAATGTAGAACATGAACTGTGCGTGATCACTGTGCTGTTTATTCATTAGTTATTTGTGCATCCATTACGTAATTTGAACATATGTGCAACGTATACGAGATATAAAAGTTATAGATGGGTGGTACTTGTTTGAAAAGTCCCTTATATTTATAAGTGGAACGGTCATGGCAAGCCACACAATCCTGTATGCATCTTGCAAAAATCAGGCACAATTGTGTAAGATTTACTTAACAATTGTGTAAACACTATATACAATATGCATAAACTGCGTAATATTTAACTGGCTAAAATATTTTGAATCTGATTTTCTGTGAAGACCCATCAGCTGAGCACCTCGACGGACATCAGCGGACAAATGTCTAACACAACAAACCCCCATGAGTTAATTGTATCACAAAAGACCAACATTTTATATGTGGAAAATGTACGTAGTGGCTGTGCGACACAGCCTGAAGGACTGTTTTTATTTTTTGCAGGCTTCCAACGGTCTCTTCCTCAGTGCTCTTCTTGTTGTGCTGCCCCTGGAGTCTCTGGCTCACAGTTTGTTCCACGAACTGGGCCGGTGCCTTGGAGGAACTTGTGTCGGCTACGCTCTGGTCATACCTACCTCTTACTCCAGGTACTGGTGGTGCTATTTTTTTTTTTTAATTTTTATTTATGAAGTTCTACCTTTTTGACCGTTACTTCTTACAGTATTATATAGACTTTGTTGTTTTAACAACAACAAAAAAAAGTTAAAGGGGGTCCCGGTGTTGTTTTCGGGTTGAAATCCATACTCTAGTGGTAATCTTAGGAACTGCAACTTCTGGTAATTGCTGGTTTGTTTCAAACCTGAAAATAGAAGGTTGGAACATGACCAGTTAGGTTGCTCTTCAGCAGGGAAATTAAGCAAGTCGTTGGAAAGGACAACCCCGGTTTGAGTGTACTTTTTCGTAAAAAACAAACTGAAGCGTTGAGCTTCATTAAAAATCTAGCCATAATACATTTTTCATAAATATAAAACCTATCCTCACGGGTATAAAGTGATTGTAACCAGACTGTGTTTGTTTTTTGTTGTAAAATTGAAGGATTCACTTAATTTTGCGTAGCTAGCCATAAAGTGGTGGGTTGGTCACTTGAGTTACTTTTGTTTTCAAAGTAGCTTCAAACAGGAAGTCAAAATGTTTCCAGTCAGGCTTGATAGTCCTGCCTCTGATCATGTATGAAGAGATGGTGTCATTATGTTGTGTCTGAATGGTGATGACCACCATAGAATTGGGATTTGTGATCACATTTGCTTGTCTCTTTTTATTACAGTCAATTGTAACACGTTTTTATTTCTTATCGCAGGTTACTTTAAAAAAAAATCGGACATTTTTTTGTTGTTTCGGAATGGTCAAGAATTGAAATGGCTGATTTTCCTCCTCACTGTTCTGTGTTGAGCCTTCCAGCTGGTTGCTGGTTCAGCTTTCAGAAGGCATGGCATTCCTACTGGTGGTTTGGGATTCAAGTCCACGTCCCGCTGAAGTTGCGGACGCTCTGTATGCAAGACTATATCTGCAGGTTCCTTTGGGAGGACTTGAGTGCATGATGGGAATGCAGTAATGTATAATCAGCTGATGATGACCAAAGATCATGTTTTCAATATCAAGACATCCCTTCTGGGAGATGAGAGAAACTGGGGACTCTGTTGAGACAGAAAGTAAAGCCAGAAAGAATAATAATAATAGAAAAAAAAAGCCAATGCAGAGTGAGAGATGAACTTGTTAATATTGAGAAAAGATGGAGTTAAGTAGGGACAGACGGGGGGGAGTTTTAGAAAAAAATGAGGGAGTGGTGGAGCTCTGTGAGAGCTGTGGTAAAGGACTGAATTTCTTTTTTCTTTCTTTTTGAGATGAAAGGGAGTGTGTCACAGAGAGAGATGTGGGGAGAATCTCAAGCTACAAGCAGCGGCTTCCATCGGCACCGTGCAATCTGAGAAGATTAAACGGGTTTAGGGGAATAGTGAGACTGTCGGGTGGAGCATCGTTTGCAGCGGGTCTTTTTTCTGACCACGTGCAGACTCTGTAGAATTTTATTGATACCACTTCATGGGGAGAGATTTGTGTTAATAAGGCAGCTGTGGGGCAGAGGTAGAGCGGGTCACCTTTGATTAAAAAGTCACAAGTTTGATTCCTGCCCCGCTTGCTCTATGTGTAATAGTGATTATTTTTATTTTTATTTTTTTTTTCTGTAAAGCTAGCAGTCTTATCTCACTTCCCAGTCAGGGGGGAGTTTATTTAACTACATGCTGTCTGGCATGTCTTTTTGTCTTTAGGGAGAAAAAAAAATAGGAAAGTGAATAAAAAGAGGTATCTGCATTTTAGCGTTCACACGAATGTTCTAGAATTTAACACCAATTATATCGCCAGCGGAACCTAAATAGGACAGACTTTTTGACATATTGTAAATCTTCGATAGTTTACGGGATAAACATGAAGCACCAATGCGTTACACTGTACAAATATTAGACGTTGCATAATAGTGCAAAGTCGATTTTCTCTGTGACAAATTCAGCTGATTTACTTGAACATTTTAGTACTTTAAAGTGTAATAAATAATAACGCGCTCTTGAACAACCGTAACTTTTTGAAGACTATTTTAAAAATAATTCCAGTAGGAACAGGCGTGAACAAAACAGCTTTGCAACTAAGCTTCATGCCAATATGCAACACATTACTAGCTTAATAACTGCACACAGCCGCTTTTCATCGCATCAGAATGCAGTGTTCCTCCACATATTCGGGTTTCAATATACGTACTCAGACATTTTTTTTCAGTCACATGATTCCTCCAGTTCTTCACAAAAGCTCAGACAACCCAAGACGCTTGTATGAAACGTTTTCCAAGGACTGGAGTGGAGATGAAGAGCACGCCGGCCCGTCTGCTTTCCCGCCGGCTGTTAAAGGATATTTCACAGTGAGCAACATCTGACTCCAACAGCTCCTGAACTTTGAAGAAAAGGCATCAGCTGACTCAGAAGTGCCCATAAAATATCCTGATACGTTTAGGAAGATAAACGCAGAGAATAATTATCATTGGGTTGAACAAATGATGGATGAAACCGGCCACTTCTGGAAGAAGATGCCCTCTCCCACCTAACTGGTGAAGGAGGAAGTACGGGCTCCAGGCTTGGAGGCACAGAGTGACACTCCTAATGTGCGTTATGAAGTACACTACTTTAATTGCTCTGAATAATAATAATCAGAATAATCTCCGTATTGACAGATTCTGCGTTTTCACAGGTGCCTCTGGTCCCTAACCCCTGCAAATACGGGGGGAATGCTGTACGCTGATTTATACACTTCACTGCTGCTCAGAATCTGCTGGAATCATGTTAATTGCATAAACAATTGAGGAGTTATGGTAGTCGAAAGAATGTCAAAACTGGAGCCAAAGCTTCGGCGTTAAAGGGCTAAAGTTGTTTTAGGCACTATGGTAATAGGAGAGGAGAAAGTCGAATTTGAACAAATTACTTATGCACAAGATCTGAATCAAAGGTACAGCGAGTTTGGTAAAATCTCGAACAAACGCTTAGCTACTTTTGTCACAAATACCACAAGATCTTGTATTTCTTTAATAATAAGAACCGACTTTCATCCATCTTAACCTCAGAGCTTTTTCAGTTTAACTTTTTATCGTCTCGATAGGTAGTTTTAAAACATTTCCTGCATATTAAGTCTTTGTGCGAATTCACATTCTTGAATTTGTCACATTTGAATGAAGAAACAGCCTCGGCTTTATCCCTAAACTAAAGCAAATGTGAAGAAAAAAAACATTTCTGTAGAGTAAATAATATTTTTCCATCGTCTTGGAAACACTGCAAAGTTAAGTAATAGTGTTATAAGAAAAAGGTTTATTTTTAATATATCCTTCTGAGACATAAAAAACACTACAGGATATAATTTGGGGTTATCTCTTAATTAACAATAGTGCATCTAAACCAGAACAAAAAATCAATATGGCTGCATGGAACTGTGAACGGCCTCGACTTATATTTGTCCCTCATCATTTGTTTGTTTAGATTCTGGAGCAAAAAATCAACATTTTCGTGCACGTTTTTCCTTTCTCTCTAATAAATAACATCAGGAGTCCTGCCTCGGTTCTTGTTATTCTCTGATCCTTTACACCTTTTTCTTTTTTTTTTGTCACCGCCTTTCATTTATATTCTGTTGTCACTCCTGACGTTGATATGTTTTTTTTTTTTTTTTTTTTTTTTTTAGCAGCCACTCTCCCCTTTCTTCCTCCTTCTGTCTCCTCATCTTTTATCTTCTCGCACCCTTTTTTTTTTTTTTTTTTTTTTTAAATCTTTATCGGTGTGGGTGACAGCTCCTCCACCCTTCAATCTATCATCGTCACTCAAACCAAAAGCCGAATAACATAAAAGAACCTCCAAGCCATTCATCTTTCACTTGTTTTCCGGTCCTCGTATCTCTTCTATCCCTGCCTACAACAACCCAACTAATCCATATTGTTAGATTGACTGTTTGTTATCTGTCTTTTTGACCAGTTCTGGGGGCCAGATATCGCCTTTACCACCCCAATACATGCAGGAAATGAACCTGCGCTCTACGGGAATGCTCAACAATGTCCAGCGACTCTTCTCGCACCACATGATCCAGACTTTTGGCTGCGACTACTCGACCAGCGGCGTTACTCTGGAGGCCGTGCAAAACAAGCTGCGCACTTTCCTAGAGCTTCGGACAGCGGACGGACCGCGGCACGACACGTATCTGATTTTCTACAGCGGACACACAAACAAAAACTCTGGAGCCTGGGCTCTAGCAGGTGAGAGTAAAACACCACAACCAATTTGTGTTAAAAGTCAACCTGCACGCTATAATCTATTGTTTTTTCACTCAAAGGATTTGCCAATTTTTGAAAATATCACGTTTTTTGGAATATGAATTGATATTATAAGTTGCAGTGGCCAAAAAATACATAATAAAGACGAAAGAATTCTATGTAAGTTGCACTTCTACAAGAAATTTAACAAAAGGCAGGAACAAGAATGTACATTTCATTTTGAAACGCGTATCATAATAACAAAATAGATGATAATAGACTGAATATTTGCTTACATTGCTAGCATAACTGTATTGACGTTAATAGAACCTAGGAGGATTCCAGTATAATAGTGCAACATCTGTTAAGATAACCATATAAAGAACATGCTAACAAGTAAACTAAACTTTTATAGTATTTTAAATCACTAAATCCATTAAATTCTTCATCCTTTGTGTCACTTTCGAATAATTCTGCCAGACTGAGTGACTGTTCTTTTTCTGCGTTGCACTCTGTATCACATACTGCTTTTTATTTTAAACACACGTTTAAGTCTCAACCCCAGCCAAACTATGCAAAAAACTCATATACTCAGAAGAATAGACAAAAACCACAATATTATGTGACTGCCAGTTTCACTTTTTTCATTAAACCTTTTTGCTAACTGATCGTCTATGAAGTAATAGTCAATGGCAGTGAGGTAAAT
This sequence comes from Oryzias curvinotus, assembly GCA_023969325.1. Lineage (NCBI taxonomy): Eukaryota > Metazoa > Chordata > Actinopteri > Beloniformes > Adrianichthyidae > Oryzias > Oryzias curvinotus. The sequence continues at coordinate 9,885,448 of CM043728.1, forward strand.
AATTATTTTATAGAAACGGGTGTGCCTTCAAGCCTTCCTAATATCAAGAGGGCCCACAAATGTGTGTAATTGTATCAACAACAATTGTAAAGAAAATTCAAACGGGGGTCTCAGTTATCATGGGATTCAGTTAATGCAATGAAATTTCAAATTAAAGGGAAAAAAATGAATGAGAACAGTCAAAAAGAAGTAATTCAACACTTCAGACAAGATGCGACCCCCCCCAAGACTTACACTTTAATGGTATCTTCCGGTAGAAAATGGCAAAGTGACTGTTTTTAGTCTTAACGCCAAAAACAAACTGTCAAGGAGGGAGTGGAGGAGTGATGATTTACGGTTGTTTTGATGTTACGGGTCAAAGGTTGATGCCGTCATGGTGTCAATCATGAGCTCCTCTAAGGAAGTCAGATTTGAGGTCGTTCCTCTCACTGCAATAAGATGACACATGAAACCAGAGGTTTTCTGAAGGATATAAACTGCTATTTTGATCATGTGTGGTTTCTAAAAAATAGAATCAATAACAGTGGTTTGGATGTATGATCGTCTGTAATAAAGAATGCTTGGCGGAGCTTCTACTTAGCCATTGATGAGTTGGGATTGGACGCTTGGTCAAAAGAGAAAAACGAATCCTGTTGGCCAAGACCACCAAGGATAACGATAAATGAGAGTAAACTGACAATAAATGTGGAAAGGCAGAAGCAACATGTAAACCCACAGAATTCAGAAAAGCTAAACGGCGATCTTCTTTATCTGAACGCTTCACCGGTCCACCCATGGTTGATAACGCAAGGATGAGTTCAGTTTTTTGTCTTGCGAGAAAACCATTAAAACTGTAAGTTTTCAGTCATTGTGCAGAACAAAACTTAAAAACGAAAACAAAAAAACAACAAGCAGTGAAGAAAGCTTCATTTCATGATCAACAAAACGCAAATGTACACAGAACTGAAAAAAGTGTATCTTGGAGTTTAGATCAAAGTTATCCAAATGTTGATCTCACTTTGTCGGCGTCAGATAGTCATAGTTTAAATATATTTGCAGTACTCTTATTCTGCAATCACATCGAACGCGAGCGAGTTGGGGTTTAAATTTGCATGGTGCATGAATAGCACGGGTAAGGGATAGCATGTCTGGGTTTACACGAGCATTCAGAGAGGCTTCTGAGTTCTGATGAGATCGATAACCCTTTCAAGGGTACTTCCACCTCTCTGTGGTCCAGTTTAACATCTTCCCGTCCCACATTAGTCCACAGACCAAAACATTTAGAATAAAGGTCGTCTTACTCTTGTTTCAAAACAAATTCTAACAAAGATCGTAAAGCTTGCAACAAGCACAAACTATAGCAATGAGCTTCTTTCCCTTGTTAATTATAGTCTCTATGCATTGTTCACGTCAACTTGTCACCACCAAAAACCAAGTTCCTGATTGGCTGATGCAAATAACTGCCAAAGTTCAGTTGTTTATTCTTCCAACGTATGAAATTTTGGTCTATTGTGATGCATGCGTGTTACACGTTTGTCGATTTGCGCAAATGTCCTTCGAGCGTTTCGGCCGACAGGTCTTCACATGAATTCTGTTTTGAGCTGTTCAGAATTTTTGGTCAGTTTACGCAGTTTTTGCATAGTACATACACAATTATTACATAAATCTGACGCAGTTGTGCGTTATTTTTGCGAGATGCATCCGCAAATTTATGGCTTTCCATGACCGTTCCAGGTATGTCTTCTCACCCATATGCCACCAATGTATAACTTTTATATCACGTATACATATCACACATCATGTTAAAATTACGTATTGGATACACGAATGTTGTGCAGGTTCGGCTTCTACTTCTATTTACGTGTCTTTTGCGTGGTTTAGACTTACCTCTTCAATGGTTTTAACGTGGTTCATTTGTGATACATCTGTGTAGATTTCAAGTAAAGACCTCAACTTTTCTGATTTTTTCCACATATATTCGCGTAGGACCAATTTTTATCAGTGCAATATGCGCAAAACGTATGTAGCGGCTGTGTGACAAAGCCTTTAAATTGATGAAACATTAAAACGAATACGCGGACATTCTATTCGGTGTGAACTCAGTATTAGGACATTCTTTGAGGCTTTGCACACCAAGGCAGTTTAGCAGAATACACTGTTGTCTTTGTTGAACGAGCCGTACAAACGTAACAGCAATTAGATCGCTAATATTGACATTTGAAAACAAGCCATTAAGTCAATGAAACAGCCTTTTCTTCTGTGGCATCTCTTGTAAAGCAGAAAGTCTTCAGCAGTTTCATTTTATTTGTGGCTCATGCCAAGCTGTTTTCAGGAGGTGATTCTGGAGAAGAAGGTGTCAAATGTCAAACATGTCAAGCAATTGCACTACACCAAACCAATCCAGTTCAAGCCAAGCAAGGCAGTCATAATGCTCAAGGCTCTACAAACAATACATTTAAAGGATTGAGGGCGGGTAGGACCTCTGATAAGTTTGCAACAATGCTTTCCCTTTAAGAAAAGACAATCACAGTGGGTTATCACCATGTCAGCTTCAGTTTCTCTGCATGGAGATTGCTTTTTGTAACGCAGAAGAAAAAAAAATCCCTCCTGAAACGTAATTACCTTCCTGAGAAAAGCGGGTAGCTGTCAGGCTTTGGATAATTGTGCATGTTTTGGAGAAAGTGAGATTGTTTTGGCAGAAATCCAGATTGGAAATGATTTCAGGTTAGATATTTAGACCATTGATTGTAAAAGCAATGGACAGCTCAAGCCCTCCCTTATCGTGTTCCCACGAGAAGTCACTTTGAGTTGCTGACTTAAAGTGACTCAGACCAATGACCGTCATTTCTTGGATATAAATGACAGGCATCGCTTCTCATTTTCCAAGTATAATTTTACAAAACAGTAGTTTATTTTCATTAACAGACATTCAATCAAAAGCTTTAGTTTGTTTCTTTTTTATGAGGGTTGCTTTGGCAGTAAAAAAGGTGGATTGGCTACAGAACTCCTTAAATGAGGAAGTATTTTCATTTGCCAGGAGTCTGCTGAAAAACCATGTAGTTGAGAATGGCTTTTGTGTGTTTACCAACTTCTAAAATAAAAGTGCAGGATGAAGAACAAGTTCAATCGTGGTGATGTATGGTAGCCATAGTGATTAAACTGTGATATTTCCCAGAAAATAACATTTGTGTCAATTAAGCGAATCGTCTATCATGAATAAACCCGTGTGCAGTGGGATTGGTGCAGACGATTACCATGGATTTTCTCAAGATTTGTCTCCAAAAGTAAAGAAATGCATCGACAGAAGGCAAAAGCTCAGTTTTCTGTTGTATCGCAATGTCAGTGTTGATTAACAATACAATGACAGCAATTAAAAAAGTTACCAAAATTGCAGAAAACAAAAAATAATTTGATAAGGGGGATATTACATGAAAACATTACAGAAATCAGAGTTGTTTATAAGCCAGGGAAAAGAAAGCTATTTTTAGAGAAGATCAAAATAAATCCAGACTATTCCATGACTTTAGCATAGTAATACAATGGGCTCCTTTAATGGAAGTTTTTTTGAGTCATAATTCACAGTAAAATGCAATTCTCTATTTACAATTCAATGTGTAATTCAGGCCTGGAATACAAAAATATATTTTGCAATTTAGCATTCAATATAAAAATTCACAATTCTATCTGACAATTAAAATTCTTTTTTAATAAAAACAAAATCAATTGCATTTTAACTTAAAAAATTGTTTTCTGATGACATAACTCAAATGACAATGCATTTTACAATTCAATATTATGCCTTTTGACCTTTCGCTTTAAAAATGTATTTTGCAATTTACTATAAAATATTAACAAATGAGATTTTAATACATGATTTGCCTTAAATTAATGTTAAAGTAACTTAAAATCTATTGCATTGTAATATACCATACTGTTTTTGAGTCAAAATTCAAATGAATTCGCATAACAGCGACATGAATTACAAAAATCACACATGTAACACGAAATTTCAAACATGTACATAGTGACTGTGTGACACGGCCTGTAGGTGTCATCGGCTTAAAGGTTCAAGTTAAAGCTTGATTGGTATCGATTGGACGGAGATTAAATTGTTTTTGTTTTGTTTGTTTTAAATGAAACTTTGACCTTTTCTTCCTTCCCGTCTTCCTGTCCCTCTCCAGAAGGTCAGGCTTTCCACCTGGCCCAGTTACTCGATATCTGGAAGGAGAAGAACGCCGACCACTGCTCCCGTCTCATCATCGTCTTGGACACGGAAAACTCCCTTCCGTGGGTTAAGGAAGTCCGCAGGATGGAGGGCGTCTACGTGGCGGTGCAGGGGGCTGAGCTGCCGCACTCCAGGCTCGACCCAGAGGCCGGAGACGCCCCCTTGCTTGGCGACTTCACCGCCGAATGGGTGGAGTTCAACTGCAACCCGACCGGCGACACCCAGTGGTCGGAGAAGGGAAGAACAGTGGTGGCTTCGTACGGCGTGTCCAAACGATGGAGCGATTACTCCCTTCACCTTCCGACCGGAAGTGACGTCGCCAAGCATTGGAAGACCCATTTTCCAAAGGCCACGTACCCTTTGGTGCACCTGTCAAACTGGTGCTGCGGCCTCAACCTGTTCTTGGTGTGCAGTGTGTGCCTGCGCTGCTTCAGGAGGTGTAAGCTGGCCTGGTTTCCTCCAGCGGTATTAGATATCGGGCAGGGCATTAAGCTGGTGCAGTCGTAGACGATGAAACCAAAATGTTACTCTTATGTTACGCGTTTGTTACCAGGTACAAGAAGATTCTGAGAGAAAAGTCGTGTTTTTTTTGTTTCTTTTACTTTCACAGATTTTACATTTTTTTTACATTAATAATATTTGTTTGAAGTCTTCATATTTAAAATAATTGTTTTGTTTTTTGTTTATAAAGGGATCTAGGACATGGAAGGAGGGTCGCACAACTCTTCAGTTACTGAGAATAAACAATAAATGATCAAAACCTAAGATATAACATATTTTAGCATTAACTTTCTAAATTCCTTGATATATGCACTTTTTTTTTTTAGCCTTTAATAAAACTAGTTGATGAAAAATGTTTGTTTGGACTTATTGCTAAAGTCTAAAGTCTAACTTTTCACCTAAAACATGCAGAAATGTCGTATCTTTGAGTCGGGCGCTTCCATTTTCCCCACTTTTTTTGTGTACTGTGAAGATGCTTCAGTCGTTTTTGGGCTTCAGTACTTTGTTTAGTACCACTGAAGCACATTCAAGCTTAAAAAAAATCTATCTTGCAGAGTAAAGAAAACAAAGTGATTCCTGGGTGAGTAGATTCAGACTTTTTGTTTTCCAAAAAAAGGTAAATGTTCCAAATGTTTGTCTTTCTTACTGCTCATATAAGGCGTTTGACCTTTGAACCATTATGCCTTCATTTCCATGTTTTCTTGATAATAATAATAATAATAATACATTTTATTTATAAGGCGCCTTTCTGGGCACTCGAGGTTGATCCTTGCCTCTTGGCGCCGTCACCTTTGGTCCTTTTTTGTTTTCTTTCTGCAACATGGCATCAGATTTGGGAAAGTCTTCATCACAGCTAACATTTTTTTTCTCATTTTTCTATGGGGTTTAGAAAAACTGTTTATACTGACCAAATACACATTCTGTGTCATCTTGTTCATTTAAGCTAAGAAGGTCATTTTTGTCAGTTCCTATTCGCTGCATTTTGACGCTGCCTTGTAACAAACCTTTTCACCGAAGTATTTTTATCGGTATATACATTTTTTATGTGCCCAAATAATTCTAATAAAGTTACGAAACAACAATGTGTTAAAGCAGGCGTGTCCAAAGTCGGGCCTGTGGGCTCCGGAAATAAAATGGATAATAGGCGGCCTCCAGCACTTTCTAAGAACTGTGTGTACAATTTCTTGATTATAATTGGGTAAATTATGTTATACGCCGTCAAAATACTGCCTACTTCACCTTTAGAGCCTTAAGGGCCGAACGATAAGAACACATTTATTTGTTTCTATGATCAAAACTACAATTCCTCTAAATAAAATAACTATTTGTGCTATTTTCTGTTCACAAAATCTAAATTTAGAAGCATGTAATCTAATAGTAAAATATATATATTTCATATGAACCCAGATTAAAAGTTGACGGGGAAAGAAATTCCAAAATTTTTAATTCTGGTCCTCAATATGAAATTCATAGTAATTTTGGTTAAAATGTCTTTAAATGTATTTTTGCCCTAGATAAAAAAAAAAAGTAAAGTATGCAATTGCAAAGAAAAATGTCATTAAAAACTTCATTTGCATCTTATTATTATTGAAGCATGTAGACCCGATGGTTGAACTTTTTCTTAAAACCATAGCGGCCGCCGTGTGTCGTCGCAAAATGTGACTGGCGCCTCCCGGATACAAATGCCGGCGCGTGGCCACCTGCCGATTTTGCCTAAAATCTTGCATTTAATGTCATTTTGGGATACTTGACTGTAGTCTAAATTTGGCCCCCTTTGCAAAAAGTTTAGACACCCTTGGGTTACAGCTTCACTGTAAAAAAAAAATAAATAAATAAAACGTTTTATGGGCTTTCACCCGCTTCCCTTTCAGTCGTTCATTTTAAGTTTCAATTATAACTTTTTGTTTTTAAAGTTGTTTTTAAAGTGGGACTTTGAGCCCATTGGCTGTCAGGAAATGGTGACACAATTCCCGCTACACAACAGCGAGTGTTGTTGGCACCGTCCATCTCATCCCTCCTCTGATGTGGCAAAATCGTTTTTTGTTTTTTCACTCAAGCTTTTAGTGTTTTCCCTCATTTAAAATTTTTATTCTTTCAAGTGTTCCTTTTTAAAAAATTTTTTTTACATTTCTTTTAAGTTTACAACGTGTTACTTTTCAGTTTAAACTGTTTTACCTTTTTTTGGTTTTCCATTAACTCTAAATTCCCACTCTGATCATCTTTTTGTAAAATCATCACCAGTGCTCTTTTGATTATGATGATGCAGTTTTTAGCCAAAATCCAAAGATCTGTGTCGTTTTCTTGGACATAATTTCTGCAGAGCAGCAGTAGTTCAGATAGAAAATCACCTCTGAGTTGCGGACGGGACCGATGACACGGAGCAACCCACAAGATAAAAGATAATATACTAAAGTGTGTATGTTTTTTTTAAGTACAGCTTTAAATTGCAAAGTTTAAAAATATAGCTAACAATGGTACGTCCAGGCAAGGACGGGTCAACAAATTTCTGCTTCTTCCTTCCAAGTATATCATTTTAATTTTAATTAATCCTTTACAATTTTAGCAACATACAACAGCAACAAAAGACACTTCCTGTTTTCCTATTTCAACAAATCTGCTGACAATGATTTAGACATTTTTTTAAATGAAAAATTTCTAAATCACCAGGAATCTTTATAGTAATAAAGTGAAAAAATGGCACACATATTATTATTATTTTTTTTGTGGTCAACATAGCCCATGCTGCCTTTGTAAGCGTCACATATACTTAAAAAAAAAATGCATTTAAATGGTGGCTTTTGCTGCACTTTGATTCATTCCTTTGGCCTACAAGCTACAGTTAAAAGCTAAGGTCAGGGCTTCATGTATGGAGGATGAATCATTTAGAAGAACATTAGATTACGAGCCGGATTCATCTCTTAAACTGGATTAGGTAATAAATCAGTCAACCGCCTCTGAGGCCCATGTGGATTAGCTGAGTCAGACACCGCAGTTCGCGCTCACTAACACACACACACACACACACACACTGGCATAGATGCATGCAGAAACAGCAATTCCCCGCTGCTTTGCTCTGTTCGTTTTTCGCCATAGCTGGGTTTTGGGATGGAAATAGTGCTGTTATTTTGGAGCCACCTTGTAATAATTCTGTGTGGGGTGTTTTTTTTTGTTTCTTCAATTGATTACAGAAAATGAATCAACTGAAGAAGCACATAAATAAAAATGCAACATTTAAAACAGGGTGTCAACTTAAGGACTTTCTTAGATGTTTTTAATAGAGATAGAAATCAAATTTTGGACCTTGCATACAAAGAAAATACACCTCTTGTCCAGTTGAAGTTGTGTGTGTTCATAGATACTAGAACAGCTTCTGTGGTCAGACACACAGGTAGGCTTGGGTGAAGCAAAACTTGACTATACTAGCTACGGGGGTGCTAACAACTATCACCTGATCTACTGTCTAACTGTCTCATACATGAGACGTCCAGGTGTCCAGTGTATTTGCAGGACAAAAGACCTGTTTCATTATATTTTAGAAGTGTTCATGTCTCCTAAGGCAGTGGTCCCCAACCTTTTTAAGACCACGGACCAGTATGATGTCAGACAAAGTTTTCATGGATCGGTCTGTAAGATGTGGCAGATGATTACTGTGGCAACGCTACAATGACGCAGGACTAGAAACCTGACCAGACATACCCTAAGCTTTTATTTTGACACGCATGACATTGTACATCGCAGGTGTCATCATCCTCTCCCCTTCCCCGCACTCATGGTGCAAAAAAGAAGTACTGTCTAGATGTTTTTTTTGGAAGTCAAAGGCTCCTCTTCTGTCTTCTAGCTGGACGTTTTCCCTTTGGCAAAGAAACTTTCCAAAGACGTTTGTTTTTTTTACTCATTTTGCTAGTTCCTGGGTTTTAGTTTAGCGGTAACCTATTACGTGACTGAGAAGAGCGCCTTGGACTGCATCAAGAGTGACACAGGCAGATGTAACAGAAAATTGGGCATTTTTTCAAAATAAAATATCTTTCAGATTCTGAAATAAATAAAACGGAAGTAATGTAAGTTATTTACTCTTTCTGTGTGGCCCGGTACCAAATGACCCACGGACCGGTACCGGACCACAGCCCGGGGTTTGGGGACCGTTGTTCTAAGGCCTTATTTTTGGTAAGTAAGGCCAACCCCCCTCTCCAGTGGTTCCAATCTTATCTCTAATGTTGCATTCACACTGGACTTACACTGATCGACCTCTTCCAAAGAAAATTCTATGAAAATGAGTGCATATGTGCTTTTTAGGCTTCTGCGTTAAAAACTCTTGCATTCACAGGTTGCTACGCGTGATTTTAGCTCTGTTTTCGGTGCTAAAATCGCATCCGAAAACCCATGTACAGCGCCATCTTGAACTCGCCACACATCCCGTGTAGCTTCAAACCACACTCAATTTATTAATCAGAAGTCCCTTTCTTCTCCTGTTTACAAGCTCAGTGGCCTTGTGGTTAGAGTGTCTGCCCTGAGACTGAAAGGTCGTGGGTTCAAACCCAGGCTGAGTCATACCAAAGACTTAAATAAAAATGGGACCCAATGCCTCCCTGCTTGACACTCAGCATTAAGGGGTTGGATTGGGGGGGTTAAATCCACCAAATGGTTCCTAAGTGTGGCTGTGTCTGCAGCTCACTGTTCCCCCAGAAGATGGGTCAAATGCGGAGAGCAAATTTCACACACCTAGGTGTGTGATAGATAGTGTGATTTAATTTAGTCCCTGTCACGATTGGTGTGCCCCAAGGCCCTGTCTTAAATCCCCTGCTTTTTCTCTGCTACCTTCATCCCCTGTTTCACCCTTTGCCAAAACAACATTCAATTTCATCGCAGCTAGCTGCTAGCTTCCACTGAACAAGGGAGGGGTATCACGGAAAACCATAAGTAAAAAAAGTAGCCAAACTACCAAATATGAAAAATGCTGCTAGATCATAATATAATAACCGATAATAATAAATAGATAATTACAGATAATCAGATAATGATTTTGATATTTGGTGTACCTGTAAACGAGCTCCGTTAGGAACTATGCTTTATTTAAAATCTAAATAAAGGTCTTTATGAATTTGCATTGATTAGAACATCTCACAGTGAGATTTTATTTTGAAGGTGAAACAATAGTTCAAATTTGTGTAATTTCTTTTCTTCTATACTACAAAGATTTGTTAGTTGAACATCCATAGACTCTATAAAGCCAAAATGACTTCTTCTCTTTTAACCTTGCAGGCATTTTAATATGATGGAGGATAACAGACACTGTGTTCGTCTTATCTTATCACATGTAGCTCATCTTATCTGACCGAACGCACAACTTTTTATTGTTTTATTATTGTAGCATTTTCAGCATGTCTGGTTCTCGCTGCTCCACCAAGTAAAAGTTTTGTTAGCAGAAAAATGTTATCTTAAAACAAAAGTAGATTATGAAATTCAAGGCAGAAATGGGAAAAGATTATGAATTGAAGTTACTCTGGGCAAGGATTTATGAGCTGAGGCAGGAGTGGGGTCAGGCCCTGTAGACCTCGAAGCATCGGTTATTACACACATGGCGCTTTGTGAAGTGAAGGTCAAGATTACAAGGGGATAAAGGATTTAAGTGTATTTTGTGTGGACCGCTTTGCTCCATTGTTGTCTTGGCCCCATTTTCACCTAAACCCTTCGATGCTGTTTTACAAAACCAGCTTGGATTACCACGCTCAGCAATCCGGATTTGTATTTTTCACATCTGAATTATTCTTAAACTCTTTGGAAATCTATCTGAGCAGCTGGTTATTAACAGCAGTCAGATATATTTAGTATGAGGGAGATGATTCGGAGGTGCCGGATTTAATTAAAAGCGTAAATGGGGGGCTAACAAGACTGTCAGCGGTCTGCGTGGGATCGGGGATTCGGTAATTAAGTGTGTTGTCACAGTCGGGTTGAGGCGGGACGGGACGGGACTTTGCAGAGCTGGTGAAACTGATGAGCTTCTCTGTTCTCACCGCACATCTGGAGGACCAGATGTCTTCTCGAGTCAGCCAAGGTTAAACCCTGCGGGATCGTTGCACTGACATACCTCTGGAAAACAAAAACATCAACTCTTTTGGGCCTTGTGAAAACATCCATAAGGACTTTCTTGAGTCGTTTTTCCTTTTTTTTTCTTTTTTTTTTTTTTATAAATAGCAGTTCAATTCCTTTTCTATGTGTCTTAGTGAGAAGTGCACATTTTTTAATAAATAGATCCTTCTTTATGAAGGCATAAAACTGTTTTAGATAGCAAATGCATAATATACTTCAAATGTACAACAAACATAAACATATTTGGAAAGTTTCTAAATGTTTTTTGCATTATCTTTGTGGTTACATTTTCTATATAAAAATATCAATTTTAAAGAAATATATGTTTAAATGTCATTATTTTATTTTTCATTGGTATATTAGATCTTATGACTTCCAGGTAACCATCAAATCCACAGTTTTAGAAGTGAGTATGTTCCAAAAACTGTATGTCTTCTATTTGACCATTTTAGTATAGCTGTATGGTTTGGACGTATTACAGACCTTTGATGGATCTCAAAAGTGGAAACAGCCAGGGAGCTGGGTCACACGACCAAACACTCAGATCATCTCAATATTTAATGTACATTCAGAATGCTAGTAATGAATAGACAACCCAGAAGCAACTTCAGTACGGGTAAGTAAGAATTGAATTATTTATTGAAGGATGATGGTGGTAAACTGGACAGAGCGGTGGATGAAACAACAACCCCATCTCTCTGCTGGAGGAACTGGAGACTGAAATATGAGAGTTTACTGAGAGTAAACGTAGAAGGACTAAGTTGGGTGAATCCAGTTCTAAAAAACATGTGGACAGGATACTGGCAGACTGAGGACAGCGTCTCTCCCAAAGAAGATGGCAGGAGAAGAAAAACGACGTGTTGGTGCAAAATGTCGAAGTGGTGCAAATCTCGCAAATCTTTCTCCTGGATTTTTTTTGTCACAGTTCTATTCCGATATATGGAAGACTCTGTGTCAAATATTCCGACTGGGTACAAATCGCAGTTATTAATTTCTGCTGAAATTGATCAATTTTGAAACAGTTGGAACTCTTGTGTTTTGAAAAAGTTTCTAACAAATGATAGTCCGTGGTTGGTCAAAGTTCAACCTGTTTAACTTTTAACGCACGTTCCAAGGCAGTTTTCTATTTTGATCCCAAAGACTGACTTAATAACAAGCATAGCGATGAGTTGACGTGAGAGTTTTGAATGTGGAAGCGGGAAACGTGTATTTAGGTAGACCTTTCATTAAAAGTGGTTGCCTGAACGCGTGTTTCTGAGCCCAATGTGAATGTAGCATTACAAGAATATGAGGAAATCCGTCTGGTTTGCAGTTGGTGAGACTGTTTTGGCAAAACCCACCCAAAGTAAATCCATCTATCTGTCAAACCCACATCATTCTTTTAGGGGTATTGGTGTTGCTGGAGCCTATCCCATTCACTGTCAGGTGACAAGTCACCAGTCTGTTGCAGAGTCCAAAGGGGAGGAATAAAACTAGGCTTTACCTGGAGAACAATTGTAGATCTATTCTTGACTGCGGGCTTGGGTTGAGGTGTGGTTGAAGACAAGTTGAGAATGTGGGCTTTGGCTGAAGTGTGATAGACAATAGAAATGTCAACATAGTGGACTTGATGTAAACTTACAGGCTGGAACAAACAAACAAATAAACAAAAACAAAAAACCACTACAAACTGGCTCTGAAAGGAAGCTACCAAAGGCATCATATACCCCTTGTGCTATCACTTTATCATTGGGAGTTGGGTCATCTAGACCCCACTAGACAGTGCGCTGAACCTTTTTTCTTCAATGATTTGTGATCTTCACTGGTGTCCATGGATTACATGAAATCCTCTTCATCTTTATCCACCTTTGTCCTGGTAGGGAGAACACGTCAATGTAAAGGTGGGGTCATGGGATAGCACAAGGGTTAAATCATAACTTGGCAGAAAAAACAACAACACAACGTATACCTTCGACACAGAAGAATAGCTGTCAGCCTTTACCACCCTTTAAAAGTCTTACGCCCCCTCTCCCGCCCCCATGAAAAATATTCTAGTTCCAGCTCTGTCATCCATTAGCCCACCTAGCACGAGCACTGCATCATCTACAGACAATTTGGATGCACCATGGGAGTCTACAGAGAAACGCCGCAGGGCGCTCGGCTTGCATGAATTCTCTATGACTGATTCTGTTTAATAGAGTTGTGTTCAGGTGCCGCACAGAGCAGCCCTGTCTTCATCTGTTCACCAAATCCACCCAAATCTGCAGAGAACCTGCTTCTGTACTTTAATTTGGTTTGTGTAGTTTTAAACATTATGCAGGAGTGTCCGTTATTGAAGTTCTTGTGTGGTTACAAAGCATCCTTCCTGAAAATACAGGAACATTCATTTTATAACAGGTAGAGGTGGCATGGCATGAAATGGGTATTTCTACATTATGTGGAACTGATAATTTAGGAGGAAGTGCTAGACATAAAAATGGAGATAATGCTGTTATTTTCTTATTATTTCTTTTCTTTAAATTGCATTTTTAAAATAAAAATATATATAATGCAAATTAATTGGTTGCACATATAGAAAAATCTGATTTTTATGGAAAACACTTTGTATAGTTATTGTTACTGGGATTTGGCTATAGATGAACATTTGGATCACACAACATTGTATCAGTAATTAACTTGATTTTATAGCCTCAAAAATTAGTCAGCTTCATAAATTCCTAGCAGAAGTTTATCTACATCACTGTCTCACTTTTTCACCGATTTTCTTTAGTGCAATTTTAAATGTCTTTTTTTTTTTTTTTTTTTTTACAGCACCCTGTGTTTGGCATCCTGATTGGCTGCAGACGAATGTCAATCAATCTCGTTGGTCCTGGGTCTCCTGCAAAAGAGAGATTTAGTTTGCAAAATGTACATAAATCTTCAATCACGATTAAACTGGACTTATATTTCTGTGAAGATTCGGACTCTGCGAGTTTAAACAAGAGTTTAGATTTCACCTAGCGCAGGTTATTTCTAAGAGCGTAACCCCCACAATAAACAAGGTAATACTGTATATCAAAGAATAGTGATATACAACTTGGTTTCTGCTCTTATAAACTGTATTTTGCATTTTGATCTGTTTTCTCAGCTCAAGTTTACATAAACTTTTGGAGGTCGGACTCCACCATGAATCAATTCATCTTATGCTACGGACCCAGTTCCCCGTTTCCCGTTGTGCTATCCTATGTCCTCACCCTTACATTGACGTGTTCTCCCTACCATGACAAAGGTGGATAAAGGTAAAGAGGATTTCATGTAATTCATGGACACCAGTGAAGATCACAAATCATTGAAGAATAAAGGTTCAGTGCACTGTCTAGGGCCAATACTGTTTAATTTATATATGTTGCCTCTTGGGGAGGTCATCAGGAGACATGGCGTTGACTTTCACAGCTATGCTGATGATACACAGCTTTACATCGCCGTGTCTCCTGGTGACCTTGAACCTATTAACACTCTTTTAAATTGTATTTTAGATATAAAGTCATGGATGGCAGAAAACTTCTTACCGCTCAATCAGGACAAAACTGAAGTTTTAATCATCGGTTCTGAAGACAAGAGAGAGATGATTTTACCACATCTTCATAATTTTAAACCATCTCAGTGTGTGAGAAACCTGGGCGTACTTTTTGACTCTGAGCTGCAATTTTATCCCACACATTAAAAATGTCATTAAGACAGGATTTTACCATCTCAAAAACATTGCCAGAGTCCGCCCGTTCCTCTCTCTTGCCAGCACAGAGGTGCTAATGCATGCTTTTATTTTTAGTCGTTTAGATTATTGTAATGCCCTGCACTCTGGTTTACCCAAAAAGTCTCTTTCAAACTTCTACAGAACACAGCGGCATGAGTTCTGACGAGGACCAGGGGGCGGGAACACATTACACTGGTTTTAAAATCGCTGCATTGGCTCCCTGTGCGTTTCAGGATTGATTTTAAAGTTCTTTTGATGGTTTATAAATGTTTTTATGGTCTTGGGCCTTCTTATTTAAATGATATTATTTTAAAATATGAGTCCTCGCGGACTCTGAGGTCCTCCGGTTCTGGCCTCTTAGTTGTTCCTAAAGTGAGGACAAAAACTTATGGTGAGGCTTCGTTCTGCTATTATGGTCCTCGCCAGTGGAACAGCCTGCCGGAGAACCTCAGGGCCGCAGAGACTGTAGAGGTTTTTAAGAAGAGGCTCAAGACCCACCTTTTTAATTTAGCTTTTAGTTGATTTTAACTGCTAATTTATTCTATTAGTCTTAGTCTATGCTACTTTACGTATTTATTTTAATTTTATCCATCTTATTCTCAATTTTATGTCTTTATATACATCTTATGTTTTTAATTTTAGTATCTTATCATAATTTTAGCCCCAGTGTTTCTTGTGGGGATCTTTTTCTCCAGGGCTTGCCGGCTTGGCCGTTGGCTGTTCCTGCAGTTCTTGCCCTTGCTGGGGCGGCTGGGGTCTAACTTTGCAGCTTCACGGCTGTGAAGTGGACCCCAGTGTTGTCCCGGTTGGGGTGGGCGCTGTGGCGATGCTCCCATGGCCGGGCCGGCTCCTGGTATGAAAGGATTCCCAAATGCCATTTCCTCACAGCAGAGCCAAGCCATACTTGTATGTTTGTTTGCTTATTTATTTATTTATTTATTTACTTACTTACTTATTTATTTATTTAAGCTACATAGTCATCATTCTTTGTACGTGGGGGCCATGGGTCATATGTTTTAACGGAGGGGAGTGGGAAGGGTGAAGGATGGGTTGGGTTTTTACTGTAATTTGTGTGTTCTGTTTTTAATGTAAAAGCGCTTCGAGCTGCACAATATGCATGAGAAGCGCTATTTTATAAATAAAGTTTGATTGATTGATTGATTGATAGTGGGGTCTAGATGACCCAACTCCCAATGTTTAAGTGCCTAGGATAGCACAAGGGTTAATGTCTGTAGAGGTGGCCGCATGACCCTCAAGAGAACTGTAAGACGCACCAGTGCTTCCCTTTAGGTGTGACCGCTTCTTCTCAATGACCCATGCACCAGTAGGGGCCAACCTCTTCATGGCGGCTGTATGCCACTAAGGATGTATTCAGACAGTACACATTTGGTGCGCTTAAAGTGAACCAGAGTTCATTTCCCCTGAAGAACAAATTTTCAGTCTGAATACAGGTCCAAGCCACACTGCATAGGGTTCATTCTGAATTCCTGCCACGACTTTTCTCCAGAGGCAAAGAGAAAAACCAGTAGAAAAATCAAATGTTTTTATATATATAATAGGGGGATCCTTTAGTGAAAAGAGCCAAACCAGAATCATACCCAAAGCTATACAAGATATTTTGTTATTTATCAGTGACTTTGCATTTGTCCTGGTCTTCGGAATATCTATACTGAAGTGCAAGCAAGGCCATGCACTCATTTTCTCCTCTTTTGTGTGTGTGTGTGAAGCCAGAGGAACTCCAAGAGGGGTTGGCGGGAGCTTCTTTGATTGCAGCCCCTCTGCTGGCTCTTGCTGTCAGCCAGCCAGGCTGCAAAGGAAAAGAGAAGACACAAAAACTCGAGGAATGGTGGGGGGTACTTATCCATGACCGGATAAGCACACGAAAGAACAGCTCGCATGCCTTTAGCTTTTATGTCAAAATGAATATAAAAATAATGCATTGTTGTGTGTAAATAAGTGGAAACTAGTAGTCATAAAATATAGTTAGAGCCTGAGGATCTGCAGATGGAGACACCAAAAAAAATGCCACGATCACATCATTGAACAACAACAAATACCAAAAACTTATAAAAAGGACCAAAAGAATGACAATAGTACAAAATTCAGTAAGATATTTGAACTCTGAGCCCCATAATACCCAAATCGCGGCGTGATGCTCAAATCGGGCTGCTGCCGGATCGACAAGCTGCACCAGACGCAACGCCCAAATGAGTGTGTCTGCCCATTGACTTACCATTGAAACTGGCAAGCATTGATGCACAAACCGTCTTTGATGTGCACACAACTTAACCCTTGTGCTATCCCATGACCCCACCCTTACATTGACGTGTTCTCCCTACCATGACAAAGGTGGATAAAGGTGAAAAGGATTTCATGTAATCCATGGACACCAGTGAAGATCACAAATCATTGAAGAAAAAAGATTCAGCGCACTGTCTAGTGGGGTCTAGATGACCCAACTCCCAATGATAAAGTGCCTAGGATAGTACAAGGGTTACGAGGTATGAATGAAGCATATAGCTCGGGTCTTTTGGCAAAAGTAAACCCTGAAGCAGTTCAGTAACAGCAAGAATGCAGACAAACTCAGCAGAACAAGAACTGAACCATTAGAGATAGCAAAACAAAGCAAAAATACCAGGATGCATAAATCCCCCCAAAAAAGGTGAAGGCACTGATTATATACATAAGAAGCCCTTTTTTGGGGCGGCTGTGGTCCAGCGGCAGGGCGGTCGACCCATAATCGTGAGATTTCAGGTTCAATTCCCACCTTGCACGCCCATGTGTTGAAGTGTCCTTGGGCAAGACACTAAACCCCCACCTTGCCTCTGGTGGGAGGTTGGCGCCAGCGTTCGGCAGCGGAGCCGCCATCAGTGTGTGAATGTGTGTGACTGGGTGAATGGGACTGTAAAGCGCCTTGGGCCTTTCATAAGAGGGTAGAAAGTGCTATATAAGTATACGCCATTTACCATTTTTTTTATGGTTGATCCTCATTTCGGCCACTTTTAGCTGACACTGCTAATCAGACATTTGATTAGCAGTATATTTTTGTGTGGAAGAAGCCATTTTAGATATTTTCTAGTCATTTAGAATGAATTTAAGTTAACTTTATTCAAATTGGTGAAGCAGCACAGGTTCACAGTCTGTCATTCTCTACACATAAGGAGACTCTTCAATAACTATGACCCACATTAACGCCTCCAAAATAAAATGTGTATCAGTTCCCAAATGCTGAAGGAATGTTGCAACATGCAGTGATGCAAGGCAGCTGCAATGTAAAACATGTCACTTGCAGCCCTTCTTTTTTTTTATTTCCAAAGCAAAACAATTAATTCGTAGCTTTTATCATTTTAATTTATTCTCTTTGCGCTTTTTTCCAATGCCAAAGGTATCCCAGCATTCCTAAAAAACCAGGCCACAGGAGGAAAGCTGATACAGAGGAGGGCTTTTTTGATTGAGGGAAGTCTCACAGCAAAATCAAAACAAAGAAACGTGGACATATTTCCTGCAGAGAGGCAGTGGTTCAATAGAAATTCACCTTTGAGCTTTTTGGCCCTCCCATCATATTTTCTATGTTACAAATACGATTTTTTCAAAGTGCATTTTTTCATCTGACCCTGGTTCACCATGATTCGAATAATAAAACACACAGAAATGTGATTTTAGACCGAATTTTCTTTATAAATGGCCACTGTCATCAGAAAAATGCTACAAGAACATGTTAAAAACAACAAAAAACACAATTTTCATTGGAGTGGGTCTTTAGTGTAGAAGGAAACCAATTTTTCCCAATGGTTATATTCTTCCAAATTCTTGTTTCTACCACACAAGGAAGTGTTTAGAGCTTAAATTTTTTAATTGTTACTCAGGTTTGAATAGAAACAATGGAAACGTCATGAGGGAAATTAGCAAAAGGAGCTTTTTATTTTAATTAGGCTGCCAATCGTTCCATGCAGGAAAGGCTTGTTTCTTGTTAAAGAATCGTTGTTGGAATGAAAATTGTCTCAATATTTGAAACTTTTCTTAATCAAAACAAAGAACTTATATTAAATCTTCCAAAAGCAGCATTTGTCAGAGAGCTAAGAATGTGCTGATAGCCTCTAGTGTTTTCTGCTTTTTGCATTATTACATATTTTTTTTAACTGTTTCTGTTTTGTTTATTAATCTACATCCATACTCATTTATACTCATATTCATTTTTTTTTTTACTATTGATTCTCCTCAAGCTAGATGTTCGATGACCTCTCAGATGATCACATTTGGATTAAACCAATGGACCAAAGTGGGATTTCAAAATAAAAAGAAAATGCATTTTCAAAAATTCGTTCATTTTGGTCTGTTTGGAGGATTTCTTCAAAAGTGTCCTTCAGCTTTTATGTTTTTGAGGAAAAGTGGACAGCAATCCTATTTAGGTTTGGTTTGCAGGGAGGATAATGCTCTGCAGGTTGTTTAATAGCTGTGTTGGATTAGAAATAATAATAACAGGCAAAGACATATACCTTGAATTGTTAAATTTTAACATTTTTATAGAACTTTAGTATTTCTTCCACCTGCTGGCATCCTTCAGGCATCCTATCCTGCATGTTTCATGTTTTCATTGATTGAAAACTTATGCCATGCCCTTATATTTACCCACTCATGAATGTAAAAAATGCACGTCCACAATGATTTGCTATCAGAAATTAATTAAACGAAATAACGAAGACTGAACCCTTGTGCTATCCTATGACCCCACCCTTGCATTGACGTGTTCTCCCTACCATGACAAAGGTGGATAAAGGTGAAGAGGATTTCATGTAATTCATGGACACCAGTGAAGATCACAAATCATTGAAGAAAAAAGGTTCAGCGCACTGTCTAGTGGGGTCTAGATGACCCAACTCCCAAGGTTAACGTGCCTAGGATAGCACAAGGGGTTGAAGGTTTGTTTCAAAAGGTTTTCTTTGCCTACATGAGTATATTTGGTATAGATAACATCTGTGCTGGAAACATTTTATGTATCACAAAATAAGAGATTCTTGCAACCATTCAATTCTAAATGTTGTGTAAAAAAAAAGTAATGTTGTCGTTCACCTTTTGGCTTATCCCTTTGGGGGTCACCACAGGGTGCTGGATGCCCTTTCTGTTACAACCCTGTATTTTATCCAGGCTGGGGACAGGCACAGGGAGACCCTGACTTGGCCCCCCTTGTGGCAAATTAATCAGGCAGTTATTATTTTGTGAGTTCGCAAGTTATTTCAAGCAACCTATGAATATATGTGTAAGTGTGTGTGTGTATATATATATATATATATATATATATATATATACACATACATACATACATACATACATACATACAAACAGAAGTTGACAAACAAGAGATATAATCTTCAGATGATTAGTCATGATGAGATTGGAAAAAAGTAAAAGAGATACACATATGTATATCAATGAACATCCAGATACAAATATAAATTATGCCATTAGAATTACTCTATGTCATAAATGGACACATGTATGCTTATACATACATTAACTGACACATTGAATCCATTAAATGTGAAGTTTGTCAAAAAAAACAAAACAGTAAAATTAGGTGCTTGAAAATGAGTTTATTGTTTACACCTCAGGGCAAATAAATTTGCCTAAACATAGTTTTTTCAAACATGCAACATTTTTGTTATTTCATGTCAAATTTGAGCCTGAAATTGGTTGAGTTAAAAAATGGGGGCGCTGTCTTTTAATTAGCAGCAGGTGAGAGCGGATTATTCCACTTCTGTGTTCCCACCAATGCCCGGCCTGTTCCATTTCTGAAATGGATTTTCTATTCCCTTGAAGTGGCTCAAGAAAAAACAGTGAGTCTCTTTTTCCTCTTTAACCCCTTAATGCAGGAGAATCATTTGTGTTTTTGCCCACAAGTATCTTCTTAATTAATGTAATTTTGGAGCCAAAGTGCATGCATATTTGCATGCATATTTGAATCAATAGTTGTCAAGGGGTTAATTGTTTAATTCCCTCCCCACTGGAAGACCATTAAGTCTCCCAAGGGTACACGGGCCCCATTTTAAGAAAACTATCACTGAACCCTGGTAAAACGTTTCTCTTCCTGAGGAAATTTCCTAAATTAGTAACCAAATATTTTAGTATCCTTTTTTATGCTTTCAGGCAGTTATAAAGACTCTCCAAGAAGAATGAGGACCCCAAAAAGAAGTTTGTGGATCAATTCAGAAAAGAATCAGAACTGGCGGAATCCTGCAGGGATTTCTGAGGAGAGCCTGGAGAGACACAGGTAGGCTGATAGCAACATACATTATTTGGCAGCTTAGCCTGGGCTGTTTGCATGCACACCAAATATCCACTAAATCTGACTTTTAGTGTCATCTGAAGACCCCACCTTTATCCAGCAGTAGCTAGGATAGGCTCCAGCAACTCTGTGACCCCCAAAACGGATTAAACGGGTTTGGACGATAGACGTATAAACTGGATAATTCTATTGTCTCTGTCTAATGGCAGAAATTATCTGATAATGAGAAATCAGATTATAATTTGGTGATTTTATGCTGGCATCTATCCGATTATTTTGTATCTTAGTTGTATATTTTTTATATTGGTAACCAAAATACTTTTATTAAGAACTTTTTATGGCAGAGCCGGTTAGATTCATGTTTCTGACATATCATCCATTTTATAGTTCAAGCACCAAATTTGGCATGGATGTATCCTAGGATCCTGTCTTTTGGAAAAGCATGTTAGCCACAAAAAAAATACAAGATGGTGACCATTTGCAAACATTCACTAAATATTTATGAAGGTTTTCAATTTCTATTTGCCCCAGGCTCAAAGATATGGGCTATTCATGCACAAAATGCAAACCTTAAATGTAAGGGGTACCTACAGAATCCCATTTATGTATTTAATATATATATATAGATGGGATGAATGTAGGATAAAACAATCTTTATATATATATATATATATAATAAATAAATAAATTTAATGCACTCAAAGCTAAATTTAAAACACAGAAATATAAATATTTTTTGTGGAAATATCACAAGTTTGGAAAGTATGGAAATATGGTCACAATCTTGTTTTAAAAAAAAAAAAACTGCTGTCATCATGGAAACAGATGATCCAAAACAGAGAAGCTTTTCTCAGAGAGTCAAAGCTGGAGCTGGAGGATTTGAGTGTGCAGTCCCAGACTGGTGAGCGTGAAGCTGGCGAGCAGAGCAGGAGATGGATGAAACAATAAAAGCAAATTCCAAATGTAAAAAAGTTACCAACCATAACTCAGCACTTTATCCATTATGGTTAGTTAGTTAGGTTAGTTACGAGGCTTAAATGCAGCTCCTGAGTACAGAAAAGCCTGTGTGTGTGTACTTTCATCAACTTATAAAATGTTTTATTCTTGACTAAAATTTCAACTTCATGAGGCATTTTCTGGCAGAAACCTCCTCCTCCAGTGAACTGCTCGCTATCACACTTACCAATTCCCTCCTTGCGGCAAAGGATCATCTGTAGAGACTTTCTGATTAATCGTGTCCCAATAACATCATTATGTTAGCATGCATGCAGTTACACAGTCTGTCAGCAACGAACAAAGAAATCACTGATCAGGGGCTCTAGCAAAAAGTAGGCGGTACTTTCAAACAGTCAGAATGAGAACCAGGAATTGCTCGTGATGTGGTTGTGTTTTTTGAGAGGAGCCTCAAGGGATTTGTATCTATCCTAAGCCTTATTCCCATGCACCTATATGATGTTTGACTCGTATGGATGCTGCAGGTCTTTGGATTGTCGAGGCCCATAGGGGGTCGTAGAGAGGAGTGGCAGCACCTTAAAGGGAGCACAGGTGTGTCATACGCCACCACCTTGATGCCCAGTTCCACTTTAGAGCGATCACTCATCGTATTGCATCGATTGTATCGCAGTCGTGCAGTCTAGTTCATACCAAAGGCTGATTTCCACTGGTTTGTCTGACGCAAAAAAATAATAAATAGAATGTTCATTGATCAATCAGAATGTTTACATCGCCTCCGTCACGTCTGCGTCTCACATCTGTCCCTGCTTTATGGAGGAGTTCTATTTCCAGTCCTTTGACGTGTCCATGCGGCAGCAAAAAGCTGGAGAAACGGGAAACACAGCTTTACTTTACTTTAAAAATTGATTTGTATTTTTTAGAATAATACTTTATCAAATGTCATTTTACACTCAATGTGACATGTCCACATGATAACGCACGTTAACACTGCAAATAAGTCTGCCGACTTGTTCGTGCATGTACCCCTGATATATATAGCTTGTGTTGCGTATATGGCGCTTAAACCGCGAAGGGGGTCTAAGGGCAGGGATGCCAGTATAGCTTAGTCAGTTTGTTAGTTCATTTTAGTATTTTCCTATCGAACTCTTTGTATTTGTGATCCTTTTGAGTTCATGTTTTACTTTGAAGCCCACCGAGATGACTGTTGTGATTTTGGGCTAACAAATAAAATGGAATTGAATTGAATTGAAACACTTTAAAATGATGTAATTGACACATGAATTTTGGACCAGATTTGGCTTTTATACTGATTTAAGTGTTCTTTGTGTGGTTTATCTGCACTTCTTTTATGGTTTTAAATGTGGTTCATTTGTTATACATCTGTGAAAGTCTTACAGGTTTGCCTATTTTTCGCCAACAGCGAGCCCATGACCAGTTTTGACTAAGGTTTTATTTTGAAATCTGTTTTAGGATTGTCATTATAAAAACACCTGTAACTTTGAGTTCGTTTTAATGTTAAAAACTGCATGTATATTTGTTGTGTGTGAAAAATGTTACATCGTATTTTCAAAGTTACACTACATTTATATTTAAAGTTTAAAAAAAGGCTCTTAAAACATTTCTTGGATTTTCACAATACAATATATTACTATTTTACTTCTGGGATTTGTTTTTTGTGTAAATTTAGGCATAATGTGCTAATACAGTATGACAAAAAAAGTTGTCGTCCAAAAAGTGAAATCAAACACGATAAAATAAATCATTCTTAAGGTGAAAAAATAAAGGTAAACACAAAAACTACCAATGATGCCCTGGACTCCTGAGGGTTTGTAAAGAAGCTTTTATTTTCAAGGGGTGTAAGAAATCAAACAAGACTCATCTTAAGATTGTTTGCCAGCACCTTGGGCGTCAGTACAGATAAATGGAAAACAAAGATCTGTAGATTCATGAGAGGAACTATGCCTTCGAGCGTCTTTGAGAATAGAGTAGACTGCACTTTTATTGTGAAGGTTAGAGAATTGTGTAGAAAACCTCTTATGAAAAATCTAGAGTGGATGCTTCTAATATTGAGCCTTTTTGCACATATTTGTTCCACTCGAATCTAGTTTTTCTACAGGCAATCACATTTGTCGACTGTTTTTTGTTTTAAAAAAAAAAAAAGAATGAGATTAGTTAAAGTCGGCCCCTTGACCTGCCCAAAGAGGTTTGGCGTCTTTATATATTTATCAACAGCATTTACTAGCAGAGAGAGACTGGAGTTGCAACATCAGGGAAAGACTTTTATTACCCGTGGGTCTTTTGTGTGTCTGGCTGTCCACTGCAAAGCAAAGAGAAAGCTTTCTATTGATTGTCTCCAGGAGGGGAAAGTGATTTGGAGGGTCGCAAACAAAGACGACTTTCTCCAAGCCGGGCGCTAATGGCGTGAAGGAAACCACTTGGAAGCCAAGATCAGTTGGTCTGTTTTGTTTGTCCTTTTTGGTCAAACTTTGGTCTGTGCATCCATCCGCGCACACTGACAGGACAAACACCTATTCTGTGCACGCTTGCTCAGGTGAACTGTGTCCACATTTATTGCCTTGTAGCACGTCACACAGAATTAACTGACTGAATAACTTAAGCTCTCGCTGCGTTAATTAAAACACCCTGCAGTGATGGGGCAGCCACGGCGAGACTGTATTTAATTTCCATGCGGACGCTTTGTCGCCACAAATGATGTTCTGAGAACTACACATGTCCAAATATCCAGAGTGGTTTGGATGGAGAGCTTTTCCTAAAATGTGTTAATTAGCTTTAAATGTCAGAAATAATAATAATAGATTTTAACCTTAGAGGTATCACTGCAGACTCACTTTTTAATGGCATTCTGCCCAAAAGTATTTCAGTGCTATTTCTTTAAAAGTATGCAAACTTAAAAGTAAAAAGTAAAATCAGGATTTGATTTTACTTAAAAATAAAGAAAGGATGAGAGGTTCTGCCGGTTTGGCATCCTTCCCAGCAGTGCTTACATCAGTGAATAAGGTGCTAAGGTTATCTGCGTGATGTAAAATAATAGCTTCCACCTCTGAGTGCAAGCATCGCTATGTGTCGGATGTCGTTGCAGGTTTCACGCCGCTGCACCTGAAACCTACAACGATGGATGGCGCTGAACGTGGGGAAACACCAAATTGGTCCAAGGATTGTGAGGCATTACCCCAACTGGGGACTGTGACTGAACATTACATTTCGCCATTTGGGGTCAGTTTAGCTGGAGCCCCGGTCAGGAAACCTGGTTGTTTCTATTGAGGCGATTATTTACTGTGATCAGGCGCCACGCCGCCATCATGTTCGCAAAGTCATTTATTCGTAGGCGGGTTGTCCTCGAAATCCATGTTCATGACAGAGTGATGGAAGGCTGTGGAAGGACCTTTAGCAATCCACAAAACCGCTAATTTATGAGCTATCAATGACGCACCGCCATTTTTCTTTTGTCTTGTCTTCAAAGACCTAGTCTAAAGAAAATCGTTGTTGTATTTGTGTTCATATCATGTTCTTGTGGCATTTTTCCGACGATTGAGGACAAACATAAAGAAAAGGAAGCTTAAAAGGACATTTCTGGGTATTTCGTTATTCAAATCATTGTGAATCAGTAGCAGACGCAAACATGCAGTTAAAAAAAAACTGTATTTGTAAAACATAGGCTGGGTGGGGAAAAGGTCCCTGCTCCACTTTGCAATAGAGAGGGGAAGAGGGGCGGGGTGGCTCCATGCCAACAGCTAAAAGATGAATTTCTAGTAAACTACTGCCACTCTGTAGAAACCATGTCTTAGGAAACGACAAGATTTTGGCTAAAACCAGCATAATTACAAGACCATTTAAGTAAAATAAAAATTAGATTAAAAGAGGATCTGAGTGGGTCTTCAGCAGCAATGGCTAAATAGTTGTTGCAATGTGTGTCTGGGTATCATATTCATGCAGGTTTGAATGAGATGCATGAAACTTTTTTGCATCCAAATGACCAGAGGATGCTGGAAACCATGCCGATTCGTGACAACCTCCATGCAAACCCTGTAATATGCCCCATGAGGATGTTTATCTGTCTAAACTCTCATTGACATTTCCTCTGAGGTGGCTCATCCACCGCTCCTAATTCTGTTTGAGAAATCACAACCTGTCGGGCCGTCTTACATAAAGGGCTTTTAAATAGTGAAATGCATCCTCTCATTAAAACCCTGACACCCTTCTTTCTGCGTCCAAACTTGAAGTACGGCCACATTGATTTTCTAAAAGAGCTCGCTCATGGGGCGAGTACACTTCCATAGTGCTTTTTGATGGAGGTGTACATTAAAACGGGTGATTAAGCAGAAACTGACTGTCCTCCCATCTGAAATATATGTTGAGGAGCTACAGTATATGCTGCGTAAGCGCCTATCGCAGCATTGTCATCACCATCCATTCCACCGTTCCAACAAAACGGTGCCTAACTCTGCACTTCACTGTGTCTTTGCACTGAAGACAATTTAAGGACAATTTGATGACAATTTAAAGAGGAAAAGTGTAAAAAAATACCCACATTTTCCAAAAGTTAAACACAGAATATAATATTTAGTCATAGATGTACATTATTTCCATCTATTTTAAATAGATTTTATAAATGAGGGATTACTTTTAATATTTGACCAAATTTTGCTATTAATTAAAAACACAAAGAATACTTATTTGTAGTAAAACTGTCTTTTAAAAAAAACAACTACCGTTTAATTAATTTTAATCAAATTTCAAACACACTAAAAGGTCATTTTTCATGCGACAATAAAGTCAAATTGACTATTGGTGTCTTAGCTTTACCTAAAAGAGAAAAATATTTATTTAAAAACATTTCCACAAAAAATCATCTAACAAGCAATAATAATAGTAATTAATTAATAATTAGTTGTGTTTATATAATTATTTTTGTCATGTCTTTTTCATTGAGACCCCTGAGGATTTACAATATTTTCTGACAATTTGGCTCTCCACGTTAGTCCACACTGTTAAGGTTTGATAAAATTAAAGGTTTGGAATCACACTTTTTTGTCTCAAAATAAGATTAATTTTTTAGTGAGAGTGTCTAGTTTTGTTTAGACCCCAATACACACTTACTTTTTTTAAATTAATTCACAGCCAACGGCAGAGGTTGTAGACAGACACATAAGTAACAGTATCATCAACAACGTTGAACCTTGAAGCGCTTCCTGCTCCTAAAAAGTCCTTTGGATGGAGGATGGGCGGGTGGGATGAGGATGTGTGGCTGTAGGAGAAGCCAACAGATACACTATACTTTATATTGTATCTATTTCATTAAAAAAAACTACACATAAAGACATACCATGTTTTTCAAACTAACTACAGAGCCTCCGCTTGATGGAATGTCGGAGCATTATGGGTATTGTAGTCAGCAGCCTGGTGGAGATGTAGTGAGCTGAAATCACGAGAATGTTGTTTTGTATTTCATGTGTTCCAACTGAACAACGTGGAGAGTTATTGTCAGTAAAGTTTGACTTCTCTGTTTTGTTGAACTTTCTGCAAAATGAAAAGTGGGAAACACGAAGAACAACATAGTTCACTAGAGAAAGTTCTCATCAGCTCTGACCAATCACTGCCTCTTAACCCCCTCTAGGCATTCTGGGTAGTGTATTCATACCACATTATCTGACGATTTTGTTTAATTTAATGCACCTTTTCATCTGGTGTGCCTTTTGGACCAAAAAATAACTTATTCTTTGCAGTATTTCCAGTGTGTACATTTCACACTTTGTCTAAATAGTACTCATCATTCATTTGGCAAAACCTCCAAAATACAAAACAACACAGTTATTTCATATCTTGCCTCAAAAAAATAAACATTATAGACACTTCCTATATTGAATCCTTCTAGAGTATATCCCTCCAACAGTCACACTCTGGATTCATCTACACATCGCTATTGACCTGTGTTTGTGTTACATGAAACTTGATTTCAGTTTTAAAGTACAATCTCCCACTCGATCCTGGAGAGAGGCGCAATCAGGCAAACGTGACGACTGCTGGCGTGGGCGCCACACAATCAGCTTGGTCATGCTTTTGATCTGACTCATCCTCCTCTGTGGGTTACTCGCACTCCCTGTCACTCTGGGGGTTGCTGTTCATCACCTTTTCGCTCACTGTCTCGTGATTCCCATTCGTTATCCATCTGTTTCAGGAAAAAAAACCCCAAAGGCTTCTATCACTATTTTTAGGGATATTTCTCACACCAGAAGCTGGTGAAACTTTTTTTTTTAACTCCATCCTTTTCAGGGTCACATGGTTGCTGGAGCCTATCCTAGCTACTCTTGGGGAAAAGTAGGTTACAGCCTGGACAAGTCACCAGTCCATTGCAGGCCCACTCACTTACACACATGCACACTTAGTGACAATTTAGAGTCACCATGATGCATGTTTTTGGAGTATGGAGTAAACCATAGCGCCAAGAGAAAATCCAAACAGGAAGAACCCAGCTGGGACTCGACCTAGGGCCTTTCCTGTTGTGAGACGAGAGCGCCAACCACTGTTCCACCATGCAGCCTGTGCAGCAACTAACTCAACAATATTGGGAATACATTTCATGGCAGACTGTGTTTGTAAGCCTCAAAAATTGCATTGGCAGAATTAGCAAAACCTAAAAAAGAAATGACAAAAATGTAATTACATTGAGTCAATGCTGACGGTGTGTGTGTGTGTGTGTGTGTGTGTGTGTGTGAGTATGATTGAGGCTGTCCTGGGCCATAGAGGAAGGGATTGCCTATTTGTTGCATCACTGGTTCAGCAGTCGCAGATGTGGGTTGGGGGCTCAGCGTCCAAACTTTTTTGGGAACAAATAATGGATTTTTGACAAAGTGCCTGGAAAAACTGGGGGCAAATAGGCATCCGGATGGAGAGCTTGTTTACAAATGGGATCAAGGAATGTTCCCTTTATAACCGGTAAAAGAAAAACTTTAATTGACGATTCAAATACTATGAGAATCCCAAAAATACGGGCTAAACGGCCTGAGGAGGAGTGTGGATACAAGCAGTGTATCTCTCTGGAAAGCAGCCAGCCTTCATCCAGGCTACAGCTGCAGAAAATCTCATATAGACGACTTCATCATTTCTGCCCAGTGACCTTTCTGGCATCTTTTTTTTTTCGTTCTCCTTCTCCTGGAAGCAAAAACTCCAACTATACTGGACATCCTTTTCTAGAGTGTCTGCCAGCCCCACCAAGCTCGATTTTATTTATCCCTTATTACATAGCCTCTCCTCCTCATCCACCCGCCCATCCTCCATCCAAAGGACTTTTTAGGAGCAGGAATGGCTTCAAGGTTAAACTGTGTTGAGTTGTGGCGGCTGCCGCCAGACTCTTTTGGCCGCAGCGCAAATCACCTTTCATCCCTGAACACCAGGCTGCAGGTGTTAAGTGGAACTCAACACATCCCTGCAATGAATGAAACTATTTTACTTATTTCCTTTCTCTTAGATTCTGGATTAGGTAAAAGGATATTGGTAGCCGCACTGGCAGATCTAGCACACTTTGCAAAAGCCGTCATTAAAATCAAAATGCTGCAATCCTGAAAAAATCTTCTAGCAAGATTTAGAGTTTATTCTGCTGGTTGGCAGCAGCAACATTTCTCTGTTGGTCGTTTCTTATAACACCGACTCTTTTTAAATTGGTCGTCCTACTCTTATTCTACTCTGTAAAACCTGCCCCCCCCCACACACACACACCTCTGTTTCTGTACCCCCACTTTATCTTTTTCACCACACGACTG
Organism: Oryzias curvinotus; assembly: GCA_023969325.1. Taxonomy (NCBI): domain Eukaryota; kingdom Metazoa; phylum Chordata; class Actinopteri; order Beloniformes; family Adrianichthyidae; genus Oryzias; species Oryzias curvinotus. Next base: position 9,914,967 of record CM043728.1, read on the forward strand.
ATTTTAGTTTCTGCCACTTTTGCGGAAAATTCTTCCTCCTCCTCCCAAATATTGAACATTTTTAACACACGATCATTATCTATCTTTGTCCTTATGTGGCGCATTCCTGTAGTTTTTACTTCCTGGTCTTGTCTCAATTCTGATTTTCTTTTTGTTCACCTTTCAAAACGAATTGAAATGCGTCAAACAGAGCAGGTGTATAACCTTCAACATTTATTACATTGTAAATATTTAGTTCAAAATAAAAGTAAACATTTAAATAACATAAATCAACTCAAAACATCTATTTATTCTCTGGATGGTGACAAAATGTTCTCTCCTGGACATAATGTTCTTGATGCATGAACATTCTGAACTTTGACCTCAATGATTTTTAAAGTAGTTCTTCTGTCTCAACATGGGAAATGCCACACTTCCGTCTGTCTGTGGCCCAGTTTGACGGCTTGCTGTGTATATAGGAAAAATATCACAACGTTCAGAAAGGGAGCGATCAGATTTTCCCTTTTGACACCACTGCCTCCCATCTCTGGTTTTAAAAATCCTTCCTGTTTTAATTCCAAGGATAAGGTTTTTCTCTAAGGGGATCGGCGTTGAGTCATAGATGTTCAAATGGACCAGAGGGTTCTTGACTTCAGGACATGGGATCCTCACAGGACTGAGCAGTGACGATGAAACTTTCTATTACTATTCAGAGAAATACACATCTCCATTATGTCTAATCCTACTTTCACGTTCTTCATCGGAGGCAGCCATCAACCGTCTTTGTCAGAGGTGGGAGTAGATCAATCTACTCGACGTGGGGGGGCGTGGGATAACCTTGAGACCGACACACACAGTTATGCTCGGCGAGAAGGCCACGCAGTCGGCTGAGGACACAGAGGCTTGAGTTATGGCCCCGGTAGGGAGGAAGAGGATGAGGCTGGGTGGAAATGAGTTACACGCTTCCACTCCGCCGACCACCCCTCTTTCCCATGCATGCTCGTTTTCATCTCTAAATGACTGTGTTGGCTCTCAGCACTAAATCAGAATGTGAGTGTGGAGGATTTTTGAAATCCAAGACGAATCTTTTTCTGTGCTTTTAAAGTCCCACTCCGATCATCTTTTGATCAATTTTCAAAGCGTTCTCAGTGGACTTTTAACTATGATTATGCTGTTTTTAGCTAAAATCAAAAACTGTAGTTTCTGCAGAGCGGCAGTAGTTCATTAGAAATTTGCCTCTGAGTTGTGGGTGATATTGTTGCCACTGGGCAACTCCACCCCCCTTACCCTCCCCGTATGTGCGAGACTGGAGCTTGTAGCCCACCCAGTGTTTTTTCTACGTCACTAATATGATCTTTTTAAAACTGAAAATTTTCCTCTCAAATATGCAATTTTTAGCTTAATGTTCTTTGTACATGTCCTCCATCAGATAAATGCAACATGTTAAAGGGCCTATATCATGCTATCTTTAAGCCTTTCAGAGTAACCTATATCCATGTATATGATAATACATTACCTTTGACACACCAAAAAACGATTTTTTATTATGAAATATGTTATTTTCGCAGCTCATTTTCCTACCTCGATCTTTGGGGCGCCACTTTTCTGTTCCTTGTGGGTGCCATCCATTACATAACGATTCATAACAAGCCCACGAAAACAAACAACATCCAAATTTTTGCAAAGATAGATGTGCATTTGTGCACATAAAAGGAAACCGTTTAGCCCAGGGGTGGGCAAACTACGGCCCGCAGGCTGGATTCGGCCCACTGAACAATATCAGAGACCCATGTTTTTTTTTATCTGGCCACACGATGAAGATGTGACATTTTATTCCATCCTTCTGAGTCTGTTTTCCCGATCTGAAACCCTTTAAAAATCTCTGTCAAATAGAACAAAAGACAGTCTTCCCTTTCCACGTCGCAGTTCATCTTTCCCGGTTTAGCTAATTCTTTTAGAGAAATTATGCTGCTTTTTTTAAACGGCGCACCCTGTTCTGTGTCCTGATTGGCTGGAGACCTTGTCAATCAATCTCTGTGCCGTGTCTCCTCTACAGAAACGCGGAGCTCTTGAAATCTACAGAAATCTTTGCTTGATAAGATCTTTGTTTTGATTCCAAGATCCTAATTTCTATGAAGGTTTGAGAATTTAAGCAAGAGAAAAGGGTGAAAATGTTCTTGTCTGTCTGAGAAAAGTGTATTTAGGCAGTGAGGAGTTTTCCTGCCATAATAGCATAAACATCTGTAATCAGACTCCGTGGATTTCCCCGATCACGGTTATTTTTAGAACGTAACTCCTGCAATAAACGAGGGAACTCTGTACTGGTGAAAAGGTCTTCTTCATTCCCTTTCGGCTTATTCCCATCAGGGGTCGCCACAGCGGAGCATCCTCATTTCCGAGGACGAGTCGCATGGTTAATTTGGCAATGTTTTACACTGGATGCCCTTCCTGACGCAACTCTCTCGAACAATCCGGGCTTGGAACCGGCACACCAAAGTAGAGAAGGGAACAGGAGCAAAACAGGGAGCAGTCCGGATTCGAATCCTGGTTTCATGGACAGAAGGCGCCGCAAACCAGCACGGGCTAATCCGGCTCCTACTGGTGAAAAGGTAACGCTGATATATGCTTAACTGCAGCAGAAGACAGAAATTTTCTTTTTTCATTATCACTGGATGAGAAACAGACGTGGAGGACACAGCACAGCTGCACAAACTGTGAGACGTGTGAGGAGCCGCAACTCTCAGATAGTCCACTAGTTATTTATTCATTTATTTATTTATTTTTAAATAAAGTATATTTTTCCTGAATTTTTGTCTATAAAAATCACCGAGAGTGTTATTTTGGTCATTGTTTTATTTCATAAATAATGTTATTTATTTTACTAAAAGGATCATAAATCAATGAGACTTTATTCAAATAGCACTTTACAACTCATTGAAGGTACCAAAGGGCTTCACAATGAAAAAGAGATCTAAAATGGGAACAAAAGGTTTAAACTAAAACTCTATTTTCTGTTTTAGAATATTATTTTCAATCTAAGTGTTTTCATCTACATTCTATGTTATATCATTCTCATTCCATGCATCTGCTCCTGGTCCGACCCTTCTATCGAATTTTAGAACCCGATGTGGCCCGCCAGTTAAAATAATTGCCCGCCACTGGTTTAGCCCATCATTAGCTCTGTGGAGAAAGTGGGTGTGAGTGTTGCGCAGACTCCTCCTGGAAGGGGCTGTTCTTCACTTCAAACGTTTTTCTTCGCTCGTTTTCGGGGATTGTGAGGGGCTGGTGCTCAGAGTGCAGGTTTTTAGAGAAACACTCAGAAATACTTGAATGGATCAAAATACCACTGTGGGGTTGTTTTTTGTAAGCTTAAAGAGTTAATTTTGGATCGTATAGACCCTTTAAAAACACCAAAAACATAATTTGTCGTCACAGTTGGTCTTTAAAGTTAGTTTGACTTTCATTTTTACAAGTTTACTTTTGGCAACAGTAATTAACAGTGGTCAAAAAGAATAAAAAATAAAACAAATATAATACATAAAAAAACAGCGGCCAAATATGATCCTATGGGTCCTTCTGGGGTTAAGGAAAGCTGAGATGGTGACTTAACATTAAAAAGAATTGATGGTGTGTGGCACTGGTGTAAAAGTTAACTGATGAAGGAAAAGACTTTAACCATTTCACAGCAGAGATGTTGCCGGCGACACCTAAGTCATGGCTTTTCACCGACAACACACAGAAATATCCAGAAGAAATCAAGATAAACCTTAAATAAGGTATAAAATTTTGCTCTACATAAAAATATACTGTCAAAATTATACAAATATGAACATGCTGCAGACCAAATCAAACAAAGCCTGGAAAAAAGAATAATTAAAAACAACAAATCAATATCAATGATAACATAAATATAATTTTTAGGTCTTATAAAAAAAAACATTAAAAACCAAATTGTAAAACTCATCACTGGGATTACTCCAAAAATAATTGGCATTTTCCTAATTTTGTGCAACACCAACAGTAAAAATCCTTCAAAAAACCTCAATAAATTCATAAACAAATTATCTAGTGTTTATTTACTATGTCAAAAACCGAACCTGTTTTCCTGCCTGCATTACCTGCTGTCTTTATGTCACACTGGTTACTAAGATGGTGAAGAACTTTTATATTACATATATAAGATATTTACATTATCTTAAAACTAGATGTGGATTTTACTTAAATGTTTATGCTCATATTAGATTTGTTTTTAAAGTGATGTACTGTATTACTGAGTTTAATGTAGCGTAACCGAATGCTCTGTAGGATGGGGTGCACATGCATATTTGCAACATGACGGGGGGGCCGCAGGATGGGGCTGGCTGGCCTTGAGGACCGGCTGGAGACTGGTGCCAGCCACAGGATGAAGCTAACTGACCTTCACAACCTGTTGGAGCCAGATATCAGAAAAACAACTCCTTCTTCGTTAAAGCAGCCTGTTGAGTTCCGGTGAGCAACCCCCCCCTGAAGTCACGTTCACACATTCCAGGAAAGACGCACCCTCCAGACGCAGCAAAGGAATGGGCAGGCAGGAGCAAAGGGCATTAAAAAAACTCAGCGATTGAGAAGCCCCCTTTTGTTTTCGCCCCTGGACTTCACAGCATCAGCCATGTGTCTCTCCGTGCAGCTGTGAAGCCTCAGCGAAGCCCAGAGCTCTGTATTACTTTTGTTGATTTATTTGGCGAATGGAATTATTGCTTGGCTGTAATAAATAACAACTCAGAGACAACGTTGGTTTGGAAATCCGTTTATTCTGATCTATCTGCTTTTTTGGGATTTTTTGTAGGTTCAGGAGGATTGAATTACCTACAATAGGCATATGAAAAAAGATCTTTTTATATGGAAAATGAAGACATTGAGCCTGGGTCCTTCACCTGCATTTCAGCACAAAGCTGCCATTACTACTCAAAAATACTTTGGAATTACTTTAATTGCACAAAGATTGACAGTAATTTAAAGGACAACACTATAGCTAAAGCTTGGGTGATAACGGGTATTTAAAAAATCACAACTATTTCATGTTTCTGTTTTATTTTAATGGATTTTTCTGCAGTTTTTGCTCACTGGCTTCCATTGTTTGCAAACTAATAAGCTCCGATTTCTCCACCAGATTTCCTCATGTCATACAAAATGAGGTAATAAAGCATCTGGATCAAAGGTGGCTCTACTTTTGACAGTCAATCTTCTTTTTACAATTTTTTGTTTTGTTTTTTTTAGATTCTGTCTGCTCTACTGAGTCTAAATATTCCATCTCAAGTTTATGGTGCAGAATTTCTGACTTTTATGAAAGCTCATTAGAAACATGAAAATGAGTGTGCTTATAGGCTGCCCTCACATCGTGAAGATTCAGAGGGAATGCTAAATAAGGTAATTAGGCTTGGCAAAGGGCTGCTGAGTGCAATCATTTCACAAGAGAGCTCATATTTTAAAATAGCTAAATTAGCAGATAATGAGTCTCACACACTTGGCAGCTGTCATTTGCAAAAGTATGCAACTGGTTTGTAAATAAATAACATTTTCTGCCTTTTTTTTTTTTTTATCCTCCACTGGACTGAAATGAATGTTAGCTAGCGGCTCGACATTAACGCGCTTGCAGGATTCGCGGGTGCCTTGCGTCATCAGATTTGAGCGGCCTCCTTTCACTCAACTTTTGTGAGTCATGCGGTGAAACGGACAGATGCACCTTCAGAGGCAATGTGGGATGACGGAGGAGAAACTGTCCTGAGTCATTCTCCCTCGCCAAAGAGTTGATGGGCATTTCTAAAAAAAAAAAAAAAAAAAATTGTTTAAAAGAGAGCGTCAATCACCGGACAAAAAGCAACATGCAGACTGGTCGCCACGGCAACTCTCCATCAGAAATTCCTCCAGGAACAGCAGTTGAGATCCTGTGTGATTAAGCATGTGTTTTAGTCATCATGAGCTCTCTGCTTAACAACACGAGGAGGGAAATGAAAGAAAAAAAAAATGAGGCGAGGTGTGGAGTGAAAACAGTGTGCATGAACTCCAAGATTTTTTTTGGACTCGATTAGGAGAAAATGTGAAGAAGAAGCAGAATATTTTTACTTCAGTCCAATAGAAATGGAAGTACGTGGGAGAAATGAAAAGCAAAGAAATGAAAGAAAAACACGACAAGCCCTGCAGCTGCACGACAATTTAATAGACAGTCCGACCCTTGCAAGCAAATAGGAAAGTGCAGTTCAAACAGAAGGCTTTGTGTATTACCTCATATACTCAAGGTACTTTGAATATTATGTTCTGCTGAATTGCTGAGTTGTTGCATTCGGGCAAAAAAAAAAAAAAAAAAGAACGAAAGAAAATATGTCTCCATAAAAATGGCTAGAAAGCTTTTAGCAAAAGAACTGGCATTATTGGCCCATTGTGAAAAGTCTTTTCTGTAGAGGTTAGAGGTCAAAGCAAGTAAATCAAGCCTGCATTTTCATTCAAACTGCTCTCTTGGTTTTTATTTCCCTTCCTCTTTGGCTGAGCTACAAGTGTTATAGTCTCACTAATAAAATGTGTGTATTCAGACCATGTATTTACTCTGCGGTAAAAAACACAGCCACAACACGGCATGAAACTTCGCCCACATTTACTATAGAAGAAACATACTGAGACATTATAGTGTGCTGCTTCACAGGTGGGTTGCAGCAGCAGGCTACCTTCATGTTGAAGCATCTATAAAGTAGCCCATTGCACAAGCAGGGAGAGGCTTCTTTGTCTTTTATTTTTTTACTGTTCACTAGCGCATTTCTGCCACCTGGCTTGGTGAGAAATATCAAAATGGTACAAACCTCCTGAATTTTGCTCCAGGCCTTTTGTCGGGCACAACTAACAACTAATTTCTCCTCCATGGTCAATTTTCAAATGGTAGGCACTTCTGAGAATCCGTGCATCCACTATGAAGTTAGAGTCCCTGATTGGTCAAAGTTCGACCAAGTTTAACTTTCAATGGCCATAGGGCTCATTGTTCATAGGGCTTGAAAACGGTCGTAAAAGCTTGTGTAGCTACACGTTTTTAACACAAACGCCCAAAATGCGCATTGACCCGTTTTTACGTAGACTTTTCATTGGAAGTGGTCGCTTGAACATGCGTTGCCGTGGAGAATGTGAACGCACCATTAGAAAAACTGAGCAAAAGAGTTAGCTGGGGGCTCAGCAGCAGGTTCCGGGTATTGCGGTGCAATATCTTAAGAGTTCTAATATCTAAACTAATCAGGAACTCTGCTTTGGTTCATGACATGTTGATGACATTGTCAATGGGTGGAATCCAAATCCAACAAGGAGGGGAATCTGAGCATTCTGCCGCTAAACTTTATGATATTTTTATTATTTCTATTGAGACAATAATAAAAAGTCACTCTGTTTTTTATGCTTACTTTCATTTTTTTCCTCCTCTGACTAATGAAGGACAGCACAACTGGTTCAAAGAGAGACGGATTTATTGTTATTCAGACGCAGCTATTGCAGTAGATGGTAACCCTCATATATATGTGTGTTGGTATACTGTCTATATATATATATATATATATATATATATATATATATATATATATAAAACCTGTGACATTACTTTCCTCTACTTACCGTTGCCAAACATACTTTCATCTCCTGGCAGGCCTTGCCTCCTCCTCTATCATTCATCCGAGTTTGTACTCTCCGTCCCTGGCACCCATCAGTCCCTCTCTCCCGCTTCTTCACAGCCAGAAGGCCTTGTGTTCGATAATAACATATCAATCTCTAATGTACTCCAGTCGTGACTCATCCACAGATGGCTTGGAAAAGTCCACTTTTTCTCCACCTCCTGTGACCCAGTTACCAATGAAGAAAGGTCCAAGGCGGTTTGACTGTCGTTTTCTTGTGATTTAGATTCTGGGGAGCATCGCGCCAGCGTTGCAGGCAATTTTTCAACTCTAATTTAAACCTGTAACAGCAGATATGATCAAATGTAATGCCCTGAATAACTAACATAAATTCCCAAGGACTTATTTTCTTGTTATAGTCGCCAATTTACATTACCATCCATGACTAAATGACTATACATTCATTAGAACTAAAATTATTAGCTTCTTTGAGGGGGAAAAAAAACCTGTTTTTGTTGTTGTTGTCATACTTACCTTTTCTAGTCCTTCGTGTCTACCCTTAGTCTTGTTCATTTGCATATTTTGAGTTTAAAAGCCTCTTCTGCCCTGTGCCAGTCTTATCTAACATCTCTCAGACAAGAAGTGAAAGTTTCTGTCTTTGCTCTCTAGATATTACTTTCATCTGTAGCCCTCAAGCCGGCTTTGAGTTGGAGAAAAAAGTTTGTTAGAAAAAGGGTTCTAAAAAAGAAAGTAAGGAATTTAAGGGTTCAGTCTGGGGAACTCTGATCCAACATACAAGGGACCCTAAAAATGTTCCAAAAGAAGAAAAAAGGCGAACATCTTAAGTTACTTTTGACCTACTTTGAAGTTTCTTTACCTGGCTGTCAGAGGGACTGTTGGCAGTTTGTCGTGACATCTTGCAGAGAATCCCGAGATCTGCAGTAATTAGCGATGACATTGTTTAGAATCATTGTGTTTTCGGTTTTTTTAGGTGTCAGAAGACTCACACATAAGAAAGCTGGCAGAGATCCAGCAGAGCCACAGTCAAACAGACATGTTCACACAACGATGTAATAAGATGTAATTAGCCTCAAAGTGGAGCAAGCATCACGTTGCGCTCCAACCTTAAAGGAGAAAGACGTGAAGCCGATTGACGGTCCGATGCAGGAGGGATCTGGTTCAAAACAGACGCTCGCCTCTACGCGGGCGGGAAATATAGGTCAAGATCACATTTACGCTGTTGTGTTTCTTCTCCAAGCGTTCAAATTATGACTCCCACTCTCCCATCTCGACTGCTTTGTAGCCAAGGGGATGAATCAGGCAGGAAAAAAAAAACAATAAATACAAATTATTTTCAATTCAAAATAAGACGAAAAAAGTTTAGACGATGAAGTACTGGAAAAAGGCATGATGGGTAGTGTTCAAATCATGAAAAAACTGCTTTGCTCGACTTAACCCTACAAGAATTAAAAGAAAAGTAAAATGTTTTTTAAATTAAATTGTTTTTAAAACCATTTGATTAAATCCTTAAAAAACGTTGCAATATTCTGTAAGATATAAATAGTACCAATTACGATGATGATTTAGATGATTTAGTGCATTTTTCTTTAAAACGATGTTAGTATAAAGGCCCTGTCACACAGCCATTCCCTACATTTTGCGCATATTGCTCAGATGAAAAATTGGTCATACATGAAAAAAAGTGAGAAAAGTTGTGGTCTTTATGTGAAATTTTCACAGATGTATCATGAATGAACCACGTTTAAACCACAGAAAAAATACACATATGGACACGTAAATCAACGTAGAGCATGAACCGTGCATGATTATTGCACTGTTTCTGTGCAATTCATTGGGAATTAGTTTGTAAATTATGTAATTTTAACGCGATATGTGAGCTGTGGACGCAATATAAAAGTGATGCATCAACTGTACATGTGTGAAAGGTCCATTAAGCTGCGTTCACACTGAACGTGATTCGCACGACAGTAGGCGGCATGACCAGAATTACAATATTTAAACTTTGAAGAGGTTCCTACACCTCGTCAACCAATCAGGGATTCGACTTATGGCATGTGATGTTTTCAGTGTTTCAATCAGCATGTAGAATACACATCCAATATGGTGAATTGGTCCTATAGTTGTCTTGAACTTCCATCCGTTTCTTAACCCCCTGTATCCTTTTCAAGGGATACATTTTTGTTGAGCTCTTCAAAATAAATAAACCTGATCTCTCAACATCCCCTGTGACTTCCATGCATTGTAAATAAGACACACACAGACACCGCTCCATGTAGCGATTATGAAAAAAACATTAGCTGGTAGCTCCTCCCACACACGGCCAGGGCAGCTAACTTGCCACGCAGCGCAAAAGGGGTGGCCGACACGAATTTGGGGCGGGAATCAAGTTCGGAGTGAACGCAGACTTATGTGGAACAGTCGTGGAAAGTCACAAATTTGCGTTTGCATCTCGCAAAAATCACGCATAAAATGTACACGATGATTGCGTATAAGCTATAAAATATGCGTAAACTGATAAAATATGCGTAAACTGCATCATTCCTAACCAACCAAAAATTTGAAATAGTTACAAACCGTATTTAAGTTAAGACACATTGACAGACATCTGTCCACAACGATGAATGATGAACATCGATCATGCGTGTATCTCAAAACACCAAAATTTCATACTATAAAAATGCCACTTCAAAATTAGTGGCTGTCTAACAGGGCCTTAAAAAAATTGACAAATGTTTAGGAAAAAAAAGCAACTCATTTACCCACCGTACTGAATTTGATCCACATATTTTTAACCCAGTGTAAATGCTTTTTAAAGCATTACTGTTTAATAAATGTTGTTTCCTTTGAGCAAGTAGTCATTAAAAAATGAAAAACAATAGATAATAGACGAGTTATCCTCACCATAAAGTTTTGAAAATTTCCTTAACTTTTTCCCGCCAAAAGTAGCATGGAGGTAGCCATTTTGAAATGAGCAGGAAAAGCCCTTTTACTGCCCCTAGTGGACTGAAAATCCACCAATTTGTAAACAATGGGTTTTTAATGACATATTTGACCATGCTAATGAGATAGTGTCTTAAATATGATATAAATAAAGGGTTAAATATTTCCATAAAATTGCAGATTTATTTGTCCACTCAGCTTGCTAGCAGCCCAGAACCAGATGCAGAATGGAAGAAGGGAGCAAATGAGGAGGTGTGAGGAGAAAGATAGATTGAGGCAGGGGAGGTCATGCTGCAGTCTACTGGCTCCTTTCCGAGGGCAGCGTAGCTTCCAGGGGACAAACAAAACTCTGATCTCTGATAAATCCAATACAGTTTTCTGTCTGTGCAAGGCTTCAAAAGAGGTGACACACAGACAGGAGAAAGCAAAAACGAAGCGGGGATGGGGGTTTCTGTTGCTGTGCAGAAGCCCCTGACCTGCAGGAAGCCATGTGAAGCCATGTGTGACGTTCATAACACCGAGGGCAGGATCACCTCCAGGTTTTCTCACATCGTCAGGTTTTTTTTTACTTCTTGTTTTCCTTTGTCCTACCTCAATCCATTTGTCTGTCTGGGCTCCTTTTCTTTTTTTACGCTTAAATGAACACCTCTTCTCTCTTGTCCCTTAGTTTAACATGCATGAGCAGCCACACGGTCACGGCTCCACGTTTGGCCACTTTTCCACTAAACGTATTCGCCCGCTCTCTGGCTCCTTGCTCTGCTTTTATGCACCGTCTTGTTAAAAATGTGTTGTTTTTCCTATTCCAAGACACTAATAAAGAAAGAACCACCGCTGCCACCAGCGGACATTAATAATTTACACAACTGCCAATGCGGCAATAGAATGGAAATTAAACAGGTTTTTTTGTTGCTTGTTCTGGAGCAGGAAGCTTAAAGCGTGTGCTGTGTGGAGGGGAGGTTAAAATATTTACACTACAGTCACATGGGTCTGTGAACCACACATTTGTGGCAACATACGTAGTTGAAGAAAAAAAACTGTTGTTTTCTAGGACATAGTTTCTGCAGAGCGGCAGGAGTTCATTAGAAATTTGCCTCTGAGTTATGAGTGGAAACGTTGGTGCACTTCCTGCTGCTCTTTGTTGACACTCTTCAAGTAGCTTATAGCCCGAACACAACAATATCAGTGCAACAAAATGACAAACACGTACATGGATGTAGTCGGCTACAAGCTGAATGGAACGAGCAGGGGCTTGTGGCCCCGCCCAGTTCATTTTCTACATCACAACTACTAAGCCTGCACAATAAAAATTGAAAAATTAATGTCATCCCAATATTAGTCTGTGCGATGCACTTATCGCACAAGTCATTATAAACAGCTATTAATAGTCAACCTTAAATGTTCATGCACACGCTAAAAACAGTATTGTAGCAGCTTGAAGTATTTAATAAATCAAATACAGCGTTTTACACATTATTTTAGATTCAAACTAAATTTATTTCAAACAGGGAAAGCAAAACATGTTTAACAATACAAAAGAATCACTACATTCATCATCTTTAATGCTTAGGAAATAAAAAAAAAAGTCTACCTTGGACTGAACTCCAAAATAATACATGCTTGAATTAGGGATAGGCAGAAGCCAATGCTTATTTAAGCCTATGTCTTTATCTACTTTTTACATATGAATCGATAATATCCCACACGTTCTCTTATTCCACAATCAACATTTCAAAGTCAATAATTGAATATTTTATAGTTTTTAATCATCCATCTTAGAATTTAAGAATAACTTCTCTTTGAGTTTGACAGTAAATTGTTTAATGTCCGTGCACTGCTTGACCAATCAGATGGAGCCTTCTATGTAGACATGGGTCATTTTAATTTAACCCCTAAGTACTCAGATTAATTGAACCTTAAAATGAAAATTAAAACCTCTCTGATGTTTTTCTGTTGAGCTACGTTTCCACCATCTTCAGCAACGCGATGATCCAGCGACCATTTTCAATGAAAAAAGTCTATGAAAACGTACGTAAATGGGAGTTTGGAGCTTCCGTATTGAAGACTTTTGGTTTTAAGTAAAGAAATTGACGTTTTTACTTCCGATTTCAGGCTCCATGGCAAAGCATACAAAATGCATTGGTGATGGCGTCCCTTTCAATTCACGGAATGGACAACCGTTTGAAAATTGACCATAAAGGAAATATAAATATATGCAGTTTGTGCCCGGCTAGCAGTATATGATATAAATATCGGAATAAAGCTGTGAAAGATTTGCAACATTTGTGCCACTTTGAAGAAACTCCTCCCTGCTTGTCCAGTGTGAACACCATGGGCTAAAAGTGTGTTCAAGAATGCACATTTTGTGTCACATGCCCGATGTGTCTGTAGCTTTTTACCGGCTAGCTAATGTAAGCTAGCCGGTAACATTCATATTTTAGACAAATCATACATTTTGTGGTACGAGCACCAAATTTGGCATGGATGTTCCTTGACATCCCATCGTTAGCCACAAGAAAAATCCAAAAAGGGCCGCCTTTGTAAAGACGGCGCCCATTCATTCAATTGTTGCAAAAATATTCAATGTTTGCTATCCCCAGTCTCAACAATATGGGCTGTCAATGAACAAAACGTAGCCTTTAAACTTGAGGGGGAACTAAAAAATACTATGATGTATTGTATGTATATTATGTATATATTCTAAAATCTTGGATTTTCTCGTGGCTAACGTTCTTTTCTGAAAGAAGGGATCCCAGAGTACATCCTTGCCAAAATTGGTGCTTGTACCAAAAAATCCATGATAATTTTAATAACCAGCTTTACAAAAAGTTAGGCTGACTTTACATAAAACAGTAGCAGTGAAATGGAAATGATGCATTCGTTGTTTTATGTTTTGCAATTGTGATTTCTAATATCACATATAGCAAGTATTCCTCTTATCAAGCAGCCCTAACAACACAATCTTGTTTAAACAGCATATGTCGTCTGCTCCTGATTCACAAAGATTTGAATAAAGAAATACTTAAAAATGCAATTTTGAGCTTGATTTTTTTATACATGTCCTCCATCATCAGAAAAATGCCATAGGAATGTGTTAAAAAAATATTACGAATGCTGGAAGATCAAATGAGCTTGTGAATGGAAGAAGTGCAGATGAGTGGCTTCCTGCGTGTTTCCTCTAAGCTGTTTTCCTGTGAAGCTTTTGAAGCTTCAAAAGGCCTTGTGTTCACCCCTTTCCCTTTACAATGGGGTGGCACATGCCCACAGGCAGAGTCACCGTGCTTCTAGCATAAGAAGGGATGGAGGCTCGAGTTTGACGGCTTGGAGAAAAGGGGTCCTGCTTGCAACAAGCAGAGGAAGACAGCACCATGCCAGGGTTGGAGGTAGGGGTAGAATCCAGGCATCCCTCACCTCTTCTCTTCTGTCGAGTCTACTTGGGGAAAAATCTCCTGCTGAGAAGCAATGCGGCTCCAGCACCATCAGCAAAACCAGTCAAGAGCAAATCCCTGCAGGGAGAGAAAAAAAACAGGGACTTCTTGCGTTGTTGCTGTGTATCTGGTTTCACCTTACCATCATCTCCCATCATACCCCCACCCCTCGCTTAAACGATGAAAATAAACACAGCAGTTTCGATGCATTACAAAGCACAACACGCGGGGTAATTTGTCAGAATCGAGTTGACCAGATGGCATTTACTGTGAACGTGTTGATCAGAGTTAATTTGAGCCCGGTAAGTGTTCATGGCAGATTGCCTCCACAGGAAGAGCTAAATTAATCACATGCGGGAAATTCGCACCTCCCGACTGTCTCAACCACTTCCTGTCTTTAGACAAATCTGAATGGAAGCAAAACAGACACCCCACTTTCCTCCAGCCAGGCGTGGCATGCTATACAATTTGACACGTCCGTCCACGTATTTGAAAGAGTCGATGATGGAACACTGATGGTATTTTGAGCTGACCTGGCACTTTTGATTTACGCTGACAAGATGGTGCAAACCTGTGACCTCCAGGTGTAAATTTTATGCTCAAAGGTTGATTTAGTCACTTGTGGTTGTGTTAGACTAATAAGGAGCAAATCAATCTGTTTACATGAACTCAAACAGGTTATAGTCAGTACTAGTTTATCCATCCATCTTCTTCTGCTCATCCGGGACCGGGTCGCAGGGGCAGCAGTATAAGCAAACATGCCCAGACTTCCCTCTCCCCGGCCACTTCCTCTTGCTCCTCTGGGAGGACCCCAAAGGGTTTCCAGGACAGCCAAGAGACATAGTCTCTCCAGTGTGTCCTGAGTCTTCCCCAGGGCCTCTGCCCAGTGCGACATGCCCAGAACATCTCCCCAGGGAGGCATCCTGAAGGCATCCAGACCAGATGCCCACACCACCTTAACTGGCTCTTCTTGATGTGGAGGAGCAGAGGCTCTACTCCAAATTCTCTGCGAGTGATTGAGCTTCTTCTACTATCACTAAGGGCCCGCCCAACCACCCTACGGTGGAAGCTCATTTCAGTGGCTTGTATTCGGAACCTCGTTCTTTTTGTCCTGACCCAGAGTTCATGACCATTGGGGAATACCGGAACGATGATCGACCGGTAAAACCCACTGGTACAGCGACCGCATGACGGTGCACCCCTTGCCAATCCGCCTGTCAATCTACCACTCCAATCTTTCCTTAGTTGTGAACAAGAACCCAGATACTTAAACTCCTCCACCTGGGGCAGGAGCACTCCACCCACCCAGAGAGGAGAAACTACCAAGAACCATGGCCTCAGACTTAGCATACTGACCCTCAACCCAGCTGCTTCTCGATGAAGCCAACAGGACATCATCTGAAAAGAACAGAGAGGAAATCATGTGGTCCCCAAACCAGACCTCCAAAAAATTCTGTCCATAAAGATTAGAAACAGAACTGGTGATAAAGGCCACCCCTGCCAGAGTCCAACATGCACCAGAAACAGGTCTGTACTAGTTTACATTTACTACAATTACCCAATTGGCTTGTCCAAACTTGTCCAAAATGTTGTGCTATGTTTTATATTTTAGGCATTGGTTTCGTGATAATGTATGTTTTTTGAGTGTGTGGCTTCGCAACAGATGGGCAAACTATTCAGGGTGTACTCCACCTTTGCCAAACAGTAGCTAGGATAGGCTCCAGCAACCCCACAACTCCTAGAGGGATTAAGCGGGTTTGGAAGATAAATGGATGATTTAAAGATTACTCAACTAGTAATTAAAAAAAGAGTCAAATATACAGTTTTAAGATTTTCTGGGGAGGTTTATAGCTCTTATCTGGCTTGGCAACAGCTTGGTAACCTCTGGGAGAACAGTGAAGTGGTAGTTGGGGCCAATGACATCTTGGCGTCCTTGCTGGTACTACACTTCCAGCCCGCACCTAGAACAATCTGAAGTTATTGGATGAATAAATGGATAGACTCACAGCTAAATCTGCAAAATTTTTCTAAGATGTAGGGCTATGTTTTAACTGTTGTATTGTATTTGGGTCAAATAACCCATTTTCACATTTTGACCCAAACACAATATAAGGGTAAAAATGAGGGTCCTGTTTATGATATAACTTTGTTGTAATAGGAAGTAATTTTACAATCATGTTTTGGCCTTTATGGCATTTTTTTAGAGCAAATTTGACAGGTTTGTGTCCATTCATGTCATCCTGACCATTGACTGTATATGAGAACTGGACTGAGTACCCCTCCCCCCTCGTGTTCCAAAGAGGAAGTACCTGCTGGTTCCAAGAGGCCACAATCTCATAAACTTCTCTTGAGAAATAAACAGCTGTTATTCAGTCATACTGTTTGTCAGAATAACCATTCTTGCTCAGATACCTTATTTTAACATGTTCTTGATCATTTCCATTTTTTCATATTTTTTTTCTTTATTGCAAGTTATTTAAGCTATGAACTGACCAATCAGATGCCTTAATAAAAGTAACAATATGTTTGACTGACAGTTTCAAGTGGTAGGGGTGTGGCCTTCCAACAAGTTCACTCCTGATTGGTGGTTGGCATAGAAATGTCAACTCAGCTGACTTGGACCATCTGGCTCCAACAAGGTGGCGTCCGTATCGTGAAAAAATGGCGACTGAGTTGACTTAGTTTGGTTGGAGCCTGAAGATAACAACTTTCAATGGGTGAAGTCACACTCACTTAGTCCAGTACTCATATACATTAAATGATCCTGACACATTCTTCTTCATAACTTTAGTTTTGCCAATATGAAAAAAAAAATGATATTTTTTATAACATATGTGTTTGACAGGTGTAAAACATTAACCAAAAGCTTAAAAAAAGTCAGCATACTCTCAAATTTCTTTCTCCCTCCCATGGTTGCCGTATGGAATGGTTCCCCCCTCTCTCGGTTTTATTTGCACCTTAGACATGTAGGGCCCTTGGTAGGGGGGGTGCTTGGACATCACTGCCAACAAGCAGCAGATGTCCTCCTAGCACCCTACCCGCCAATTTTAACCACACCTTAGACATTTAGGGACCCTTGGTGGGGAGGGGACATTACTGTGAGTAATCAGGGAATGTCCTCTCTGTGCCCTACCCACCAATTTTAACTGCACCCCCCTAGTACACACACCTTTTACTTCTCATAATATACATTCAAACACAAACACACACACATGCACACATACACACTTACGAACACACGCACACACATTATACAAGGAAGGTGGGTCCAAGGTCCATCTGTCCCCTACCCCATCCCTGGTGGGGAGTACTGGGCCCTTGGCAGAGGCGGCCGTGTCCCCTGGGTGCCGGTTTCCTGGGCCCTTTGAGATTTGTATTACACTTGAACCTTACCGTAATGACAAACATCCAGTAAAGTTGTTGCTTTAGGCTGCTTCATGGTTCTCCCCCCCTTCCCCCCTCCTATTATCACCCTCCTATCCCACCTCCTCTCTAACATCCCTCTCTCTTCTTCCCTCCTTTCCTTTTCCGTCCGGTCCAGCACCAAAGATTTTCAAACATGATGGAATTTAATAAAGTTTGGCCTCAACTACAAAAGGGGTTTACTCAGACATTCCTCTGGTTTGTCATAGATTCATAACCCCTGTTGTTAAAGCAAAATATGTCCAACACAAGAGGCCTTCAGCTCTCATATGTTTGCCCAGCTGTTGGACAGGACAAGTTAAAAAAAAAAAAAAAAAAAAAACATTTTCTTTCATAACTGTTATTTTTGCATCGAGATGCCACAAAGTAGGTGTGTATAATGGTATAGGCCAATTTAATTACCAACCTCTGGTTGGATCATAGGAATCAAAATAGATTAATTTATTAAGCAGGTGAATTGTTACACCCCTAATAATCACCAGAGAGTGACATTTTGGTAAATGTCTACATTAGAAATTTCCAGTGAATGTTGTGTAAAGTTTAGTTTTAGTTGCTTTCCACTCCCACGCATGGGAACACATTAGTGCAGACAACCTATCCCCATTCCTTTCTTGTTCCTTTCAGCTGAGGTAGTTTCATTCAACATCCTGAGACTCATCTGTAAATATTTGCTCTTAAGAAATGTATGATTCAAGTCGTAACAGCAAAACTATGGAAGACAAACCCCACGTTGTGTGATCTGGAGCTGCTGGGACACGAGTTGAAGATGTCTGCTAAAGGGAAGTGGAAAACACAGGGTTAAAGCAGATATAATGTGGCACAAGCACAGTCATTATGTTTTAAACCGACAGCTCAGTATTCAGTGTGTTCACCGAGTAAGCTGTTTGTAGGCTGACTTCACACTTAATATTTCATCTGGTTTAAATGGCTCTCTCCAGTTATTTTAATTGAGCCGTGTCAGCCACAAAGAAAAAACCTTCTGTATAATTATGTTTTTTGTGCTCTATTAAAGCCAAACTGTTAACTTTTCTGCTCTCTTCCACTTTGTGTAACATTCTGGGTGATACCTGCCTCGTTTTTTCCCTTCCCTCAGGTTTTTTTTGGCCTTGCCCTCTGTTGTCAGTTGTGCAGACAATAATACAGACTTGGCTTCATTTCATAATTCATTTAGAGGAAAGCAGGGATCTGGCCTTTTGTTCACCCCCCCTTCCCTTTACAATGGGGTGGCAGCTGCCCACAGGCAGAGTCACCGTGCCTCTATCATCTCACTCTCGCACACCAACACACGCCGCACCGCATGCCTTCTCATAAAAATGGTGGTGGTGACAGCGTGGACTCCTATGTGTGAATATGAGACGATGCACGATTCTACAGAGGTAGCACTTTTTCTTCCAGTGGAGGTCATAACGATTAAAAAACATGTTTACATAAGACGTACGCCTACAGTCTGGATGAAAAATGTGTGCAGCGAGACTGTGATTAGCATCGAGAACATGTCCAAGAATTAAATCATTGAAGGAGTTTGAGGAAATTCTGTATCTATCCAGGTGGGTCTCCCTAAGTTCGAACATCAACAGGCAGTTAAATCATTACAAGAAGTCTTAAGCCTCAGTCACATGCACCTGTTTGGGCTCGGCAGGTTTTTGGGTTGTCCCGGCACCATGGAGGGTCCTTAAAATGACCGGCCACATCTTAGCGTCAGAAGTCAGGGCTTTTCCACCTCTGGTCATCAATTTCTGGATGCCACACGCCTGACTTTCATGTGCAATCACTCATCGTATACTTAAGCACTTCACTGAGCCTCACTCAGCGCGAAGTATTGTTTGGACCACTTTGCCTGCATTACCAAGCGTTCAATCTTCTGATTTCCTGACCCTGTTTTGTCTGCCGCCTGGATCCTGACTACTCCAGTCTCTTCTGATGCTCCCATGCTCCCATGTTATTGACCCCCTGCCTGACCCTGATTTAGCTTTGTAGACTTTTAGCTGAGCTAAGAAACCTTCTGCAGTTGGAACCAGCCATCCGCCTGCTTTGACTACAGTCACAAATCCCAAAGCACAACCTAAATGCAAGTTTTTCATCAAATTCGGCGTGGGGCCCCGGAGGTTTTAAGACAACGTTAGAATTTTACAGCAAATGGACGATTTTCTTTTACAGTGGTCAGTGGCCGTCCGAGCACATTTGGAGTTCACGTGGTGGCAGTGCAGTTACAAGGTCCCCACAATCATCTGATGATCGGCTGATTTCAGACTGCCACCCTCCTGCCCCTGTCCCACTCCCACCGTCCTATTATTAGAAATCGTGCAACAGAGGATTTTATTGGTTGGGTTCTCGAAATTTGTCAAGTTGTTTTGTCCACTGCCCCAGACTGGTCAAAGCCTAGGAATCAAAACAAACAAATTTGTATATATCCTTTTTCATACTTCATAACACAAAGAACTAGAAAACATTTAGTGTATTTAATTATATTAGTGATACTATGATGTCAACTGTGAAATCTTTACAGAATTCAAATTTTTGGACTTCTGGGCTGAATCCGAATTGCTTCCCTACTCCTCTGGCTCCTCCCTATTGCTACAGCTGTAGGGGCATTTGAAGCCATAGGGGTGTCGAAACATTTTTTGACTTGGGGCTGGCTATCTCTCCGCCAGTGGGTAGAAACGATTGATTGATTGATCAGTTGACACGGGTGTGCTCTGAGGCATAGACTTTACATTTCAATGTAAGTATTGACTTTCTGTTTTCGCATGACTTTTTAAAGCTATAAAACTGATGTTACGTATTTTCTGAGTGCTGGCAGCTACGGGGTAAAGTAGATGACTGGCGACTATTGATAATATCATTGAGCGGGAGTAACAACCGAATTTGAAAACAATATTTTTTCCATGTCTCCCCACTTAAAGAGATAAATGTAGGGACAAGGAGAAGCTGGAGGGAAGCAATTCCAATTTAGAATTTCAATGAGCCAGATCTAAAAGAAAAATAAGACAAATAAAAATGGACCTGTATTTTTTTTGGCCAAGAAGTCTTTTAGTTGTGCACCATGGCAGACTTAAAGCCAGCAAAAAGTGTCTTTTAATTGGAACATTTTCATTTTCTTTTTCTCCCTTTAAATGACAATGGCTCTTGCATGCAGAGCTACACATTTTCCATCGCTGGTGGGATTAAAGACTCCAATATCACATCAAAATGTCCCTAAACCAGCCTGACAGTGAGATCTTAGCACCCCACTGGGATGTTTTTGTCTTTGAAGGAAGAAATGAGGCTGGGTAGAGGCTTGGCGCTGACAACAAACATAACAACCTGAAAAAAAAGTGAAAACAGTGTGATATTCTAGGCGAGCTTCTCCAAATCTATTTGAACACCCACTAACACACCTTCAGGCTAGCTCATCCATAGCCAGATCAGGTCCTGAGCTCAATCCATTACCTGCTGCTTGGAAGGGATGGTGGCAGATTCCCTGTGTTGAAGATGCCAACACTGAAGAGAAAGTGAGGGTTGTGGGGACACGGAGAGTTGGAGGCATAAACAAAAGATGAACCTAGGTGTAGCAAATCGCAGCAAGAGACCCTTGCGGAGCGAAAAAGGCTGGAAGTGAGACGGCAACAAAACGGATAAATCAATTGTGCAACCCTGGAAGACAACAGACGTTCATAGGTACATTAGAAAACAACAGAAGTGATTGGAATCTGATTTTTTTTTACATGTACGATGTCAAATAAGGTGCAAATGTGTTTGATACAGAGACATTACGTTTAGAATTTTTTATAACTAATAATGAAATAATTTTACCAATAAAATCCTTTAACATTGGGGATGTCACCGGTGATGCTTAAGTAAAAGACGCTCTTTGACATACTGCAACTCCTCCACTGTTTACATGATCAACATAATGTGCGACACATTACTAACGTAAAGTATTCCATAACAGCATGAAGCTATTTGTCTCCGCTTCAGAATCCACTGGAATTATGTTGACGCTACAGAACACCAGGCATGTGACGCAGCCGCGTTTCTTTCACAACTCTAATCCAATACGAGAAAGACTTGATGGTGTAGAATTCCATGATTTATTTTCACACAGTTGGCACTTCCGTGAACTAAAAAGGACGCCGTCTATACATCACTACCTAATACAAGTTCCTCATTGGTCGAAATTCAACTGATTTAACTTTCGATGTGTGTTTAATGGACGCAATTTTTTTACGCAGAGCCCGAGAACGTCAACCAACCTAACATTGAAGCTCCTTATTGGCTAAACACACCTGATCCAGGTAATCAGCAGCAAATAAGGCAGGGTTTCTGGAAAACTAGCAGGAGGGGCCGGCCCCTCGAGGCCTGGATTTGGGGACCCCTGGCCTATATCATGCAAAATCAACTTTTTGAGCTTTTAAGTGTAGTATAATGTTCATTCTTCACAAAAAAAAAACACAACCCCAAACCAGTATTTGATCCAATAAACACATTTCTGAGTATTCCTCTGAAAACCAGCTCTCTGAGCTCTAGCCCCCCCCAATCCAAGAAAACGAGTGGGTCCTTACATTGTGACGTTTCAAAGTGAGGAACAGCCCCTTCCAGGAAGAGGCTAACACTTACTTTTATGCGCAATATACACATCCATCTTGGCAAAAGTTCGGATGTTGTTTGTTTTTGTGGACCAGACGCAGACACGCTGCTCTGGCCGGCTCTCTGCTGACGTCATGAAAACCTGTGCCTCTAGTCAAGTCATCAAATTAACTGCGAAAACTCATAATTCATTAAAAAATCGTGTATGGATATACTTTACTCTATAAAGGCCCGTACACACCGGGACGAATATTCGCCAGGCGTTATTCGCCAGCATTTTTCGCCACGTCTTTTGTGTTCACATCCAGGCGATTTTCGCTGACGATGAGCCGACTGAACATGCCATTTCATTCCCTGACATTAGATGGTGCTGTACACAAGGTGGTCGCTTTTCACTCAGAAGAAGAGAGCCAGTATTTACGCGCTTGTCAGAAGAACATGGTGAGTTTTATCGACTGGTACAAGAGCTGAAAATGTTTAATGAGCGTTTTCGGGGATATTTTAGAATGTCCGTCATTATTTCTTTGCGGCAGTGTATCTGCTACTTGGCGTCTATCTTCTTTGCTGGTATGTGTGCTCAGAAAGGCAGTGTTGTGTTTGAGCGCCCCCAAGTTGTGTTTTACTGTAACTTCAGAAGCTCCAGACACGTGTGCTAAAGCGCCATTCTCATTGGTCGAATAGATTTCGACGCGAGGCGTCAAAAAAAAAAAAATGAACCCGAGGCGTTTTTTTTTTGGACGCTTTGACGCGTGGCGTTTTTTCGCGTCGGTGTGCACACTCTCATTTGTGCCCTTTGTTTAGTCACGAGGCGAATTTCCCGGCGAAATTCGTCCCGGTGTGTACGGGCCTTTAGGCTTAAGAAAAGCATGATGTAGACCCTTTAAAAATGTGCGTAAACTAATTAACAGGAGAGTTTTGAACGCACCTTTACTTTGGGAGTGGACGCGTGTTGCCAAGGGTGGTGTGAACGGAGCTTTAGGGTATTAGTAAGAATGTCAGGATTGGTGTAAAAGTGTGACACAGTGACACATCCTCTGACCATCTGAAATTATTCTTTGTTGAGCAAAATCAGTCACATACCCAGTGGCGATAGCACAGGCGCTCCGGCGTTCCCCACCTTTCATCCGTTTGGCCATGTGTCTGCTAATTATAGGAAGCAGTGACTTGCCGCTGTGCAAAGTAGATGGATTTCAAATGTAAACCAAAATAAAGGGGAAACCACAGCTGCAGTTGACTTGATGGAGGCTTCCCCTACCCACCTTCCTGAGGGGAAACTTCTTAAGAACAAGACAAATGCCAGCATTAGCCCGAACTGACACAAATGTCTTACAGCGACGCAAGCGGAAGAGGGGAATTCTTTCTTTTTTGGTCCTTCTCTCACTCTTTTCCCTCTCTTTGAGCTTCCATCCTCTTTCTCTTTTTCCTCTCTGAGCTCTCAGATCCCTTCCCCTCGACTGCCCATGTCACATGGAATTATGGCCACACTCACCAGTGGATGATTTTGTCACAGAAAGACGCCGGGGAAAAACCCTCATCGACAGAGCACAGAGGCTCTGATTATTTTCATGGGATATTTTTGGATATATTCTTAGTGAAACTAAAAGAAACAGGTTTTGTGTAAAAAGCTAGAGTTTTAACCATATTTTAAAAAAAATAAAATAAAATAAAAACGTTTTGTACCTTAATTTTACAAAAAATGCCCAACTCAATGGTAAAACACTACAAACAAACAAAATCAGTATAAAGAGTTATTACATAAGGCAATTTCATTATATAACATTTCATTGCATAAGCATCTTTAGAACTTCTTTTTTTTCTTTCAGTGGCTGAAAGAAATTGAGGTTGCCTTTGTTGTACATTTTCCCCTGATGCATTCTGGTCGGCCTGTGAAGGGCGTAGAGGATTTTCCTAAAGACCCATTGTTTAACACACTCCGGTGGGACACCATATTTTTTTTAAAGCATGGTGTTTGCCGAACAAGATGGAGTCAAATTCTCCTTTTTTGTTGCATTTTCTTTGTAGGTGCCTTGAATGGAATCCCCGGTGTGGCGCCCAGCTCAATGTCGGGATTTGTTTGGCTTCAGAAGCCGTTAGTTGCAGTTGTTCAAATTGCTCTGCTTTTGTCATTTGTATTTTTGTGTCTTTGAAGCTCTGATTGTGTTCTTTCAGTTAATTGCTTGCACCTGGTAACTCCTGCACCTGACCCCCGTTTAATCCTTCCGTCAGTCAGTAAACGGTGACTCGGTTTTCAGCTTCTCTTTGCCACAATCCTGATCATGTTTTTAGTTAAGTTTAGTCCTGTGGGGGATTCCAAAAAGCAGGTTATGCTAGTTACCACGGTATGTTTGAGTTACCACGGTATGTTTGAGGATAAGGAAGTTGATAACCTCAGCTTTCTGTTCCAAAAATGGAGGTATGTTTCAGGGTATGTCAAGTTGCCATGGCAACTCATGCTCTGAACATAACCTAGTCTGGAGCAGGTTTAGCTGAAGGTTAGTTTGTTTTCAGAGAGGTGAAGCAGCATGGCGTGTCCATTTGAAGATTTAGTGGATGAAGAAGCTCAGATGATACTTTTTCCACCGTGACAGAGTGATATAACCAGGTATGGAACTTTGCTTCAGTTAAGATAAATCATTTTTATGAGTTCAGTCAACCTAAAAATAACACGTAGTTATCAGACAGTTATTTTACTTTCATTCAAGTAAATTCAATTAAGTAGGTGTAACTTTGGTGCTGCTGTTAGATTGGCACCTAGGGTTGGGTACCGTGCCCCGGTATTGAACCAGCCCCGGGGCCGCATTCTTCAAGACCGCAGTATCGTTAAGATCTGACCTTAACGGTTCTGCTATCGGTACTGGAGAAGTTACTTTTTTTTTTTTTTTTTTTTTTTTTTTGTGTCCCACAAAATATAAACGTTATCTGCCATATTTAACTCACCAAGTCAGTCAATTTTGCGTTAATTATAGATGATGATATTAATTTCGGTATTCTCGTTGAAGAGGAGAGCTCTGTCTGTCTATTTGTGTGCACGGGGGGCGGGACTGACAGCACGCGCCCCCCGCGCACACTCACAAGACAAGGCAGCGCACACACAGTCAGTGGTGATCTTGTAGGGGACACGTGAGCGCCCTAGACTAAGAACTAATGTTTCTGCGTAAAAATTATTACGTTTGCCGACCATCCTGTCACCTTGCTGCTACGATGACCGTATGTTGCGCTGTTTGTGCAGAACAGGCTGGGGCACCGGGAGGGGGGGTGGGGGGCGTTGCACGCGGAGAATACAACAAACAGGTAGAGAGGCGGGGCTTAGATTCACCGCTTCTGATTCCAGACCCGCGACAAACTATCAGCTGCTTCCTAATACTTAATAATAATTAATAACTAATGATAGTTGTCATCCGTAAAATTATTATCATTTATTGGGTTTACTGGATTTAAACAAACATAAATAAATAGAAAGGACTCTGCATCAAAGTGAATTTGTTTCCATCATTTAACTTAACTTATCTTAACTCTGGTGTTTGACAGACAGAAAAGTCTATTCAAGGTTGTGGAAAATGGACAAAAGATCAAAGGAAACATCACGCTCCTAAAGAATAAAAACAATTAGATTAAATAAATAAATAAATATCCTGTCTGGAACATTCTCATGTATAAAGTAAAATGTTTTGTTAAAAAAAACAGAGTTGTTCCATAATGAGGAAATAAAACACTTTATGTTCTTAATTTGTTATTTATTTATTTTTTTTCGTCCTCAAAAAGTATCGATAAGATTACCGATAAGAGTACCGGATCGATAAGCAGTATCGATAAGAGTAGTAGTACCGTTAAAACCTTAACGATACCCATCCCTATTGGCACCGCAAGGAATTGTGGGATACCTTTCTTTCCCTTTGCCTGTCTGGATGGATTTGGGTTTAAGTGTTGGTTTTTGACAAAATGTGTTTAGTTGTTTAGCTGTTTTACTGTGTTTTGCTGAGTTATTTTATCCTGGTATGTTTAATTCTTTCTGCACCATGAGTGAGAGGAAGGGAGAGGATGATGAGTTTATTTAGCACCCCTAGTACTTCATCTTGTTGCAAGAACAGGAGTTGATGTTAGTCATGATAACTGGAGGCATGGTATTAATTATACTTCAATTCTCCATCATTGATTTTTATGTTATAAAAATGAGAATTTCTGCTGTCTCAAATTTAGACATATGACAGTTCAAGAAGAACAATAAATTAAGATGGAGAAAAATTTGATTGAATTGGAGTAAAATGACATTTAATTAAATATGTAAATTTGAGTTGTACAAACAATTATAGAGTTGGATAGATGTAAGAGATTAGGTTGAATAAATTTAACTCAATTACTTGTTACAAATTGAATTAATTCATTTAAGTTGGATAAGTGTATATATATATATATATATATATATATATATATATATATATATATATATATATATATATATATATATAGGCACCTACAAATACAAATGAGATATAGACTCATGTGTGTACTTTGCCTGTTGTTTTTCTCCAAGCAGAAACTCTTTCTTTCACTGATGCACCCGTATTACTTTTTTGATGGACGTATAATCTTCATACGCCTTCATTAAAATCTCAGACTCCGTCTCGCTGGACTAAAGCGCTCTCTTTTTTTCTCCACGCGTTTCCATGGTGACTCTGGAAATCGGCGATCTATTGAGAATGCCTTCATGTACTTGGCGTGCACGTGCATTAACCCAGGGTTACCAAGACGAGCGTGATTACGCTAACTCATATCCGGTCTTTTGGACCCGATACACCCAGAGTAAGCGAGTTCAGGCGGATTTCAGCCAGGGTAAAGGTTTAAAGTCAGGATAGTTTAAACGTGCCTTCTGGAATACCCCCGTGTTTTGAATAGATTTTGTGCTGTTTCTGTTTATCAACCTGATGGTCTAAGTCCTTTCTCTTGGTATTACCAGTCCTGACAAAAACCAGACAGACAACGACTTTAACCTTTGTGCTATCCAAGGCACAGTTGGGTCATCTCGACCCACTAGACAGTGCAGTGAACCTTTTGTCTTCAATGATTTGTGATCTTCACTGGTGTTCATGGCTTACATGAAATCCTCTCCACCTTTATCCACCTTTGTCATGGTAGGGAGAACACGTCAATGGTCATCTTGACCCCATAGGATAGCACAAGGGTTAAAGGACGTATTCAGTCTGGAAAAGTCCATTGGTCCAGGTTGAGTCCGCTTGATTTGGTCTGGATTTAGTCCTAAACCTTGCGTTTGGTCTGCATTCAGACTGCCCTTCAAGCGGACATTTGTGTTTAGAATCAAAGCTTGTAAACAAAAACATATAACTAAAGATCTCTTCCGTCATTAGCCAGGAATTACGAGGGCGGGCTACTAGAGCGACTAGAGGCAGAAATGATGGAAGTCCTGTGCTTTGCAATCCTCGTCAGCATAGGTCACTTCTTCAAACATCATATTTCGCTGACCAGTTTTGACCGTCTGAAATAAATTGTAGAACAAAATACTTTCATCGCTATCATTTAAAAGAAATACGATTTTGTGTAGCAACAATCTATTTATCTTTTGTACCATGACATCAGATGTGCTCCATTGTATACAGCTTTAAAATATCACATATGTACACATATATTTTTAATTTACCTTTTTTTTTTCTTTGGACAAATGTAAAAAGAACATATAGTACACACATTCTAGTATAACCTTTATATTGTGTTCGGGTCAAAATTGACCCAATTACAAGAGTGAAAATGGGCCATTTTGACCCGAACACAACACAATGGTTAAGCTATGTGTCTGCTAGATTAGATCAGATTTCAGTGTCTCTTTGCTGATGGGAAGCTGCAGAAACATGTGCGAACAAAACCATTTTCACTGGAGAGAAAATCTATTTCGTCTGCACAGGAAGTCACAAATGTGCCACAAAAGCCAGCCAAGGTGGTCAGAAAATCCCCCAATCAGCTCGTAGACTGGATCAGGCGAAACTGGTTTTATTAAACTTTCTTCAAGTTTGCCGAGTTTTGTTGTTTTTAGGTTTGTAACGTTTGGTTTTTTGAATTGACAGTTTGTTTGCTTTTTTTTTTTAACCTAAAAACATTTTATGTGTTTTTTTTTATTAATTTTAAATCCATTCAACTTAATTTAAGTCAATTTCCTAATGGCAAAAAGTATTTTTTCTGTCTATTTTTTCCCAAGTCATTAACGAAAATGTGTCTTCCTGTTTTATTAACCATATAAAAATGTTCATCCCACCTCCAAAATTAAAAAAATGTACACACATAACATAAATGTTTTTGTAAGACAACAGATGTATAACTTCACATGATTCTTGGCTCGAATGTAAAGCTAACAAGTCTGAAAATGTGAAAAATATAAACATAAAGGGCAAGCCTGTAGCGTGTACAAGCCAATTCAATTACTACAAGCCATTGTGTAATAGAAAACGAACCAACCAGGCAAGGGGTATACTTCAGGATGACTCTGCTGCTTCTTGTCTACATCATCTAATTTACAAAGACACACAGCTATTGATTGGTTTATTTATTTATTTATTGAATGCCAGTAGAGCCAAACCTGTTCGGGTGCACTTCTGCAGTTTGCATTCTGGCAGAGGCCAAATATAATGCTGTGGGAGGCC
Source organism: Oryzias curvinotus (assembly GCA_023969325.1). Lineage (NCBI taxonomy): Eukaryota > Metazoa > Chordata > Actinopteri > Beloniformes > Adrianichthyidae > Oryzias > Oryzias curvinotus. The sequence continues at coordinate 9,943,587 of CM043728.1, forward strand.
ATGCATAAGCATTCATGGATATGCACGGCTGCGTTTGCTCACAGATGTGCACATGGTGCAGATTGCTCCCCTTTTTTTTTCTTCTGGCATTTCAGCTAAATAGGCTAATAGGCTAAATCCTTTAGCTTAGCCATAAGAATACAGGCGGGAATATTGATTTATGCGTTTTCACAGTTCCATCTCTTTTTAGTGTGTTTGTGTGTGCTGAATAACAGGGTCAAAGAACCAACACTGATAGCAAAGATGGTGAAAAACAGTATTAGCAGGGTTGCGTTTTGCCTCCTCTCTCCTCCCTTCAGCACGATTGCAAAAGCTGTGGACACAAGAGTCTTATCTAACGCTGCCTTGCTGTCAGGGAGAGTGGTTTATTTCAGGCTTTATCTTGAGCAGAGGCTGGGCCCGAGCCGCAGGTTTGAAGGCAAGCTGGTGCTCTAGGAGATAAGGCCGACAGGGACACTGTAACCTGCGTGTCTGTGGTCAGGGTGGGAATGGATGGAGCTCACTCGGCAATCGAACAGCTTCCCGCTCACTCTCAAGGGGATGGGATCGGGATCACACAGCTTTGAAGGATTGTTTTAAAGTCTGCGTGAAGGCACCGCTTGATGGAAAAGGCAAAGTAAAGGTCTTTGTTTTGGTTACCTGGAAATAAGCTGCAAAATCAAGTCTTCGAAATGCTGTTGGAAAGCAATATAGTGCAAATAAGATGTATAGATGGTTTCTTAAATGCTGAATTTCATGACAAAGTATTAGAGGCACCTTAAAAGAAAAAATAAACAAATATATGACAGTAAAGTTGTATAATTAAAAGAAAGTAAAAAATTTTATGAGAATAAAGTTGTAAAATTATGCAAAACATTTTTGTTATAAGAAAAAGTAAAAAGATTATGAAAAAAAGTTAACATTTTACTACAATAAAGTTGTAAAACTATGAGAACAAAATCAAAATTTTATGAGAATAAAGTAGTTAAATTAGCAGAAAACAATTTCAAATGTTCACGAGAATAAAGTCTTAAATTATGAGAAAAAAGTCCCCCGGGGCTGGGGAGGGGGAGGGGGGGCCTGGGGGACAGTTGTTTTACCAACCGGGGGCCAGTCGAGCAGCTGTCCCCGACTTCCCTTCTTCCTCATATAATCACTTATTAGGGTGATGGGGGAGGGAGGGGGAGGGGGGGTCCAGCCTGCGATGAACCTCTGTAGGGGGAAGTACTTGGCAGTGGTCCCCCTTCTATGGTTACCGCATGAATATGGGCCCCTCCCCTCTCTGTTTTAGTTGCACCTTAGGCATGTAGGACCCTTGGTAGGGGGGGTGCTTGGACATCACCGCCAGCAAGCAGCAGATGTCCTCTCAGCGCCCCCCCCGGGGGGGGAGGGTACATAAGGTGCTCCAGATTATAAGGCACAATGTTGTAAAAGCAACCTATTTATGAGGTACAGTTGCAATGCTTGACAGTGTGATTATTAAATAAACAGAAATTTACAATTGTATTACAATGGAAAGCATATATATAATTATATACCATATATATAAGTATGGTAGAGTTTTTTTCAAGTCATACTTTAAAAGAAATGGAAGGAAATGTGTTCCGGTACAATATTGGGATACGTATTGTTTCACCAGACTCTTGCCAATACAGGCCCCTATATACATATTGTATATGGTTGTGCTCACAACACTCAACACAGGCCTTTACTCCACCAACAGCTAAACAGCCTGCCTTCTTTGCAGCCAATCATAATGTTGCCTTTCAATTCATGAATGGTTGTCTATCTTTGTATTCTAGTCGCTTCGCCGTCTCTCGTCCAGTGCGTTCTCTACCTGGAGGCCTCTAATCACCATCAGCGTCTAGGCTCTGGAGTTTATACATCTATCATACGGGTTCATCTCAAACACGCAAGACATCTTCAGCACAGAGCCTAACCGCCAAGAACTATGGACTTATTTCATGCATATTTTGCTTAAAGACCATTGAATCTTTTCTGACTGTTTTTAAGAAATATATGTTTATATATAATTCTAACCTGATTAGTCTTAAATTTGCCTTTTTATGGACAAGAAACAAAACTGCAAAAGCAGAAAAGGATTCAGGTGAGGATAATATAGAAAACAATGTGTTTGGGTTAATGTGAAATCCTTTTGGGTTACCTATAATGAAATGCATTCCCAGAAAAAGAGATAAACCCAAACTATATTTGATTTAAAGCAGGTTTGTGTGGAGCTGCGTCTTTCCCAGCTTTTCAAATCAGTGTTACCTGTCTTTATGGCTAAATATCCTTTTCAAATATGCTCTTTGCCTACCCTCTCTGCCCCCAGCCTACAAACAGGATGGAAAGTTTGCTTTTCAACATGTAAGGAATGTGATTTTTCTAAGAACCTTTGTTCGTAAGGTTGCTACTTCCCATTTCATGTCAAGCACAATGGCCCGAAGGTGATGATTTGTGTTTGATGTGCAGCCATAAGTGCTGCACACCTGGCAGTCCTGAGTGTGGCACACATGTGAATCTGTCGGAAATGGGTTATGCAACGAAAATGAAAGTACAGCAGCGGATAAAAAGAAAGGCTAAGAATCAAGGAACTCACAAAATCTCAGTCAAAGCCTACGCTTGTGTTTTTATTTAAAAAATCTTGCAGAAAAATGGACCGAATCTCCCTCCAACCATGCCAACAAAAACCGACATGACAGAGCTTAAATATTTCACAATAAAGCAGTTCCTGGTGGCTGTGCAACCTTTTAAATAAAGTTAAAATGTACAGATTGCAAATATACAATATATTCATCCAACAACCAACGAACAGAAGTCTAACATTGATAATAGTTAAAGCTGCAAGCATCACTGTATGGTACACAGGTGCTGCCCACTGTGTCACACAGCCACTACATACATTTTGCGCATGTTTGCGTGACATACGTAATTGATTTCTTGCGATCGGCATTCATCGATGTGTGCGCATGTTCATTGAAAGTTTTGGCTGACGGGTCTCTAGGGGAATTTTGTTTTGAGCTACTCAAATTTTTTAACGTAGTTCGTACGCAATTACGCATTACGCAATTGTGCGTGAGTTTTGTGCATCGAATATGTGACTTTTCACGCATCTGTCACTGATGCATAACTTTTATATCACATATACGGCGCACATTTCCCATTAATTGGCACACACATTTAGGGCCAGAATTGTTTTTAATGTTGATTTACGTGTTCTTTGTGAGGTTCATTTGTACTTCTTCCATGGTGTCAGTGTGGTTCATTTGTGATACATCTGTGAAAATTTCAAAGACTATTCACATACGCCCAATTTTCATCTGAGAAGTAAGTTTCATGGTTTGGGTTTCTTTGCCGTAGTTTGTGGCTTCCATTTTGTTTCTGTCATGTTTGAGTTCTGTTCACTGTTTTATTTTGAAGGTTTCCTACTCGTCTTTGGTTTTGAGTTTTACTTCCCTGGTCCCAATCTCTCCTGATCGTTTTCACCTGTGTCTTGTTAGTCCTGTTTGTATTTAAGTCTTGTCTCTGCCTTCCTCTGTGCTGGTCCATCCCTGACTGTCTTCTCCCATGTCTGTCCCCAATGTTTTTGTTTGGTTTTGAAATAAACCCCTTTGCCTTGGAACCTTGTCCCAGCCCGTCCCTGCATTTGGGGTCCTTCATAAACCCTCGTACCTGACAACAAGTGCAAAATGTACATGTGGCTGTATGACATCAAGGCCCTTGGTTAAGAAGAGACTCGCTCAAAGTGATTTTCAAAGCTAATGAAAACTATCAACTGGATCCAGATTATCAGCCTTCATGGTAACCCCCTTCTGCTCATAAAATAACAAGAAATATCAATCCAATATTTATTTTAAAATAGTTCCTTAAAGTGCCCTGCCCTGCAACTAAATAGTCGCTCGCACAATTCAGCCTGAGTCCTGGCCAGAGTAACCACTTAGGAAGTCGACATCTCCCACTGTTCACACTCTGCGATTGCCTTCGTCGTACCTCTGAGAACATTTTTGTATTTCTTTTTTATTTTTTTTTGAGCTGACGTGGTAGTGTTATTTTGGTTCAGAGGACTCAATTATGCATGGGCTTTATTTTCAGGGTTTGCTCGACGAGTTCAAGCAAGGACGGGGCCGGAAAGCACGCTATGAAATGACAGTAATGATGCGTCAATGAACCACTTTGGAGACACAATGCCTTAAAAAAAAAAAACAGTCCAGCAGTCGACAATGTGTGCAGCGCTTCTTTAATTAATCTTGAATGATCTAGAGTGCAATCGTCTGCCTTATTGAAGCCCTGCATCTACCAGCTTCATTCCACACTCGAGAGGCTTTATTGTCCTTTCAACCACACAGTGAAATGAGATGACGTGTCTCCAGGACGTCCGCAAATACAATAATGACTAAAAATGGGGATTACACAGAGCTGAGACGGTAGTTTGTTTCATGCTACTTTCACAAAAACAACTGCATATCGGCGGAATCTTCAAGATTTTATGCCGCCGCCCGATTTTTTTTTGACAATTTAGACAGGGCGGTGGCGAGCAGCTCTGATTGGACGATGTGTAAATGTCTCTGTGAAAGTGGGCCATTCTGCTCGTCATTGGACATGTGACCGGGCAACCGGTGACTAATGTCTACTTATAGAGGAAAATAATTCTGTTGCTGAAAATTTTAACTTTTTCTTAAGTCCTCCCAGGCCACCGCCCAGCATGTGAAAATGCGCCTCCCTATTACAAATGATGCTGCATGGGCAATTTGCTGAAAAACGTGCATTTAGGTCACCGGGAAGGGACATTTTGAGATATGTGACCAAAGCATTAGCCACACAAATGAGATGACAGAGACAGATGGCAGAGAGGAATTTAAAGACACATTCCTACGAAAACTGGGTTTTTAACAACTTCTTGTAGCATTTGTCTGATGATGGAGGACATATATAAAAAAAATAAAATCAAAATTGCATTTTTAAGTATTTCTTTATTCATATCAATGTGAATCAGAAGCAGATGAAAAAATGCTGTTTGAAAAAGATTGTATTTGTAATGTAGAAAATGCCTTCGAATTTTACCATGTATTAAAAACATAACTTTTTGCTAAAATGTTTTCATTTTGTAATTTTTTAGTTCCTGTGAGGCTCGTGATGAAATTAACAGACCACTGGGTATGCTTTGACAGTAGATCAAATCATGTCTTTGGGACTGGGACTTTTGGACATGACAAAACCAATTATCAAAGAATATTCTGTTATATTGGTCAATTTTCAGGATTTGGTGTAGTGGTTAGCACTCTTGCCTTCCAAACCAGAGGGCCATGGTTTGAATCCCAACTTTAAACCTTTTTGTGAGGACTTTCCCTGTTCTCCCAGTGAATGTGTGGGTTTCCTCTGGTTTCTTCCCACAGTCCAAACACATGCTTCATAGGTTAATTGGTCATTTTAAACTGCTCCTAGGTATTCATATGATTTTATGGCCCTGCAACAGACTGGCAACCAGCCTGTCCAGGGTGAACCCCACTTTCGCCCAACAGTAGCTGGGATAGCCTCAAGCAACCTGGCGACCTCAAAAAGGGTAAAAAGGATGGATTATGGAAATTATTACAAAAATGTCCCACTAAAAAGTATAGTATGTGGCCCACTTTCTAGACATAATGAAACAACAACCACAGCTAGAGAATACTTTTGGATTCCTGAATTGATGCAGCCACAAATGGACGTGTTTGTTTAAAATCTTTGACTATATTCTAGCTTCTTTTCATCACCTGTCATACAAATACTTGAGGTGATGCAGTTTTGTGCTCCTTTGACATCAGATTACAGAGGACTGCTATAATTGCAGTGATGCCTTAGGCTATGCTTGAGTACTTTATTTTTTTTTTTACATTTTAGAGCTCCCCAGTTAAATTACGCCATTGGAAATTAATAAGTAGTCTTTCTCCCGAAATCAGACTTCTTTATCTTATGTTCGCAAAGAAAATGACAAGCTGATCTGCAGTTTCAATAATGGGTGGTGCTTTGAAGATAAAAATATTTTAGATTTCAGGGGAAGAAAAAAAAAAAAGATGATATGCCCACAACTGATTTTTCAATTGTTGCTTAGCAACAACAAGAGCTAAGACTAATGTGTCCTTTTTCTGCAGCTCAACAACAAAGATGAATGTTTTGCTCAAGTAAACAGTCACTAATGATATCTTCACCTTTAGACTCAAACTAACTATTTTTCTTATTAAAGATGACACATAATTTTGTTTTAGGTTTATTTAATTCAAATTGGTGGTAAGACAAACAAAAAAAAAAGCTTTTATTTTTGTAAATCAGTTTGCAGGGATGGGCAATTCCAGGCCTCGAGGGCAGTGTGTCTGCATGATTTCCAGATATCAAAGCCCTATTAATAACTGATTACCTAGTTCAGGTGTGTCCAGCCAATTAGAACATGCCAGAGCAGCATATGTTGGACAAACATGCAGGAGTTCTGCCCTCGAGGCCTGGAGTTGCCCGTCCCGTAATTCCCTGGAGCTCAAGCTCTCCCTTTATTTAACAATCATTTGGGAAGTATTTATAAAGAGAAAGACTGCCTCTGTCATTTGTTCCTCAACGTGTTTTCTATTTTTTCAGCAGACTCCTGGCCATTGACTTTAAAAGGAGCTCTGTGGTAAATTCAGCCTCGTAACGTGATGTATTAGCAAAGCTGTCCTCTGTGAAGCAGCATAGACTAACATTCCTACAGCTGTGTCTCTAATTGGGAAACATAAACTGCATCCACTGCTATGCTGCATTTATTAGAAACGAAGCAACCTGGCATTTGTCACGGCACAAACAAACTTCATGATCAACTCCATAGATTAAAGAGTTCTGATGTTGCCCTTTATCAGAAAAACAGCAGAAAATTTACAAACAAGTTTTGGATTTAGAGGTATTGTGAGTATGCTACCATGGCTAATATTGTTACGGCTGTGGCCGTATTTGGTTTTATTTGGTTTTGTTTGATTCTGTTTGCTCTGTGTTTGTGTATTATTTCTGTATCAGAGCGGGACTTCTGTGTTTTTTGTGGATCTTTGTTTGTATGTCTGATTATTTTCAGGTGTGCTGGCAAGGGTGTGGCCTCAATTTGGACAAGCTGGTGGAGGCAGCCTTTAAAGCCACCACTTGGACCTCCAGCCGGTGAGAAGGGTACCTTGCAGCAAAACCCTCCACTGCAGCTTGGCCCTCTTCTCCATTTTGTTTTGTTCTTCATTTAGTTTATGTCTTCGCCACTTGTTTAGTTGTGTGTTGCAATTTAGTATTTTGTATTTGTAGTCCTTTGTAGTTTTTCTCTGTGCCCACTCTGTTTAGTCCTTTGGTTTATAGTTTTATGTTAAGTGAAGCTGTAGGGGTGAACTGCCATTTTCTTTAGTACTTGTTTTCTCCTGTTTTTGTTAGTCTAGGGAGGTAAGTGTTTTGTCATTGATTTCCCTTTTCTTTCATTTGCAGGTAAGATTACATGTTTCAGTTAGGTGGGGTTTTTGTTTGTTATTTTGGCCTGGGTTCACCCCGAAGCCTTTTTGCTTCACTTGTAGTTCTTGTTGGTTGTTGTTTATTTTTTGTAAATAAATTTGGGTATATTTTTATGGAGACATTTGTTTGGTGTTTTGTGTTGCAGTCAACTTTGGTAGCCAAAACTTTACTTTTTTTATGTTATGCCTCCAGTCACCCCTAGACACAGAAGGGGGCGTAACAAATATGACGCGGTGAAACAGTGTTTTTTTACATGTTACCAACAAGATTTGGAATTAGTGTAGTTACAGCAATATTTGTTTTAGCCATACGAGTCTATTTTTTATGTGTTGTAACCAAAGTTGGGAGTTACAGGTATTGTGAATATGTTAACGTTTCTAACGTCGCTAACATGTAGCGTTAGAAACGTTACAAACAAGTTCCTGGGGTAGTGTGAACGCACTTAATATGGACTAATCTTTGACTCTTTTGTCTCACTCAATGTTCTTAAAAATTATGTTTTTGAAAATAATCACCATATTGTGCGTAAAATATGGTGTATTTTACTTGTTTCTATTGCCTAATGAAAAATAAATTACCAGAAAAGTCAAAATTTTGACACACTGAATTTTGTTTTGTTTTTACATACAGGCAAATGTTTTTTTGTTTCTGGTATGTACTTACTTTTACTATCAAATAATTTAGTTACTAAATCACTAGCTTTTAGGATAAAGTAATAAACTCCAGTATTATTATGCATTTGTAATCCTCCTTGTCAGTAAACAATGAGATCAGAGCAACGGATGTGAGTCGGTAATCATATCAGTGACACATTAAAGCCCTCAACTGAAGAGCAAACGGCTGGAACTGATTATGTTAACTCTAATTTTCCCTGCGGTATTTTTTGTGATGTTTCCTTACTTAACCAGTATAAACTTATTGATTTTTCTTTGAAATTGTAATAATCACATCTGTTTTTTAAATTTTTGCATTAAATTTCAGCACTTGATAGTCGTGTCGCTTCTGACTTAACAAACCAAATGAAATTTAAAAAATGTGGTGTTTAGATATAGATGTTATTTAGATGTTATTGCTTTGACATAAAAAAGAACCGTATTTTGCGAGTCAGCTGCTCCACTCCCTTGTGACCCGCTCATGGTCTTTCTGCCTGCTGCTCACGCTGGTATTACCCAATCCTAATTGAAATAAATTGCGGCGACTGATCAAAACTTCTGATCTAATTATGTCAGGAGAATCTCTTGAGGCTTGGGAACTGTTGAGGAGTGCCCACAGAGAAAGCTCAGTCAGCTGCCATGAGAGCTGATTAAAATCAGATAAACAAAATATAAAAGATTGGGCTTATTTATGAAAAAAAAATGTGTATCTGGTGACTGACATTCAACAAAAATAATTTTAAATTAAAATATTGTGAAATCCTGTCTTGTAAAAGCTACTTTCACCAATCTTTGAAAGATCTAACTGCTTAAAAGGAGCAAAAAAACAACATCCAAATACTGGCTTTTATGTGTTTTGAAGTAAATAACCGACTTTGATCTTAGTCAAAAGGCTTATGCTGCTTGGCATTGAAAACATTTCCTGTGATCTATGATACCAAATGGAATTAAAAAGCTGTTAATGCAGCGTTTGAAAGTAGGAAGGGCTTTTAAAAAGGTTAGGAGACTTGAGCCTGCTTAACATTTAAACACGGTACTTTATTTGTAAGATGCATAAATTTGCCCTTAGTAGATGTTAAAGACATCTACTAGTCCTTGAACATATTTTTTCTTTCTTCTTTAGAAAACTGGGAAGCTGTAATTGAGGTTCGAAGTGTTCTTTTGATACATTTGAAGACTGGAACTCCTGCTAATAAATTAGACAAATTAAGCTAAATTTTAAAACAGCAAAAACATGTATGAGTTCACTCCTTTTGTTGATAAAAAAAATAAATAAAACTTTTGCAGCAAAACATTTTAAACATTGCAGTTATAATACTTTTAACTTGACAGGTAAACATCTCTTCCTGCTTCTTATGGGGCATTTGGGGCTATGAGGCAACAGCCAACACCTCTCCCTGACCTTCTTCAGCTTCTCCAGGGTAAACAAATGTTTTCCCAGGGTGAGATTTTTGCCAAATGGCCAAATCCCCTCAACCTATGAGTGTCAAAGAGTAGATTTGTGGGATTTCTCATTGATGGCAAAGGACTGTACCAAACTTTTAGGGGGAAACCTGCTACAGGATTCTGATTTTGGCCACTTGTACCAGTGATCTTAAATGTTCCTTCACAACATGTTGACTAAGGGCCTTAAGGCCGTGTCACACAGCCCATACGCACATTTTCCACGGATGAAAATCGGTCATACATGAATATACATGGAAAAAGTGAGAAAAGTTAAGGTCTGTACGTGAACGTTTCTCAGATTTATCACGAATGAATCACGTTAAAACCAATAAAATTACAAATAAATCACACAGCGAATGTAGAACATGAACCATGTGTGATTATTGTGCTGTTTATGCAATTCGTGCATCAATTATGTAATTTGAACGTGATATGTGCGTCATACACGTGATATAAAAGTTATACATCTGTGGTACATGCGTGACAAGTCTGTTATACATACGTAGAGCGGTCACAAATTTGCTTTTCGCAGAAATCATGCACAATTGCATACGATTTATATAATAGTTGCAAATAAACTACAATAAATACGCATGAACTGTGTATGTCTCCACCAAACAGCTCAAAACTGAATTCACGAAAAGACCCGTCAGCTGAAACCATTGACGGACATCTGCGCTCATCAACGAATGATGAACGTAAAAAACACTTATTGAATTATCACGCAGGCAGAAAAGCAAAAAATCTACATAGTGGCTGTGTGACACGGCCTTTAGGTGAGATGATCGGATCATTTCAAAGCCTTGCCGTTGACTAATCACAATGGCCTAAAACTGATGCCTTAGTCACAACCGCCCTTACGGGTGGATAAGAGCTGTCTGAAAAAACTTTGTACAGATATAACCTGCAAACATTTTCATCATAGCTGATACAAATAGCAAAGATTGCTCCTCAGTTTAAAGAGTGAAAATCTTCATGTACAATTTTTCTATGAGCGTGCTTTGGATGATAGGTCATAGTGACCTAGATATATAGCAAACACCTAACACATATGGACGGATCCTTCCCCATGCCTGCAGCATTTGCATGCAATCAACAAGGAAACAGTCCGTGCCTGTACAAGCAGCTAGAGTGTGTCGTAAGGGCATCACTCATAAGTCATAAGTGCATGTAACTGACATTGTACTCACAAATACTTCCCGATACACTTACCGCACAAAGGAAAACAGTACATTCCATTTCATGACGTTGCTTTAAGGTGGTCATGCAAGCCTCAAAAAAAACTGCAAGACACACCTGCATTTACCTTAACCCTTGTGCTATCTTGTGGGGTCCAGATGACCCCACCCTTACATTGAGGTGGTATCCCTACCATGACGAAGGTGGATAAAGGTGGAGAGGATTTCATATAATCCATGGACACCAGTGAAGATCACAAATCATTGAAGAAAAAAAGGTTCAGCGCACTGTCTAGTGGGGTCTAGATGACCCCACAAGATAGCACAAGGGTTAAGATGCAGCCTCTCTACAGGCCTGGGCAACCCAAAAACCCACAGCACCCGCATGGGTGCATCCCTACAGAAGGCTTGAGTCTACATTACTGCACTACTCAGCTTTGATTCACACCAGGGTTCACTTGCTGGGATAGTGTGAAAGCTCAACTGAACTCTGGCGCAGATCAATGAAGTGAACCCCGATACGCTTGAGAGCAAGAATCCTGGTTCACATAACGACAAACAAATATGTGGAAGTGAGCTAAAGAGAGTGAAAAACCAGAAGAGCGGTGTCCAATTAGCAATTAAAAAGCTAAAAATATTAAAAAATATTTAAGAGACAGAAGCCTTAAATGCTGTGGGATTATCAAAGAATTAATTGGCCTTGCAGTTTTCATCTTTGTGGTTTTTTTCCTCCAAGTCAGCAGTATTTACAAGTATATTAATTCCTTCCACTAAGGTCTTCATAAGCAAACAAGGTAGGGGTGTAAGAACTATGAGTCTTCTCCCCCCTGTTTGAACAAAATCAACTGTTATACTGGACTATTACAGAGGGAAAGAGCGCTTTTGTACGCACTGTAATTCTTCAATCATTTGCACAATCAAGGTGAATCAGCTGATTCTGAAGCAAAAAAGATACATCGAATAAGCATATCGATACTGTAAAGTCTGGCATATCAGCTCAAAGTCTGCTTTTCTCCACTGCAGAATAACGTTGATTACATAAACGGTTGAAGATTTACGGTAGAAAGCAAGCTTTGATGTTAAAGGGTTGAACCTTTTGTACAGGATTGCAAAATACATTGCAATTTACCTACTTATATTGTTCTTTACATAAATTACCCTATTTTATCTTCCATAACTGACTCAAAATACTTTATTTCTATGCCAGAGACACCCTTTGTTTTGGTCACAGGTGACCCTGTAGAGAAAATGCGTTTTTGTAGCATTTCTTAATCATGGCAACACGAAGCTGTAAGACTCTAAAACCAATGGACAGCCTGAAAGCAGCTGCTATGGCCAAAGTCTCAACGATCAACAACTAGAACAGAGAAACTTAGGCAAAATGGCCTACCAAAAACTTCAAATTTTAATGCTACTTGTAAAAAATGTGCTCAGTGGCTCAGTCAATAACATTGGGATGCCTACCTACACTAACTCTGCCTCTGCATGTACTCATGTACTCTGCTGCATTTTTATTGAAGTTGCGGCCTTCCTGTTGTTTCATAATAGATGAAGTGTCCGGGATTGTTTTGTTGTCTGAGCAGCCGGGGAGAGAGCTGCTGTGATTACAAACAGAAGCTTCAACTGCGCTGGGCTTTGAGGAGCGTTATGCATCATGCTCAAGAGGAACATCGATGGGCTCTCTGCATCTTTGCTCAAGGGTTTTTGTGTTTTTTCCTGTGTGTGTATGTGTGTATCAAGGCCATTTCTCTGCACTCTAAATAAAACAACTATAACAAGCTGGGAAAAATGCACTAGAGATTAATGAGTAACAGCACCTAAACATGATGACACCACCGCAAATCGTGGGTTTACCGATGCAAAATACGTACATATGACATAAAAAATAAATCAGACATTGCGCTAGAAAACCCTCCGATCATCTTTTGATCTATTATATTATATTTTGCCATTTTTAGCCCAAATGAAAAAAAAAACATTTTCATTTTCTAGGACAGGTTCTGCCAGGGGCGGAGTTAGAACATTTTATATGGTGGAAGGGGGGCAGAAGACTTTGGAAGGGTAGAAAACCCATTACAAATAAAAGGATCAAAAATACATACTTCTGACAGTTTTGTTAGTATTTTTGATAATTTATTAGTATTATTTTTGTATTCATTTAAAAATGTTGTTTCTGTTATTTTTGCAATGCTTAAAAAAGCTTGTTTTGACGAACTTTTGACAAAAGTGATACTAATATTGACTTTAAAATTGGGGGGCAAGTGTTTTGCCCCCTGTAGCTCCGCCCCTGGTCTCTGCAAATTACTTAATTAAAAGTTCACCTATGACTTGTGGGCGGGACCAGTGGTGCAGAGCAAGCCCGTTCGACTTCCCTCCCCGGTACTGAGAGCTCTTTGTTTACACTGTCTCCCGCTAGCTTGCAGCCCCTCACACCCCCAACCTAGCGCATTTTCTATGTAACAAATACGATTTTTTTCAAATGACTTTTTTTTTCGTTACAATTTCAGTCAAGAAATGCTCAGAAATGCAATTTTGCACCTAATTTTTTCTTTATACAGTGCTGCACGGTGGTGCAGTGATTAACGCTCTCGCCTTACAGTGAGAAGGCTCTGGTTCGAATCCTGGTTGGGACCTTTCTGTGTGGAGGTTGCATAGTCTCCCTGTGCTTGCTCCAGGGACTATGGGTTCCTACCATAGTCCAAAAACATGCTTGATAGGTTATTTGTTTACTCTGAAGTGTCCCTGGGTGTGCATATGTTTGTGTGAGTGATGTGTGCACTACGAGAGACAGACAACTTGTCCAGGGTGTACCCCACCTTTATCCCTCAGTAGCCAGGACGGGCTCCGGCAACCCTGTGACCCCAAAATAGATAAAGTGGGTTAAGAAAATGGATGGATGGATTTTCTTTATATATGTCCTCCATCACCAGAAAAATACCACCAGAACACATTAAAAACACCAAAAACACTACTGTCATTGGAGTGGGTCTTGTATTTTTTAAATTTTTATCACCTGTTTTAACCCGGAAGCTGAACAGGAAACCGAATAAGCCGCATTATCCAGCAGAAGCTTTCAGAAAAAGGTCCTACAGAAGCTGACGTTTCCACAGCAACCTAAATAGCCACTGGCCTTATTTACGAGAAAACGCCTGGAAGAAATGCCACCGCAAAATAAACACAAGCCGCAGTGGTTAAAAAAAAAAAAATCTTAAGTTATAAATAGTCATCAGTTAAGTCGGGTATCATCAATCAAGACTGCCATCAGCTCTGTTAACAAATGAAGACGGATGTCACAAATGTGTTGGTATCATCACACTGGCGTTTCCTCCACAACTGCACAGTGTCCTAAATTCGCAATCCCAGGTTAGAAATTACCTCTCATCACCCAGCCTAGCCCAGTTTCAACCAATCAGAGCACAGATGGATGCAGACACATCCATCCATTACCTGTCGGTTATGGAAATAACGGTGAATTAGCTGCATTCATTTTCCTCCTTTCCTCGTTTGCCTCTAGATGGAAGAATGACTTCTTCTCTCTCTGGTTTGATTCTCTTGATGTTTCAGTATCATAAACGGCACAGACAGGGCCAGAGGAGGAGGAGGAGGAGGAGGAGGAGGCAAGAGCTTTTTATTTATTTATTTATTTTTTACTGAGTCTTAGCAAGCACGCTGGGCCTGACTCACAAGAATGAGATGTTTCCAGAAATAAATGAAGGAGTTGGGGGGGGGGGGGGGGACAGAATGTGCTGAACACGCTGGAACACAAGAAAACGAGTGGATTAACTTCCTCCCTACCCCCTCCCCATTTTTCCAAAAGCCCTCAGATTCATCACAAAGCATGCCAAACTAGTGGGAACAAATCGGCTGGATAATCAGCCCATAAACACTCTTCCTATTTTGCCACGATGCAGGAATGAGGGAAAAAAAAATAATTAACCACCCTCCCCATGACAAAGAGTTAAAGCACAAACGGCTTAACTAAAAAAGCGTTAGCATCCACAATTTGCCAGTCAGAGCCATAATGTTTGTGTTTCTTTAGAAAACCTGTAAAATAAAGTGCTGTGAAAATGTGTTAGCTTCCACTTCCTGCCAGCAACACATAATACTCAGAAAGCTTTTATAATCTAGAAAGCAGATTCTAAACATTTTAGCCTGCTAGCTATAAAAATGCTACTTTAGTGTTTATTCTTTAACTTTGACCCAATTGATTTTCCTATAGTTGCCCTAAAAACAGATCAATCATTTACATTATGTCAGACTTTACCGTACATTGTACCTGGCTACCAGTGACTTGATTAGTTAAATAATTACACAAATGAAATAGTTATACTTATTTAAATTAAAATATTACCTTTTAGAGATGTCTATTCTATGATAACTTTTTTTCTGTGTGAGTTTTCAACATTTCTTTGGTAACAAAGTATCGAATTTCCAATTTCTTGTTCAACTACACGAGAGAGCGGCAACGAGTGCAACCTGCGCCGCACAGCTGACGCATGCGCTTTACTAATTCAGTCTTTCTATCGTCAGAAAAGACGCTTTTATTTTTAATCACTTCTTTTGCTTATTTCTTCCCATCTGTCTGCTTCCCTTGATGTATTTTTTAAAATCTCCCATTTAGTCTTTTTTATCTGCTAAAAATGCGCTTTAGAAATACACTAGTTGAGGCCTGTAGTACGCCTGCCTCAAGAAAGAGGGCGCTGGTGATCCCAAAGAATGACACCACGGCTAAAGAATAATAGAACTAGTGGTAGTACAAGTTTAGCCGTCCAGTTTTTCGTTAATACTGTAAAGCATAATTTTCTAAATGGGTGATTAAATTTGTTTAGACATGTTACTCAGAAGTAAATAAAGTACAAAGTACAAATTAACTTTAGTTGTAAATAAACTACAAATAGACTTTATTTACAAATAAATAAAGTCATAGACCTTATTTACAAGTAAAATAAGTAAATTATAACAATTTTTGTGATTGTTTTTTTTCCCCACCAATGCTACAGTTTTAATATAAAAGAAAAATGTCGAAATAAAAAATATAAACAACACACTTTGATTGTTGCCAAGGAAAATGTGAATAAGCTACTCTGTAGGGTTCATATGTTTTTTAATCTGACTGATGACGTCAGTGCCTCAAAAGCTGTGAGCCTGTTAATGTTCTCCTAGCACATTAACAGCGAGGAAAGGAGGCTGTTTGATCCCAAAGCTGCCAATTAGAGCCATAATGTTTAGTAAACCTTCAAAATAAAGTGCTGTAAACATGTGTTAGCTTCCACTCCCTGCTAGCAACACATAATACTCGGAAAGCTTCTTTAAACTAGAAAGCACATTCTAAATATTTTAGCATGCTAGCAATGAAAATGCTACAAATTAATGGGACAAATGTAGTGCCAAAACTGCCACGAAAAAAACAACTGCATTTATTTTTGGACTATGAACCAATTTTTTTCCACAGTTGCCCAAAAACAGGTCAACCATTCACATCAATTCAAATTTAGGCTATGTCTGAATTCCTTCACCACTTACTACATAGTGTAGTGTTGTCCAAATCTACAATTTAAAAATTTAGTGCATTAAAAATTTCCCAGAAGTCTCTGCAAAAAATCATTGATGCTCACCACACTGCAAAATATAGACCATAATGCATTTATAAAAAAGATTACATAAAATGTATGTGTTTTTTTTAATAAACCATCAATGTTTTCATCTTCAGAGCACAGTGGATTCATTAATAGTCGTCACAAAATGATGTTTTTTTTAGTAAACCTGTAAAATAAAGTGCTGTAAAAATGTGTTTGCTTCCACTTCCTGCCAGAAACACGTAATACTCTTTCTATAATCTAGAAAGCAGATTATAAATATTTTAGCATTCTAGCACTGAAAATGCTATGTTTCTTTTATAGAACAAAGGTAACACTAAAACTGCAGAAAAATACATAAATAAATACTGCATTTATTCTTTGACTGTGACCCAATTTTTTCCTTAGTTGCCTAAAAACAGGTCAACCATTCACATTTTGTCATATATCTGTGAGTTGCACTGGTATGAGGCTTCTCTTAGCACATTGGCAGTGAGAAAAGAAGGCTGTCTTGTGATAACATCACCAGATCTAAAGTACTGGATAAACACACACACACACTCATGGGTCAAATTCATTACCCCACAGGTAATGAGCACAAAAGATGACGACGATAACACTGACGGTTTGACATCGATCTTCCATCAGCAGCCAAACAGCACAGCAGGCTATCATGGGACCCTTTAATCTAGCATGAAAGACACGGGTAATCCTTGTTGCAGGGGGGATTACTACCAACCAGTACTCTCTCTTTGCATATTCTGGTGTGCAAGCGCTTAAGTGCTAACCCACCAATCATGTTCCGTCTTGGCTCCATCGCTCTTGCTATGTATTTGCAACGACAGGAGCGTGTTTACTCTTGACTTCCACCAAAACCAAGAGGATTTAGCCGCACAGTAGCAAAACCTTTCTCATCCTACATCTTGATTTGCTCTCCTCACAATACTCAGCTGCTGTTTCCCTCTTGAAGCGGGCATTTGCGCTGAAAGCACCGCGCTAACACAGCTGCATTGCATTGTGTGGCGCATACCCATCAAAGCGGAAAGCATTTGTGGACATTTTTCTCCCATCTGTGTGCAGTCATGATTATCACTCTGGCAAGAAAAACATGACACATAAAACATCCTGCTTTTGTCTGGAGCTTGTTTTTTTCCCCAGCATCTGCTTTTAAGATGAAACAGCAGAGCAGCATTAACGATATGTCATATGGTGGATTTAAAATGTTTTCAAATGTTTTTGAGTGTTTTATTTTGGTATCTAAAAATGAACCCCAAAGACCCCTTTTACTTTTCCATATATATATATATATATATATATATATATATATATATATATATATATATATATATATATATATATATATGTATATATATATATATATGTATATATATATATATATATGTATATATATATATATGTATATGTATGGGAGGGCTTTTCCCCGCTGTATATATATATATATATACAGCGGGGAAAATAAGTATTGAACACGTCAACATTTCTCTCAAAAAGCATATTTCTAATCGAGCTATTGAGACGAAATTTTCACCAGATGTCGGCATCAACCCAAGTAATGCACACATAGAAAGAAATCCAAACATTTATGTCCATAAATGAAGTTATGTGTAATAAAGTGAAATGGCACAGGGAATAAGTATTGAACACATGAAGAAAAGGAGGGGTAAAAAGGTCTGGCAAGCCAAGAAAGCAGCTGGAGTTTGTCAGTATTCAGAAGGTTAACCTGCCCCCTATTAGGGCAAAGTAATATCAGCTGGTATAGTCCTGATTGATGCCTTTTAAAAAGGTTTCTCACCAGCAAGGTGTTAGACAAGAAGCACTGCATGATGGGTAAGAGCAAGGAGCTGTCCAAAGACCTACGCAACCTTATTGTTGCAAAACACACTGAAGGCATTGGTTACAGGCGCATTTCTAAACTTCTGAAAGTTCCAGTGAGTACCATTGGGGCCATCATCCGGAAGTGGAAAGAACACGGCATTACCATAAACCAGCCACGGCCAGGTGCTCCTCACAAGATTTCAGACAGAGGAGTCAGAACAATCATCAGAAGGGTTCTCCAACAGCCCAGGACCACTCTTGAAGAGCTTCAGAAAGACCTGGAATCAGCAGGTACCGTTGTTTCAGAGAAAACAATAAGTAATGCACTCAACCGCCATGGCCTCCATGCATGCACACCACGCAAGACTCCATTTTTGAAGAAGAAGCATGTTGAAGCTCGTTTGGAGTTTGCGACACAACATTTGGATAAACCCATGACATTCTGGGAGAAGATACTCTGGTCAGATGAGACCAAAATTGAACTCTTCGGATGTCATTAGACACAACATGTTTGGAGGAATAATGGCACCGCACATCACCCCCAAAACACCATACCAACAGTCAAGTTTGGAGGTGGGAGCATCATGGCGTGGGGCTGTTTTTCAGCATGTGGTACTGGTAGACTTCATATCATTGAAGGAATAATGACTGGAGAAAAGTATGGAGACATTCTTGATCAGAATCTGCTGTCATCTGCCAGGCTGCTGAAGATGAAAAGAGGGTGGATCTTTCAGCAAGACAACGATCCCAAGCACACAGCCAAGGTAACATTCAACTGGTTGAAGAAAAAGAAAATAAAGCTGCTAGAATGGCCCAGTCAATCACCAGACTTGAATCCAATTGAAGATCTTTGGAAAGAACTGAAGATCCGGGTTCACAGGAGAGACCACCGGAACCTTGAAGATTTGAAGGCAGTTTGTGTGGATGAATGGGCCAAAATCACACCTGAGCAATGTATTCCACTGGTTTCTCCATACAGGAGGCGTCTTGAGGCTGTAATCACCAACAAAGGTTTTTGCACTAAGTATTAAATAAATTTCAGGAAGCGTGTTCAATACTTATTCCCTGTGCCATTTCACTTTATTACACATAACTTCATTAATGGACATAAATGTTTGGATTTCTTTCTATGTGTGCATTACTTAGGTTGATGCCGACATCTGGTGAAAATTTCGTGTCAATAGCTCGATTAGAAATATGTTTTTTGAGAGAAATGTTGACGTGTTCAATACTTATTTTCCCCGCTGTGTGTGTGTATGTGTATGTATATATATATATATATATATATACATAAATGGCAAATAACATGCAGTTGTTCCTATATTTTCAGCTGCATCAATGATAAAACAGTTACACAAATGATCTGAATTTCAAGACCTTTCTCTGCTCATGCAGAGGGTAAAACTAACCTGTCTCACAACTGTCTAAACCCAGCTCAGGTTCCCTATTAGTGGGTGAACAATACAATGCTTGGTGAATTCTGCTTTACAATGATAGGAAGAGCCGACATCACAGATATTCTGTATTTTATGTCAAGCACACTAAATACTTGCTTTTTACCCATTGTTTGCCTGAATTAATAAAAAAAAAAACTTTGTACCTGACCCACCCAACATAGAAAAAGACAGTCAGCTTTAATACAATGAAATATGCTTTTATTTTGATCTGAATCCATCCACAAAGACTTTTGAGGTTAAACCGTTGAGCTTAATTTAAGAGTCTAAAAGGATTAAATATCTGAATGATGCTTCATCCAACACCACCTTTCCTCAACACACACACTCACACACACGACCTGTAGTTTTCATACTACATAAAAAATCTTGAGATGCCTTCATTCCTTATACGGTCACATTCCGTGAAGGGGATCTAAGGGCAGGGATGCCAGTTTAGTCTGTTTAGTTCAAGTTTTAGTATTATCCTATTGAATTCTATGCATTTATGATCCTTTTTGATTGTATGTTTACCTTACAAGACTTACAAAGCCCAATAAGACGACTGTTGTTGTGAATTTGGGCTATATAAATAAAATTAAATCGAAATTCTAAAACTATTTAAATTTGTGACTGAAAAAATTCTTTATGTGACTATGTTATCCAGCTTCTAGGGCGAATTTGAACTTTTTTTATTTTTAGTAACAACCTTTAAGATTGCAGCGATGTTTTCAACTACTCTGATTATTTTGATGGAACAGAACTTTACCAAGCGTTAACCACACAAAAAAACCCCACTCTAATAAAAATCATGTTTTTGGAGTTTTTAACATGTTCTTGTAGCATTTTCTGATGGAGGACATATATTAATAAAATTTAGCTTAAAATTGCGTTTTTAAGGTATTTTTTTTATTCAAAAAACGATTTCTTTGAAAAAGATCGTGTTTTGTGACATAAAAAAAGCTCAATGTAGGTCTTCGTGTTTTCTCGTTCAAGCTGACATCTGTCTCGAAACTGTACGGCCGAATAGCTATAATATTGCTCGTCATTTTTGTTTCAATGGGGTATATAAATAGCTGTAGGCTAGCCGGTGAGTATGTAAACAGATCGCTCAGTTATGGGTGATGGGAAGGGGGGCGGGGTCGCCACAACTCAGAGATGAATTTCTAATGAGCTAATGCCGCTCTGCAGAAACTATATCCTAGAAAACGACACTGTTTTGTCTTTTTTGGCAAAAAAAGGCCTAATGATATCTAAAAACATATTTACAATAGATCATAAAATGTTTGGAGCGGGACTTTAAAGTAACTAGTCGACAAATTGTTCTGCGTTTGTCTTAAATGATAAATTGCAGTAGTTGAGGCAAAAGAAACATATAATTTATTTTAGCATCATAAATATTGTCACAATTTATCTCTTGTCGGAACTTTTTCAATTGGTCAAGCTAACCACACTATTAGTTTGATTCAGTTTCAATCAATAACTTCTCAAAAAACCCCATCCTAAAAATGCTCATGCCGCTGAATGGCTGCCTCTATTTCACTTAAAAATGCACAGATCGTAAAGAGGAATTTATTGAAGGATCTGTTGTTTTTGATAGCTCCTTAACGCCCGACAAGGACGGGTATCAATCTTTTTATTGGAGCATTTTTACAAGCACGTGTTGCAACGTATTAAAAACACGCAGGGCATTTAGAGCTCATTGAACAGCTAAGATTGAGGCAAAAACCCATCAATCTGAATCCATATCACTTCCTGGAAGATATTGAAAAGAAGCTATAATATTTTCAAGTACTATGAATATTTTCTAGATTTTTTTTTGTACACATGCCGTTAATGAATGACTAATTCCTTGACATTAAGTCAAACCTTTTTAAAGACTCGCTCTAAGCAGACTTTCCCATTTGAATCTTTCCTTCAATGATAAAAGAATAGAAAAAATATGCTTCATTATGCAGGACGAAACCTTTGAAGCTCTGCAGTTCAGTCATTTAAATATTTAAAGCTAGGAATTCTGTACATTTGCATTATGGACTGCAGAGGTTTGAAAGAAAGACATGAAGACTGGGTTGTAAAGTGGAGACTTATTAATCTACATGCAAAAAAAAGGGGGGAGGGATGTTTAGCATTGGTATTCAGGGGCCTGCGCCGTCTGGAATAACTTGTCATACAATTATTGTCTCAACATTTGCAGCCGTTAGTCCCCATTCCCCACTCTCACAACACACACACCTTCCCCTACTTTTTGTTTAAAGGCCGTTTCGTACAGCCACTGCGTACATTTTGCTCAATCTCCACGTACGAAACATCAGACTTTTGTGATACATGCATGAGATACGGAATTCGTGCTTCTTGCGTAAATGTCGGTCGGGGGTTTCAGCCAACTAATTCGGTTTGAACTGTTGAAAATTTTTACTTGGTTAGGAATTATGCAGGTAGTATATTGTACGTAGTTTATACTCAGTTATCACATTGATCTTACGCAATTGTCTGTGATTTTTTTTGCTAGATTCACACGCAAATTTGTGGTTTTTCACTACCATTACACTTGTGCCCACATGTGTCTAACAAATTTCACGCATGTACCACCAATATATAACGGCGCACACATCACGTTAAAAATCACTGGTGAATTGCATATAAACAGGGCAATAATCGCGCACGGTTCACAAATTGTAAGGCTTATACTTAGATTTACGTGTTCTTTGAATGGTTTATTCGTACTTCTTCTGTGGTCTTTACATGGTTCAGTCGTGAAACATTTGTGAAAATTTCACATAAAGACCACAACTTTTCTCACTTTTTAAATGACCGATTTTCATCAGTGCAATATGGGCAAAATGTGACACAGCCTTAAGGCTGTACGGGTCATTCTATACCTAATGTGTTTGTTGATAGAAGCCATTCAGAACCAAACACACAGAAGAGTTCTTGTTAGCTTTAAGAACAAAAAAAAAGTGAATTTGCAGGCACATTTGCTCGGCCGTAACAACTTGACGACCCAAATCAAGATCAAATTGCTGATAAAGTCTTATATTAAAAATATTTTAAAACTACAGATGCTGTTTTAAAGAATGCAGATACATCATGTTTTTGGGTAAATGACGTGGAAAAATGGATGCTGCCAAAATAACTGTCATCTATAACAAAAACTTATGTTCATATTTATCTGGACTGTCAGCAACACAGCAGGAAAGTCACAAAAACAGAACATGTTGAAGGCTACAGATCCACTGCCGGGTAGAAAAAAAGACCAAACCTCTTTGCTCCTCTGTTTCCTCCTTAATTGATCCTCATGATGTAGCAACTTTTACAACCGCAAACCCCAGAAAATCAACCAGCTGCCCACAACCATCATCAGCTTAGATCATGCACCACAAACGTATGTCCCCCAAAACCAAAAGGAAGTGATGACAGAGAAATGATCCGGCAAAACCATCCTTCCTTCTAAGCAGCAAAACACACAACAAGGTGATAAAAGTAAGATCGTACCAAACTAACTCCACTTCATTTCGCCAAAATCTTTTCATATTGGAGAACTCCTCCGCTTCTTTATGCTTTTGCCTTTGGTGCATCACAAGAATATTTTATAAGGGGGAGGCAGAAGATTTTGGAAGGGTGGCAAATAAGAGTGGACGGTCATTACAAATAAGAATATTTCAATTTTATTATTGTTACTGATATCAATATTAAAACAGACGTTCTTTTAGCTGAGGTGGTATTATTAATGCTTAAAGAGGTTTGTAATGATGATTTCTTCATCTTTGTCAACAATGATACTATAATTTTGCACTTAAAAAATCCGGAGGGCACCTAACCCTCTCTGCCCCCCCCACCACCACCACCACCAGACAAACTCAGTTGAAGATAGGATTCTTCCCCTTTTTTTTGCAAAAGAAATGTCAGTCAGTGGATGGACCTAACTGAAATTGCAGAGAACAATCAACCCATTAATGATTTTGTTTTTTTTTTAATGTAATTGTATCTCCTATCAAATGCACATCACCATAAAATTATGAACGCATTAAATATTTAATTGTAAGCTGCTATTAAAAGCATGCTCCAAAATTATATATTTTTGCTGACATCAAAGGGAAAGTAGCATATTTTTAAACCGGCCGCTTTCCACTGACATCTTCCCCCACAAGCAGACTGAATTTTTTTTTTTTTTTTTTTTTTTTTTTTTTTTTTGAGAGGGGGAGGCAATCAAACCAGCAAGTGAGAAAATGGGCCAAAGCACCAAAGTGACACCATTTGCATATGATGTATGAGGATAAAATATACAGCAGGACGATGCTCAGACACGTCAAGGGCTTAAGCACCACGATTTCAATAGCAGTTCACAGAAAATAAACAAAAAAAGATAAATAGAAGGATAGATTGTTCAATATTTTTCTCCTTTATGAGTCACAGAATACAAATTTACTCCAAAATCTATCATCGCAAGTCTTTGTGGAATGATCAATGTTTCAAATTTGGAGCTAAATTGTAATAATTGGAGCACTAACAAATGTTTCTCAAAAGAAAAACTGCATGCAGTCTATGAACCCTCAAAGATGTCATATTTGGTGTTTTTTGAGCTAAAGGAGCCTCACTTTTACAGATTTTACACAAAATATAGCACACAAAAATATTTTAGCTCAATCTTTTCAGTAAATTTGAATCTCCTTACAACTAACACCATTCAATAAAACAGATAATACATAGAAAACTGGAAGATTAGAAACCGGAAAAAAAATAGTAAAATAAGATTCTCATATGGGCATCTGATGAGGCAAAAATAAATAAATAAAAGCTCATTTGCAATTATTTTTGGAGTTTCTCAAGTAAATGTTTTTCAACATGACTTTAAAAAAATTCAAACTATGTCATTTGTGGCTCCAGGGGCTCACAGGCTTATCATTATTTCAGATTTCTTTTTCTTTTCAATTTGTGGGATTCCTCTGTGAGAAAACCAGCAACGGTTTGGGCAAAAGTCACCAAAATAAAATGATTAAACCAAAGGTTATTGAAGTGTTAAAAGTAGCTCAAAGATCAAGCAAATGTATCAAAGAATAATGCAAAGGAAAATGTGAAGGTTTTGTCTTTAAGCATCAAATTTTATATCAATCTAAAGAATATTTCAGCTATTTTCCTGCACTAAATAAGCAGGGTTTCACTTGCAGTATGGCTTTCCTAGTTTAGGAAATATTTAGTACTTTTGACCCATTTGAAAGATTTATTTTGAAAACCAGCTTTGTTTTCTCAGTTATAAACTAAACTAAAAGTTTATAACTGATACTATGATAACTTAAGTGAAGCACAATGTAGCGGACAACCTGTAAAAATCAATGTATTTTCAGCTCTATTTGGCGCACATAAAGCCCTAATTTCTTTTAAAAAATATAATAATATAATATATATATATATATATATATATATATATATATATATATATATATATATATATATATATATATATATATATAAATTCTGGTTGTGTTTACTGTTTTCTTTTACATTACAGGTATCCTAAAAGATGCTAACATGGCTAACGTGTAGCAGCATTGGAATGTTTTTTTTTACGAGTTGCTAACAAAGTCTGAAGATAAAGGTATTAGAAATATGCTAATGCAGCTAACATAGCTGTGTCAGACGTTTTATTGTGTTACTAACAAGGTTGGAAGTTAGCGTAGTCACAGAACGCTTTTTAGCAGTATTAGTTTGCTTATTTACGTGTTGCAAACAAGGTTGAGAGTTACAGGTATTGAAATTACGCTAACGTGGCTAACGTGTAACGGGTTAAAAACAAGTTTTACTGTGAACGCAGTTAGTAAAGTTTTACTAACTGATGAACTTATCAATCCTTTTTTTCTCACCTAATGCACTTTATATACGATATATGTTCGAAAATAGACCATTCATTGCAGTTGCGCCATATAGTGCCAAAAATACAATAAATTGAAAATGGTTTAAAAACATACATCACATGTCCTTTTTCACTTTATCTTTTCGAGTGAAACAAATTTTTCAACCATTTGCATTGATGTAGCCATAGTCTTCGCCCAGTTACATGGATAAAAGAACCATATTTTTACTTCTTTTTCTTTTTTCAAAATTTGAACTTTTTATTTTCAAAAAAAGCAACAGATTACACAGTTAACTTTCAGCAAATGCAATCCTAACTGAAACTGTACTCACATTCGGGACTTCAAAAATAAAATGAAAAGACTCACATACTTGCACACAATCTATCTAGAATATACAAAAATGAATGCATAATAAATATTAAAATGGCCACAAGAGAAAAAGGTCATCGAAAAGAATCGGTAGAGAGCAAATGTGGGGAAAGTAGAAACAAGAAGTGTGCCTTAAATGTATTTTTTCCTTATTTTACAGTTTTTTTTTTAAATTTTTTTTATTTTTTTTTATTTTTTTTACAAATTGTGCAAGATTCCATACTAAGGCTCTGGTCTTGAAGTGACTGTTGTCTGGTCCACACATACACACATTCTCACTGCAATACACACATTCGTGGACACACTATCACGCTCCCTGTGCTCTGCGCACTCTGTGGGGTGTAGCAAACCATTGCAGAATAAAAATGGGGCTGCTCAGTGTATGGCCTGTGATGCTCTTGGGAGCTGACCAGCTTTTTACAAAAAAAAGGAAATTTGAACATGCACTTTACGCTGATGTAAAAAAAAACAAAAAACTTTTAGGAGTGACTGAGGAGTTAAAATACAACAACCAAGAAACGTGACAATTTCATAACCATTAAGGCAAGAACACCCGGAGTGGCATCAGCAAATACTGTCATAAGATGAAAGTGTTTAGGTACATGGATGTGATGAAACAGTTAACTACTTCTTCAATGTCTTTTTTTGTTGGTTTTTTCCAGCACAAATTTGTTATAAAAACCTTTTTTTTTTCCAAATCCACACATAACTTCCATGTTTTTCTTCGCCTTCTTTTTTTCTGTAAAATGTGTTAAGAAAGTAACAGATAATAGGGACATATGGATAGTAAAACTACAAATCATTTCTAGTTTTAAAACCCCCCTCACACACACATTTGCAAAACCCCGCCCCCTGGTTTTCAAGCCCCGCCCCATCACCCCTCCCCCACCCTAGATAAATGAAAAAGATATCACTTACATTAAAACAATTATATCCTCTTGTGATGATGTATCCCAACAGTCAAGTTTTTGCTCTACTTACAAGCGATTGTGTAGTCTGTTGCAAATTAAAGCATTCATTGTTTCGGGGGTTTGTTGTTGTTGTTGTTTTCCTGGGGAGGGAATAAGAAAAACGTCGTCCTTTGCAATGCAGCTGGCAACAAACAAAAGCATCTTTACATCTTCACTTTTAGTGCAACTATTAAAATGCAAAATATTTCCAGTGATTCCTTGAGAGGTATCGTTTCTTTGTTCTTGTATTTTTTTTTCCGTTTTTTAAAATATTTTTTTCTCCTTTTCATGTTTTTTTTTGCATCAAACACAGCACAGAGTAAACGCATCTTCAAAGAAAAACAGACAAAACAAAAAAGAAGGAAAAAATTCCCGATCAAAGAGGTTTTCTTCTTCTTCTTCATTCCGTTGTTGTTGTTTTTTCTCTCCATTTTTTCGCTTGTTTACGTTTGCTTCCACAGGCATGTTTACTAGAACATAAACACAGTGGGGGAGTGGGGGGAGGAAAAAAAATATTTTCAAAAAAAAATTCCGAATTCCCAGCTTAGCCTCCGCTTTTGCCAGACTTTTCACATCCGATCCCCTCCGGCAGAGCCACGTGATTGGCTGTTCAGGCAATCGAAGAAGAAAGGGACAGGAGAAGGAGGAGGAGCAGAGAGAGAAATGGAGGAGACAGAAAGAAAGAGTGCCTGTACAACGGGAGCGAGACCCGATCAAGATCAATCAGGGTAATAAAGAGAAAGAGGGAATGATGGGGTGGGAAAAACTATCATATAACGCAGTAGGGTTCCCGTGGTAACCTGGATTTTCTGCAGTACAGGAGCGTGGTGCTGAAGCAGCGTCGGAGCTCCCTATTGGAGAAGATGCAGATGAAAGGGTTGACCCCCGCCTGGGCAAAGCTCATCCACACGGCTGCTGTTAGGTAGCCCCCGGGGACCACGGGCCCCCTGGCAAACACCCGCCAGTAGCAGGCCACCAAGTAGGGCCCCCAAAGCGCCAGGAAAAAAAAGGTCATGATGTAGAACATCCTACTAATCCTCTTCTCTGTTTTGAACTCATCCAGTACGAGTAGACGCCGGCGGCCCGCTGCGTTGCTGTTCTGCCGAATGCCAAGCAAGGTTGGTGGGGTAGGGCCCCGACCGAATCCCGCCAGCCAGTTGGCCGCTGCCTGCCCGCTAGCGCCCGGACCGTGGAAGGTCCAGTTCTGGCTGACGGCGGGCACAAACTGGACGGGCTTCATCTTTCGCCGGTCGTGGACGAAGAAGATGAGTTTGAGGTAAACCAGCTGTGTGGCTAGGAGGATGAGCGCCAGCAAGAGCATGAAGCCCAAAGAATCGTTGGCCCGGAAGGACCGGTGCTGAAACGTGCACTGGTCCTCCTCCCGGATGAAGGAGTACGTCCCCACGTCCAGGACCGGCGGGAACGCCATCGCCACCGACAGCGTCCACACCATGCAGATGACAGCCAAGCACGTCCAGAAGGTGAGCCTTTTGGTGTAGAAGCGGTGGTGCGCGATGGCCAGGTAGCGGGTGACGCTGACGCAGAACAGCATAAAGGCGGTGTGGAAACAGGAGAGCACGCCCAGAAAAGCGATCACCTTGCAGGTCAGCGTGCCGTACGTCCACGCCGATCCATTTTTTACCGAGGTGAAGACGAACGGGAAGCAGATAGCCGAGCGCAGGATGTCAGAGGCGCACAGGTCCAGCAGGAAATAGTAGGGCGCTCGGTGCAGGCTCTTGTCTTTGATCAGCAGGATGGAGATCAGGAGGTTTCCTACCACGCCAACGCCGATGATGAAACCCAGAGAGGTCAGTTTGAGGAACGTGGCGAGAGGAGAGACATTCTGCAAGATGGTGTGGTCCCCTGCATGGCTATAGTTCGCCATAGATGGAGGAGGGATCATAAAGATAGCGGATTAGTTTCAGCCGAGTATCATGATCTGGAGATGGCAGGGGGGAGGCGTTAGATCCATTTGGCGGTGTGCTTTGAAGAGGTTTCCGGGCTCAACCTCTCCTTTCTAAGGCATCCTTTGTTCCTTTGTCTCATCGCCCCTAAAAGAAATCCCTGCAAAAAGAAAGGACAAAAAGAAAGAAAGAGAGAAAAAAAAGCAATCATCCTTCTATCAGCATTCAAACCCCTCAAAAACAGCAAACAATCTGGGATAAAAATGATAAGATAGAGAGTGGATCCACACATGAAGATGCTCCGAGACATTGATCTGGTCAATTTTTTTTTTCCTTTTATGGTGCCTTGGAATCTCTGAACAAAAGAGATGGCAGCCCATATAAAAAAAATAATAATAATTAAAAAAAAAGCTTTTTTACCGACTTCCAAAAGCTGGAATGAACCATTTTCATTGTTTTTTAATTTTGTAGGAAGAAATGCAGGCTGAATTATGTTGCTCACACCCTGCAGAACAGAAGAATGCAGGCAGAATCCCCCTCGAATAGGAGTTGCCTACCTCAAAATTGTGAAAAATCCAGCTAAAATCATACATGTGTATTTATTTTTGTTAATCATTATTAAAAGATAACTGGATTACCAACAAGCAGTGCTCTCATTACAGCCTCTACTAATCCAGCCTCCATTTTCCACATCATCTTTCCTAATTACGCACAGTTAAGGCAACACTGGTACATTTGGTGACACTTGCTTATAGTATAAGATGAATCAATCGAATTAGATAAGCAATCAAAACAAATCGGATGCCTATGATTTCTTTTTTATGACTATAAATGTTGGGATTTCTCTTGACAAAGACGAGCGTCTACTTACTCTTTAAAAAACGCCTCCTCTGCGTGTTTTACGCGCGTCTGAATCCCGCAGACTCCGGGAGGGGGGGCAACAACAAAAGGGAAAAATAGAGGCCAATATGATAAAAAGAAAAAAAAAAGGAAATATGAAGACTAATAAAAATAAGGATGAAAACATTGATGCCCATCCTCGGCATCCATGTCGGCTTGGAGCGGATAAAAACATCCAAGTCTCCGCGAGGAAATCGCTGCCACCACATAAGACAAGGCCAAAATAAAAAAAAAGATAGAAAAAGGAGAATTAAAAGATCAATCCAACCCCTACCTGTTGATAATCCCTTTCCGTGTCCCTCCCGGTATTTATTTACATGGCACGAATCGGGTTTTTGCTGTTTTAAAAAAGCTCGATTGGTGTCTGCCCCCCCCCCCTCCTCTGCTTCTTTTTTTTTCCTCCTCTACGGTGAATATCCTACAGTAAACGGAGCGCACTGCGCATGCGCACTGCATCATCTATCTCTCCCTCTCTCTCTCTCTCTCCCCCCCCTCGTTTCTATTTGGGATCCAAGACGCGTCTTGTCTCTGGTTGCAGCAGCAGCAGTGATGTCTCTCCAACGGTAACATCTGCTCGACAGGGCCGCGTGCTGGCCGGTAACGCGTTACTTTAGACCGCGCATGTAAGGCAACTGGGTTGTGACGCGCCGCCTGCGGGACTAGAAAACTGTGACCACGGTTTTTTTAAACATCAATAAATTATGGCTGAGTTGTTTATACATTTAGGTTCTCGGGGGAAAAAAAGAAGAAGAAAAAAAGAACAACAGGGCGCTTTGTCCGCATCCGCGCGCCAGTGGAGAGACTCCCCCCTATGGTGCAGATACATGATTGACAGGCACTTGCGCTCTGCTGTTCATTCTGCGCGGTCAGCAGGTTCGATTCATAGGAGCTCATTCTCCAACGTGCACGAGGAGCTGCCGTGATGTCACGATCAGCATGTGCCACCTCTGAACAGCTACACACACACAAAAATGCATGGCTCTGGATGAAGGAGAGGATCCATCCATCCACACACTCACTAACATACCCATCCATCATATATCCATCCATCCATCTGTCCATCCTTCCATCCACCCACCCACTTCTCTGTCCACTCATCTACATATTCATCCATCCACATATTCATAGCATTCATCCACCCACCAACTTACCAACCCATCCATCCATCCTATATATATCCATCCACCCACCAATTTGAACAAAATAATGTCTATTTAAAATATGATCCATCTGTCCATAGATTAAAATATCATAATTAATCTCAAAGTTACATGTTTCTTTTTGCAAGCTCACACAAACTATTATTCTGTCTGTAAAATTTAGGTATGGAACTCTCCTAATTTATATAATTGTGTGTGTAACGTTCCATATTACTTAAAATGGCATTATTTAGAAATCACCCCAGGATAGTTTCCTAAACATGAGTTTATGCTTAAATTAATCTGCAACTTTGGAGTTCCACAAATTTACTAAGTTAAAAAAGGGGGCAGAGAAGTAAATCTAATTTGAGAGGGTGTTCATGTCAATGAAAGGTGGCATAGGTCAATTAGTCCATTTATATTACATCAGACAAGGATCTGACAATTTAAATTACGTTTGAGTACTGTGTACACAAGCATTCTGAATAATTAAGAGAAAAATAAATGTTTTGTTCTTTAAAAACCTTTACAGTAAAAACAGATGGTTTATATGTAGCTCATGTTTGTGATGCTACAGTTGTGGTATTTTCTTGTTGCCTATCAGGTAATCCGATTTCTCCATTGTTTTGGACAAATATGACAATTATAAGTTTAATATTATGAACATGTTCTTTTTCTTGCAAGATTCCACAACGTTAACACAGTAAGTCACTTTTCCGTCTTTTCTGTCATCTTTTCCTCCATAAATTCCAACCCAAAAAGCTTTTGACACATTTTAAAATATATTTTTGTAACCTCTAGCTTATCACCTTTGGCCTGTTTAATTTTTGTAAAATATAAAAATTTTGAAGAAATTAGCTAGCTAAAGCGGTGAAGTGCGCACGCGGAGGAAATCACAAAAAAAGCGCGTGCTGTTTGAGGGTAAGAATGTTTATTTTTCATAAAGCCGAGGTCATTTTTGCAGTAGCTCCTTTTAACGTGTTCCCAACACAGATAAAGCAGTCACAGTGTTCACTTAAAGCGCGTAAGTATGCAGCATTTCTTGTTTTTTGAAGGAAAGAGTCCAAAACAGCGTTTTTGGTCAGCAGTTTGA
Organism: Oryzias curvinotus; assembly: GCA_023969325.1. Taxonomy (NCBI): domain Eukaryota; kingdom Metazoa; phylum Chordata; class Actinopteri; order Beloniformes; family Adrianichthyidae; genus Oryzias; species Oryzias curvinotus. The sequence continues at coordinate 9,975,374 of CM043728.1, forward strand.
ACGTTCATCAACTTCCGGGTTCGTCGTCTCCCCTCCAGCAGCACGTGCTTGTTCCCAGCATATCCCTGCGCTTTAGGTCCGGTAAGGCACATTTTCTTCTCATCTTGCGCAGCGCGTGCTCTTCACCAGGAGGTCCGCCATACACTGAGGAGGGGGTTTAAACGCACACAGCCCTTCTCGTCGCGTCACAGAAGCCCGTTCCTCCTCCGGGAGTACCAGCCCAGACACGCGCAGAAGCCCACCACGGTCAGGACCGTGCCCAGCAACAGGGCTAAGCCGTCTCCCGCGTCGTATGCCTCCGCTGGAGGGATGAGGAAGAGAAGGACGAGCCAGAAAATCCCCACTCCGTTAAGGAGTCCGGTGTTGGTCGCCATGTTGGGTTGTTTTCCGTGCTTCTGCTGTCAACTTTAAGAGAGCTTAGCGCATGCGTCGAAAAGTCACATGACAGAAGCCAATACTGGACTTCCTCTGATTGGTTGAATCAATTGCAGCGCAGTTTGAGGAGACAACAATCGCTTCTCAGCATATCTGTGCTAACAATTATTTTAATGAGAGGATAACTAAATCTGTCATGTTTTTAATTAATAAATTCGTTTGTTTGTTAATTTTCTGTCTTTCTTGTAGTCATATTAAAATAAATACTTTATTTCTAATATTATTTATGTAAAAAATTGATATTAATGATATATTTGCATACTAATATTGTGTTAAACTTAAAAATATATTATTGTACAATACTGCTCCTGCTTTTGAATTGGGCTACATTTAAGATCCACTCTGAAAATTGCGTTTTTAACATGTTCTTGTGGCATTTTTCTGATGCTGGAAGTCATACATCAAGAAAATTCATCTTAAACTTGCATTTGGAAGTATTTTTTTATTCAAATTGTTGTAAATTAGGAGCAGACAAAAAAAAAATACAGTTTGAAAAAGATTGAATATGTGATGTAGAAAATATGATGGGCGAGGCCAGAAGCTCCCAGCTTCGCTCCATTCTGATGCATCCACACAGACTACTAGATCCGTGTTCGTCTTTGTTTTCCTTATGTGAGCTGGCATCTGGTTCAGAACTGTACAGCTAAATAGCTCCAGTATTGCTCACCATTTTGTTTTAATGGTGATATTAGGTTAGGGGGCGTGAGGGGCTATAACCTAGCTGTAGAGCACGTAAACATAGAGCTTTCAGTAATAGGGAGGGGAAGGGGGGATGGGGTTTCTCTGCGCCAATGGTCCCACCCACAACTCCTAGGCAAATTAAAAATGAACTGCCGTTCTGCAGAAACTATGTCTAAGAAAACAGCAGGGTATTTTTTTTTGGCTAAAAACAACATAATCTGCATAAAATAAATGACAGAAAAGACCCCTGGGAACGCTTTGAAAATACATCAAAAGATGATCGGAGTGCCTCTTTAAATAGACAATCAACATCTAAAACTATAAATATGGAAAAAGACTGACAGTGTGAAAAGCAGGAGAACAAATCACAACATTGCACAAAGCATGCACAAAAACATCCATCGACTTAAGCTATGTTCACATCGCCCTCGGCAACGCACGTTCAAACAACCCCTTTCAATAAAAAGCCTATGTAAACTCATGTAAGTGCATATTTTGGGCTTCCACGATTAAAACTCGTGTTCATGCATTGCTATGCAAGTTCCTATGGCTGTTTTTTAGGCTCTGCATATGTTAGGGACTCAGATTTGGTAGTGACGCATGGATGGCGTCCTGCTGGAATTATATGGAACCAATGTATTCATATATCATACTAGAGCTGTGAACGAAATAAAAAGCCTGGAGCAAGATTCACGAGATTTACACCACTTTGATATTTTCCCTTCAACTGTAGGTGGCAGATGTGCACTATTATGTCAGCCAGTTCAGTGTGAACACCAAGGGCTAAATGCACGTTTAGCATGTTCTTGAACGGGTGTCACATGGCCGGTGTGAACATAGCTTGAGTGAGCAGTTTGCACAATGATTAGAAAACATAGTCCCCTGATATCTTCAACTGGAAATACCATGAAAGATTTCAAGGACAAATTGAGCTGAACCGTTTTATCCTTTGTATCTTATCTACAATGGTGGATTTGAGCTGCTTGATAAAAAAGACAACAACAACAAAAAAACACTGAGATAGTTTCGGGTTTTGTAAAAAAAAAAAAAAAGCTGGGAATCCTGGGCTTTGCCATGACCAAACACAGCGGCGTCTTGCTGCAGGATACAAACTGTTTGGCTTGTAAAGCTGTGGGGAGGAGTGCAGTGTCTGGATCTCTCTGCATGCTTTCCCGGGCCGCGCTGCCTGTAATTAAATTAGCTATCACAAGCCGAAGTAAAATATTGACCTTGTGAGGCTGACATACCTCTGTACCTGGTTGATCAGAGGCAGCAGATGAATGGGCACAAAGCGTCTTTGCACGCTGTCTGGCTCATACACTCCCCAGCTCTCTCCTGCTGTCTATTTGGCATGTTGTCTCACACAAACATAAAAGCTTTTGATGTGAGTCCTAAGCGATCTTTTCTTTTGTGCCAAACTTAAGAGCTTTTTTTTAAGCCCTTCAAAGACTTTGATTCACAGAACATGTAGGTTGTGTATCTGATATTTACCTTTTGATTTGAGATAAACATGTGACAAAAGTCTATTTCAAAAAGGTTTACTTAGTGTGCCTGTGAGAATTGGGACCTTGGGACCATCAACATTTTTTTTTTTCACATTAAAAGACAAAGAGGCTCTCTACCTCACAGAAAAGTGGGATTTTAGTGCTGCTAGCCGTCTATGCTAACTCGCAAAAAAAAGTTTGTGCTTAAAAAAGAGTAATAAAAATCAGCATTTTCAAAGCATATGAGCATGCCTATAGATAAAATGCAACCATAGTAATTGAGTGAAAATCACAACTTAAATAAATAAAAAAATGCATTTGTACTCCTGCTGGCAGTGAATGCTAACAAGTGGAAAAATTTGCGCTATATGAACTTACAAATGTATGTTTTCAAAGCATAGATAAAATGCTGACTGTAGTATGTGAGTGGACAAAACAGCTTAAAACGTTTAAAATGAAAAAAACGTATTTTTACTTTTGCTAGCAGTGTATGCTATCTTGCAAAAATGTTTGCGCTCGAGCAACGTGTTCCTCTGCATTTTCAAAGCATAGCAGCACGTCCATGGTGAAAATCCCAAGAGTACTAGGTGAATACTAAAAAGCAAAAGCCTAATTTTAAAAAAAAAGTTTTTAATTACTGCCAGCAGTAAAATGTACATATAAAAATGTGTTCGTCGACCATAATACTAATTTTTTCTTGTGCTAAGCATTAATGTTTAGGATTTTTGCATGCTTTATTATGTGGTTAAGTAATTAAATTACACGTTAATTACATGTTACTGGCACCTTTAATGCAATTTTTTTTAAATATATTTTCTTTTTCAAGACTGACATCATCCTTTGTTTTTTTATTTTGTATTTTTTTATTTTTCTGTAAATTGTCCTGTCCAACAGCTGAGCAGACAGATGAGAGCTGAGGGCCTCTTGTGTTGGACATATTTTACTTTAACAACAGGGGTTATGAATCTTCTAACAAACCAGAGGAATGTCTGAATAAACCCCTGTTGTAATCGAGGCCAAACTTTATTCATTTTAATCATATTTGAAAATCTTTTGTGTTGGACCGGACGGAAAAGGAAAGGAGGGAAGAAGAGAGAGGGATGCTTGAGAGGAGGGGGGATAGGAAGGTGATTTGGGGGGGGTCCAACCATGAAACAGCATAAAGCAACAAGTTTATCATTACGTTCAGGCTCAGATGTAATACAAATCTAGAAGGGCGGGGCCTTTCCACACACACACTCAAATGTTATAAACACACCTGTTGGCTCCAAAAATGTCCACATGTCAACATGTACATGATACAAATAATGTTCACACACGCATACTTATGCCTTCAAACCAACTAGTGTGAAATATTTCATTTAATCATGCAAACTATTAGTGTAAAGGTGAGCTAACACCTGTGCTCAGGTGAGTGTTTATGTTCTTCTAAATGGATGATGGAATGTGAAAAGTAGGAGGGAGAGTGCCCAGCCATCCCCACACCAAGACCCCCGCCGCGGCACCCAGGAGGAGGGCACCCAGAAGAGGAGGGGGTCCACAAGAGGTGTTGTAAACATGGCCCGACCAGGCTCGGCCAAGTTGGAAATTTGGCGAGGCCCAGCACTCAGGGGCAAGGACCAGAACCCACCCCACAGGGACACGGACACCCCCGGCTCAGGTGTGATGTGATTCCCGGCTTCTGGCCTTGCCAGAAAGCTCAGGGATCCCTCTCCCCGCGTGGAGAGAGGGCTGCCGGGCCCAGGAAGCCAGCACTCAGGGAACACAGCCGCCATGGCCAATGGCCCAATACCCCCTACCAGGGATGGGGAAAGGGAAAAATGGTCCAAGATCCCACCTTCCTTGCGAAATGCGTGTGTGTGTGTTTGTGAGGGTGTCTGTGTGCATGTGTGTGTGTGTTTATGTTGGAATGTATATTTTGAGGAGTGAAGGGTGTGTGTACTAAAGGGGTGCAGTTAAAATTGGCGGGTAGGGCACTGAGGGGCCATCTCCTGATTACTCACAGTGATGTCCCCGACATCATCCTTTGTTTCTTATTTGTGGTGAGTGTTGTGCTGTTAACCACCTCCAAATGTTCACAACTGAAAGACCAAACATTTCTACATCTCTAGTTTTCTAACCTATCCTCGATGGTTTTGCACCACAATGGACGCGAAGACTTCTCTCTTCTCAAAACAACACAATACATCTGTCTTACAAGATGAATTATGTTCAGGAATCGGTTTCTCTGAAAACACAGAGAAAAATGACCTTTTAAATCAATTGCAGCTTTTGTGGTGGCTCAGCACGCCATCCATAATGAATTGTACTGTGAAAGAAAATGACAAATGGATTATCTCGTGGCTTTTGTGCTAGCATTTGAGACGTGAAAATGTTTGGGGTTTTTTTTCTAAAAAGAAAAAAAAAGCTTTAATCGACACTGGAAAGAGAAGAGGAAGGGCCGCTTGGTTCTGCATAACACAGCTTTGGACCAAATTGACTCTCACGCTTGTTAAGAGACGTGGGATGAACTGAAACACGCCAGAAACCTGCAGGAAAACGAACGACCCCGGTAATTATCCATTCATATTGGAAGTTGAGAGGGAGTGTGAGGGCGGATGCTTGACAATCACGCTTCTGTGTTTTACACTGACAGTTGTGTGATGACTCAAAGGGCAATGAATTCAGACTCACAATGTCTTTTGTCTTTTGCAGACACTGAAAACTTGCTGGAAGACTTTCACAGCTAAATATGAAATGGTTTTAACTGTAAAACCAAAGTAATATCCTCTTTATGCAATACAACTTTGTAATGTTTAGCAAAGGTCATGAGAGATATGCTAATGATAATTCTCCAGCTATTGTAAATACGTTTGACCCACTTAGGTGAAAATGGTGTTTTTAACATGTTCTTTTGGCTATTTTCTGATGACGAAATTAAGCTCACAATCACATTTCTGAGTATTTCTTTATTCAAATTGTTGTGAATCAAGAACAACCCCCGCCTCCGTTCTGCCGTCCCATTGCCACCATGTGATTGTACAGTCAAGGTTGTTGACATAGGCTGGGGGCATGGTGGTGAGGCGACGTCAATCTGGCGATCCCGTCCCCGTGGAATTGATGCTGCACAAAACTCATCATGGCGTTGATAGCACCAGAGCGACTGCGAGACCTGCGTCTTGATGAACTGCCGTTGATGTTGAGAAAATGATAATGTGTGCCGTTTTTTTATTGGTACTTATTGCAGCTGGTGGCACCTGATATGGACGGCCTCTGTCCTGAGACATTTACACATCGTCCAACCAGAGCTGATCCTGTTGCCTCCGCCCTGTGGCCACCCAGCTGTCACCTGGTTTGGTGTCATCCCTGATGGATGGACTAACGCCTGACGGCCGTCGTCTGCTTTCATAGACCGCTTAAAGATTCTGTCGATGCCGATGTATTTGTAGTCATAACGGAAAATAACGTAGTCCATAAAAAACACACAATTGTTAAGGATTTAACCTGTAGTGCCATTGGTGGCGATGACAGTTCATGATGTAAGGACAAATGAAAGATCAACTCTTTAATTAATTAATGAAGCTACTGTATTGTGTGCTTGGAGAGGTCGCAGGCGACGCCTAAATAACGCACGTTCTTCGACATGAGCTAACTCTTCGGCCTTTTACGTGATCAACGTAAATCAGCCGATTCTGACAAGCAGCTTTTTAAATCGGCTATGTACAGATATTTAACAAAGCCACTTTACTCAGCTTAAGAATCCACTGGAATTACCTTGATTGCGTAAAGCCTTCACTACTGTAAAGTGTTGCATATCATATCATTGCATATCAGCGCTACCATTCTTCAGAGACCACATCTATATATATATATATATATATATATATATTTTCTTTTTGTACTATATTAACAAACTGATGCCTCCTAAGACTGAGCTCATTTGTATGAAGCTAAATCACATGGAGGTTTTTGTGTCTGAAGCGAGTTTACATCCCTGTAAATTGCTGAAATCCCTTTAAAGATCAGAGCAATGAGAGCTGTGGGAAGGATGAATAATAACAAGCAGAAAGCAGCTGTCTAAGCATGAGGCAGATGTGGTTTTGTTTCTCTTTAAGCTAATTTTAGGCAAAGGTGACAGCCAGAACAGCTTGTACTTATCTGCTTCAACCAACTGCTGCTTGAACGAAGCCCAGTGGCAAACAGAACGGAAATCATCCGGCCTTCAACTGCAATCTGAGATTTTTGGACCTCCATAATATGCTCTGGTTTTGGTGTGTCGGCAAAAGAAATGTCTTTGTGTCTTAAATAAATCACTTTGTTTTTTAAATAGAAAAAAAAAGTTCAAAGGAAATAAATTGAATGTTTTTTAAAAATTTAAGAAATCTAATTTTTTAACAATGTCAATACAGGCACCAAAAAAAACTTTTTTGTGTACAATTACTTGTGACCACGTAAAAATGGCTGTATAACTTAAAAAAAAAAAAAAAAAAAAAAAACACATGGCAACAATTTCACCTGAAAAAAGTCGCATAAATATATTTGTTTCCTAATAAATGGGCTAGTGCGAAAGATCTAAACAGCAATGACTGTCTTTCATCTTATCTTAAGAAAAATTAAGTTAATGTTTCATTATCTTGATAAAATTAATATTATTTTTTCAGGGTAACGTTCGTTACCTTGAAAAAGAAAATACATTTTTTTATACCTTATCATGAGAAAATATTCTGAAATAAAAACTTAATATCCTGTTATTTTGAGAAGACAAATTTTGAATTTTGTTTTAAGATAATAACTTAATATCTTGCTCAATCAAAAAAGTGTTAATTTCGCAGAGACTTAATATTTCATTACCACGAGAAAATATATTATTTTTCAAGATATAACATCTCTTTATTGCACAAAAAAAGATCTTTTTTAAGATCATGACTTTATACGTTGTTATCCCGAGAAAACCTTTTTTTTGTTTTTATTAGATATAACAACTTTAGTAGGGGTGCCAAATTTTTGGTTTATTACGATTAATTAATTACAGATAAATTTGCGCATTTTTAAAAATATGTTAATCTCATTCATAATCTATAAATGTTGTCATTTTCTCAAATGCAAAAACAATGGTCCAGGTCTGGTATAATAGGAAAACTTCATAATCCACTTTTTTAGTTGTAATTTGAACTTTTACATGAGGCAGAAGGTCACACATTTTATCTTAAGATTTTTACAGAAATTATTAGGTTAAAAATAGATTAATCTGATTATTTAATTACAGGTCACAAATACCTAATCACACAAAAAGTAATGACAGCACTAAACTTATAATCTTATTTTGAGAAAAAAAAAAGTTGTTTTCTTAAAATAGCTAATCAACATCTTGTTCCTGAAATAAATACACAATTATTTTCTCTAAATTAAAAGATAATTTGTTTTCTTATAATAAAGGCTTAAAATCATAATTTGTTTTCATGGTTAAATGATTTACAACTTGTTCTTGTTTTTTTTTTTTTTTTTCAAAAACTAAAAAGTTGTTTTTTGACATAGTGGTACACATTTTTCACAACAGTTTATTGTAGATGTGAACCAAAATAGCAAGAACAGGATCAATGCTAATTAATGAAGCTATCATGTGCCCAGCTGATGTAAACCTGCTGACCACACTAGGTAGAAACCTGAAATTAATTTTTTTTGTTTTGTTTTCTTGCAAGACATAACCTAAAAAGGGAGATTGTTTTCTTAAAAAAGCTAGTGGAAAAAATATTGACCGTTCTTGTCTTCCGTAGGTTAGTAATGTAGGCCTTTAGGACGGCATACATTTAACATATTTTATCCTGTTAACTTATATTTGTGATTAGAACAAACCAATTAGAAAATATTGTTAAAAGATCTTATTTATAAACTGGTTATGATATTGATGTCACGGCCCTTAATAGACAATCTTAGTCTATGGCTCAACCTTATGCCAAAATGTCACAAATTTTCATTGGTGCTGACATGTTCAGATTTGATCAGATGAATAAGAAAGATATATTTTAGGTGGGTTCAAGTGAAAGCTCAAAAGCAAAATGTCATTCCAGCAGAGCTACATAGAGCTAGTCGATGAATATTCATAACCGGCTTGTGTGCAAGAGTCGTCTTCTTCCATTAGATTTAGAGTAAAAGTGATAACAGAAGAATAGAGGAGAATGTCGCCGGCCATCTGTTAAAAAGATGACGAAAGGGAAAAAGGAATAGATTGCGATCAACATCATTAATTTCATGCCATTAGATTGCTGATAATCCCAGAAATGTCTTGTTGTTTCAGAGTTTATCGGATGATAGAAACACAGCAATGTTTGCCCGAGGGGATCAAGCTCTCCTCAGCTGCAGAGTAAAGCGCAGCCGGTGTCAAATATGACCGGCGGCGGAGTTCGTCACTGTTATTCATAGCGTGTGCATGTGTTCACTCAGGAGATTGATAGCTCATCACATTTGCTGTCATGGTGTAAATGTCACCTCTCTAGCTAGCAATGATGAATGTAATTTCCCCTCCGGTTGATTATGGGAATGTTTGTCAATGTACATTCATGCTAAGCCGAACGAAAGGGTGTTTAAAAAACAAAAAACAATGATTGTTTTTATGTTCAGGAAGCTGAACTGAAGCCTTCTTTTAGTGTCTCAATCTAAAGACGATGTTACATTCCCGCTACGTACATTTAGTGCATATTGCACGGATGGAAATGGGTCATGCATGAATATACGTGCGTGATTATTGCGCTGTTTATGTGCAATTCACTAGTGATCCGTTCTTCAATTATGTCATTTGAACGTGGTGTGCGCAATATAAAAGTTATACATGGCACATGTGTGAAAAGTCTATTAGACATACGTGACATTTGTGTATGCATCTCACACAATTCACACACAATTGTGTAAGACTTGCGAAATAGTTGCATATAGAGTACATACAATATGCATAACCTGCGAAATTCTCAACCGACCAAAAATTGTGAACTGCTCAAATATAAAGATTGGTCAGCTGAAACCATCGACAGACATCTGCGCACACCAACGAACAACGAGCAACACTAACAGATTATCATGCATGTATGATGAAAGGTTGAAGTTTTCTACGGGGAAAAATATGCACAATCTATGTAGCGGCTGTTGATATTTCTGCTGCTAACTAAAACTGTTTTTAGCACAAAATACTATAAAAAAATCTTTTTAAAGTACTTTTTTTTTAAATTCTTTTTGAGGTTAAATAGACTGACAGATTTCATTTTCTTTTCTCCCCCTCTTCTCTTGGACCTCAGTCTGGCTCTTTTCAAAGTTTCAGGCCTTCATGCTGAACTAAGCTAATTGCATGCTGGCTCCAATTTAACGTTTTGATCTTCCAATTCAAAATGTATCAACACATGTTGGTATTAACTGGCTATTAACTATGTTTCCCCTTGTTCTAAACTGTGACTTAAACATATTCCTTGTGACAAACTGCATCCCTTCAATTCTATCCAGTTATGATCTGAATAAAGGTTGGCTTGTAGATGGTATGATGAGTTAAATCAATATTTCTTAAGGGTTGTCACAGCTATTCCATCTTCTAATACTTCCAGCAGCTTCTCGAAGTAGCACCTTTGTTGCATTATGTAATATCATGACTCTGCAAGGTGAGCATATACATGCATCTGTTAAGTTATTTTTTTACTTTTTCTTTAATGAGATGCTTTGGGACAATATAATGCAATGGTTGCAGGAATGAACAGAACACTGTCTACAAATATTTTTCACAAGTCATAATAATCTGCACTCTCTTGGAGTGCTGCCCTCCAGGCTGGAGAACGCTTCAGGATGTCGGTTCCATTTACTTATGAAGTTGTAGGAGTGCATTTTCTGCAATTGAGCCGTCACCGGCTGTCAGTCAGAGGAAATTAACGAGTTTGCTGATTGTACTGCTGGTAATTACAGAGTGCAGCTGGAGCGGTGCTGTGTCAAGCCCAGGAGGCTTTTTAAGCTTACGTCTGTCCTTTTCTCACCAAAACAAAAAAAAAGGAAAAGAAAAGCTTCTAGGAAGCTGTAGTGCATGTCTGCATGTCTGTCAATTCCTGACCTTTAACAGAACACTTAAGCATCACCCAACTAGTCTTTTTGATGACTTAATATACTATACCATACCATACCATACATACATACATACATACATACATACATACATACATACATACATACATACATACATACATACATACATACATACATACATACATACATACATACATACATACATACATACATACATGCAACACTATAGAATAAATATAATTTTTTTTTATTTCTTCTCTACTCAGGAGGTTCATAAATCTACTGCTGAATTTAAAGAACAACCAGAGGAGGAGTTAGTAATCCAAACAGGAAGTTGGACGTATGTTAGAATTATAGGTAGTGTTGCACTTAAAACAGAAAAATGGCAGAAATAGGAAGTCTGTCCTCCAAAGAGGCACCAGACGAGGGTGCCCACTGCCGCCCCCTCTCTTTGCTTTATTTAAAGAACCTTTAGCGGCAGCTATAAGACAAAATATCGGCATTGAAGGAATTAAAACAAAAACATCAATCATAAAATTAGTCTTTATGCAGACGATGCATTACTCTTCCTCCAAAATTCATAATCTTCATCCTCCAGAGTAGTGGCAGTTATTGACACATTTTCATCCTTCTCTGAGTACTCCATTAACTGGAATAAATTAGTGCTATCATCACTCAATTATAATTTAGAGCCAACTTTAAATATACAACTAAAATCAGGAAGTATAAAATACTTTGGTGTCACTTACACCTCCAATCTGTCAGACTTAGAGCAATTAAATTATGTGCCATTGCTTGGAAATATTCGGGATGATCTAATGCGATGGGTTAACTTGCCCATATCACGCACAGGCAGAATAGCTTCAGTTAAAATAAAACTATTACCCAAAATCAACTACTTATTTTCTATGATTCCTAAACAACCACCTGTAAATTGGTTTAAATCATTAGATACATCCATATCCAAGTTTTTATGGAAAAATAAACCACCAAGAATCAGCTTAAAAACCTTGCAAAATGTTAAATCCCTTGGTGGGTTGGAATTTCCTAACTTTTAAAATTACTTCCTTGCTCACAGATTACAATATATTTTAAAATGGCATAAAAACAATCTAGCAGCTCACTCATGGATAGATGTAGAACAGTCACTATGTGATTAGATTAAACAATCAGATCTTCCTTTTATTATCAGCTCCATCAAGCGGTACATTTGCTTTAAAAGTATCAATCAATATTAGAACCACATTAACAGACTGGTGGGATTTCCTTAGGATGAATAACTCTTCTCTCACACACTGAGCAAACTGACACCCATTTGGAACAACGGCGAGGAGGAGTGAGCTCCAATCAGTGAACAATCAGGAGTGAGCTTGTTGGAAATCCACACCCCTACCACTTGAAAATGAGCTACACAACATCTGTCTAACATTTGGAATGTTTGACGTGAGACCACATACTTTTGTTGAGGCATCTGATTGGTCAGTTTATAACTTAAATAACTTGCACTACAGAAAAAATATTTTTTAAAAAAAAGTAGGATTAGCAAAAAGTTTCAGATCAAGAATGGTTATTCTGACAAATAGAATGAATGGGTAAATCTATTTATTTCTCAGCAGACGTCTATGGGATTTTGGCTTCTTGGAGCCAGCGAGTACTTCCTTTTACCTCCGATTCTCCTTGGAAGCAGAGTAGAAATAGGTAAACACCCTTCCAGTCTGGCCCGTTTCATAACATCTTATAGGCATAATGGAACTTCTCCACAAAAGAGATTCAAGTTGATAGGTAGGAACAGAACCAAAGGATAAAAAAAAAAACATCAATAAACTACCTAACCCCATGCAATATAGTTGCAATGGGGCATAGAAGTTATATTACTAATCCAAATAAGCGTTTTAATAATAAAAAGTTATGAACCCTTGTGTTCAGTCCCACTCTTGGGCTCTGTGAAATTTATTATTCAGTTCACTTTTTTCCTAACCTGCAAACTCAAGTACCAGCATAGCAACGGTAACCAGGCTCAGCAGGATTTATAATCTCTCCACATGCTGAAGTGTTGTTGCACACAGCTGTTATGAGATGGGCACTGCGTCCATGCAGCGGGCAGAGATACTCGCTGTATTGCTTTGTCCAGGTTGCTAGCGGACATACAAATGAGACGTCTGAAGCTCTTTGAGGTCTCACTCCTAACTGCAACAGACTCCAGCAAAGTTTTTTGATTGAAAAGATGCATTATTGTCGTATAATGTACGACTGGGTCAATAAATATGGAAATTGGAAGTTGTTGAATAATAATTTGAAATGTTAAACAAATGGAAAAAAGCCTTGAATAGGTTTAAGGCAAACATCTTTAGAAAAAAAAAACTGGGGTCACTCCTTTAGTAAAGATTGACCTCTCTTTACTCTCTTAGCTGTTCCAGATGACATCCCGCTTATGGTGAGGTCGGATCTCTTCGAATTAGGTCATTCGACCAACAGGACCACAGCCAAACTTCACAAAAAAAGCAAAGCTACGTTCATATGGACATGTGACACGGGTTCTGAATGTGGGTTTTTGAATGCGTGTTCACGCTGGAAAAGCAGGGAAGGGCTTCAGGTCAATTCAATTTTATTAATATAGCCCAATATTACAACAATAGTCATCTCAATAGGCATCATCCCGGTAATTGTATAGTAAACATGAAATCATAAGAAACCTCTTGGATGTCCACATGAAGGACGGATCCTGTCTGAGGACGGACAGGCCATGTACTAGAACTCTTAGAGAAGAATTTGCTTATCTAACCCTACAACTATACAGTTTAAATAGTGTAGCCGGTGGGCTTCATCCAGATGGAACTGGGGGTCAGCTGGGGCCGCTAGAGAGTTTTGAATGCGAAAGCTCAAGACGCACAATTACGCGCGTAATTGTAGACTTTTCATTGGAAGTGGCCGCTTCAACATACATTTTTCAGACGCTGGTGTGGATGTAACTTTGAAAGCTGAACTTCTTTCAAATTACTAGCCATTTAGTGATGAAAGCTTCTATGCTTTCTGTGCACAGAAACATGGACATAAAGGGGCAATTTTGTAAACAGAAATACGAGAATTCTAAAACCATTGTAGCTTTGCCAAAAACAGAACATTAACAGTACAACAGAAGTTATAATGAAAGTGCGGATTGTTGTGAAAATGGTTTTTCGTTTTGAAGGTAAAGAATAAAATTGGGTTTCAAAATCCCCCCCAAAAAAGTTCCTGTTAAATTTCATGGTAAAGTTAAATATACATTTAACGTCTAATGTCAAAACAGAGCTGGATTAAAATAAATCACTCATCCCCACATAGCACTTTGACCACACTTGTTATTGAATTTGTCTGATGTTTTAACACTTGTGTGATTACAAATGACAAGTACCTTCTCTGCAGAATCTTTTGGAAAGAAAACTTGTTCATTAATCTGAAGTTTCCCCCAGTAATTCTCCCCACCAGTGGAGATAAAACTATAGAGCCAGTCTAATGACATGTTCAGAAATTAATCATATGAACAAAACACTGATTTGTGATTACAAAATAATTCAATAGCACAAGAAAAGTGTTAATACGTGGCCGCAAAATGTTAATTTATAAACCAGATACTAATTTGGTCACAAAAACGTTAAATTGTTAAACAAAATACTAATCCATGGCTACGAAATAGTTAATTGGTACAAATAAATTACAAATTCATAGCCCCAAATGATTTAAGTGTACAAATCAAATACTAATTTGTGGTCATGAAATATTTCAATCGTATGAACAAATAATACAAAGCCATGAAAAAGTTAAACACTACGAACAAATTGCTAATTTGTGTCACAAAATGCTTAACTGTACGAAGAAAATGGTAATCCATGACTGAAAAATAGTTAATCAATATAAATAAAATACAATTTCAAAGGCACAAAATAACTAAAGTGTACAAACCAACTGCTGTCTTGTGGCCACAAAATAGAGAAATTGGACAAACAAAATAATTATTAGTGGTAGTGGAAGTAGTAGAAGTCCCACTCTGACTGTATTTTTTTTCAATTGTAAAAGCATCTTCTAATTATCATTATGCAGTTTTTAGCTAAAATATAAAAGCTGGTGTCATTTAAAAAAAAAAAATAAATTCTGCAGAGCAGCAGGAGCTCGTTAGAAAATCACTTTTGGGTTGTGGGCAGGACTGTCGGCGTGGAAGTTAGCCTAAGTGATTTCCCAGCATTCCTTTCTTCCATCACAATTTGAATAAGGAAATACTCAGAAATACAGTTTTAATATTAAATTATTGTATACACGTCCTCCATTTTGACAGAAAAATGCCACAACAACATGTTAAAAACAACATTTTCATTGACAAGGGTCTTTAAATCCTACAAAGAGAATGCAAATTGAAATCATACAAACAAAATTCTTATTAGTGGTTATGAAATAGTTTATTCATGCTAACAAAACACTATTTCCTGGCTACAAAACAGTTACATTATTTGAACAAATTAGTAATCTGTGTACACAAAATGATTTAATCTTACGAACAAACTACTAATTTGTGGCTGTGAACAGCACAGCAGACACATTTACAAATTGCACCAGGTCTGAAGTTTCTCTGAACACAACACCTCTGTGGTTTTGAGTATCTTCTCAGTCTAAATTTGTCTGACATAAAATGTCCTTCAAAGCAAAAAACACACCAAGTTAAAACAACATTATTGAGGTAAGTGGGGAGAGGGCAGTTGTTGCAAAAGTAAACGTAGAAAAACGGAAATTGAGTTTCGATCGTTGGACAATGTTATTCTGTAGACCTTTGTTATTACTTATAAGCTAAGAAAAAACCTGCATCCTTTAACAATATAATTCATTCAGTGTTACCGTTTCTGTACAAAGGTGTATTCAGAATGTAATTTGTAGACAACTAAATATTGATTTTTGTTATTTTCCCTCTAGGGCTCCTCTATTATTATTTGTTTTTTGCGCCAGACTTGAGGAAGAGGATCCTGTGGAACAGTATTTGCCAGCGGCTGTTCACCTTCCACCGTACCTATAGGACACTTTAAGAGATGCTTCTACACTCGCAAACACACCAACTGGAGCTCCAGATATCAACCCGAGCAGTGTTCTTGAGACCCACGGCGCTAACACGCACTCAGGCGTGTGCACACCGACACACAGAGGTAATTTGCTGAGCAGGACGCAACCTTGAAAAGGCTTCTGGTCCCAGGGGAATTTCTCCTGAATGGCTTGTTTGCAAGAGCAGAACAACGGCTCATTCACTCCACCGTTTCATCCGGCCTTTCATCTCTCCCTTTTTTTTTTTATCTGGAGAAAGAATAGAAAACCTTGACACCCCCACCCCCCCACCCCCCCCCGCTTCAACAGAGGGATGGTTTCCAGGAAATGAATGAGATTTAATAGCGGTTTAACAAACTAATGAGTTGATAAAGGAAAGTAGAGAATTGACTTTTTTTTGTGGAAAATTCCAAGGCTTTTGTAGTTCAAAAACAACCTTAAATAATTTATGACCCTATGTGTTTAATTCACAGCACAATAAAGACCTTTAACATCAGACAAAAACAGTTAGAGAAAAGACAGCCCTAAAATATAACCACAACATTTCTAGTTCAAAGCTATGTTCACTTAAGACTCGGAAACAAGCGTTCAAGCAACCACTTCTGATGAAAAGTGTATGGAAACGCGCTTATATGTGCCTTATGGACTTCCGCGTTGAATACTCTCACACTTACGCCGGCTATGCCTGTTTTTAAGTCGGTTTTTTAGGCTCCACAAACAAAATGGGCAGCCACTGAACACACGACAAAATGTAAACCAATTGAACTTTGACCAATCAGGTACAAAAAAATGGAAGTACTATCATCTACTAGTTATGGGAAATACTTTACCACAGCAAGGATGGACTTTTTTTCCCCCAGAAAACCCAGATCTGTTTTCTTTCCAACAGAATTGCTTCCCAACATCTCAGTCACTGGTAAGTTTTTGGTCCTACCTCATCTAACAGTTCTCTTTGGTAATTTTTCAGGGGTCTCGAGTATAAAAGACTTAATTAAAAATTCAGTTATATAACCTTGTAGAGAGAAAAGAAATTAATGGTGGAGATGAAGAGGGCGCCCACCAGTACCAATATCATCCCTCTATTTATACCCCTAAGCTTCTTCATCTCTAAAAGTCATGTAAGGTTATCTCCACAAAGGTAGAAAAGAAAAATGCTGTAATGAAGCTCAAGTACTGAGCAGAATAAGCTGAAAAGTAAAAGTAATAGCTGAAAAAGTAAAATATGTCAAATGACAGCAAATCAGAACTAATTTTGACACTTTTCATGTTTTAAAGAATGACTTTATGGTTATATAATGCCACATTTTAAAGAAAGAATGTGTATATGTATGCTCCCCACATTTTACAGTCTCACTTTCTCCCCACTGTCACATTGTCTTAGTAGCACATCCAGATATGATTCACTCGCATTGGGCCACTGCACACAGCCTCTCAACCTATCTCTGATATGTTCATCTCACTCTGCTCTTTTTTCCTCCCTCTCGTGTTGCCTGCTAGGTTCTGTCCTTGGCTCAACCTGCCCCCAAAACGAGTATACATTTGCATGCATTAGCGCTCTCCTGTGGCTTGCCTGCTACCCACTGAGCCGTCGAGCCTGATTAATGATCCGGGCGAGGCCCTTCGCACAGCAGCCGACAAGACCGCCCGCCTGAGCGCGCATCAAACATCAAAACAAAGACAAAATAATAATAATTATTTGCTACTACCAGAGTTAAAGCATCCATATGAATATAAACAATAATGAAATGCGTAGCTTTTTTATGGAACCACAAGTCTAAACACTCCTGACATGCAGACCTAGGTTCATGAGGTTTATAAGGCTGGCTGTAACAACCATTGTATTTCTAGTTAATTATATGGCAATGAGATGAGTAATCCATTAAGTATGAATGAACAAATGTGTAGAGAAGGTTAGCTCCAACATCTTGCCCAAGGTAGCCTGGCTATGATTATCCTATAATCCATATGCAGTTGTATACTTGTATACTTTGGAAAATGCCGTTTAGAAGACAAGCATGAAAGATTTGAAAAGCTAAAATCATTGCAAAAGAGGCCAAATTAATTTGCTAACATGTAAATTAGCAACAAAAAAAAGTTAGGTTGTGTCCAAATTCTTTCACTGCTCACTACATAGTGCACTATTTCGTACATTCGTAGTGCTTTCCAAAGTTTAGGGCCCTAGAAATTTCCCAAAGGTCTCTGCGAAAAACTAGTGTGGATCGTTGCTCCCTAGATTGGTGAATATAGACCACAATGCATTGGGTTTGAACACTTTTGTGAAAGAAAAAAAGGACGTTAATGTATTTTTTATAAACCATCCACATTTTTAGCCGTGGATTCATAAACAGTCTTTGTTTTTACTCTGTGAAATCTGTTTTGTTTTTTCTTTTTAAAAAAAAGGAGTGAGGAGGGTGTCTGAATTGCTTTTAAATTCCAGGGCACTAGATAGTCCCGCACTATAGTTTTTTAGTATTTAGGGAGTAGGGTGGGAATCCGGACATAGCCTTTCAAAAAACAGCTAAAGCTAATAGGCTAAACAACCGCTAAGATTAGTATTTGTCTGATGAGAAATGCGGAGTCCCACAAATACTTTACTAGACTGTAATTTGATTTTAATAAAATGAACTAACGTAAGAAAAACCTAAATATGTGAACAAGTTACCAAAAACACAAAGCTTATAAAAAGTAAAACCAAAGAAAATCACCTACTTTCACAGATAATGTTTCAGAGAGTGGCAAATAAAACACACTGGGAATGCTAACCTTGCTGAAAAATAACTTTCCTGACAGCACCAAACAATATTAAATCTATTTTTTTTAAATTATCATTAAATAGTTTGGTTTAAAATGCTTAAGTTTAAAAACATTTAAACGGCCTATTGGTCGAAAATTAATTACAATAAATCTTGCTAAAAGCTTTTGCTTTTTGTGTTTCTTAGTGCTTATAAAATAGTAAAGTTTCACATAATAACACTATCTTATATTTATTTTACAATTACGCAACCTTAGAATATTGCCTGAGAAAATCCTTAAAAAATATTTGACAACACCACATTTGTGCCATAGTTTCAGGATACTGAAGCTTACAGGAACAGAAAGCAAACTGCCTTTTCATGCGTGTTTCTGTGTTTTTCATGCACGCATGTTTGCATGACTGAGTCAATCTGACAAAAAAATAAATTAAACAATGTTCATTCAGAACATCTGCGCGGGTTGATGTTCAGATGAACCATTTGACATTGTTTCATGCTGCACTGGAAAAGGGAAGAAAGGGAACTGATTAAGTGCAAAGCTGATAGTCGCCCTTTATAGCGGACACTAGTGGAGCTTCTATTGATGTAAAGGGCTACATCATTTGGTGAATGCAAGACACTTCTAAAGTCCTCTAATTTACCTGTTTCACTGTGGTTTTGAAGTATACATGAACATCTTCCCCTGTTAGGAAATTAAGAGACAAAAGGAGGAACTGACAGAAACAGATTTGAAAATAGTCAGGGACATTTAATAGAAAGTTAGTTAACCATATTTTCTGCACTATTGGGTCTACCGGACTATAAGGCGCATTGACAATGGTTGTTGTTCCCCTTTTAGCTCATCCCATCAGGGGGACAAATCATTGTTGTGCTTAACCCTTGTGCTATCCTAGGCACTTTACCGTTGGAAGTTGGGTCATCTCGATTCACTAGACAGAGCTCTGAACCTTTTTTTTTTTCAATGATTTGTGATCTTCACTGGTTCAATGGATTACATGAAATTTCCACCTTCATCCACCTTTGTCATGGTAGGGAGAACACGTCAAAGTAAGGGCGGGGTCATCCAAGATAGCACAAGGGTTAAGTGTATTGTGAAGTAAGATGAAAAATTGAAAATGGAAAATTAAACTAAGGATTTGAACAAACTTGATTCTGCAAAAAATCTGCATCATCAAGTTAAATCAGTTCCTTCCAGTCTCTTTGCTTTCAACTCTGGTTCCCACTATTCATCTTGAACAAATATTCTGTTTTCTGCTTGAGGTTCTGAGCTTTTATTTATTTTTCTCACGTAAAAGTGGGTGAGAACGTGCAGATATGGAACGTCAGATGTTGTAAATTTGCAAACGTGCTTTTTAAGACGGGGCCACCTCTGACCAGAACTGATGAAAACTGAGGTTAGTTGGATTCGACGTGGTAGATCTGAAGACAGTTGACCTTAAGGTCTGATGCTGTTCACTTAATTACAACTTAAAGACCCATTCAAGTGTGTTTTTAACATGTTCTTGTGGCATTTTTCTGATGATGGAGGACATTTATAAAGAAAATAAAGCTTAAAAATATTTCTTTATTCAAACAGTTGTGAATCTGGAGCAGACGAAAAAAATGCGGTCTGATAAATGTCGTGTTCCTGACAAAGAAAATACTCAAACTTGCTCCGATTCATTCTGATGCATCCACTTGTAGATGACTAGATTTGTGCTCGTCTTCTTTTTCCTCGTCTGAGCTGACATCTGGCTCAAACCTATACAGCTGGATTGCTCCAAGATTGCTGACCGTTTTTGTGGCACAGGTAACATTAGGTTGGGGGTATGAGGGGGGGTAAGCTACCAAAAGAGTGTAAACAGAGTAGTGAAAACGCTCTCTAAACGTTTGATACATCAGAGGAGGGATGACACAGGTGGCGCCAACAACAGACAGTATGCTGAAGAGGAAATGACGTCATAATAATCTCTGTCACCCGACGTCAATCATGTCCCAGTAGCCAACATACTGATATCACATTGATATTATATTATTTTATTTACATCTGAATGTAAACGGCTGGCCCGGGACCAGAGAGCCTAATTTCGTTTTATCATGTGATAAAATGACAAGAAAGATTTCCTGATTCCTGATTCCAATGGGGTCAAAGCCTCACCCCCATGTAAAATGAAACTTAAAAGAAACAGTAAAATGAGGACGAAAAGGGAAAAAATTTAACTTGATATCACCAAACAGCAGCTGTTACAAATTAACACTATTTTTCATTTGGTAATAGTTTTAGGTATATACTATTGTTCTAATTCAAATATAAAATTTACTCTTTTTTTTCTCAAATTATTACAAATTCTTTGAAGTTCACAGTGTTTTCATTTTTAATTTTCAAACATAGGCTAGGAAAAAACAAACTGGACTAAGCAGCTAGGTCGTTTAAGAAAATCTTGTTTTGCTTTGACTAAACTTTGATAAAACAAACACAGAGCACAGGAAAATCGTTTTGTGATTATTTTGCAAAGCACAAACATGACCCTTACAGCAGACGATGGTCAAAAGGTCTTGTCAGAAATACTGTGTCATCCTACACCTTGAAAACATGAAGTAAGACTGTAGGGATGTTGCAAACCGTTGTCATGGTGATGGGAATGTAACGAGTAGACTCTAAAACGGCTTTGGCAAAAGCTTCGTTTTGTCATGTAAGGCCATGACAAAAGTGTTCATTTACACCCAGATGGGTTTCATAACAACCTCTCACGCATAAGACTCTTTTTTTTTTTTTTTTTCTCCTGTGATTTAGAGTATCAGTAATGATCCACTGTGATCTTGCTTCATCTTTCATTTTATTCTACATCAAAAGCAGATTTGATCCAATCTTAATTGGAAAGAGACATCACACAAGGCGGCGCGCTTTTATCATTTTCTTCTTATCAGGTGAGGCTAAAATTAAAGTGTTTGTACGGAATAAAAAGGGAGCCCGCCTGAAGCTCAGAGATGAGCCTTCAAAGGACGTCGTGGCTGAAGTCAAAAGTTGCTGCCGCGTGCAATTTTTCCTGCCGAAGATCATCTTGGTGCGAATGTTTCAGACTCACAAGACAACAAGATGGAAAAGCAGGGGAACATAGGACGAAAAAAAAGGGAGGAATAAAAATGAGGAACTTAAAGTCCTATTTTGCTATTTTGATTATATTTTAATCGGTTGTCGAAGCGTTTTCAGAGGTCTTTTAATTATAATTCTGCAGTTTTTAGCCAAAATAAAGGGGGGGGGGGGGGTGCTAACCCTACTTCTTAGCCACATTAGCGTATTCACTATACCTGTGACTCTCAATTTGCAACACAAAAACAGACTGATACTGCTAAAACAAATGTTTCTATAACTACGCTAGCTCCCAACCTGATTATTAACACGTAAAAAAAAAAAAAAAACACAGTCTGACACCGCTACATGTCTTGTTTAAAACTCATACAAATAATTAACATTTTGACAGAGCACCCTGTACCTCTCAAAATCAATTGGACATTAATAAACATAGCCATAATTAATCCATATGTCATTTCTTTTTTAAAGAATTGAGGCTTCTAAGTTTGCACTGCTATCGACAACACACGCTAAATGGGCATTTCTAATAGAAAGTCTATGTAAACACCTGTAAATACTCATTTCTGGCTTTCAAAACTCATGTTCACACGTAGCTGCATGTTTTCAGGCTCTACGTACAAAAAGCGCGGCCACTGAATGCGCGTTGCAAGTTAAACTAGGTCGAACTTCAAAATGTGAAATCACTGCATTCCCCTCTAACTGGAGGTGGCGGATATGTTCTAGTAGACTATGGAAAAGAAAAAGGATGGCGTGTTTAGAGCGTTCCGTATTTCAGGACAGGTGGGACCGTAGCTTTATGGTGTAGACAACATGGTGTTTGTCCTCCAATGTGAGAAAAACACCTCAAGAACATGTTAAAAAACACCATTTTCATCAAAGTGTCTCTTTAACAGAAGCCAGCAGAGAAATGTTGGAAATCCAAGCATCTCTTTTTAACCGATTCAATGCTCAGACAGTCGCTATGGCAACACAGCAGTCCCAGCTCAAGAAGCTTTCAGTCTTCGCCCCTCTTTCTTGCTCTTCTCACCGACGAGATACAGAGGCGCCCGCCGACGCCAGGCGATTGTGATCCACTCCCTCAGTTGGAGTGTTGACAGTCAGCCTCCAAAGCTTCTCTTTCATTCCCCCAAATGTGTCTACACAGCCATCCGCCCTCTGACACAAAGGCGCACGTCAGGTTTTTCTCATGATTAAAATCGTTGTTTACCTAGCCTGATGCACGAGGAGATTGAAGGAGAAAGTTCACGGACAGTTCTGACTGGCTGAGGCTGCAGCGTTGGAGGATGTGGGGGGTGGGGGGGTGGGGGTAGAAAAAGGAAGGGAAGCCAGCCAGGGGAGGCAGTTTTTCATATCAGCTGACAGAAGCCGGCTGAGGTGCTGCTTCCTTTTTCTTCTTGCCTTTCAAGCGGCGAATCAATTGCTCTAAAATGCAGTGTGGAAAGCTGGACTAGGGAGCCCCACGCAACACGCCACAGCGTGCACGCTAACACATCCCTTCCTTACTTTCCACTGTACTGCTACACACTGCAGTCCTCTCAACGCTCCGCAGCCGAGCAGCTACTGAACCAGAACAGAGGTGTCTCCCCTTACTATGTGCTTGTTAGCAGAAAGAAGGACGAAGACAGGAAGTTATAGCGAGGAACAGAAGGTGTCTCTGAACTTTCTTTTACGTGAATGGAGACCGGGAACATGTGTAGGGGCTGCTGCTACCATCAGGCACCTTTTTTAGTTTAAAATAGTTCTTATTACAAGAAAAAAGAACTCAGTCCTTTCTTTTCTTTACTTAGCCTCAGTGCCTTTTCTCTCTTACACAGGATGACTTCACATGTGTTGCCGTGGTAACGATGGTGTTCAATTGACAGCCTGCTCTGTTTACACCCTTTTAGAAAATTAAAAGTCAGAGTAAAGCGGGAAACCAAAAATGTGAGAAATAAATTCCACAAGAAATCAAATAGCTTTTTAATAAAAATTGATAATAATGACACTGATTATATCATGTATTTTTCAAGGGCCAATCAAATGAACTTTTTTGAGGTTTTAAGTGTAATATATGTACGGGATAATGGCCGACGAAGTGTGCATTCTCAGAAATTAACGCACGTCCTGGAACCCTGGAACGGTTCAGATGGTTGCTTCCATGAAGTGAGTTAATTTCTGAAAATACGAACTTCGTCTCCCCTTAACCTCTTTTTTTTAAATATATATATATATTCAATCAGATAGTACTTTATTCTTGTAATTTTTTTTGGTTTAGATAGTTTTTTTTTTTTTTCACAAAAAGGGGACTATTTGGTATGTGGTGCAGTTGAGTGCCGGTGTTGTGCCGACCTCAACTGCAAAGGAAAACGATACATACGCTGATCGTCACGATGGGTTAAATAAAGCATTATCACTCTCTAATCCACACCCAGCAGCTAATCAGAATCGAGTGTTCACCCGAACCATGACATAAACATGTATAATGTTAATTCCTCACGAAAAACAACCCCAAAGCGGTATTTTGATCTCTTTGTGCATTTCTGAGTTTTCCTCTAAAACCCTGCGTTCTAACCACCAGCCCAACCCAATCCACAAAAATTCATTCGTATGAATGTGACTCCTCCAGGAAGTGTTTGCACTGCTGGCTCCGCCATCCAGGCTAACACACACACCCAATGAGTTGTATCACTAGAGGAGACATCACGTGGTTCCTCATGGGAGGAGAGCACCGCCATCTTGGTGAGGTCAAGTTACTGCTGCAGTGAATGCATGTGAACACATTTTTTGCATAATGCCAGTTCATTGTGCGGGTTTCAACTGCCAAAATCAGAAAAATGAATCCATGAAGGAGGAAGGTATATCATTTCCCAGGTAAGTATTTAATTTTTTTTCTTTTAAGGCTGCAGGGGCTTCATTAATAGAACATATGTTGACATGCATGATGCTGCAGGGCTATTATCAACATGCTGCATGATGTACATTTATTTTACTGTCAATATAAATGTACATTTTATTTTGCTAAACCTGTATACAGCATACTAGGCTATTTATACAGATTTATACATTTCTGACTCAGTGACTGAGTCAGGTTTCCAATGGACTCAGACTTCAGGAAAAAGTGGAAAAAGTCTTGGCTATCAAAAGAGCTAACCCAGATGGATCACTGTGGTACCAACTAGTAATACAGTCTGGCTGTTCAAAACATTTGTGGAAACAGATTTTGATAAGAGGCCAGGTCAATAAATAATTATTATTTATTGACTTATTATTTATGTATTATTTATTGTTTGTATTGACTTACTATTGATTTATTATTATTATTATTATTATTGACTTATTGTTGGGTTTTTTTAATAATTTAAATTGCATGTCAAAGAGGTCTAAAACTTCTAAATGTTTAGAAATTAATTTTAAAAATTCTTTCTAATAATTTTTTTATTTGTAAGAAGTCCTGCAACAATGCATTTTCATTCAAGTTTGAGCTTCTAAGGCTGACTCTCTCTCTCTTCTTTAACAACAACAAATGGTGTATCTATATATACATTATATACATAAAATATAATATATTTATATATATGTATAAATATATTTAAATCTAAAAATACATACAGTTTATAAAAGCTACTTAGACACCACTAAAATCAATGGAAATCAATGACATGTGGGCGTCGTCGACCTCACCAAGATGGCGTCGCGCTCCGCCACCGTCGACCAGGCTTCTAAAGCGGGCGTGTCTCCTCTAGTGATATAACTCATTGCACACACCCACTTATGTGTGGAGCTAACGCAGGGGTCAGCAACAGCACAGGTAGCCACAACAGTAGGGGTGTTAGAAAAAATGTTTTTGCCAATGTATCACGATAGTTCATATGGCAATACTTGTATTGATTCAAAATGCTGTCAGGATATTTATTTAAATGTTTAATTTTACTTAATTATTTTTATTCTTTATGATCGCGATGTTTCCTTTGATCTTTTGTCCAGTATCCACAACCTTGAATAGACTTTTCTGTCTGTCAAAGACCAGAGTTAAGATGAGTGAGATGATGGAAAACAAACTCACTTTAATGCAGACTCCTTTCTATCTATTTATTTTCTTTAAACCCAGTAAACCCAATAAATTATATTAACTTTATGGATGACAACTATGTTTTATTGGGAAGCAGCTGTTGGTTTGTTGCGGGTCTGGAAACATAAACGGTGAGTCTAAGCCCCGCCCCCGACTCTCTACCTGTTCGTTGCTTTCCCCCGCGTGCAACCCCCCCCCCCCCCCCCCCCCCCCCTCCAGCGTGTTCTACACAACATACGGTCATCATAACAGCTAGGTGACAGGATAGTAGGGGCGCCCTAACGCAAATTTAGGGGGGAAAAAGGCTTTGGGGGGGGGGGGGGGGGGCACTCACGTGTCCCCTACGAGATTGCTGTCTTTCAAGAAAAACTTTCCATCCCATAACAGACTCTGGTCGGCGTTCACAGCCGCAGACACGCCCCCTCTGCGCGTTCACGCTGCTCCCTTCCACCTGCCTGCTCGCACTACTTGACGGTGTTAAAGGCACCACGACAATCTGAGAAGATGATAGTTAATTTATAAAAATATAGAGAGGCGCTGCACAGGTATGAAAGAGCTGCATGCATGGAGGCGCCGGTTGCCGATCCCTGAGCTATAGTGTAACTGGAAAAACTCCTATACTATACACAAATGCACATCCATCTTATCAAAAGATCAGATGTTGTTTGTTTACATGGGCGAAACGCAGACATGCTGCCGAGTCCGGCTCTAGGTTGACGTCATGAAATGGGCGGCACCCACAAGGAGCGAAAGGCGGAGCCTGAGAGATCAAGTCGCCTTACTTCCAGGTGGGGAAATTAACTGTGAAAATAGTTTATTAACAGCCAAATATCCCAGAATTTTGTCCAAGTCATTTTTCTAACTGAAACACTTTTCTAATAAAGTCTGGATTATTTTACAAGTTAAATTTAAGAAGTAATAACAACATTTAAGAAACAGGAGGTGCAACGCAAGACACATTTACCGTGGACCGGGGGTGGTATTTTCTCTTTAGTAATAATAATAATAATAATAATAATAATTTTACCCTTGTCAAAGCAACTTTCTAAAGAAGTTTGTTCTTTGCTCATTTTGGTTGTTTGGGGTTAATTTTAGTGGGGTTTATCACCTGATGTTTGGTGTCGCGACTTTGACGTGCGTTAAGTGTGACAGATGTAACAGAGAGAATCCGGTCACTTTTCAAAATAAAACGTTTTCGGCGAAAAAATAAAAAAATAAAATGGAAATTATTTTTTCTTTCTGTGCGTCCCGGTACCAAAATTTCCCGCGGCCCGGTACCGCTCCGTGGCCCAGTGCCAAGTGTCCCACGGCCCGGTCCCGGTCCGCGGCCCGGTGATTGGGGACCACTGGACTAAAGAGTTTTTCATTTTTGGATGTTGGTGTGCCGTGGGATTTTTGTCAAGGATAAAGTGTGCCTTGGTTGAAAAACACTGAAATAGACCATTTACACTGTACATTCTAATGCTGAGCTAAATAATCCAGTTTTTTCACATTAGCCTTAAACTACAGCAACCCATACCATGAAAGTCCCTCTACAGGTTACTCATAAGTAATCTGCATTGATGTGTTTGGAGGAGGAATTTCTATTTCTTAAAACAGTTACTTTAAAGAAAAATCATATTAAAGATTAAGTTACAAAAATATAACAAACTAAATGGAAAAAAAATTACTACAGTATTTATTCACTTTTTTTCTAAAAGGATTCCGTTCTGATTTTATACAGATTTCATTAAGTTTTTTTTTTTCTAATACCCCAAAGTCAAGAAATACATTTGTTTTTATCCCTAAAAAACTCAAAGACTAAGTATGTCCAAGAAAAAAGTAGCAGCAAACACAATTTTCAACAAGTCTATCCACTGACAGAAGAAAGCAAATTAAAAGGAATTTTATTTGAAGAAAAAAAGTTTGTTTGTTTTTCTCCCATCTTTTTATCATCACATTTATTTTTTTTATTTTTCTGTGAAATGAAAGTAAAGTGGAGCAATCTCTCCACCAAAGATGAGGTAACATTTCACAGGCAGAAAATGTCCTCTTACATCGCCTCTGGTGCTGAATACATTGTTAGCAGCGCCCAAGTTGTACACTCAATATGTTTGTGTGTGTGTGTGTGTGTGAAGCAGCGCCAACATCTGTGTGCTGTGTGAGTGATCTCCCACTGGGAGTCCTGTAGAGAGAACATTAATCAGACCTTGGAGAGCGTGGCTCAGACGGGGCATTCGGCAAGATGGTCATGGCTGTGAGTGTGCGTGATGCAAGGTTGGAGAGCCATGTTCAAATTACTGCTGTTGATGGGAAAGGTCTCCTCAGAAAGAGAAACACACACGCAGCAAGCCAAAAAAAATATATGTTTTATACGTATAATATACGTTTTTTGTTTTTTTTTTTCACTTTTTCCACAGATTTGGATCGACCTAGACTAGCTGTTATCATTACCAAAAAAATGTCGGTTGTGGTTTGGCATCATCATCTCTACAGCTGGAAGAGTCTTGGTGCAACATGTCAAAGCCGTGCAAATCTGATGCATCTTGCTGCACTTAAACCGCAATTATCAATTTCTCCTCCATGATTGATTTTCAAACAGTTGAAACTTCCTTGGTTTAAAGGGGACGTCATCCATACTTCACTACCAAATCAGAAACCCTGATTGGTCAAAGTTCAACTGGTTTAACTTGCAACAATCATTCAATGACCAGGTGTTTTTTTTTTACGTAGACCCCGAAAACGGCCGCAAAAACCTGTGTAGCTACGTGTGAACATGAGTTTTAAAAGCAGAAGAACCCTTTTTTTGTTTGTTTTTTTTTCACAGATTTGTATCAATCTGGACGAGCTGTTGTCATTACCAAAATATTTTTTTGTGGTTCGGCATAGCCATTTCCGCCTGACGCTACGTTAACGAGGACTCTTGTTTTCTCGGTTCTCCTGGAGTAAAAGGCATATAGGAAGCAGGATGAGTGTTATCCTTGCTTATATGTCAAATTTTGTTTTCATCTTTTTATTCTTTTTCTCCAATTATTTGTTCTTTGCTTATTTCACCCTGGTATACCCAGTTATGCGACGTTGAAGGGCCCACTTCCAATGAAAAGTTTTTGTCACGCTTTCATATGCACGTCTCGGCCTTCCACCTTCAAAACTCTAGAGTTCACTGGTAGGATAAACAAGTTTATACAATCATTTTGGGGCGCTACGTAAAAACGCCAGTTAAACTTGGTTGAACTTTGACCAATCAGGGTTTGGTAGTGATGTACAGATAGCGTCTTTTTCAAAACATGGACGTACCAACCAATTGAAAATTAATCGTGGAGGAGGTTGTGGTTTGTGCACGGCTGGAATTTTATTAAACTATGTTTTTTATTGATCAGAATGGAGATGGGAAAGAAAAAGTTTGGAAGAAGATTCCAAAGATTTTGCCCCCAGCCTCTTCCAGCTGCAGGTACACGTGCTAGTATCTGGTAGCGACAGTCCAGTGTGAACACCATATGCTAGCTAGCACATTCAAAGAGCGTGACGCATGCCCAGTGTGTACGTAGCATGAGGGATTTGCAGGGCTAGGTCCGTGTGCTGCTTCTCCAGGTGAGGCCTACTTAGCCAATCCTGCTGCTGTTGATACTCCAACACGCTTTGATCCATTCCAAACAGTCCTTTAAAAATATTCCAATACTTTTAGAAAGCTATGGCTTTTAGGATTTCTACACCCTGGAGTTTAGCCTTCATGAATACAATCCAATAAAGTTTTTGACAGACTAAAATATATTTGGCTCCTTTCTTAGTTTATTTTTATACTTTAATTTAGTTTTCTATTTTGTCTCTTTAATAGTGTAAATAAGTGGCGTTTCTCGGTGTAATTTGCACTTTACGGCCTGTATGTCTGCTAGAGCGTGTTAACAGATAGCTCTAAGCAATGGGGAGGGGAAGGGGGGCGGGGTTGCTCCCTGCAGCTCAAAGGTGAATTTGGAATTAACTTCTGCCGCTCTGCAGAAACTATGTCCTAAAAAAAGACGGGGTTATTTTTTATTTTTTGTGCTAAAAACAGCATAATCGACAGTGGGGACGACAGTGGCTCAGGTGGTTGAGCGGGTCGTCCAATGATCGAAGGGTAGGTGGTTCGATCCCCGCTCCCACCAGCCAAATGTCGTTGTGTCCTTGAGCAAGAGGGGCCATAGGCGTGTAATGGCAGCCACGCCTCTGTCAGTCTGCCCCAGGGCAGCTGTGGCTACAATAGTAGCTACCATCACCGAGGATGAATGAATAATGGACACAATGTAAGCGCTTTGAGCGTCTGGAAAAGCGCAGAAAAATCCAATCCATTATTATTATTATTATTAATCATGATTAAAAGACCACTGGGAACGCTTTGAAAATAGATGATCAATAGAGGGTCTTTTAATCATCTCCATTCAGAGTGAAAGAACGCAAAACATCGTCACCACAAATCTGAACTCTTCTTGCATCAACAGACCGCACAGAGAGGTGAGGGCAATCATGAATGATGAAGGAACCTTTTATTAAAGCCATAAACCACAGGTGTACCACTAAGAAAAAGACCAGAGAGGCATAAATCCTCCACTGCAGACTTTCATGCTAATAAAATACAAATGGCGGCGTCTGTAGTCGAACATGCCCCCTAGAAATCCCGCCAACACACACAACTCATACAGGTTATTTATCCTACTAGATTGTCCCAGTTGCACAATTCTAGCTTCACCGTGGTACAATTTATTTCAAAATGAGATGTTTTAAGGTTTAATAACCACTTGAAATGTTTTTTTGGTATGACGAGAGTTGGAAATGAGACCTCTGATTCTTTCTTTTGATCATTTTTCCTTCTGCTTGTCTGTTTGTCAGCACTCGTAACAGGTTTTCTGCTCCTCATAAATGACATCTTTATTCACACTCTGTCTAATCCTCCACTGCATGCCCTTTTTTTAATCCTCCTCCTCGACTCTTGGCTGTCTGTTCATTCGGTGCGTTCCAAATTTTTCTCCACTGTTGTCTGTTTAGCACACATCACATGGAGCAGATATGGTGATGAATCCAGATAGGCCGTTTTATGGAAAGTTTTGAGAAACTGCAACCATGCAAAAGACAAAGCATTTACAACAAGGAGAATCATATGTGAAGAGAACATATGAGGCATTAAAAATAACTGAAAGTAGGGGTGTGATCATCACCGCACGTTTTTTTTAATTTGAAAGTTGTTTTTTTGTTTGTTTTTTAAAGTTCTGCATATGGTGCGTGATTGGAACTATAATAAACACATGAAACACATTCATCTTTGCTGATAATTTACTTTTTCTGCTTGTCCTGTGTTCAGACTTCAAGGGCTTCTGGGGGAAACCTTTTATTAGTGTTTTCCTTCACTTCCTCTACTTACACACAGCGCGGTTTCAGAAGCACACATCCTCATTCTACAACAGACGTTTCCGTCTCGCGAGGAAATACGACAAATGTAATGCCTTCTAATTATTAATTTTTTATTGTATTCATTTCCATTACAAGCTGCGTTCATTCTTGAGTGTGCGACACGGCTGCCCGCCGGAGGATTTTGTGTTTGGGGGGGTTTATTATTGTTCTCCTTCACTCTGTAACACCAAACATGAGCTGTTAGATTTCGATGAATATCCCTGCATGTTTTGTTTGGGAACTATTTTGTGCAGCAGCAAAGTTACGTGTCTGTATAAACAAAGGCGGAGCCTCCTGCCCCGCGTTCTTCATGGGTGTCAGGCTTCAAGGCTACCGGAAAGGTGACAAAGTGTCTGCAGTCTGTTTATTACTGGGCAATATATAATATTCTGAGAAGATGTCTGTACCAGAGAGCACAGGTGGAGGCTCGCGTGCAGCTAATAATAATAATAATAATGGATTGGATTTTTCTGCGCTTTTCCAGACGCTCAAAGCGCTTACAGTGTGTCCATTATTCATTCAGTCCTCATTCATACTTGGTGATGGTAAGCTACTGATGTAGCCACAGTTGCCCTGGGGCAGACTGACAGAGGCATGGCTGCCATTTCGCGCCTACGGCCCCTCTGACCATCACCGGGATCATCCATACACATTCACACACCAGTAGAGGCCACACTGGAGGCAAGGAGGGTGAAGTGTCTTGCCCAAGAACACAATGACATTTGGCTGGTGGGAGCGGGGAATCGAACCGCCAACCCTTCCATCATTGGACGACAGTGGCTCAGCCACCTGAGTCACTGTCGTCCCAAAGCTAGAGAGCGGTCCACTGCAGAAGAATCAACACGCACCCCTAACACACTTGTGTGCGCTCCTTCCTCCTACACACACAGTGCGCTCACACACACACACACATAGTCAGTTAGTTCATTAGTTAGATAGGTAGTACCGCGGTGATCAAAAATCCCACACGTCACAGCTCTAACTGAAAACGGCCAAAAACTTGAACAAAAAAAAGACAAATGTGTTGTACTGTTATTGTGTTGTGTTTTGAGTTATGGTGTTGTGAGTTATTGTGTTGTGTTGTGAGTTATTGTGTTGTGAGTTATTGTGTTGTGTTGTGAGTTATTGTGTTGTGTTGTGAGTTATTGTGTTATGAGTTATTGTGTTGTGTTTTGAGTTATTGTGTTGTGAGTTATTGGTGTTGTGTTGTGAGTTATTGTGTCGTGTTGTGAGTTATTGTGTCGTGTTGTGAGTTATTGTTTTGTGTTGTGAGTTATTGTGTTGTGAGTTAGTGTACGGTGGCCGAGAGGTGCACGACACATTTATATTTAAGATACAACAACAAATCTCAGTACAAATGAACAAATACTGAAACACAATGAAAGCAGACATGGCTTCCAACAGAAAGGGACGTAATATGAAACCAATTGTGTTTGATTTCTAAGTTGATTGATTTCTAAGTTTTATTAGTTTTCTTATTTTGTACATTATAAATACATGAAACAATCCAAAAGCATTTTTTTATTGTATTACTACAGTAAAAAAAATTTTTTTTAAAAACACTGTTTATCAAGGTAAGTTTTTGCCTCACTCCTGGTTTTAAAGGAATTCCCTTTCTGTTAGCAGCTGCTCACTTTCGTTCATTTTTTTTTCTTCTTCTTCTGCTGTCGTGTTTTGGAAACTTAATGGAAAGGGAATCCCTTTAATACTGGAAGTGCTGCAAAAACTTTACCTTGATAAACATTTTTGTCATTTTTATTGTAGTAATACAATTTAAAAAATTCTTTTGGACTACCTCATGTATTTAAAATGCCCAAACTGTAATAAAAAAATGTAAAAAAAAAATCATACACAATCAGTTTATTATTCATTATAATTAATTATTAATATTAATATTTAATATTTCTATTAGAAGCTGTGTCTCAGCTTTTGTTGTTGTGTTTCTGGATTTGTTCATTTGTACTGGGATTTGTTGTTGTCATATCTTAAATGTAAACATTTCCTGCACCTCTCAGCCACCGTACTTGTGGGCCACCGTACGTATGTGTTTCAGAAACGTACAGCAGAGAGCTTTACTTCTTCTTCTGCACGTTTAGTGATGGAACTGTTCTAACCCTAGAGGAGCAGGAATGAGCAGCCCTGCTTCAGACAGAACAAACGTCCACCTTGATAATGTTTCAAGTCATTGTTCTTTCTTTGTGTGAATTGCTCTTAGTCTGGCCCACCCCTTAGCATCAATAGCCCCAGGCAGGGGCTATCAAATGGGGATTTTCTTGGGCACGCAAACCCCTCCACTGCGATAAGGTGGCAATTCAAGGAGGGGGAATTTTTATTTTTTTTATTGCTTTCTAGTTTTACTTTAAAGAATTGGGGGTTACAGAATGTGGGGGATTTTTTTGACAGAGGGAGAAACCAGAGCACCAAGTGTCAGACATTAAGGGGGGGGGGGGGGGGGGGGGTAACTTTCCACAACGCAATTGTCTGACCTCGAGAAAAATAGAACTGTACTGTCACTAATATCATCTCTTTTTTAATCAAACAAAATAAAAACAAAAATAAACAGAATGTGTGTGTGCGTAGGGGGGCGGGGGTGTTGCAGGGAGAAGGCGTTGTATCCGGAGCTGTGGTTGGGGGCCTATCGAACAGTTTCAGGAACCTCTGACCAAGACTTTTCTTTGTAGTCTTCTTTTTCAGCTCATCCACCGGAGATGTCCTTAGCTGAGCGATTTCTTGCATGAAAGAGGACTTTTCTACTTCCCATTGCTTCCTTTCTTTTGTCAGGCGGCTCAAACAGGTTTCTGCTTTTGCTAAAGGTTCTTTGTTGTGGCTCATCTGTTCTTCAAGCTGATTAGCTGTCTGAGCAGCTTCCCGCAGCATATCATCTTTCTTCTGTTGATCCCGTTTTAGGTCTTCAATTTGACCCTGTAGATCTGCGATCCTTGTCCTGGAGGACCAGGGCAGGGCAAATTACAGCGTCCCATCAAACTATTTCATCTGGCCCACCAAACTGGAATTAATTGTATCGATAAACCTTATCAATGCTATATTTTCCCTTTTATTCTGGTGTCTCCTCATAGATTGGGTACGACAAATATATAATGATCTTTGTTAAAGTGAAGAAAGATATTCCGCAGTCAAAGTGTTGGAAAACTTGTGGGGGGGGGTTTGGGTTGGACCGTCATTTTTCCGATCATTCCAACACTACATGAATGCAGCATTTCTATACATTTGTATTTTTCCCTAAGGAGGGGGTTCAACCTCATTGGTGCTATTTTCGCTAAAATGAGAAGAAAAGCCACAGTTTTGAAATAAAAACTCTTTAATGTTGCATTTTAGAAATACATTTTTCAATCAAATGAAAGCAACATTTTCGTACAGATTCCGTGTTATCTCTTTCTCTTCTGGGGTCAATTACCAAAACACTCGATGCATTTGCTTGTGGGTTTGGCCCTTTTGTCGCATTTTAGAACCCTTAGTGGACCACGGAAGAAAAAAGTGACTTAGACTTTAGCATAACTGGGCTTAACAATGTAAACTAAGCAGAGAACAAATAATAGGAGAAAAAGATGAAAACAAAAGTTGACCCTTTAAGAAAATCCCCCACACCCATCCTGCTCCTTCTGTGACATTTCACTCCAGGAGAACGGAGAAAACAGGAGCCCTCTGATAACAAAACACACTTGTGTAAGCTGGTGTGTGCCAACAATATGCTGCTCCTCAATATGTTGCTCTCTTTGTGTAATCCTTACTTCCCACACGCGGTCGTGCAATATAGGGTAGAGGCAAACACAAACACGTGTCCTAGAAATAAACATCTTTTTACACCTTCTTGAGCATTTCACACACTGATATCTCACACACCCACAAGCCCAAAGGCACGGTTGTGGGCGAGAACACGTGTGACTACAAAGCCTAATGAACACACACACACACACACACACACTTTGGACAAGAACAACACATGACACAGTTTACCTTTGCGACAGACTCTCTGAATCACCCACAAATCTGTCCCTTCTGTCCAAACGTCTTAGCCTCACAATCCTGTTTTGCTTCAAAGAACAAGGAACAAAGTTACTAGATCACGGCGCCCCCCAAAAATATTTTTATATAACAGATGGTTTGGGGGGGGGGTCTGAACAAATGCTTTATGTCATGTTGCCTACTTTTTGTTTTTTTGTTTTAACAAAAGAGATGAACCGCAAGTGCTTGCGAATCTTCACCCCTTAAACACACCAAGAGTGTGTCATAGCTGTGTATGAGAACTGACCCCTCCTCCATCGCATTCCAAACATTTTAAATAAACAAATCATTAAATGTGTAAATAAAAAATTCGTTTATATTAGTGTTTATACAGTCAACAAGTTAAACCAAATCGGATGGTAGCCCAGAATCCATAAACTAGTAAACTATGGTTTTCTCGCTAGCAATACATACGATTTTGTACCCTAAACATCGGCTATGTCCAAATCTCCCCCTACTCCCTAACTAGTAAGAAAAGTATATAGTGCAGGACTATCTAGTGCCCTGATTTTAGAAGTAATTCAGACACCATGAGCACATTTTTATTTTTTTTAATACCAAAAACAGAAGAAATATGAACTCCCAGGTTGTGTCCAAATTTCTTCACTACAGGGGCGGAGCCAGAACATTTATATGCCCGGGGCGTAAGGGGGGCAGAAGTCTTTAATATGTTGGCAAATGGGAACAGCAGAGTGGATGGCCATTACAAAAGAAAGGTAGGCGCAAATATCACGTTAAAATAATTAATTGATACACAAATCACTAAAAAATTGCTTATAAACAGCGCAATAATCACCCACGGTTCATGTTCTACGTTGATTTACGTGTTCTTTGCACGGTTTATTCATACTTCTGTGGTTTTAACGTGGTTCACTCATGATACATCTGTAAAAATTTAATGTAAGGACCACAATTTTTCTGACTTTTCTCACGTAAATTTATGTATGACCAATTTTCATCCGTGCAACATACGCAAAATGTAGCCGTGTAACATGACCTAAAGTAGTGAGCAGTGAAGGAAGGGCGGAGCTACAGGGGGATAAAACAGGTTGACATACACCGTATACGTGATACAAAAGTTGTACATCGGTGGTACATGCCTAAAAAGTCCCTTAGACATAAGTGGATATACGTGGAACAGTTGTGGAAAGACACAAAATTGTGTTTGCATTTCGCAAAAATCACGCACAATTGCGTAAGATTAACGTAATAATTGTGTAATAACTACGGAAATAAGCCTAAACTGTGTAACTCTCAATCAACCAAAAATTTTAAACAATTCAAAACTGGTCGGCTGAAACTCTTGACGGTCATCTGCGCATATCGACGAACGCAAGAAACACATATGAATGATTTATATCATTTATGTATATCATTTATGTAGCTCAAATTTCAAATGTGGAAAAATATACAAAATGTATCTATTGGCTGTGTGACATGGCTTTAAAGTGCACTATATAGTGCATTCGCCATATTGTAATGCCACATTCCAAATCTACAACGCCAAAATCAAATGCCCTAGATATTTCCCAGAAGTCTCTGCAAAAAAACAGTGTGTATCGATGCAGAGTTCGAACATAGCCCCAGACAACCTAACATTAAAAAAAAAGACATTACAATTATTACTGAACAACATTTCGTACACAAACCTTTTTTTTTTTGGTTATCAATAAATTACTACTGAATTATTTGTCGTGTAAAGCTAAAATGCCAAAGGCCCATTTTTCTGACTCATAATGTCTCCTTGTGTTAGTGGGTGGGCTATGATTCATTCTGAAACACAAAACCTGTTTATCCTCACAAACTTTTTCTTGTTGCGTTTTTCATTGTTTAATTTTTTTTAAGTAAAGCTTATAAGGCAAAAAATAAAATAACCCACTCAGGTGGGTTTAGGAAAACTAAAATTAAAAGCAATTTTTGAAATAATGTCCTTTATCTGCTCATCTTCCTCCTCCATTATTTCTTGCACCTCGTCTTTATAATGCAGAAAAAGCCAAACAGACATCAGCAGAGATGACAAACCGAATCTGTCCTTTCTGTACGACACCATTGTAAGTGGGAGGGTTGTGATGAGTGCTGCAATATCAGATTTATTGCGTAATGAGGGAATACAAATATTTTTCATAAAACCTGAAGCCTTTTGTTCATAAAGGTGGGAGAAAAATTCTAATTGTAGCAACATAGTCCTTGACTTTATTCTGAAAACTCAAAGAACATTTATGCAAGAAAGATGGTTAGTAAAATCATTTTTATTTTTTTATTTTACGACCAATTGTCACAAAGAAGACATGGTAACTCCTTTGTTTTGGTTATTTTAAGCTGCTGATGTCCAGAAAAATTGTACTGTAATAAACCAACTGGGGCAATACAACATATTGCAAAGGTAGCATTTACCCATTGAAATTGATAAGTGTGTCTGCTGTCCTTCTTGGACTAGTACTGCAGCTTTTTAGAAAGATCGCAGTGCTTTACTCTTTAACACTAGCTCTACCGACATTCTTTCGGTAACCATTTACGCAAGTCGCATAGTGGAAGTGGATTATGAAGGGAAGAAGTAGTGAAGTGTTTTCGCAATCGACATAAATCTGCTGATTCTGTTTCAGAGATGAGCTGCTTTGCGTCGTTCTGCGACAGTCTGTGTTAGTAATGTGTTAGTAATATTGTGGTGCAAAGCCAGTATGAAAAGTCGCTTTTTGTTCCATGTCAGAATCAGCAGATTCACGTCGATGGCGAAAACACTTCACTTCACAAAGACTTGTGGTAGGTCATAGTGTGTTAGTTACTTAGGAGGGGCTGGCGACATGGCTGGTGTCAAA
This sequence comes from Oryzias curvinotus, assembly GCA_023969325.1. Lineage (NCBI taxonomy): Eukaryota > Metazoa > Chordata > Actinopteri > Beloniformes > Adrianichthyidae > Oryzias > Oryzias curvinotus. The sequence continues at coordinate 10,013,179 of CM043728.1, forward strand.
AAGTTAAAAAGAATACATTTTCTTTTATTTGTAAAACACAAACATTTTTTTTCTACCAAAGGACATTTGTACTCTGGACAGCTTTGCTTATTTAACTTGAAGCTGGGTTCAAAACTGCGGAGCGTTTTTATTTAATCTCGCAAGCATCAATACTTCACCTTGGTATCGATACTATTGATAGTCAGATCGATACGCCCACCCCTAGTGGCTGTCTCTGCACACTTAGGTGCGTGACAGCTAATGGAACTTTAACTTTTTCATCTTCTCATCTGTGATTTCCAAATTTCCATTTTGCTAAACAGAAACCTGCTACTTATTAGCTTGTTTTTTAGCTTAGTTTAACTGCTATACATGATTGTTTGTCTTGCTGCAGTTTGTGGTAACAGTTTCCATCTGACACACAGACAAAATACTGTTGCACACCCCACATCCACACCACCTTAACAATTCTTCCAATATTTAAAAAATTCTTAGGCTAAAAAGAAGAGGTGATGGTAGAGTACCCTGAGGAACTCCAGTGCTGCTTTTCTGATGTAAAACTCTTGTTTCCTCAATTTTGGTCCATCTGTAGACCCATTCTGACATATAAACCAAATTTTTTTTTCAGTTTCCCTCATCTTAATCTGCCACCTTCTAGCAGCTGGATGGAGAAGTAAAGAGACGATTTTGGTAAAGATATGGAGTTAAGTGTAAGCTGTCTGAAGTTCAGGGGGATTATTTTCTCAGAAGTTCTAAGAAATGTAAATGATGTCATATATGTAGTCAGGCTGAACAATGAACACATTTGATATCCTAAGAAGATATTTGAGTCCGTCTTAATCTGAAAAGCCTCAGAGGGGGCGGCTGAATCCCTGCTTAATGACATTCATGCATATTGAGATTGAAAATGAGAAACTTCTCTATTGACTTAATCTTAAAAAAGTGACAGTACTCTTTTGGTATTTGTCAAGTACTCATAGTTTTCATAATGCACATTTGGTGGATTTTAATTATAGATGGGCTCAACAAGGATGTTTTACAGGAAAAGTCTGTAATCAAACGCTGTAGCATGCGACATACAGAAATCAGAATCGTACAGTATTGGTTTTCGGAGAATAAGTTCCATTTTTTTTGCATTAATTGACCAGAGGTGGAGACTTAGAATCATTAACAACTTATTTGAGACTTTGTAACCCTTGTACTATCCTATGACCCCACCCTTACATTGACGTGTTCTCCCTACCATGACAAAGGTGGATCAAAGTAGAGAGGATTTCATGTAATCCATGGAAACCAGTGAAGATCACAAATCATTGAAGAAAAAAAGGTTTTGCGCACTGTCTTGTGGGGTCTACATGACCCAACTCCCAATGTTAAAGTGCCTAGGATAGCACAAGGGTTAAAACATAAATAGGCTAATTTTTTTGTTCTTTCCCACTAACAACCACTAGAGAGCGCTGTCTGTGTCAAATTACCCAGATTTTACACTGGTCCATCTGAGTTGCATCTCCATTGCGTAGTGTGGAGAGTCACGTTTTAGAACCATCAGTTGGTTAGCATTGCCTCCATTGCGTCTACCATTCACCCCCCCCCCCCTTCCCACTAGCTCACGGAGGAGTGGTTTGTCCTGCCACCCCCATGTCAAGTAGTTCATCCCACTCTCCTCGCTCATCCAAATATTTAAGCAATCTGGCTCCACGCCGTCCCCTTCCTCACTAAGTCAAATGCATGTTTTGGGCCATAAATTGTATTTTTGTGCTTTCAAAATTCAGCTTGACGTTGATATCCGCATGTGTAATGTCTGTCATCATGTGGGCACGTTACTTTAGCAATAAATTACATTTTTCTTTGTTCTTTGGAAGTACAAAAAAGGTTTTTATTTTGAAACCCGGACTGATATGGAACTTCTGCTTGAAGCTTGCAATACGGAGAGACAGACGTCAGACGCAGACGTGACGAAGGCGATGTAAACATTCCGACTAATCATGTCAACACAACATGACACAGCTTTTATACTCCGGACCGACATGTATAGGCTTTTTTCTTCTTTATTATACACTTTTTGTGATGTATACTCTGGAAAAAAATAAAGTAGGTGACTGTACACCCACCCACCCACACACACCTCGTGCACCCCCCCCCCCCCCTTTAAAGGCCAAATAGTCGTAGCTGAAAGCTCGCTTGTCTCAGTGATGCAAAAGCCTGCGGACATCTGGGAATGTCGAGATGGAGAGCACAGACTGAGAGGAGTCATCCTGAGGTGAGGTGAGGGAATGGGGTTGCATATAGATTTGGTCAGAGGGGTGGAGGTAGAGGAGGGAGGAAAGGTGGAAGGTTTAAGGAGCAGAGAACAGACAGGGGAGTCTGCAACAGCAGAGTGAAGAGGAGGAAGAATTAAGAAAACAAAAAAACTCCTGAACACGAGAGACTGTGGATGATGCTGTCTGTCAGGTCCCCAATCTGTCAGCAGCGGTCCCCTCAGGCCACACAACACAGTCCTGCCTCGTTTTGTTCCGTCTTCCGCTCACATAACCTGTCCTCACGCACCCTCTTGTCCCCGGCAGTGCACTTCACTGCAAAGCGGTTTTGCCACAGGGAGGCAACGGGGAAAAACAGAAGATTTTTGTTCCTCTCTGAAGGAGGCCACAGTGTTTATGTAAGACGGAGCAGCGTACATTTGGATGCCCCGAAGGTCGCAGGGTTTGACTGAGATGGTAATCCAAGTTGTTCACAGCATTTCTGGATCTCATGTGCTTCACTTGTCTTTGGTTTCAGCTAAAAGCTCTGGAGCTGATTCTGTTCTCGAAGTGAAACGACACTGCCATCTGCTGGACATGGTATGAAAATGCATTTTTTTATTTACATTTTTTTATTCGTCACAAGTTGTATGTCTGAAGAAAGGGACAATTCAGCATCAGGAACAAGATTATTTTAAATTAAATTCCCGCTCTGATCACATTTAGATGGATTGTAAAAGCTTTCCCAGTGGTCTTTTCTTTATAATAATGTCATTTTTGCTAAAAATGTAAAAAACCTGTTATTTTCTGGGGCATAGTTTCTGCAGAGCGGCAGGAGTTCATTAGAACCTCTGAGTTGTGGGCGGGACAGTTGATGCAGAGCAACCCCGCCTCCACTTGTGGCCTGCCCATCATATGTTCTACGTCACAAATCAGCACTTCTTCAAATTTGATTCACAAAGAAATAGTCAGAAATGCAGCTTTGACCTTAATTTTCTTAATAGTTATCCTCCATCATCAAAAAAATATAACATAAAAACACCAAAAACACGGAGTAGATCTTTAAATCAGGTCATATTTTTGCTGGCACAGTGGGGTAGTGGTCAGCCCTCTTAGCTAGAAGAGTTATACTAAAAAGATAGATGTCAAGCATTGCATTGAAAAATAGTTAAAATAACTGAGCAAATTATAAAGTAGATAAAAGCTCCAAAAGGGTTTCCTGCCTTGTAGATGGCGGAATGCTGGTGCAGCTTTGTTAGACAGTGTCTCATTGTAGATCCGACCTCCCTTATCCTCACATAGGCACGTACGCAGGGAATAAATACCAGCTGTGACACACTCGTGGGTTTTTTTTGGTCTTGTCATTGGCATTCCTGTCCTCCGTATCCTTCCCTGAACTCTCATAAATCAACGTGGACCCCCTAACCTTAACCTCATTCTGACCTTGAGATGAAATCTCAACCTGCTGGAGTAATGAAATAGAGAAAAAAAATGACATCCATGTGCTTGGGTCCTTACAAACACGCAAGTGTTGTGGGTTCTCAGACATCACTAATAGAATCCTGTGGACGCCGTGGAATGCGAGAGGACAAATAAGAAGGGCATGTACACATGGTGGAGGCATCTCATTTTAGTCTGCCGTCACAAGATCCAGGGATTCAGTTCTCTACGCAGAGACCGCCATCTGGCCTGAAGTGAACTCAGAAAGTGGTTCTCAGAAAGAACCTTCTTTAAAGCCTGGAGTGATAAAGCTTTTAGGTCTTTATGCTGTTATTTGGATGACAGACTAGGTAAAAGCAGCTCATTTAGTAACTTTGTGAACCTCCCGATTGCCAGATTGCATTATTTACTTAACCATGTTCTGCTTTTTTGAAATTAAACTCTAAATAATCTTTCATTCTGACTGAACATCTCCTTGTAACCCCATTAAATATAGGTTTTATACCACTTTTTTTTGTTGGCAGTATAGCTGAGCTATAAGCGCGCCATGAATAGTAGTTTCAAAGTGCGCCAACATTGACGTGTTGCCAGCACCGAGCTGAAGCCAGCTTACAAAAGGTCAGCATACCGCAGATCAGATCAAGTAACCCAAACTGAAGTCCCCGTCATTCAAGTTGCTGCTTCGTGTCAAACGTTGTGTCTGCATAGCCGTAAATCGCATCACATTGTAAAATACTTGTCAAAGGTGCAATCAGGCTTAATTGAAAGTTTCCCTCTTTGTTTAACTGAAGCACAGAGAGACAGAATAATAAAACAAAAACATAGGAGTGCTTTTTTGTTCTGCCAAAGCCTTCCTGGTCTGTGTATTTGATCTTATTGAGGTTTTGGGATTCTGGGTAATGTCTGAATTATATGGCTCAACAAGATGTTCTTGATGAAATGGTGTCCTGGAGTGTCAAAGAATCCACCATAAAGAAGTTTAACAAGCTAAAATTAACCCTGATGATTACTATGGCAAATATAGTTGGCTGTAACAAAAATGTTCAAAAGTATACATGAATATATAACATATAGGAAAATTTACAGTGAATTACATAAACAACACACACACAGACTTATGAGAACTATCACAGATGTTGAAACTCTGCTGGGGTTATGAAAAGACTTGATAAAAAAATTAAATAGTTTTAAAAAAACTTGTTTTCTTTATTGACTACACCTAAAGAGAGAAAGTCCCTTTGTTCCATTTGGTTTGTCGTGATGTGGCACTGGACCCATGGAACACAGGAAATGACCTCACACACATCAAACAATCAAAACACACGCATGAAGCGCATTTAATCGGAGGGTGTGTTTCAACCGGCCAGGAGCCTGCTGAAAAAACGTCAGTTTGTAACACTGTGTGTAGAGTTCTAACAGTGCTGTGCTATAAAAAAGGGCTTTACATTTACTCTAGACCAGTGGTCCCCAACCCCCGGTCCACGGACTGGTACCGGTCCGCGGGTCATTTGGTACCGGGCCGCACAGAAAGAATAAATAACTTACTTTACTTCCGGTTTATTTATATGGGAATCTGAAAGATGTTTTATTTTGAAAAGTTGCCTCTGTCACATCCGTCTATGTCACCATTAACGCAAGCCAAAGCGCTCTTCTCGGTCACGTGATAGATTACCGCTAAAATAAAACCCAGGAACTAGCAAAATGAGTAAAAAACAAACATCTTTGGAAAGTTTCTTTGCAAAGGGGAAAAGGCCCAGCTAGGAGACAGAAGAGGAGCCTTCAACTTCCATAAATAGAAAGCTACATTTAATAGACAGTATTTTTGCACCATGAGAGTGGGAAGGGGGGAGGATGATGAGACCTGTGCGATGTTCTATCCATGCGTGTCAAAATTAAAAAGCTCGGGGTTTGTGTTGTCACGTACCTGTTCCTCCTTCTGCATGGCATTGCTACAGTAATCCTCCGCCAACATCTTAAAGACCAGTCCGTTAAATTGGAAAATGTGCAATAAAGTTTATTGAAAACATTTTTAAAAAAGACCAGTCCGTGATAAGTTTGTTTGACGTCATACCGGGCCGTGGCGCTAAAAAGGTTGGGGACCACTGCTCTAGACCACAAATACCTTGACATTATACCATGGTCCGCTTGAATACTCGATTCTGATTGGCTGCTGGGTATGCATTAAAAAATGATAACCGCACAGTGAAAAAAGAAGTTCCGGTCGGCTAGCTTAAATGTTTTGTATCACTGCGCCGGCTTCTGTAAAACAACCTTTTGCTTCATCATCTGAGCAAAAACAAGCGGTAAGCGATTAACTTTCCCTCTGAATTGATGCTTTATTCAACCCATCGGGACGATCAGCATATATATATCGCCGAATCTTGACTGCAGCGGTGGTGCTGCGCGACGCGGACTATATGTTACGTGACGCGGCGCATCGCGCCGCATCACGTAACATATAGTCCGATTTTTGTGAGAAAAGCGATCCAAATCGAAAAAAAAACAAGAATTAAGGACTAAAACCTGGTTAATATGTATTGCTTTTGTAGGTGACCATGGTATAAGCGGGTTAATGGCCTTCGAAGTGTGCGGTTATTACTTTATAACGCACTTCGCGGAAGCAGTTCGCGTCGGACGGTTCAGGCTTCCACGTCGTGCGTTAAAAAGTAATAACCGCACACTTCGTCGGCCATTAACCCTTACGTAATATGTTACAGGAGCAGATGGAGGATGTGGTTGGTTCCACCTTCAAAGGGAGCCAATCAACAAGCAGATAGTAAAAAGCTAGTTGACAGAGAAAGGTTGATGATTGAAAGTGCTCATAAAGAAAGAGAGAAAGACAGAGGGAGCAAAACTAAATCCATTTAAATTCAAAACAGGTTTAAAAAATTTAAAAATGAATGTTGGTGTATAGGTACGCGCGACTAAAGATGGTTGAAACGTGGATTTTCTAGTTTGCTACTGCAAAACGTCACACACAGCGTCCTAAAGGCTGAGTCGCACAGCCATGACATACATTTTGCGCATTTTCCACGTATGAAATTGCAGTCTTTGGCGATACGATACATGCAAGATATGTCATTCATACTTGTTTTTATTTGCGTTCCTCATCCGTCGATGTGCGCAAATGTCCATCGAGGGTTTCGGCTGATGGGTCTTTACGTCAATTCCGATATAAGCTGTTCAAAACTTTTGGTTATTTGAGAATTTTACATCGTTTTTTACGTTTTGTACGTAATTTTTGCATGTGCAAATTTGTGGCTTTCCTTGACCTTTCCGTGTCTGTCTAACAGACTTTTCACACCTGTACCACCGATGAATAATTTTCATATCGCTTGTAAGGTGCACATATCACGTTAAAATGATGCGCATCCCTAACGCAAATCGAACGTTTTCCTTGATTTAATTTGTTTAATTTTTCCCTGATTGTGATTTGTAAAAATTTCATGAAAAGATCACAACTTTTCTCATTTTTTCCTTGTCTGACCAATTTTCATCTGTGTAACAGGCGCAAAATGTACATAGTGGCTGTGTGACACGACCTTCGTCAAATATTAAGCCACACTGTATTTTGCATCAGTACAGTTCTGACTCCACTCGTCATAAAAACACAGGAAGTGAGCATTCCAAATTGTTGGGTGCCAATACGCCGAATCATTTCCGCCTTTGTCTACCCAGCGACTCCTTTGTTCATCTCCTTCCGGTGTCTCTTCCACTTAAAGATCCACCAGCACATTGAAAAGACATAGAGAGCAAAGAATGCTGGGAAATCATAGAGGAAAATGACAAGAAAGAATCCACTAACCAGCAGCGTGCAGATGATCAGTCTGGTAATGTGAGCGATGGTGTATAATATAGACCACCATAGAAGGACGTGGGATTGTTTTGATTTCGTCAATGGCTGGGTCGTTTCAGTGGTTTGTTCATTGGGAGGACCTAAATTGGGGGTGTCCTGGCGTTTGCAGGGAAAGTGGGATTGACTTCTCTGTTCTAGAGAGCTACTCTGTGTCGTATAACTTTGCTCCACGCCTCGACGAAAACTCCAATCCGTCTCATCAGAGCAAAAGGCGTCGAAGGAATCTTTCTCCAAAAGTTGGCAATCTGTCACCCCTCCCCCCATTTCATCCGCTGTACTTCCACTGGAAGCCTTCACTTGTTGAACAAAGACCTCCTCCAAAATCCTCCTCACCAAATCTTCACCAAATCTCCCCACGAGCTCCACCTCTCCGGGTGATGCCGTGCTTTCTGCTGTTACGAGGTCTTTCGTTCCATCTGACGCCTGTTCCTGTTCACGTGGAGGGCCCTCAACGTCTGCTGACAACTCCTCTTCCTCCGTCACACACTCCTGCTTCCTCCTCTGAGGGCTCTCCACCTCCAACCCCCTTGATGCCTCTGTTGTCAGCTCTCCGGTGCTCGTCCTCTCATTTTCCCGACTCGTATCTTCTTCCGTTCTTTCTGTTGAAGAGCCTCTCTTTGCTTCACTGTTCTGTGTTGGGACTTCTCTGGAGCTTTTCTCACTCTTTGCCTCCTCTATTTGACCCCTCAGATCTCGCCCTAAGACAGCCCATCTCAGCTCTTTCCCTTCTGAAGCGTTGAGGTTGAGTTTGTCCATCAGACAAGGTCCGACTATATCTCGATTGATTTGAAAGATCTTGTTAATTTGCGTCGATTCGGTTGTTGAAGGCTTTGCTTCTGCCACTGATTTCCCACCGTGTCCTAATCTAGTCTCTTCTGATGTTTTAACGACATCTTCATCTCTTTCAGATTTCAGATGATCTCTTTGAACCCCACCTGCTTGGCTGGGCTTTGATGGTACGTCACAGAACTCGAGCTTTGCAGATTTGTTTCCCAGTAGTCCAAACGAAGCCTCTAGTGCCATACTGGTACCTGTCCCGATCTGTTCTCCATCAGCCCATAGAACCTCCCCCTCTTCATTTTTATGGTCTTCCATCCCTCCATCTGTATTTATTCCTATGGGCTCAAACTCTTGTTGAGTCATTTGGTAGGGATCAAACTCGTCACCTTCAACCTTCAGCATGGTTTTCTCATCTCCACACAGTGTGCCACATTCCTTCATTTCCCGTTGCTTAAATATCTCCAATCCGCTCTGTGCTTTCTTTTCAGTGTAGTTCATCTTGATTCCCTCCTCCAGTGCTTGTCTGGATGCAGAAAATACATACCTTTCCGCATCCTTTGTCTCCTGTCTGATTGTCTCCCTAAATGCCAGAGTGTCACTCGCCGCATTGTCTGGGGGGGTTCCTGTAACCTCCCCTTCTCCTCTGGAAGAAAGACCCTCATCCTGCCTTGCTCCCTGTGAGATCCTATCATCGGCGCTGGCATTCGGAGACTCTGGCACGGCTGTCATGTCTGTTGTCTCCAGCTCCCCTGAGCTTGTTACCGAATCAGCTGTGTGCAATGTGAAGGGCTCATCTCCTCCTATTCCTCCCCCCATCATCCCCCCTGCTTCTTGCTGCGAGGCAGTGAGCTCGTGACACTCGCCTGGACTGCCGACAGAGTCCTTGGACGCGGCCGCTGCCCTCTTGAGGCTAAATTCCCGTGCGGTGTCTGTTTCCGAGTCCGTCTGTGACCTTTGGGGTGCATCTTGCGCGGCTGCGCTGTCATCTCCCAGGCTGCTGTCACTCGCCTCCGCCGGCTGACGAGCTTCAGTGTTCGAGGCAACAGTAGCTGACAGCGTCTCACAGGAGTCTGAGAGGGGCTGACACGCAGCTAAGGTGTGCAAGTTGCCAAGTGCATTTTTGCCCATCTGAAACTCTTCAAACTCCTGACTTCCTGCTGAATATTGAAGCCGAGGCCGCTTATCATTTGAAGGAGACACCGACGCCGCTGTCTGGAGCCACTCTGACTCTGGAACATCAGAGTGGCCCATGCAGCGGGGCCCATTAAGAAAAACCTGCCATACATCGCTCACCGCCGCTGCTTTATTGTCGCTGCCGCCTGCAGTGTCGGGAAAGGGCTCCCACGTATCATTAACGGAGGCTGGATCCTGTTCTGATGCGCCTGACAAAGTCATTTTCGCTCCCCCAGTCCAGATGTCACCCGCGTCAGCGGGCCCCCACTGCTGCGCCGTGTCACTGTTCCAGTCCAGTGGAAGCAGGGGGATCTGATGGTAGGTGAGCACCTGTGGACTCTCGCACAGTGGCGTCTTTGGGCATTTACGGAGAACGCCGGGGCAGTCACTCCGCGGAGATGGCTTTACTTGAGAAGCCTCCCGGCCGCTGGCTGAGTCACAAGGACATGCCTTTAGTAGCTGCTGCCTCCTCTGGGAGAAGAAGTCCTGCACGCGTGCCAAACGGGCCGCCCTGCGCCTGCTTTTTACGCTTTCCACCTGTCATGAAGCACAGAGGTCAAAGGTCAAGCCAATTGTTTACTCCAACCACACACCCTTTAACCCTTTAAAGACCCACTCCAATGAAAATCTTGTATTTTGGTGTTTTAAACACATTTTCTGATGATGGAGGACATATTTAAAGTAGGGATGTCTCAACCTGATCATGTGATCAGATTTCAGACCCGATCATGTAGTTTCAGACTCAATCTGAATCCGACGTATTATTAATATTATGACCAGGGCTAAAGTAGTGCTAACTATATAAAGTAAATAGAGCTTAAAGTTGCATTTCTGAGTATTTCTTTATTTAGTTATCTAGTTTTTCTCATCCAGCTGGATAGCTCTGATATTTCTCACCATTTTTGTAGCAATTAGTAGAATTCCATAAGATTCTGCCGTGAAAAAAGCAGCCTTTGCTAACTTAAAGCAGTTCACAATGTTGCATAATTCGACACACAAAGCCCGCTTCTCTCCACATCAGAATCAGCTGATTTCACGTTGATCGCTAAAACCATCGTAGAGTCATGACACGTCAAAGGGAGAGTGTAATTTTAGGCGTCCCTGGCGACATCTCAGGTGTGAAAGGGTCAAACCACACGGACTTCATGCAATACGTCTGAAGAAACCGTGAGATGAATATCTTATGACAGATTACATTTCTGGGATGAGGCAACGCGTGGCAACGTCTTCTCATGACCATATTTATGCCCTCATCATCAAACTACATGCATGCTGGATGAGAGATCGGCCACTCAGAAAGGAGCACTTTCAACACTTCCTGTGCTACTTCCATTATTTCCTTTTTTTACAAATCCACACTCACCAAAGTTTTGTCTTCTTGAGGACGAAGGAAAAATTCTGGATGTACCGTCTTCTTCCTGTCACAAGTATAGACTCCGGGTCTCACCTCTGACTCTGCAACAAAATAAACCAAAGCAGGCTTTTTTTTAAACAACGTTACACCAGTTTAAGCACAATTATTCATGCATATGCGCCCATGCATGCATGCAGAGTTGCCAAACACACCTGCAGGGACCAAAGCCGAGTCAAAAGGCTCCCCGGTCTTTTCCTCTGCACCCCCACTTCTGCTGTGGTTCAAAAAAGCACTGCAGTTACTGAAATACATGCACAAAGTTAGCATTTTTCACCAAAGACAATCTCAAAAAAAATATTTTTGGGGCTTTTGAGTGTGGACAAAAACATCTCATGAAAAGATTTTTATACTTAAGGGATAAAAAAAAAAAAAGCATAAAAAAGAATCCTGGAAAAACACAGCCATACTTTTTGTGCGTTGAGGAGCCGTCGCTCATTAAATGGACTGTGGTCAACGAAAATAAAAGGTTTGTTTCTCCCGGGGCGCCATGGTAAGCAGCACACACATGACCATAAAAGGACGGTGGGCTTCTGAGGCCAAATATTTCCTATTGAGAGGTTACATAAGAACTTGTTGTAAACACTGGAAAGCGTGACGTTTTACTGCTTTCAGCTTCACTTAATGAGAGGAACAGCAGAGTTTCAAGAGTTTGTGTCGGGTTTCAACTTAAGGACTTTCTCCTTGATTTTGATCAATCGACCAAAAGAATTCTGGGATTTTTTTTTACAACAGATGTACCGTCTTGTCTCACCTCTGAGCTTTAAGACAGCTCCTCTTGGTCTTGGTCTCGTCTTGGGCCACATTCTCTTTCCCACGTTGCTTCTGGTGGCAGAACAGGATGTAGTTCATTCCTTTGTTGTTGGCCCAGAATGTGGCCGCCGGCGTCTCGTAACGGAGGCAGAACTCCACCCTGGTGCCTTCCTTCTGGAAGGGAGGAGTCAGGGTGTAGCTGAAGGTGAACCTGTCTGTCCTCATGTCGCTGGATCCTGGGATGTAGTCGGCCGGCATGTCGAAGTGGCTGCTCCACTGGTCCAGAGTGATCCGAACGTAGATGTTCTTGGCGTAGCAGAGGTTCACCACCCGGATGATGCCACGCAGGGTGGTGGTGCCTGGGAGAAGCTCAATGCTCTCCAGCTCTAGCATATGCGTCTGGAGCCTCAGATCCAGCTCCTCTGGAGGAAGTGGGACCGTAAACAGGCAGGTCAGGTAGAATTCCTCTGACAAACGGCCTCCGTCTCCTCCTTCAGGCCAGCGATCCTCTGCCTCCGTGGCCTCCGCGTTGTCGAACTCCTTCACCGACACCAAATCGAGGCCAAAAGCATCTGCAAACGACACCTTCCTGCGAACAACCAGCGGAGGCTCTGCCTCCGAGTCCTCCTCACTTTCCTCCTCCTCCTCCGTGGAGGCCTCCAGCTTTCCCTCGCCACCATCCCTCTCCAGGGTCGGCTCCGAAGCCCGCACGCACAAAGCCTCCATGCCGCGGTCTGGTAGGCAGCTGTCTGCTCGTCCTGCCCGTCTGTCTGGCTCGGAGGGCAGACCAAATTGCCCCCCCCCCCACACACACACACAAGCCTGGCTGCAGTGATACAGGAGAAGGGGGAGCAGGAAGAGGACGTGACTTGACAGATGGAGTTCAGTTACAGCTTGAGTCCGGGCTAAAGATAGACCAAAGCTGAACATTTATTCTCCCATAATATGTTTGCAACTTTTCAAATAAAGCATTAGATGAACCACATATGGAGTCACATGTGAGGGAAAATCCTGTTTCAAATGAATAAAATATTTCAACGTTTGACAGTTTTTTTGTGGTAAACAACCGACATTTTTGCTTTTATGACAAGGTTTCCAATAAAAGTTGACTCATGGACTGTATATAGAGAACTGGACTGAGTAACCTCGCCTCCTCACATTTCAAACAGGAAGTACCTGCTGGTTCCAAGAAGCCAAAATCCCATAGACTTCTATAGAGAAATAAACAGCTATTAATCAGTCATTCTATTTGTCAGAATAACTATTCTAGATTAGACACCTTTTTTTATTAACATGCACTAATCCAAACTTTTTCTCATGACAAATTTTCTGTATTGCAAATTATAAACTGACCAATCAGATGCCTCAATAAAGATTTGTCAAAAGTTCAACGCATTTGATTTACAGATTCTCCAGAGGCTGTTTCAAGTAGTAGGGGTGTGCCCTTCCAACAACCTCACTCCTGATTGGCGAGAGCAGTAACCATAGAAACATTGACTTTGACCGACTTGCATCAGTATTGCAAAAAATTGGGAATTGAATTGACTTGTGTCGCTACCCGATCTGTAACAGCTACCTGATTCGTCCCCGCATGCACGAAAATGTGTCTACTTCTGCTAAAGCGTTTTACTGCACTTACCGGTCAGAGGCGTTAATAATATTGATGAAATCTTAAAATGTTTATAATAACTAAAAAGTTTATTTTAATGTTGACAAAAAAAACTAAAGACAAAGAATATTGTGGATCAGGACTGCACGATCATTACTGTTCATGTGCAAAGTTAGAACCCACGACTAGGTCTCCCTGATCTGTACCGCACAAAGGTTTCTTCTTCTGTTTTGCTTGTTTGAACAGAGAGAATGACTCCAAGCCGTATGGTTTTCATGATATCACACATCGTAGAGATTTTCATTGTCTGTAATGACAACATTAAACAATTGTACGTTGTCTTTTGCAGCTATTACAGCTTCAACTCTTCTGGGAAGTCTGTCCTCTGTGTTAGAGATTTTTTAACCATTCTTCCAAAAGTGCATTGTGGAGACCGCCTGGATCTAAGTCTCTAATTCATCCCTAAGGTGTTCTATCAGTTTCAGATCAGGACTCTGCACAGGTCAGTCAAGTTCATCCACACCAGACTTTGTTATACATGTCTGTATGGACTTTGTTTTGTGCACAGTCATATTGGAAGAGGATGGGGTCCACTCCAAACTGTTCTACAATGTTGGGACGATGGAATTGTCCAAAATGTTTTGGTATCCTGAAGCATTAAGGGTTCATTTAATAATAATAATAATAATAATAATAATTGGATTTTTCCGCGCTTTTCCAGACGCTCTAAGCGTACTTGGTGATGGTAAGCTACTGAAATCGAACCGCCGACCCTTTGATCATTGGACGACCCGCTCAACCACCTGAGCCACTGTCGCCCCAACTTGAACTAAGGGGCCAAGTCCTGAAAAACAAGCCCACACCGCCATTCTTCCTCCACCAAATTTCCCACTCGGCACAATGCAGTCCAAAATGTACGGTTCTCCTGGCAACCTCCAAACCCAGACTTGTCGATCAGATTGCCAGATGGAAAAGCATTATTCATCACTCTAGAGAACATGTCTCTCTCTGGAGTCCAGTGGCGGCGCACTTTACACCACTGCATCCAACGCTTTGCATTTCCCTTGGTGATGTGTGGCTTGGATGCAGCTGCTCAGCCATGGAAACCTATTCCATGAAGCTCTCTGCGTGCTGTTCGCTAATCAGAAGGTCACATGAGGTTTGGAGGTCTGTAGCAATTGACTGTGCAGAAAGTCGACAGCCTCTTTGCACTATGAGCTTCAGTATCCGCTGATCCCTCTCTGTCAGTTTACGTGGCCTACATGTGGTTCCCAAACTCTTCCATTTTGTTCTGATAGAGCTGACAGTTGACTGCGGAATATTTAGGAGCGAGGAAATGTCATCACTGGATTTGCTGCACAATTCCACGCTGGAATTCATCGAGCTCCAGAGAGCAGCCCATTCTTTCACAAATGTTTGCATAAACAGTCTGCATTGTGCTTGATTTCATACACCTGTGGCCAGGTGATCATTTGGATGGATGAGCCGATACTTTTGGTAATATAGTGTGTGTCTAACAGACTTTTCGCTTATACACCACCGATGTATAGCTTTCAGCGTTCCAAATAAGCGGTTATGCTGTTGTCCGAGACAACCAGATTTCACGGAGGACAACCAAAATCAACCTGATGGTTGTCCGTGTGACAACCTGGTCTTTTATTCAACATTTTGGTATTTTTAGACTATTTTTCAAGTTGCAAAGGTTAGTTTTTGGCAACCTCTGAACTGAGACGTATATGCAGCAAAGTCTTTCCACTGACGAACGAAGTGCGTGCATGCTAGCCAATCCTTTCTGTTTGTACATCTGCACTTTTCAATAAAGATTTTTTAAATACATGTGCTGAACAGTACCTGGCACGACCGCTAGAGGTCTCTAAAATACGTTCAAAATAATCAGCCCTAAATAGATTTAAAACATATTCATAAACACTATAACTTTCACTCATAACAGAACAGACTGACATGAGCCGAATAAAACCTTTTTCCATGGGACTGATATGATATTCTAAATTTTTTCAACAGTCTTTGTATTTTCTTTTCTTTAAACAAAAATTATCAAAACCAAAGAAAAAAAAAGAACCAATATATTTAAATCTGGGTAAAGATACTAATTATAAAAATATTAGTTTCAAGTTTTTGGCAATACTTTGTGTAACCAGATACTTCAATAACTAGTAAAATGTTTGTTTTTAATATTTAAAGAGTTTTAAAATGTCCATGATAAGAGGCAGTTGATATTAGATGTATAGAAGAAATAAAGATGCAAGTACTGATATCTGAGTAGGTTTCACTGCTGTTGAATATTGGTATCCAAGGACAACCAAAAATTGGGGAGGACAACCAAGTTTACTTGCCTGGTTGTCCTCCGGATAACCATTTTTTCCCCCTTATTTCTAACACTGCTTTTATATCCTCTGATTTAATGGAAATTGCTTAACTGCCACAATGTTGCTGACATGAGGAAATGACTTAAGATTCACACATACATTGGACCGATCGGGTCGCCACTACAGATCAGGCAGCAACAAATTCATTTGGTTGCAGCTGGAGGTGAGTCATTCTCTATGGGCAACGTCACAATCACTATCACTCAGCCCAGTTCTCAAATACAGTCATTGGGCCGAACACAAATCTACGTGAAGATACTTCTCCAAGGTTTTTCGATTGTGCATTTGTCCTGTGATTGTGTTGTCATCCCTACAAGAGAACACCATCTTTCTTTTTCCTTTTTTTTTTTTTTTTTTTTTTTTTTTTTTCTTCTTTTTCACTTGTTCTGTCCAACAACTTAGCAAACAGATTAGAGCTGCAGGCCTTTTGTGTTGGACAGGTTTTAATATCACAAAAAGAGGTTGTAGAACTTTAGAAGCCGGAGTGTAGATCTGAATTAACCCCTTTTTGTTGAATTATTTATTTCTTTATTTGTTATATTTAGTGTGTGTGGGGAGGAAGAGGGAAAATGTGTGTCGGGGGGGGGGGGAAGAGAGTAAAGGGAAGAAAGGTGAAAAAAGGGGGGATACAAGCACTGATTTGGATCAGTTATTCTTTTAAGCTGTAACAATTATACTAGATCTGCTGGAAAGACAAATATTCCATCATGGGTAAAAATCTGACACGAAGATGAGTGGAAAATATCTATCCATCAATACACTGTAGGTCCGAAGGGGGGATGAAGCAGACAGGGAGCAGTGTGGCAGTGTGCGCGTGCACGTGGGGGTGGAGATACATGCATGCTGCCGAAGTGAACCTTGTGTTGTGGGGAACCAGATCCTACCCAGCCAGAGCAGCCAGACCAGGAAAGGGGAGGAGAGGCCCCCAAGGCCAGCGCCCCCCCCACACCGGACCCAAGCAGCCCGGGAGGGGGGGAGGCGGGGACCGCCCACCCAACCAGCCAGGCGCAGAGAAGGCCCCCCTACAGGGGCCCCCACTACGCCCAGAGGCATAAGCGAACCCGGCGTCCGGCCCCCAGGCCACAGGACAGGAGCGCTTAGCCGTACCAGGCGGCAGCCATGGGGGCCGCCGGGCGCCGGACGCCGAGACAAGGGCCAAGGACGAAGCCAGGGCCCCAGAACCCGAGAGCCGCCCACCACCCGACCAGTGCCCCGTGTCCGCGAGCCAGCCGCGGCACGCGACCCGAACAACCCAGAGATCGCCACGCACCCACAGCCACCCCCCATAACCCTACCCACTACAATCCCCCCCCTCCCTTACCCTTAAAGTGCCCTACCCCTCTGTGATGGGAAGGGAAAGCCCCAGAGGGTTCCAGTGAGCCAGCCCCCAGGTCCGTCCACCCATGCACTCACGCACACATACTCACAATCATCTGGTTACCTCCCCACCCCCCGCCGCCACGCAGTAAGCCCCCCCCGCCGACCGACCCCCAGCGCCGTACGCCCGACCATCACCGCAGCCGACATGATACCCATAAGCCTGGCCGCCCTGAGAGGACCAGGCGGGTGAAGACCGGCCGCCCCCCCCCCGACCCCACCCATGTATGGAGGTGTGGCAGTGCTGTGTGTGAGCTGCAGGTAAAAAAAAGGAGGTCTCCAGTGTGGGGTCCCCACCGCTGCTAAACCGCAGAACCCCCACTCCGGGAATCCTCTGTGGGTGGAGTGTATTTGCTGTGTATGTGCTGCTAACATGCAGTGTGTGTGTCTAAAGTGGGAGTTAAAATTGTGGGGGGGTCAGTGAAAGATGAGCACGGATATTTCACCGTGCCCCCCTCCACCAGACCCTCCCCACAAGGCCCTAGATGAATAAGGGTGTCTAATATGCAAGTAAAAAGCGGGGTGGAGGGCGGGCGCCAACAGAGCGCCCCAGAGAGTTACCCCCCCAGTGAGCCCCGCCAGCATAACCCACCCATCCAGTTCCCGGAGCCCTATGTGCCTGTGTGCAACATTTGTTTTGGTGAGGACGGGGAGGAGCAGGCGGATGGGCACAACCGGGGGAGAGGCTCCCCCGAGCGACCGGCCCCCCAGCCGGCCGCAGTAGGCGCCCCCCCTCCCAGGGCGGCCAGGCAGCCAAGAGGCGTCCCGGTGCCAGAACGGAAGGGCAGGGAGTCCAGCCCCACCATCCATGCCCTGACTTCCCACCATCTTTCTTTTTCAATTCACTGCATATTTGCAATAGAAAATGCAGCTACGTGACTTTAGTAAATATTCACAATATCTAATGAATCTAATATGACCTAAGTGTGTATTGAATGCATAAATGCAAAAATCTGTATTTATAATAATGAGTGATTGTTTTCTTCTTACATTAACATTCCTTGTCTTTGTGTTTTTCTTTAAATCAATGTGTCCCTTTATTTCTGAAATGAGTTTAATGCATCTGTGGGATTTTTGTGTTATTGACAGCAATAAAGCTTGAAATAAACTACTAAATCATATCAAAATGTTATGTGTTGCAGTGACTACACCTCTTGTTTCTTTCTTTCACACTAAACAAAGATCCAATGCCAGGAACCTTCAAAAACTACAAAAAAATACTTATTATATAGTCGTTTATTCAAACTTTGAACATATTTTTCCTTTAAAACACATTTCCTCCCATATAAGTAAGAAGATTAAGCTTCTCTTTCAATTTTTGATCACAACTTAGTCATTGATGCAATCATCAACTAGTAAGTTCTATGAAACATACATGTAGATGCTATACTATTAACTCCTTCATACTGGATTTCAATAATTCCCAAAGAATATTAAATCTAGGAATCCACATAATAACTTGAATACAATAAAATAAAATAAAAACATTGAAGAGTATTATTATATAATTGGAAAATTTATTTAAGCATACAGGGGTTGAAAATGTAGATAAAGAAATAAAAAATACTCAGATGAAGTTGGAGGAATGTCTATATTTGGAGATTGTGAGTCAGGTTTGACAGTAGATGGTAGCATATTATCAAAATAAAAGTTTTTCCAATGAAAAACACCCAAGTTCGTGATATTAGCATTTATTTATCATATTTTTGTTGAACCATATTTGTTCTTAGAATAAAAGGAAACAGAAGAAGGTAAGAAAATATTTGCTTTTTACATTTATTTTTGGAAAAGACTCATCAAAAACACCGACCGCTAGATGGCAGCAAATCATCACCCTAGAAGCCACATCCAGTTTGTAAATCTTTATAATTTACTGCGTTTTGTGATAAAAATGTAGACAAAATACGTTTTTTACGTATATATTTTTTCATAAAGTTGACAGAGAAAAGGAAACAATTTTGTAATTGTATATAATTAGGTCAAAAGTAGACCGTTGTAGTCTTTTATACACTATTACACATCAACACAAAGAAAATAGTTAACATTTAGATCTTCTCTAAAATATATTTATTTTAACCATAAATGCATCTTGCCTTCATTAATTATTTTCTGCCAATTATAATGCTGTTTAATATAGACCTTCGATTAGCTCCATATATTAGACAGAATAAACATGATAGAGAAAACAAAAGCTGTCCATATTTCATGTGAAAATACGCCTTTGAAAACTGATTAGAATCAGTGCATTTACGTAATGACCTTGAACGTCGCACTAATTCAAAAAGAAAAAGTTGGATTTTTAACGTTTAAAATATGGATCTCCGTGAATTCACAACAACATCTAAACAATTAAAATAAAGTGTATGAAACAAATAACCAAATGAAACCTAGTTTTACTTAATTCATTAAAGGGAAAAGTCACAATTTAGTGGTAAACATGTCGATTTTAATCGTAATGTAGTAACATTCATTACAGTAATTTGAATATTTAAGTCAAACTCTTATCGCTGTGCACCCTCGAGACTTATATGGTAATTTTAATTTAATATATATATATATATATATATATATATATATATATATATATATATATATATATATATATATATATATATATATATATTAATAGTTGTCTCTGTTTTACAGCTAGTCTTTTGCTAAATGTAACAGAAAATGCTGCCGTTACGAGTGTCTCCACCAAGTAAAATTCTCTGAAAAACGTGGAAATAATCCAAAGAAAATAAGGAAATGTGTATAGATTTTCTCCTCAGTAATCCCGTTTAATTTCCGAACATGGAGGCTTTTTTATTTTCCCAGGCGCAGCAAACCCAGCACGCGAGCACGAGGCTTTTCATTTGAACTTCACCGTCTCAGTCCGAAGCACCGAGAACTATTTGCTTTAGACTCTCGTGGAAACTTTCCACTCACGACACGAAATGGTAAATAAATAAATAATAATACAATAGAACAAAAATTATTTAATTAAAAAATACAAAAAAAAAAGTTTAGGTAAGAAAAAAAAAATACCGTAAAAGTTTTTTATTTACACATGTAGCAGGTGGCCCTGACGTCACACGAGGTCGCAGTACGCCCAAAAATAACAACACACACACCTCCGCGCACAAGCAAGTGCCTCCCCTGGGGGGGTTTCTAGTCCCAAATATCCTCGCTTGCTGGGATTCAGCTTGATGTGTGTTTGAATCGAGGAAAAAAAAAAGTGGAAGAAAAAAAACAAGGCGCTTCTTCCTCGCATTGCGCGTCATTCAAACAGGACTCGGTGTACTGCTTTTCTCTCTGTTGCATTAGTAATAACAGCGGCTTTGACGAGAGTCAGTGGGAGAGTGTGTGTGTCTCCCGACAGCGGTGCCCAGCAGAGGAATATTTGACCTTTTTTTATTTACTCTGCAGCTTGTTGTTCGCTTTTCCCGGCGGTTATGGTGGACAGTCACGCGCCAGCGTAGAGGACAGCGACTTCTCACCTGGTGTGTTTCCGCGAAGGAAATAATATACCTGCCATCTTTTTTTTGTTGTTAAATCTGTGGTAAGTTTATTTTTTTTTCTGACCAGAACCTCATTTCTCTCCTTTACTTGTCTTGACTGAGGAATTTTAGCTTAAGTTTATAAATGTTATTTTCGCTTTTTATTCACACAAACTGCGCAACGACTTTTTGTGTTTAATGAACTGTTGACAGGTTTGAACCTGTTTGCTCAGTGGAGTTCGGTTCGGTTCCGCTTCAGATCAAAGTCCAAACGTTAATTCGTCTAAAAGTTGACTTTTTAAACTTTTTTTTTTTTTTTTTTAAATCTGATCCTGAAAGTGGCGTTTTTGGTTGATACTCACCGTTAATTAGATTAAATTACAAACAAAATACAAAATAAAATAACTTGAACACAGCTATTAATATTTATAAGCGCTAAAACATGTAAATAATTTCATTTGTCTTAAATTATTAGTCTTATTTTTGTTATTGTGAAGAGCTTGGAGAACCTTTTTAACCTGTTAGCTTTAGAAGATGAGCTGCATTTTATTTTGAAATGTACGTTTTTTATGCAGTTTTCCATAAACAATGTCATTAACTTAGTTGTTTCAAAATGTGGTTTATCGTTTTATGATCATTTAAAGACTTTAGATTCATTTTATTCTCCATTATTTGTTAAAAGATTCCAACTTTCGTTCTACTTTTCTGACATAAACTGAGAAATCAGATTTTTTCTTTTCAATGACTAAGTGAAACAAAACCTGAGAACAATAACTGATAAGATGCTCCATAGTTGAAAACAATGTTGCCAATTAAAAAAAAAAAAAAAAAAAAAAGAATTCTTGGATAATTCAAAAAGTGGCGTCCCATGAGCTCCTCAGGCCCGCCTCCGATCAGCTTTTTTTTGCCCCGGAATCAGTCCAAACCAGCCTGGATGCTAAAGCTTGCAGAGTGCACAGGTGTTCCCTCCTCAGCTATGCAGGTGTGAGCCAACCCCCCCATCTCACACACACACACACACACACACACTCCCCTCATTCAGCAGCTCTCACTCTTCAAAGGCCTGGCAGCCATAAATGCCCCATGTGAAATATGTCAGCGAGCGTGCACAATCAGCCTCTTTGTTGGAGCCCAGCAATCGTTTTCTGTAAAGTGTGTTTCCATACTCGTCTGTTTGCTGTGCGGTAAGCGAGGTCACTAGACTTTCAAACAACAGCATGAAACACCCCCCCCCCCCCCCTTTAAGCAAAAGGAGACCTGCCATTAGTCTCTTCAAGAGTGACCCTTATCAGGAGCGTTGCACTTATTACCCCAGCTCTCTCCCCTCTTTGCGTCCCTTTTTTTTTTTTTTTTTTTTTGATTGCTGCATTCATCATGGGGTGGTCGTGCTCTACATTATGGTAATAGGAAAATGAATGTCCTCCACAGGATTAATGTGTATACCCCTGTCATATGTTTCAATCATTTATCAAAATTAGGATTCGACTTCCAGCTCGGTGCACTACGGCTGTATTTTTATTTTCTGTTGCAGCTGCAAGCGGTCATCCGTATGGGCCGATGGTACTGAAGCGGCGTTCGTCTGTACATTTTCTTGGTCTAATTATTTTTCTCTCTGCATTTCTTTTTTGCTCCCTTCGAATTAGCTTTCAATTGTGCCATCTCCCATCCCCCAACACCTCTGTAATTACACAGACCGCTTGCTCAACCCCTTGAGGTGTTTCTACATTTCTGGGGGTGGTGGCGGCGGCGGCGGTGGCGGCGAGCGGTTGAGATGATCAAGGGGAGTGGTGCGGCAGCTTCCTCTGCATAAACTACCTGGCGTGTTGTCATCTCGGGTTAACTTCGCCCCATTACTGAACCCAAAGTCGATTAAACGGCATGTGTTCTTGTTTTATCTCTGTTAACTTCATAGAAATGTTTCCATGACAACCTCCGTGCAAGTTAAAGCGACCTGAAGTGATCAAGCTCTTCTTTTTTTTTTTTAATCCTCATCTCCTCTTGCACTTTAGCCCCTCCCCCCACACACAACCAGTAAGAATGGAATTTATGTTGACAGTTTTGGCCTTTAATGGCACTTCTGTGCCGGGCAAAAGTATTTGTTTACCGGGATCATACGCCGCTAGCTGTCAGCTTCAGAGTTTGACTTCTGGAGATAAAAGAGTGCATTACATGCTTAAGAGGCCACCCCCTCTGCCCTGCAATTATCCACATCACAGTAATGATGTTTTGTGTTCCCCCAGTTGCTGGGAGTCTTGAGACGGCTCAGACTTTTTTAGTTCCGCTCCGGGTCACTTCTTAAGCCCGGGTGTTGGGCGAAGAGGAACCTGCTTTGGGTCGGAGAAAGCTGCTCAGGGCGGAGTCGGGAGATTATAAAAGGAGCCGGCGGGGTCCGAGGAGAGGCAGTTCACTTTGTTTTATCTGGGCGCGTGATCTGATTTGTTTGGAGTTCGCTTCTCGGGATGTCATGTTTGCTTGGCCCAGTTGAGAAGACTCTGGTTATATATTTACTAAGAGGAAAACAATCGAGAGTCAAAAATCCTCCCCTTTCAAGGGTCGTAAAAATAAAAAAAAAAGCCACAAACAAACGATAAATCTCCTAGAAGCGCTGAGAACGCAGTTGTCAACTTGTGTGGACGAGTTCAGTTCAAAGGCAGAGAAACTTCCATGCAACACTACAAAACCATTTAAGTTTATGTAAACAGCTATTCTTAAATGTTTGCATCAAACTCCAACCTTCTATCCCTTTCAGGTCCTCTGATTTATCTACCAAACCATGACTTCTTTTTTAGCTCCAATTTGAACCTTTATTTTGGTGAGCTAGCATGGCGTGAAGGCATTGCTGCCTTTATTAAAGCCACGGTCAGATAGACAATGTCCTCGGGTTGGAAGGAAAAAAAAAAAGTTAGTTTTTGAGGTCTTGCCCTGAAAAGAAAACACAGGGTCAGTCATGGCAAAAGGCAAGGTCGGTCAGTGGTGCTCGGGTGGCGTTCGCTGGTAAACAGTCGGGCGTCGTTTATCGCTACGAATCGTAGCATTTTTTTTGAGTGACCTTTATGTTGAAACTTTGCAGCATTTATCAAAAACAAGACAGAAATGCTCTAAAAACTGTGATACATTAGATCGCTCATGATGATCTTTTCAAAATAAAATGTTTGGTTTATTAAAACTCTAAGGACGCCCAGAGAAAACACATGCAGAAATGTTTATTTCAAACATGTTGTGGGTTGGAAAAAAAAAAACATGTCAGTGAGGGAGGGGGGTTGTGTGTGACAGTAACCCTTTTTGACAGGCACATTAGGCTGCAGAAAGAGCATCCAGCTCGGGGCTGGGGGCATATGGTGCTGCCTTCTGCTGGCGTAGCTTTAGACCAAGTTACAACACTCGTGCGGGGTCATGACTGTCTCAGGTTTGTTCCTTCTGTCTCACCCATGTAGAGGAATAACGCGGGTGGAGGTGGGGGTGTTTTTTTGTTTGGTTTTTTTGTTCCACTGACAGACTACGCCGAAGCTTCAAGTCATGCTCCATTTGTGCCAGGACATAATGTGGTCAAAATACGGGAGCGGAGACGTTTGACATTTGCAAAAGTGCGTCCGGTAACTGTGGAATTCGTGGCAGCCACTTGAGTTTTAAACGTGCCCTGACCTTAATGACCATTCTCAAGTTTAAAAGGGACTACGGCGCGTTGACAGTGTCATTTCTCTCCGTCCGAACACCCAGAGGGTAGTCCCTAATCCCACTCTAAACAATGGCCGCCGCGTCTTCACCGCACCGACTGCTTGAAGGTTCCTTTTCCTGCGCTGCGGATCGAATGGGCTGGGATAATATGTGGGATGACGCGGGGCTTTGATTTGAAGGCAGCAGATCGCTGGGAGGGTAATTACAGCCCACTGTGCAGCTTCCTGGATTTCCCATGGATCACTGCTATAGGCTTTGACGCTTCCCGAAAAACAAACTGAAATGCCCACAACATATGGACCCGACAAAAACATTGTTTTCTTTTTATTGTAATGATATTTGATGAGTGGGTTTTAATTCAGATCGTTGTTTCTGGGCAGGCAGTAAGGCAGATGGTGGAGGGCCCATCAAAGCTCCAAACTCCTCCCGGCAGCTGTTGGGTCATAAACATTTTTTTTTCTTCTAATTCTTGCGTTTTCCGTCTGCGTAGCACGGCTTGGGTCAAGAGGAGTCAAACCTGTTACAACACCTGTTTCTGCATACATGCAAATCTGTTGTTTTGTCATTTCATTAAGCAAGGCAAAAAGACAAGAGTCCCTCGTGGATGCAAATGCGACTGGCGCCGGGCCGAGTTGGCACGCTGCTCAGCAGAAAGATGCTGGAGGCAGGCTCACGGGAGGGACGGGAAGTTGCGTTTCTGCTACTCAACCATCAGCTTGGACGGGTTCCCAAAATTTTAAGTGAACGCTGTCTTGCTACTGGGTGTGTAGTGGTGGTGGTGGGGATAACTCCCTCTCATTAGACGTCTTTATCTTGACTGGGAAGATCTTTAAGGCATGACGAAAGCCCGAACCTGCCACACGCGTGCCTGCCACACGTCACACGCCTCCTTCCACCCCCCCCACCCCAACCCCCCTCCAGCTCCACGGTGTCCTCTCCTCCCATCTCTCCTCCTCCCATCCTCATCCCTCCATCATCTGGCAACCTCCCGCTGTGATTGCCTCTTAACCACATGTGCCAGCGCCGGGGCCTGCTCCTGCTTCGGGGCTAATTGTCCACTGGTAAAGTTGCACGCTCGTTGGCGGGGGACTCCCTTTCCTTCTTGGGGGAGGGGGGATGACGACAGTTCAGTTGCAGATCAAGATCTTAGTTTACGTTTCCGGTTCATGTCCCAAGGTTGGGGGTTGTAATCCGTCGGCTGTGCTCAATGCAACAAACATACCATGAAATTAAAGGTTATTGCCGAAGCGCCATGCCAACGCTCCAAGTTGCTGGGAGGTAGTTTGTTGCCCTGGAAAGGACAGGCTGTGTTTCTGCGTCTCGTCTGCTGCCTTTGATCATATGGATCCACCACTTTTTATGAGTTACCCCTTTATGGATTGCCTTTTGTTTGGCTGAATGTTTTTCCCCGTCCGGTTTTCCGTTGAAACAAACTTGAAGTCCATTGAATTCCTTCCAGGTCGCTCTAATCTCATGAGAGTTTGAGTATTTGAGAGAGTGAAGGGCCTCCCCGAGTGGAGGCTTGAAGGTGAGATGGATGGATGGATGGATGGTTGGTAGGACCTAACCGCAGCCTCACAGCTGAGCTAATCTCATCTGATAACTAAGGCCTTCCTCCTCCTTTCTACACTCCCCCCTCCTCATCCTCTTCTCTTCACCAATGGCTCGGGTTTGCAGGTCTGCTCTTACCACGCAGAAGGCATTAAAGCCGGGCCCCACAAGCCCCCCTCTGATATGGGAGAGTTCATTAGAGATGTGCCTTTGATGGGCAGCCTTTTCATGTGACTACCGGTTTTCCAAATACCTTGATGTAGAAGCTTAAGAAGGCATTGTGTCGTAAGCCTTTCTTTTGATGCGACTTATTTAGATCTGCATAGTAAATCAGTGGGAGGGGGGAGTAAATAACCAGCCAGCAGATGGAAGCAAGGCGATAAGGCAGCGGCGAACAATCGCGTTTGTATTTTGTTATGATGTTGACAGCAGCTAAAATTCACTAATCTAGAGCCGCTGATCTGCATTTCAAAGAAATCTCATTTAGCAGCGGGAAGGATAAAGTTCCTCTCATTGTGCCTATTTTATTGCATTCTTTGCTAATTTATCTGGCTGCAGATTTACCGCGCGGGGCTCGGCGTGGCGGGAGCCGGCATCCGCACGTTGCATAGGGATAGAGGGGGGGTCTTAAATACTGTGAAAGCGGTTACGTCTAGACTGTGAGCTGAGGGTAATTACACGTCTGACCATGAATGGAATGAGTTTGAAGACTCATCTTTCTTCAGGCGGCCCTGAATTGCTCGACTAACGCTGATAAGGAGCAGTTGGTCCCTACAGAAATATTGCTCGCGACTTTCCATAACCCCCCCCCCCCCCCCCAACAAACGCCAAGGATGGTATTTACTTTTAAGATAAAGTTATTGTGTACAGTAATCTGACTTGTTAGCATAATGCGGTCTTTCATGGCAGGACCCTCCTTTTCCTGCCGTGTGGAGGTATTTGTGGTGCGCCTCTTAAATAGTTTATCTTGACTTAGAGCTCTGAGCTTTTTGTAAATATCAGCCTATAGCAGTATTAGGCCTTCATGAATACTTCAGTGCATTTTGCCATATTTATAAGTTGATAGAACGTACCAATGGTTTTACATTTTTGGGGCGTAAATCCATTTGTGTTATTTGCGAAACCCCAGCGCAAATTGGAGGTCATCCAGACTAATGGCATGCCAAAAGCTTTTCCAGTGAATAAAGGATGAACCCGCAGAGTCCGATGGGCTTAAGTCTAAACACGGGAAAATAGTTGCGTTGTTGACTTGAAAGCCTCAAAAGTTGCACAAGAATTACAGTCTGTATCGCCACAAAACCAACCAACCGATTGATTCTGAAAGTTTTTTTTTTTCCTGCGCCCCCTCCCGTCCCTCATACTTATGAGTTCCCTCTGCACCGCAATCTGCTGAAATATTATAGCAGTTGACATGTTTTGTTTTCGGCGGCGCTCTTTGAGCTCTGGGCTTTTTTGTACAGTTCAGAGAGCACATTCCTGGGGATCCGGCAGCCGCTGGTTGCCTGTAGGGGTCATTGGAATTCTGGGAGAATAGAAGGCGAGAATAAACACACAAAAATGTGCATCTCGGGGAAAAGAAATGGGTGCATTTTGTGCTACTTTGACCCCCCCCCACCCCAGCAGTGGAAGTTAGCCTTCATTCTCCTTCTTAGGTACTTTTTGTAGTTTATTTATCCTAGTGTGATTGTCACTGTCCAGAGTAGAGCATGCCTTTGCTTAACTTGTGTGATTAATCCAGAAAGTCCTGAAGGTCTTCAGCATGTGGGCTTCCACGCAGACAGCTGAATGGGTGGGGGTGGGGGGCACAGGAGAAATCAATCGTGTCAAGTTAGCGGTGTGATTTACTCGGCGTTGAGAGCTCAAGCCTTCCAGGCACTGCACCTTTTAACTTCAGAGAGAGCTGCGTGGGGGTGTTTTTTTTGTGTGTGTGTGTGTGTGTGGGGGGGGGGTGTTGTGTTAGTACACGGCCTGTTGGTGCCTGCTGGTCGTCCCGAGCTCTGACTAAGCCTGACCAGTTAGCGGCTTTCACCTCCACATCGTAAAGAAAATAGTTTTGCGTCGAGCCCACACTTGTCTGCACTGAAGACGCTAAAGAGGGAAAAAAAACACATCAAAACCTAAATGCTTGGTGGATTTTGGACTAATAATATATATATATTTTTTTCTTGTCTTAGTGAACCTACATCGCTGGACTCCAAACCCCCCATCCCTAATCCAACCACCTTTCCTAGCGACAGACCACAACAACAGCAAGTTTCCCCCCTCAGGGTACGTATTTGAACAAGTCCCCTCCACCTCAAAGAATCCCACAGACTGAAAAAAAAAAAAAAAAAAGATTACAGCATCAACTGTCTTCAGCAGTCCACCTTAAGAGGAACGGCCTTCAAAGAAAACCAGTTTCCAAAGTCATCTCTGTTCTTTTCACATACGGTGACAGAGATTGTTAATCTGCGCTTCTGTCTGAGCCGCAGTGTTGTGTTTTCGGCTGATCGTACGGCCGGTTGGGTTGGGATTGGGGGGGGGGGTTCACAGGGGTTTCCATCCCTCTTCATATGTAACAAATCATCTTGTCCGCTATGATAGAATTACCCCTCCACTGGGCAACCTCTCAGTCTAGCCTGTTTGGTTTCACACTCCAAGGAGTTTCAATCTACTCTCACTTAGTCCGGAGTTATGATATGCACTCCAGGAACACCCCCCCCCCAGGTATGGACCTGTTGACATCATCATTATGAGTTGAGGCAGACTGATTAAAACAAATTTGGTTGCATTAGTAGTTATATTCTAATGGGTTTTTATCTTTTTCAGTTATAAAGTTTTTGCTCAGACATCTTTGTTTTTCCCCCTTTTTTAGGATGAAATATGCAAACTCAGCATCCGTAGATAAAAGCAGTCAACGCCTAGCGTGAAGGAAAACTTGGTGAGTAAAAGGACCTCCTGTTTTTTTGTTGTTGTTGTGTCAATGTTTTTCATCTGATGTTTTTTTGAGTAGAATATGAATTTTATGAAGCATCAAATCAGGCAGAAATGCAGTGAGTCTTTGTGTAGAACGTTGTGTAGATGTTGTTTTTTTTTATTTGGAGAGAGTTGCCGCGACTTCCTGAATGTAAAAGAAACAACAGTATTTTTCGCACTGTATGGCGCACTGGATTATAAAGCGGACTGTCAGTGAATGGTTGATTTTTGAACTTCTGTTATATATAAGACGCATCAAACTATAAGAAGCATTAAGCAAGATGTAAGAGTCAGAGATAAGTCTGTAAGTCAGACTTCATGAACTGCGTTCACAGTAACTGTAGGACTTGCAGCACGCTACACGTTAGCATATTCACAATACTTGTAACACATGACGTTGATAAAAAAAAAAACCAAAACATAAAAAAACAGACCCATACCGCTAAAACAAACGTTACTGTGACTACGCTAGTTCCCAACCTTGTTAGTAACACATAAAAAAACCACAGTCCGACATCGCTATACATCAGCCGTTTTACGTATTTACAATAACACCCAACCTAACGTTTTGATGGAGTGCTGTGTACATCTCAAAACACCAAATAAACACAACCAGAATCAACCATATATAAGACGCTCTGGATTATAAGAAGAAAAAAAGGCTTTTAACTATACATTATAGTGCGGAAAATATGGTATATACAGTGAAACTTATTTCTAAAACAAAAAAAAAAACAAAAAAGGAAATGCTTGTGGCGAATATCTAAACATTAAGGGTAATTTTAGTTCTCATTGTAGTCAGGTTGTACAAAAAAGCACTTAATTAAGGATTAAGAATGAAAAGTAAGTTGTTTTTGTTTAATTGTACCAAGTCAGCTTAGGACAATTCTGATTGCAATTTTTAGCTAAAATAAACCAAAATTCTTGCTCTTAATTTGCGTTTTCTATGCTTGATCTCCAATTATAGATTTTTATCTTGAAAATCCCTCAAAAGCTGTTGTTTTAACAAAATTAAAATTCCTCTAAAACCGCAGTCTGGATGTTTTCAAATCAGTAAGAGCAGTTAGACTTATTTGTGGACCGTCTAGCTCACATTTCTATGATTTCCTGTCATTGCACCCTCAACCCCCAAATGGTTTGTGCTAAGCAGAGTTCCTGTGAGGGGGCAAATGGGGGAACCCACCATGGGTCTTCACCCTGGGCACTCAAAACCGTTATGAGGAGCATAAATCAAAAGGACTTGGATCCTTCCCCTTTGGTCGCCTCCATTGTGTGGCTGAGTTGAGCTTGGTGGGGAGGGTGGATGTTTCAGGTTATGGAGATGAGGGGAAAGCCGCCCCCCCCTGCTGTCTCCTCACAATCTTTATCTACCATTAACCCCAATGCCCCGGTGTGTGGCTGAGATCAGGGCCCGTGGTCAATCCCCCATTCACCGCCACCCAGAATATTTGAAAGTTAAGCCCTGGCGCTTAACAAAAAAGAAAAAAAGTCTCACTCATCAAAGGTTTCCCTGCTTTCCCTCGGCGTTCCGATAGTGTTCCTATGCTCTTCAAGGGGTAGGAAAAGTTTGGGAAGTTTCACAAAGTTTAGTTTGGGGTATAAATGTCATTTTCTGTCCCAAGATAAGACCCATCTAAGTCCAATCCAGGAACTCTCAATTTCCTCCTTAACCGCACCATTTAAACCTCAAACAAACACGGCGTGTTCTCCTTAAATGCACACGCATCCTGAGAGCTTAGTGTGACGGCACATAACTGAATAAGTAAAAGTTCTTTCTGGCTTTATTTGCATTGCTCGCCTGCAGCACCAAGATGTTTTCTTCTTAACATCTGAGCCAAATGAGGCAGAAATGGTCTTTTCCAAGTGTTTGCAGCTGAAGTTTCTGATCTCTGCCTGGTTCCATCAATGTTTCAGCTCCTTCCTTCCACCGCCATTTTCCTCAGAACAATACAGGAGGCTTGTTAAGTTTGATATAAAGCCTTTCTGAAAACAAGGAATTCTCCGGACTGTTGCTTTTTCCTCTAGACATAACTGGATGCTGACCATTTTCCAGAATGTGATGACAAAAACTTTTAAAAACAAAACATGCTAAAAACATTTAATCATTGGGGAACATTTTTTTGCTTTAACATTCTTGATGCCTTAGTCACAACTCCCCTTATGGGTCTTCATGCTAATTTTTCTATGGGCATGCTGCGGGTGACCGGGTGTAGCTAACACTTAAACAACATGTAAGAATAATTAAAGGTGAAGTAGGTGAGGCGCAGGCATGTCGTACATCGCTTTCTTTTTCTTTAACGTCCCTGAACGATGCACACAGCAAGAAGCCAGTTGGTGTTGTTCAAGTGATATGTGTGCGCTCCTTGCGTTAGACTGTTAGAAAATTAGACATCCAGTTTGTGTGGGCGTCCTACAGGTACTTGCATATCACCTGCACACCTCTTGTGTGTGGCATTTGGGCACGGTCAGTAGTGGCCAGTACTCGCAACTTACTAATGACTAGAGTGTAGCGTAAAGGGCACCGAACAACAGCATCAATTGTATGTCATAAGTGTGTGTAACTTACTTTAATCCTTAAGAATAATTGAGTAAATACTGAAGTATTTCTGCCTTAGTCCCAACTCTCCTTACTGGTGGACAGGAGCTTTAGTAAATGCTTACCAAGCCCACAACAATCGTTGGTTCCGTTTTCACGAGCCTCAACAGAACTTTAAGAAACACCTGCACCCTAAGGTCCAACCACTCCTATCTACAACCCTCCATGAACCCGGACAACCCAAAAACCTGCAGCACCCGTTATGGTCCACCCTGTATGGGTGCAAGTTTTAGGGCACTGGAATACATTTTTGTCATTTGGGTAAAAACCGCAAGGACTTTTTGTACCTTTATGAATATTTATTACTAGCTTGGATTTATTATTAAAGCACTTTCAACACCCAAATACATAACAGATATGTTTTTTTTATTTTTATTTACAGAGTAAATTGAGGAATTGGGAAGTGAGAAGTTTACAGTGTTCCCTTGTTTACATTCTAAAAATAACCTGGGGTATGTGAAACCTGCAAAGTAGGATTGCAAATGTTTTAAGGCTGTGACACTCCTCACTACACACGTTATCTATTATCTCAGACAGACATGAACATTTTCACGCTTCTTTTTCTCTTGTTTAAACTCTCAAAGTTTAAATGTTCATAGAAAAATAATTACAGAATGAAGACAAAGGTCTAATAGCAATTGAAGAGTTATTTAGATTTGATGAGCTGAACACATTCTGGGCAGGAGATGCGACACGGAAGGGGGTTGATTGACAAGATCGACAGGCAATCAGGACGGGGAACACGCAGAACCAGTGCACTGTAAGAAAAACATCTGCAAGACCGCAGTGTACTGTATTCAGAACCTTTTTTGTCTTTAGTCTTCAAGAAGATGTGCTGTAAAGTCAATGTTGAAATAAAGCCCCATCACCCTTTTTCTAATCCCCTTCCTCAGTTTTCAGGAATTTGAAAGGGAGATCTTTTGTCGGAGTAGAAAAGCACGTAGAGGATCAGGGTAGATGGCTGAGAGTAAGGAGGAGAAACCCTGGAGTGTTTGTCCAGAGTGTCCACAGTTGCCATGAGAATGAAGCTAGAGTAAAAGCGAGGTGTGTTCAACGCCTTATTGCTTCAGAGAAGATAAAGAGTCTATTGATCTTTATGTCTGCCTCTTTTCTCTCTTAGCATGACTTTTTTATCTGCTTGTTTTAAAAGTGCCAAACCTTTATTCTATTTTAGGGACACATCTGTAACTTCAAACTCTTGTTGATTTTCCTCATTGGTGTGAATCTTTTATTGTATCTGAAACTCTGGAAGTATTAAGCCATTCAAAATACCTTATTGAGTAGATTCATTCAAAACCAATCAGGAATTCGTATTTTTTCTGTGCATATGCATTTGAGAGAAGTCAGTGCGGAAGCCGGCGTCGATGGCGTCCATCCAACAGGCTGAGATTATTGTGAAACCCAACCTGAAGCAGGCCTGACATCAGAGCGGCCTGACATCAGGGTGAACTCCCTCCTTCAGGTGGGAAGAATTAAAAGTGGCTTCACCGACAGGTGATAGTGTCTGCTGAATCAGTCACACAGTTGCGCATTCTCCCCCTCAAGGCCTGAGCGCTAATTGTTTTGACAGATTGAACTTTGGTGTTATCACCAGGCTGTCATGGAGCCTCGTTTTTCAGCGTGCACACGTTGCCTAAAGTTTATGTTAGCCCTTCAAAGTACAGTGTTTTATAGAGAGATCATCATCATAACATAAACTAACTATATGGCAACTTAACCTCCTGAGGAATTTTGTTTATTCCAGCGTCTGAATACTGTTTTAGTGTAAAGCGTTGCCAGGATTTCACTTCTCAATATTTCTGTGTTTGATGTCCTATAAAGATCCTTTGTTAACTTTTTCATTCGTTAAGGACATGATTACAGTTGGGGCTGCCTTCAAAAAAATCCTGTAAAGTCACATTTAGTAAAAATGCAAAATCAATGAATTGAATCCATTAATTTATTTGCACTAAACGGTTAGTCAGGGAAACTATTTTCAGTTGATTTTTAATGCACATAACCTCTTAATAATCAATTTAAATACATAAAAAAATCAAAGCAATCAATCAAATCATGTCAAGTAATGACAGTTGGAAAAATATATTGATATTTAATCGCAATACAGTCTCAACTTGTAAATTTAAATTAAATGAATTCAGTATTTTCAAAGTAAAACTCAGCCTTATAGCAGTTAACTTTACTGTGTTTTACAGGATGACAGGGCACATTAAACAAATAAAACAGTCAGATGATGTGGTATGACAACACTACCTGCACAAAAAATCGCAAATTTATTGTTATCGTGATATCACGCTGTGCACTACGGATATCATAAAAGTCTGCGTAATTTGCAATAAATGGAAACCGTAAATGTGCTAAAACAGTCTTAGGCGGCTTGAAGTATTTCAACTGGACTGGAAACTGCACAATCAGAGTGCAGGTTATGTTGGCGTCCTACCTTTTTATCCTAGGGGCAGTAAGGGGCATAGTGTGGCATAGTGTCACAGTAGGATAACATTACCTGTACCTCATAAGTACGTGGAACTTACAAATACTATATGATCTACTTACTACACGCACGACAATTCTATGTTCCAATTTCAACAACGGAGGACACTCTGGCGGTCCCCCTAAGATGCGGCGGCTTTTCCTTACGACCCTCCACGGGCCTGGACAACCCAAAAACCCGCAGCACCCATATTGGTCAACCCCCATACAGGTGCATGTTCCTAAGGCATTGGGAGGTGTAGAAAGTATACATTATCTCAGACGTGACATCTAGTGATGGTTGAGTGATCATCTTTTCTTCGCTTTCATGTTGCAAAAGTTGTAGAACTTTTCTTTAGCACAATAAAGTGTAATTCCTAAATTCCACTTTTGTTCTTTCACTTTGCATCACTCGTACTTTAGCCTGTAAACGATACTTTCATAGCTGTTTTTGATCCTTCTGGAAACTTAAAAACCAGTCTCCCTTCCTAACAGATCTATAATCCTGAAGAAACCGGTGTCTGTTTGGTGATGGGGAGGGCAAGGGGAGCCAGATCCTGTTTCTGTTTGGAGAAACTATGCAATTTATTTTTTGTTTGGACAGGCCAAATTCTTATTTGGAGCAAGTCCAAACGAGTAACTGCACAAGCCCCCAAAAAAAGCAACCTGCAATTACCGATTTCTCAGCAATGCTTGAAAAGAAAATACTGTTTTTGTTGTTTTTTCCTTTCAAATATATAACTTTCCTTTCTGAGGCAATAAAAAGCAATTAGATGGTAACTTTTTCTCCCTATGGACCCTTTGTTACAGACTGTTCCTTTGACATTGGAACCGGAGAGACCGCTATTAATCTACTTTTTTTTTTATTGCACTTAAAGTGAAAGTTTGATACCACAAAAGCTTCTACTGCAGAAGCAACAAGTCTTTAGTTCAGAATGATCACAAATTTAACAAAACCGAAGGGGAATCTCACATCCCTACCACTAACAGCAAGCCTTGACAGTGCAGCTACCTAAAAAAAAATGAGGAGAATGTATTCATGTGTGCAGAAAACACTCCGTTTCCCAGCATGCTTGATTTGGGTCACAGAGCTGACAGACAGTGGAATGCGAATGTGTGTATGTTGACAAACTCCACTGCACCCTGAATGGGGTTTGTGATTACACCTCATCATGCGTGTTGCATCGGCCCTGTCTCCCCCCTCCTCCCCCCCTGCCCTTCACTTTTCTTTTCTTTCTTTCACCCCCCCCCCCCCCTTCTCCCCTCTCGCTGTGGTGCCTCTTGGGCAATCATGTGGTCACACTACCTGACTCCTTGCTGCTCAAGAGTGCAGTTGACAAAAACAGCCCGAGGCCCCTCATGTGGAAAAGATTCAGTCGGCACACTGCAAACCCCCCCACCACCACTACCCTCGCCGCCCCCCTGTCTTCCTACACTCCTCACTTTTCTTTTCTTTTTTTTTTTTTTTTTACCACTAACTAACCGAAGCACCGCCGTTGTTTCCTCCTACTGCTCACCTGTGAAGGGGGTAAAAAAAATTGGCACGGCGCCACGTTTGTCTGCACAGGTGAGGCTTTTTTGGAGCTTTCGCAGCCGCCGGCCGCTCAGCGTCTCCCACCAACTCTGAGAGGCGCAGGCAGCTTCTGTCAGCTGAGCTGCTCTCCTTGTGTCATGTAACATAAAGCTGGCGGTCAGTGAGCGCTCTCAGCTGTCAGTCAGCCTGGTGGTCCTGGCCTGTTGAGCTGCTCACCTGTGTTTATTGGACAAGACTTTCTCCACACTACCTAGGGAGAACATCTTGTCTCCCTCTTTTCTTTTCTTTTTTTCTCTCCCCCCTCTAGTGTATTCTCCTTCACTTTTTTATATTTATTTATTTATTTGACTATTTCTATTATTCCCTTTGTCTGTCTTGCACCTTTTACTTATTTCTAAAAACAATATCACTTTTTATTTGGCTTCTATCATTCATGTTTGAAATCCCCAGCTACAGTCTTAGTTCTTCTCTCCTTCTGCCACGTACAGTTTATTTCTCTCTGGCTTTCGTCCATGCTCCTCTTTCCCTGCTATTTTGTTTCCCCTCTACCTCCTTTCCAGCTGTCCATTTTTATTTTCTATTACTCTGGGAGCTCTTTGTCAGTCTCTCGGTTTAAAGCAGCAGCCGTGTTCATCTCTTCTCCGCACCCGGCTGAGCACACGCACGAGATTGTACGGCAGCCCGACGACCGATTTCAAACCCGCGTCTCCAAAAAGTCGCCAACGTTCACTGGAGCATTATATTGCAGATAAAGTAAATAAACGGAGAGGAATCTGTGGAATAGGCTTCAGATGACACGCCGATGTGCATATGGCTCCACAGAGGTTTTCTTTCATGCATCAGGTGGACGGGTCAGCGATGTCAGTGATGCTGAGGTGCGAGGAGAAGAGCGGGGCTGGGGAGATGCGTTCTATGGCTCAAGAATTTCACAAGTTTCATGTTTTTTGAGGAGCCCTCTGGAAAAGTAACAGTTGGGTTAAAGGACCTGAAGTAGCCAAACAGATAAGCAGGGCATACTAACTTTTACTGAGTGGACCGGTACCGGTCCGTGGGACAGTTGTAGCCGCAGAGAGAAAAAAATATGACCCACGTATCTAATTTTCTGCACTATAGGGCAGATTGGATTATAAGGCGCACCGTAGTTTCGAACTTAGTAAAGAACTATAAGGCACATTAAGCGAGACAAAAGAGTCAGAGATAAGTCTCTCAGTCATCAGACTTTATTAACGGCGTTAACAGTGACCCTAGAACTTGTTTGTAGCACGCTACATGCTAGTCACGTTACCATTTTCACAATACTTGTAACTCCCAACCTTGTTTGCAAAACATGAAAAATTGACGTATACAGCTAAACCAAACATTACTGTGACTACGCTAACACCCAACCTTGCCAGTTACATTTAAAAAGACACACAATCCAACACCGCTACATGTTAGCTGATTAACAATAACACCCAACCTTGTTCGCAACGCGAAAGAAAAAGCAGACTGAGATTTTGACAGAGCGCTGCATACCTCTCCAAATCAGTAAGCACATCCATAATAATCCGTTTATAAGGCACACTGTTGTTTCTTTGAAAACAATGAAAGCTTTTTAATGCGCCTTTTAGTGAAGAAAATCGGATAAAATTTATTTTGAAAAACTACTGGATTCTCTCCACCACATTCGACTCATTCTTGACACATAAAGTTGCTCGGTCATGTGTTGAAGAATCTATCCGATACTTTCTAAAAGTGGCTGCTCCTACCAGCTAAATTGAAACTCTTAAGCCAGCAAAGTTAACAAATGAACATATTTTGAAAGGTTTTTTTCGCAGAAAGGAGCAAATGTGGAAACATGAGAAGAAGAAAGAAAGAAAAGAAAGCAGAGAAAAACCAGGAGTCTTGATGAATTTATTGTGACAGTTGTTCCCACACACTATAATAATAATAATGCATAATATTCAGCTTCCAGCTGTCTAATGTTATGAGGATGCTGCTAATAACGTTGCTCAATGGTAGATTAACATTTATGATTATATTTAGATGATACCAGTTTTGCTGATGTTTAATTGTTGCATCCGAAGAGTCAGATGAGGCTAAAGTTGTTTTCCGTTTTGTTTTTTTACCTTCTACTTTGACAGTTATGGGTTAACCCTTGTTCTATCCTATGGGGTCAAGATGACCATTGACGTGTCCTCCATACCATGACAAAGGTGGATAAAGGTGGAGAGGATTTCATGTAATCCATGGACACCAGTGAAGATCACAAATCATTTAAGAAAAAGGTTCAGTGCACTGTCATTTGGGGTCTAGATGACCCAACTCCCAATGTCAAAGTGCCTAGGATAGCACAAGGGTTAAGGGAAAATCAGTAGCACATTTTAATTTTCCTGCCAGAAATCAAGTGTACAAATAAAGTTTGAAGCAACTGCAGCTACTTTACAGAGGATGAATATAAACTTTATCCTCAAAAGTCAAAGGAATCGGATGCTAACTTTAGCCTTGTACAGGCTGGCCCGTAATATTGTCTGATAATAAACCAGTCTATTGCCTGATGCTTACCACCTAACAAAGAGTACTTATTTCAGGTTTTTTGTTTTGTTTTCCAAACTACTTGAACTCTGCTGCATGTTTTCAAAGCTTTTTCTTTTTTTGTCGGAAGGGCTTAGCTCAACTAGTTAACAGACTGGTTAGCTGCGAGGCCAGGCTCTCTGTGGCGTCCGCTTAACAATCCCTCAGTCTAAAGTGTGCTCCATAAAGCCACACATCAGAGGGACCCTTCCTTCATATTTTCCCTCCTCTATTATGCCAAACGCCTTTGAATTCACTGTAGTCCTGTTCTGTACAGTGGTATAGGTGACACACTAATACACTTGCATTGTGTCCATGATAAATACGGGAGCAGGTCCTGCTCACTCGGCTGCCTCTGAATGTGTCCGAACAGCGGCGGCATTGTCAAAGGCACAGGGGTCATTCAATTTTCCCTGACTGCCTCCTTTCTGTCCTTTTGTGAAACATCTCAGCGGCCTGCGATAGTTTTCTCATTTATTTAGTGAATGGTGTGCGAGTGAGCGGGCGGAGGAAAAATAGTTTGGCGTTATGAAAATGAAAGAAATTGGTGATAATCTTCCACATATTCATCTGACATTGGACCCCCCCTCCCGTGATACCGTCCTCCTTTTGGCCCATTGTTCCCGGTCCCTCTCCACGTACTGTTCCACTCAAAGGGCAAAGCAGACTTTAATCCTCGCTTCTTTTTGGGAATGACAATGTTTACCAGAAATCATTCAATAAGGAGACAGAAGCGTGACACTCATCTTCCATTGGCAAATGCTCTGTGGATGAGGAAGAAAGAACAGATGCTTTTACATGCGATTCATAAATCCAGAAACAGTTTTTAACTGGCAGAATGTCTCTTGTAACGACAAATCTCACTCAAAGTTTCCTATCATAAACACAGAAGGAATTTTGATCATTAATCCTTGGATTTTAGGGTACGTTTGGGGTTCTTTCAGCCATTACAACATGTCTACCAAAATAATAACGTACTTTAAGGCATCTTTTTAATCAAAAATTAGTGTCTAAATCATTTCTACAAAAAGTTATATTTACTAGAGCTGGATATTACTGCTAGCGCCTTATTTCTGTAGAATTTATATTCAGGAGTTTACAATTTTTGTTCTTCACAACTTGGATTTGACACAATCACTGAATGTGAATTTGTCAAAGTTTCATTTTAAAGCTGACTTTAGTTTGCTTATAAAATCAATACAAATAGAAAAAGGTGAAAGTCAATTCATAAAATTAGAAAAGAAGAAACGTATGGCCTTGAATTCATTTATATAGAGATTGTACATTTTCTTTCAGTACTGACTGCGATTCGGGATTCCGACAAAGCTGCCAATGCTCACCGCTATGCATCTTTAAAGCATCTTCCACTGTTTTTCCGGCATTGTCCCTGATTATAACGACGTCCCGACGCTGCCTCAAATGAAAAACAGTCGCTATGACCTCCAGCGACCCCTCCTGACGCGCAGTCAGTTAAATGGTTTGTAAGACGTTTAATTACCAAATGGTGGAATCGTTATTCATCTCATCATTAGATGTATGATATTAAGTGAATTGCCTCCCCTGGGTCTCTGTGTTTCACAGATCAATAGATTTAGATGGAGCTTGAAGGGACTGGGGGTGGGGGGGGGCAGTTAAATCACTTCTGAGGCCCCCTCATATAAGCATGTCCATTGTCTCTGTGATACGCGGTGGTGACATCCACACATGCATTTGTGCAATTAGCTTTTTATATAGGTTTAATTATGCAAATTTTCACGTCTGCATGCAGAAGCGGCAGTATGTCACTTTTTAAAAGGGATTTACAGCTTCTGGGTTTATTTTGCCGGTGAAAGGATATGAAACAATGGACAAGGTTACGGCACCGCAGACTTTCCATCAGTGGAGTGCTTGCGTTGGCACTTTGGGACACTTGGTATCAAGCATTGTTTGAAGGTATTGTGGAGATTGCTAATACACGGTGTACAGCTCAGAGGCCCGCTTGCCTGCAGCTTGATATCGTCTGTATTCCCAGTGTGAATATGGCTGAGTGGTGATCAGGGACTTGCTGTACCAGAAGCTGCTATTAACTGCAGCAAGCACCGCTAGCCTGAGTTAATTGTCCATTATCTGCTATTATCTAAGCCTCTCCTGCTCCTTTTCTCTTACTTTCTGTCTCCTTCGCGACTCTACTCATCACCACCTGTTACTCTCAGTGCGTTTCATCCACTACTTTTTTCCCCCTAATACTTTTGCAACCTTAAAACAACAGTAGTGTAGGCACGTTCTGGTTCCTGAGTACAAATACTAATTTTGTCAACGCTTTTTGAACACCACATGCATGCCTAGTGGTTCTTTTGATTCGTCCTTTTACCTCAGTAGAAGATGCTTCATTTGACTGTATCTATCTGGTTTGGAAGTTGGGAAAAGTGCCTAAATTCTCAAATACGATTGACATTCTCTGAAGATGGTGTCAAAGATCTTCCTGTTTCCATAACACTTCCCACGATGTTCTTAGCTGGGTCCCCCCAGCTGATACCACGATGGGTTCTATCTGCTAAGATGTTTCATGAATCCTCAGAATTTTCACTTGATGGCACTGTTTTCCTTTTTGCTCCCGCTGAAGCAACATGGCATGTTTTATGTATGCTGGGTACAATGTGAAAAGCCAGGCTGTGCCACAGATATGTGCTTTTTTTTTTTTTTTGTCCCCTCCATTCCTGAGCTCTGGGAATTTCAAAAGAGCGCTGAGAACAGTCATGCTCCACACAAATGAAAAAGAAGTGGTAATAATTACAGTTCAGATAAAATAATTTGGAGTGACCAGATTTTTCATGGTGGTTCATTATCTTCTGCACGTT
Organism: Oryzias curvinotus; assembly: GCA_023969325.1. Taxonomy (NCBI): domain Eukaryota; kingdom Metazoa; phylum Chordata; class Actinopteri; order Beloniformes; family Adrianichthyidae; genus Oryzias; species Oryzias curvinotus. The sequence goes on from CM043728.1 coordinate 10,053,827, forward strand.
GGACAGTGTTTCCCTTTACTTGAGCTGTGTTTGATGCTTCATTACTATTAAAAAAAATACATTCAAAGTGAGGAATTCTGTCCATTTTAACCTCTTTCAAGTTAGACACGTTATTTCCTCTCTGCTGCCGTTGACTTAATTAATAGCAGCAAAATAAAATAAGCTAATATGTCCTAAAGATGTCTTCATTTCTTTCTAGCCGACAGTCTTTTCTTAGTGCTATTGGCCGCTAACCAGCAGCATTGTTCTCTGTACAATAGATTCACATTGTCATTGTTGGCAGTACCATAGTTTTAGCTGAAGTGAAAGGGATAAATGATCACCATTTGTCTATTAACCTTTCCGTGTTGAAGGAAAAACCTGGATCAAAGGGAGTTTAACTCGAGCGGGATGGATCGGGGAGGAGTTGGGTGGTTGGAAGTGGAGCTCGCATTAAGCTATCTCAAGCATTTGAGGGCGTCCCGTCTGTAACGACGCAATACATCACACCGACGAATAACCGCAGCTGCCATTTGAGCATTGTGCGCATCATAAATAAAGGTTTGCCGTGTATAATTGAGACCCACGCACGAGGAACTCGGCTGGAGATGAGAAATGGAAAATCTGTGTACTGGTAAATAGATAATCATGCAAAAGTAATTGAGGTTTTCAAACCCCAATCTAGTCTGCCAGCGTGAGCTCGTTTGCATGTTAATCACGCCGGTGATTTTTCCCTCCATCACACAGAAGTCCACGCACACTTCCATAACCGGCTTTTAATTGCATTTAAAATGTCACTGAGGTGGTACACGTGTAATTCAGCCAGAACTGTGTCCAAATTAATGGCGACTACTGAGATGCTCCATTGGATGGGGTTGAAGATGAGAGATGCTGTCCATTGTTTGGGCCTTTTTATTGCACAAATCAGAAGCACCAGATGCCATCGTTTTAGGCTTTTGCACCCATAAGGGGTTGAGAGGAGTGGTACAAAAACTGTTCAGCCTACAATAAGTGTTCGGGGGCCTTCGACTAATGATGACGTCACACTACTGTAACCCCACTTGGACAAACTACGTAGCGTGGAGATCTGCTCGGGCTCTACTTTTTTTTAATTTCACGTTTCCTTTAGTAATCTAAAGTTATTTTCCTTCATAAGTGGTGTCTGACATTATTCTTAGTAATGTTTATAGAGAGATTTTGCCACCACCCACTTTGTAAAAAGATCTGTGACTGTTTGAATGAACCGGCTGCTCCTGGCAAGTGAACCGTGTCTCTGAGCTGAACAGCTGGAGTCTCGTAGCTTCGTGTTCGCAGGCAGGGTGTTCGTGTTCGGCTACTCTGCGTGAGCGAGCGGCCGGACTCAGGAGAACCATGTCTCTTGGGAGATTTGTATCTCCAAGCAGAGAAGCCGCTTGGGACGGTGTGAGCTGCTAGCGGAGGCGGCTTTTGAATGAACAGTCCTGAGAAACCGTGCAAACAATCACGCAAATTTGTGTTTCCAGTCGGGTCCAGACAAAATATAGGCTGATGTTATTCCAGTTCAAGTTCATCCAGTTCAAAATTTCATCTAAATGTTGTTAGCACGGCTAAATGTCGTTAGCACGTATTAACCTAATCCTAACCCTTCTTGCAGGTCAGTTCGTCCAATAGTAAAGCACTGGCTGCACGGATTTAAAAAACTATAAGCCAACATGCACTTAATAAGAATGATAACAATAATAAAAGCCTGTTTAGAAGATCATCTTGCTCTATGTCAGAGCTTTGTTTGTTGACAACGGAACTCATAATTTCCTCTTCTATGGTAGTACCGTAATTTGTCCGGACCAATCACTGTCTGACACGTCATCGGACCAACGTACAGCCAATCAAATACTGTGATGTCATTATTAGTCGCAGGCCCCAGAACAATTATTGCAGGTCAAACAGTTTTGGTACCTACAGCGGTATCATAGGAGTGCAGGTGTGTCTCACAGAGAATCCCTTAAGCTCGTTGAAAGCATACCATTGTGTTGCGTGTGGTGTATTGTTGTAATAATAATAATAATGTATTGGATTAATCTGCGCTTTTCCAGACGCTCAAAGCACTTACAATCTGTCTATTTTTCATTCATATGACACATCTTTATCTTATGTACCAAACTCTTACCTGTGCATGTTGTGTAAGTCGTTGCTGTGACCTGTCGACCGCAGTACACTTATAGAACAAAACGAGCATGAACATTTGTTCTCTATGTGCTCACTAAGCGGTCTGTGACCTCATTAATTGTGAGCCACCTGCTTGCCCCATACAGGTTTGCCCATTTTTCGCCCACAGACCTCATTCACCAAAAAGGGCAGTTATGACTTAGACTTTATCCAGATGCATAGCGAGATTTTCTGATCTGAAACACACAAAAGTTTCCAACTTTTCGCAGAACAAGCCAAGTGGATGAACACCTCAAACCTGGGGAAAAAAGGAAATAAGCAACATCAAAGGGAGGAGACCGTGAAGTGTTGGGTCTGAAATGGAGGGAGAATAGTTTATTTCCTTTCATCACCAGGTGTTCTGTGGCGTATAAATTAGCAAGGTGATGTTTCCATAACACAGCTTAGGCAGCTCCAGAGAGGAGAAACCCTGCAAAACAGACCTCTTTAATATTTCATAGACACGGACCATCAGGAGCAATAAGCCAGTATTCCTCTTCCCCTTTTCCAGATGCCCTCCACACCACTGTATCTCACCAAAACCCAACCCCTCTTACTTTTTTTTTTTTTCCCCAAACAAGAAAAAGTTCTGCCGAGACCTACATGAAAGGAAGGAACTGTTGAAATGTTAATTTTACCATCTGCTCTTGAGGTCTGCTACTTTATGAGAGTGTGTGTGTGTGTTTTCCTTCTTGCCTGCCTTTTTTTTTTTTTTAAATCCCAGTAGTTCTGTTCTGTTTCATGAATGTGCTGTTATTTTGACTGTTTGAAGTCAGGGAGTCTGAGCGCAGCTTTGACTGGCTTCAAAAATACAATGCCACATGGTAGATGGCGCAGACCGTCCCATTAGTTTCCTGTTTAGAGTGTGGTCCCTCCTGTTTTTTTTTTTTTTTTTTCCTACTCGTCCCACGGTTCTAGTTACACCTCCCCGTCCACCTTCAGAAAACAACGCCGCCAATTTGCTCCCTCCTTCCTCAGTGCTCTCATCCTCAGGGACCCATTTCATCTGTTTATCTTAATGCTGAGGATTTTAATCAGTGGTTTACAGGACCCATAAACTTCTTTATCTGATCAAACTTTCTTAACATTTTTTACATGGTTTTACTGTTTTTTTCTTCTTGTGATCTCAACAAGTTAGTAATTAAAACAAAACAAAAAAAGCTCTCCAACAACTGCATTTCTCTATTTTTTAATTGTCTTCACAGGAGTTGACACTTCTAAAAGCGAAGGAGTGCTGCCAAGTTTGCCGTGTAGATTTTGCCAAATGGGTAGACTCCATTGTGAGATTTGATAGTTGGCAATTAGGGTGAGACATCCTGTGTGCAGAGTTGCTTAGCATTTTCCTTGGCTGGGATCAGATTGTTTAGTCTGCTCTCATTGTGAGCCGTTTCTGAGCTGCAGTTGACGGTTGTTTGCAGAGCGCTGGGGGAAAAATGTGAGAGTTGAGGGGGGGGGGACGGCCTTTCTCTATTTATTTATTCCCCCCACCCACCCACCCAAGCTCCCCTCCCGTCCTTGGAGCTGGAATCTGATTTGTGTTCATGTTCCTGTATTCTCTCTGAGCTGTTTTTAAGTGTGACTGCTGAAATCTAGACTCTGCATGACCTCACCGCACGGCCTGCGTTTCATTAATGACCAGCCCTGTGGTTTGGGGGAGAGAAATATTTTTCATATGACACCGCCTCGCATTAGTGCCGAGCAGCAGCTGCACAAACCACAAAACCATCCAATTTTGTGGCTTTGAAAGGTGTGAAAAGTTCAGCTCCCTATAGCAAGTCTTGCATTTATAATTATGCCCCGCCGCATGCAGGAGTGGGCGTATGTGTGTCAAGGAACGGAACTACAAAAGGCTTGTAAAGGGAAGCAAAAAAAATAAAAAGTCACCTGCTAATGAAACATTTGTCTTTCATTCTCCGTGGCAACTTGTAAAGTAAATAGTGGCGATAAATTTCAAAGACGCTCTTAAAAAAATGGACAAGCAATGCCTCCAGAACGCTTCTTAAATAACAAGCAATTCAAAGTGCAGTAAGTAGCATTTTGACAGCTCCACTCTGTAATAAATATTTCATTTCAACTTGGTTTTTATGGTGTTTTGGATCCTTAGTCTTTAATACAAGCCTTTTCAAGTCTTTTTTTTAATGCCACATCTGGCATTGGATGCATTTCTATGCACAATGATTGATTTCCCAGCCTTTTGTTAAAAGAAACTCATGCGAGCCTAACAGCTATTGACTACGGAGCGTGCAACAATTCACTGACACACGCAGCCAGTTGTATCGCCCTCCCCTCGAAGACATGTCCGACACGAGACCACCGAAATTCTATTGCAGGATATTGAATATCCTATAGGAAACCTCAGATTTGTCCTACACCCAAACAAAAGAACCCTTGTGCTGCTGGCCTCCTGTCTTCTATAAAACTGCTGTAACACAACAAGGAGGACTCTCTTTTTAAGTCATTTATTTTGTGTACTCCGGTATTCTAGGGGCTCACAGAGGGAGAGACTGAGATTAAGTCACCAAGGTTCAGGGAGGCCGAACAGAGGAGAAGATTACCTAATCGTCCTGCTATGTATTTGAAGTGAAGCCTGTTGTTTGTTTGGGTAAATGTGGAAATGGAGATGCCTCATCAGAAGCAGACAGCTCTTTAGCTGTCATGCTAGCTTCACTCCCAGCACATGACGCATTTTGAAGAAATGCGTGTTTAGCATTTAGCGCAAGAAGGGAGGGGCTGCTTATACCGTTAACTGGCTCATGTCCGTCAGCTAAAGTTGGAAGAGGCTAGGTGAGAAATGTTGAAGTGGTGATATATATATACACCAAGACTTATATACATATGTATATAAGTCTTGGTGTCATAGACTTCTAGTTGGGCACAAACGGCAATTATTAATTTCTCCTCCACAATCAATTTTCAAAACAATTGGCTTACATGATATAAAAGGAACGGCATCCATACTTCACTACCAAATTGAGGTCTCTGATTGGTCAAAGTTCAACTGGTTTACCTTTTATTGGCGTTGCCAAGGGCGGTGTGAGCGTATCTTCAGAAGCACCATTTTGTATTTTCAAACAGATAAGCGGCAAGGCCTGCACAATAAATCGAAAAATGTATCAACTTCGACAATATTAGCTTTTGCAATACAAAAAACGCAAAAAAGGCGTAAAACCACATTAATTAGATACCTTAACTGTTTGCGTACATGCAGAGACAGAGAAGCCATTAGGTTTTTAAAAAAGCTCAAGTGCATGTGCTACCTAATCTTCGTACTTGTCGTCCATATGAATTTTGTCCAATAGTACGACAACGGTAGGTAATTGTTCTTTGGTGTGTTTCCCCGACATACAAGTTCTTACCTGCAGCCTGTAATGAGATAATTTGCAGTATCATTTATGTTATTTATTCATTACCTTTATTTAAATGAAATTGTTGCAGTGAAATGAAAATGATGTATTACATCACAAGTCATATCGTCACCACAATATTGATCACTAATAACATGCATCCTCATATTGTGCAGCCCTATGACAAGGTCATAGACTAACTGTTCTAAAGTTCACAAATTTGTATTAGAAATAAATACTTCCTCCAACTTTAAAATTTTAAAAAGGTGGAAATTAAAGTTTCACTGATTTGACTTGACAGGTGGAAAGCACCAATACAGACTATTTTTGGGGCCTAAGGTAATTAGATTGCTAATGAGTCTGCTCTCTGCTTGGTGTGTTTGTAAACAACAGACTTGTAGTTTGTCAGGGAGAAAATAAGTTTAGCTTGACGCTCACGTCAGATTCCACGTCGCAGCGCAAACATCGCCAAGCTGCTGTAAACTGCCTAATTACACCCTTTAAAACTGCATAAAACAAATGGAGAGGGTGACATCTGTGTATATATAGAAGTAATCAGTGTAGTCGCCAAGTCGTCTTATCCTCAATTAACAAACAAATTAAGAAAAACTTGCCAAAGAAGCTACTGGAGTGACAGGTTTGTGATGAATATCTCAGACACATGGTGCACTTTTTCCCTCTTTGATCGACCACTTTGAGTTGGTTTCAGAATTTTCTTTTTCTTTTTTTGACCAAACATTCTTTTAATTTTCGGCGCCAGTTGCTTCTGTTTGGCTAAATTGTACATTTCGTCCTACTTTGAAAGTCATCAGCGATTGCTTTTTTGCCACTCAGAGCACAGAGCACGGGCAGCTTTTAAAGGTAGCGAGTCGCTCTGATAAGTGGAGCAATCCTTGCACTAAAGCATCTTACTGAAGGTTTAATAGCTACTGTATAATGAATTATAATGGATTCCCTCCAATTGCAGATTTCCTCTAATACAGCTCTTCTGCCGCGGTGGAAAAAGTCGCTCCGAATGTTATTGTGGCGCGCTTTTGAAGAACACAAATCAATTGCATGATTTTAGACTTTTGTTGTAACACCCCCCCCCCCCCCCCTCCTCACCTTTTCAAAACGCCAAAAAGGACAGTACTTGTCTAACTGCAATAGCCGAGCAATTTCAAAGTGGTGACACGTTTCATCTGAAAAAAGGGATTCACTGTGTTTGCGGTACATCCTGGTCACTTCTGTGTGAGCTTTAAAATAAAATGCAGCTGTTCAGCTGAACATTTCCGCCTAGTTTGAACCCATTCAAAAGAAATAGGCTCATGAATCTTGCTGTTCCAATTTAATGGAACGTACCTTTGAATGGCAGCGGGCGAGCGGCACATCATCAAAGTGAAACTTCCAAAGTTCCGCTTAACTTGTTGCTGAAATAGTTTCTCGTTTTTCAGAAAATTGCATTGCGCCAAGTTTTGAGAAGTGTATCGCGCAGGGAGGGGGGTATCTTCCCTGAAGGAAGAAAAAATTGTCCATTGCATACTTGTCTTTAACCAAAGTGAAGCCCTCACTCACTCCAGGGGGAAACATATGCTGTTTAGGAAGATATAAAGGAGTAATTTTATTACTCGCTACATCTCCCCTCAGAAGCCATTTCATTCCTCCTTTCAGCCTTCACAGAAGCCTTTATTTGATCTCATATTCCAGAGGATGACTGCCTCAAACCAGTAGGAGTCCGTTTATTTTCATTTGGAAAACACATTTAGTTTGGAAGGAATGGCAAAAGATTTAAGTTAAGAGCGGGGGGGAGGGCTCCAGTATGGTTGAGACCGAGACCTGTCCCTCTGGATTTTATCGTCGTCCTGTCGGGACTGTTGGGGGTCAAACAGCGGGGAAGGAAAAAAAAATCCTTTAAACGCCCCGCAATCTAGTGTCATCTGCCACAAATGCGCTGTCGTGGAGACGCGTTCAGGTGGCGAAGTCCAAACAGCTGGACACCATTTATTCGTTGCTTTGAAACTGCATATCAGTAGAAAAGAAGTGTGCTATTTATTAGCAGTGAGGCTGCACAGATGGAGCTGGTCACCTTAGAGGGAGACTTCCTCATAAAGCGGGACTTTTTACCATGCAGGTGGAGCCCAAATTTTTTAGCTAAGCCTTAGTCGCAACTGTTCTTACTAGAGGACATGGGCTGTCTGCGGCCGAAAAGTAAGCAAACTTGTACGAGGCATGCACAAAGTATGAAGGTTGTATGCCGTTTTGTGAGCCTGTAGAGTGAAAACATTGAAGCGCTTTTTATTTTCTATGAGCAACAGGTTGTAGTGAACACTTATGCAACAGGTAAGGGTGAAACAGAGATTTTGCAACCAACCTCTCCCAACTGTAGGTGGCGGACATGCGCTAGTAAACAGTGTTTGTGTGGGCATCTTATGGGCGTCCTTAAGGCCCTTACATATCACATGCACACCCCTCTGCCATAGGATCATGAAAGGCCCAGTACCAACACCTGACTAGAGTATGGCCTAGTGCAACCATGTGACAGCATCACCCAAATGACGTGTGTGCAACTTACAGTAGTCTTACAAAAAATGATACACTTACACCAGACATTACAATTGTACATTCCATTTTCATGATGTCCCTTGAGGGGGTTGTAAGAGCCTCAACTGCAAGACACACCTCTGCTCCCCTTAAGATGTGGCCGCTTCTTTCTACGACCCTTAACTGTCCCGGGCAACCCAAACACCCGCAGCACCTGTATAGGTCAAACCCCCCCCCCCACAGGTGTATGAGAAGCTTTTGTGTGTCCTTCATCAATACCTATCTAAGGTTTTGTATGTCTTATGTACATCTCTGTTCCGATGACAGGACAATGAAGATGTTGACGTCCATGGAAGTCCCATACAACAAAGACTTCATCCTCCATGCTACTCCTCTTTTTTTGATTGGGGGGGGGGGGGGGTCCAGAGCTCGCTCCTCTGGGCTCAGTTCCACACGTTCAATTCCCTCCAGATGTAATTCCCATCCTGCACCCTTCACCCTTAAATTAGCGCCAAGCAAAAATTAGGTTTGAATTAGTCGCTGGAATAGCTGGACTTCTTCATGTAACGAGTTTATTATTCTTTGCTCAGATGCAATATTTCAGCATTAATTTTCCCAGGTTAGCTGAACAGTGTTTTAGTCGTGAATGGATGTCGTTATGTTCCAGGAGTTCAGCATCTCCGCAGCATCTGGAGAGTTTTCCCCTAAACTTTCCTTGTTACAGCAGTTTGCCGTTATTGTTTGCGGTTCCATCCGGCATCAAAGTATTTTTCATGTCTACCTGTAAAGGCTCTGGCAGCGATCTTGGGGTGTTGGGTGGCGGTGAAAGCACATACAGGTGTTGTGCTCTTTTGACTGCCAGTGGAGCTTGTCTCGCTGCCGTTCAAGCGCGTAGCTGCGGTTCTGGGAATGATAATCTCTTTGGCAGAGCTGAAGCAGCAAGCTCCTCAGACATGACAGATCACTGTCATAAATGGGTGTCGAATGGATCCCTAACAGGAAATCAGAAAGCATGCAGCTATTAAATCTCACATTCTTTTGAGCTGCTATTTTATCCTGATGATATCTTAGCGGCGAAGGGGCCTCGAAAGAAAATATCAACAAGGAACATGCTCCTTTCTCCGTGCAGGAATTTAATTAAAGCACAGCTGTCTTTACTATATGATGATATCTGTAAAAAAACATTAAAAAAAGGAAAAAAAAAAAACAGGGGGAGTTTCTTCACCTCCACCCTTTCATCTAAATTCAATCTTCCATATAACAGGTAAACTGCTGTGAGCTGCACTTGCTTGTTTAAATTTCTCCATCTCAACCGAGCCTTTGATTTCAGCAACTCGCCTAATTCAAACAGGCTTTTGAAGAAAAGGCATCTCTTTTTTGGGAGGGGTGGAGTTCAGCTGTGAATGGCGGTGGTGGTGGTAGTTAAGAGGACAGTAAGAGGAGTGCCAATTTAACCTGGAGTGCCTGTCGCTAGTTTACTAGTGACTTCCTTTCAAGAGGCCAAGTCAGTGGACAGGCTTCTGTGATTTTCCTATCGCTTTTATATTTCTGCCTACCTGAAAGGGACCGTAATTTTTGGACTATAAGTCGCTCTGGAGTGGCAAGAGCCAAAAAAATGCTTAATAAAGAAGAAAGAAATTATGCCTAAAAAAGAGTACAAGCCGTAGTTTTGGGAGACATTTATTTGACAAAATACGAGAACAAGGATGGACATTTCATCTTAAAAGGCACAACAAACGAACAAATAACTAAGATAAACATAGCAAGTCAACAAAACTCTTTATCACTTTAAATCACTGTATCATCTGTCGTTTTACATTAACTCCACAAAGCCCAGCATATGACTGAGCAGCACCTCTTCTTCTGCGTTGCTTTCAGTACCACATACTAATACATCACCTACAGTGCCCTCTAATGGTTGTTGCTATTTACTTTTGAGGAAAAACAAGAAAAAACAAATCACATATAAGTCGCACCTGAGTATAAGTCGCACCCCCGGCCAAACTGTACAAAAAAAAACCCAACGCATACTCTAAAAAATACAACAAACTCTGAGAGCTGCTGGGGGGGGCAAAGGTACTGTTAAAAGCTTTGAGAGGCACTGGTGGAACCCTGCTGAGTGCAATATGTGGTTCTATGTAGCGTATGTTGACATATCTGGGTCCAGCATACGCACAGTCCAGTTTATTTTCAATAGGAACCCAAGGCCCGGAGTGGCCAAAGTGCTGCCCCCCCCAGCTGTTGATATTGAGTCAAGTAAACACTCTCAGGGATGTCCTGTTGGGAGCTCAGCCAAAGTCCCAAATGGAAGTCACATGTGCACACTCGCACAGGAAGGGCCACTTCACACCCACAGTGACTCGTTTCACAATCACTGCCCAATATCTATACTATAATAAAAACTATAATACTATTTTTATAAAAATAAATGATAGGGCAGCTTTAGTTTATTTATTTTATCCTTTCAGATTTATTATTTACCTGCTTTTTTTTTTATTATCGTCCACTTAATAAGCATTTCACTAAGGGTTGCTGAATGCACCGTGAGGGCAAGTTGCCATGGATACCCCTGGTGCTTAAGTACAGTATATTAAAACGGTGCTGGCTTTCAACCACTTACATAACCCCTGGTTCATAATGGCTTGTGCTCTAAGACCATATGCAGCATAATGTGTCATCAACTTCGCCCAGAATTAAATTAAAGGTTCTCCTTCATTATTCCTAATTTGGCTCCTACTTATTTATACGCTGGACTTTGTGTATCATGGCATGCGCTTGTGCAACAATGGAGTGACAACACATGCACAACAATGCTGATTTTGGTTTAGCTCCAGTGTTTATATTCTTCTGAAAACGGTAACTCTTACAGGGAAAACCATAAGTGCAGAAAAGCAGCTTTGCGTGGATAAAAAACGCTTTTTTTAATGTGTTGCACATGAAAAGCCGTATCAGAATCAGCGGATTCACACTGACGGTCGAAGAATAACAGTAGATCGAAGAGCATGCGTTATTTAAGTGTCGCCTGCAACATTTAAAGAGACCCTGCAAGGGTCTTATTTTGTAGTTTTGGGGCTTTTATTGGAGGGTTTTTGACACTTTTAATGTTTACTAAGCTGAAACACTTGACAGAACTGGAAAAGTGTATTTTTGTGCGTGTGTTGTTTTTCATAGCTTTCCTACCAATTTTCTTTTCTGACGGCTTCTGTTGGAGGGTTATTGATGAGTGGGTCATGTGATTGGGTGATTGACATACAACAGTGACTGTGACTTTGTGTAACATTCATGCTAACCCGCTCGTTAGCGTTTGTTAAGCTCCGTAAACTGCAGTGGAGCTGTTGGGATGACGCGCGTCACCCGCTGCCACGCCGTCCACCCCCTCCCCTCCTTCAGCTGCTGCTCTTGCCACTGTTGTAACCAGCTGCTGCCACCGTCACCTCTCCCTGCTGCACCCGCCTCCCCCACCCCCTTTTGCCCCCCCCCCCGGCCCTGCTGCCACCTCATCAAAACGCTGGTGGGCCTGCCTGTCTCTGTTGACCTTGGCAGCAGAGAAAGCCCTGGCAGCGCCGAAGGAGAGGTGAAGGGAGCAAACCCTCAGGGTGGAGGTGGGGGGGTGGGGGGGCACGATTGTCCCAGATGTGGAATCGTTTCCCTTTTCCAGAGGCGGATGTTTCTTGTTTGTCTTTTTCAAGACTCTCTGAGTCGCTGAAGCTCCTAAAGTGTTAAAGGAGAGGGAAAAGAAAAAAAAAAACGACCATAATGTTGGTGCTAAGAGCAATTAGCAGTCAGCGTCTGATGCTAGCCCCCTTTTGACTTTCCCCAGCACCGTCCCCCTCCCTCTGCGCACATTTTCCTCCTATTATCTCCCCTCTTTTTTTTTTTCTTAACTAGCATCATCTCCCATCGTCTTTCTCACTTTGTCATTCTTGTTTAGTGTTTACCCCCCACACACAACCCACTAGCTTTAGTTGACACTAATGAAAACGCAACGTCTTTTTGGTCGTCTTAATGATGATATCATACAGCTGAAAAAAAAAAAAAATGCCTTCGCTGGGTCGGGGGAGATAATGTGCTATTCACAGCCTGTTAAATCACCGCCGCCGCCACCGGTTCAAGTGGTCTTTAGCCCCCCGTGTGAGGGGGAGCTCCACCTTCTCCAAATAAATCAAAGTTCTCCACCGTTTCCTTACAAGTTCCTAAAGGTTTTCAAGCTACAATAAAACACTTTTCAGGGGTTAATATTTTAATGAAAAAACACCAAACCGACTTATCTGGTTACACTGAAAATTGTGGATTAAAACAAGAAATATTCCTCGTCTGAAAATCTCCCATGTGGCTCTGCAAGCTGGTGGCAGATGGACTGGCTTTCCCGCATCTGCCGCGCGCAGACCGGGGGCTTTGTACTCCTCTCTCATGGGGAGGACCGAGGCTTTCGTCTTGCCAGTGGATTCCTGTCTGCTGAAGCGACTAAGAAAAACATCTGTGGCATGCAAAAAAGAAAGGGGGGAGAGAAGAGAAAAGGAAAAAAAAAAAAAGAAAGGGATAAAAGCGTTGACAAAAGGCAAACATCATTAGCCCAAACGGTCGCCTCTAGTTGTTGTATTGTTTGTGGTAGAGGAAGCGCATCCAGCTATCCTGCCTCTTTCTGGAACTTTAAAGTGTAAAACACAAAAAATAAATAGCTTGTTGTTTTTTTTGTCACAAAATGTAAAAAGTTTTATTTCCACTTAATTTCCTCAACTTTTCTAAAAAAAAAAAAAAAAAAAAAGTTTCATTTCTACCTTTTTTTTGTCTGTGCTAGAGAGCATTCAGGTCTCTCAAAAGCTTTGCACCGATTGTCCTCTTTTGCGTTTTGTGCGAGAAAACCTGCACCCTGGCGGCATGCGGTGGTCTCCCTCCCATCTCGGATTCCTCCATAACACCCCCCCCCCCCTTTATTCCTCCTCATTTCTTTGCCAACTCTCGCCACCCTCCGCCCCCCCTCCCCCCCCTCCTCTTCCTCCTCATACCCCCCGATCAAGCCACTGGTTTTTGTGTACTATTGGTCCTCAGGCGTCAAAACAATACAGCGGGGCTGCCTGACTTGTTTTAATTAGGCAGCGCTGAAACGGCAACTGTCTCTCAGACGTGACCAGGCAGAGGTGCTCTCCCCTCTCACACTACTGTAAATACCGCTGTAAATACTTCTCTGCTGATGCCTTTGACAGTAAGCGCCCGCTAGTTACTCTCTCCTCCTCACTTTTTCTTTTTTTTTTTTTTCTTCTTCTCCTTTTTGGCATTTTCCAGCCTCTCCGCTTTCAACGCAGCCATGCTGTCAGGTTTCTGAGAATACTTTTTTTTTTATTTTTTGCCAAATGCTCCTCACGGAGGAGAGTGGATCATTTCTGTTTAAAAGGTAGGTCATTCTTTTGTTTGGGGCTTTTTTTTTTTTGTGGACTTTTTGGGACTTTTATTTTCGGAGGCATGTGCTTGTTGTGGTCAGTGCTTCGGGAACGGCGTGGATGTGCCTAATTGTTTTTAAGTGTCCTTTCTGTCGGAGCGCGGCGTTCGGATGTGGACTCAGCCTTCCGCTAATCCTATTCTCCACACACGCACACTTTTGACATGCACACAATCGGAGCTGAAAGGAAAAGCGCCGAACTGCACGGAATAAAGCCAGGCACACATACCTTTGTGGCGGGGAGAGCTCTCTTAGCAGCGGTCCTCCAGCTCCTCGCGGCTCAGCGAGCAGAAGTGCAGCGAGCGGTCCGGCAGCGCCGTCCGTGCGTTTGCACAGAGAGAGTGAGAGTTTTTAGTTTGTGGTTGTTAGTTAAGCAGATGTGCGATTAAAGCAGCCGCGGCGGCGTTCCTGGTAAGCAGGCGGAGAGCCGGCGAGCTTCCTGCGACGAGCCACAGCAGTCCCCGTATGAAGATCCCCACACATACACACACACACACACACACGCGCGCACGCTCGCTCTGTCTCACACAGGACCCACCCACACTCACAGAGGACCTGCACACACACACACACACACACACATTTCTATACCCTACCAAAAAAGTTTTTTTTAAACGAAATCAAGTTGTTGTCATATTTTAGTTTAGCGAATTAAAAAAAAAAGTTTTTTTTCTTCTTTTTGAAAAATTGAAATAGAAAAACTTTGATAGAGGAAAAAAAAAGATTTCCATTTGACCCTCATACACAGAGTCCATTCTCTGCCCTAACCCAAGCTTCCTCTTTCTGGCCCGTATGTCCGACCCGCATGGGGGCCCCAGCCTGTAATTACAGCAGTGACAAGTGGAAATGATAGAATAATTGTTAGAAGCAGTGGCGGGCGCTCTTTCTTTCTTTCTTTTCTTTCTTTCTTTTTTTTTGTAATGGGGCAAGGGTGATTTAAGTCCACAGGAACGGCACAATGGTGGCAGGAGAGAGAAAGAGCTGGGGGGGCGGGGGCTGGGGTGGCGAAGTGTGTGTGTGTGTGTGTAGTGGTAGTGGTGGTGGTGTTGGTGGTGGTGTTGGTGGGGGGGTGGCTTGTTTATGATGCCATTCCCCATAAACAGGGCTGAAGTGATGACACAGATAGTGTTGCCTCTTCACACGGTGACACCAGTCGACTCGCTGCAAAAGCCCCTCGCCGCTAGCTGAGGCAACTTCCGTGGTCAAGACCCCCCCCCTTTGGCACTCAACTTTCAGGTAAAAAAAAAAAAAAAAGTCAGGCCCTCTCTGTCCATCCATCCATCGGTCCATCCGTCCATCCTCCTGTCATTCACACTTCAGGGTTTAGTGGTTGTTTTATTGTGGAGTGGCGTCTCCGTCCGTCCGTCCTTCCTTCCTTCCCCCTGTTGGTTGGTCCCTCTGTGTAGCCGCTCAGCGTTGGTCTGCAGGCTCTCTTAATCTGCTGCTTAATTAGAGCTGATGAATGGCTGCATGTGTGCGTGTACGTGTGTGTGTGTGTGCACGGCTTTGTGTGTGCGTAACGCGTTCGATCAGTGACTCTCAGATGTGACGGTTTGATGCAAAGCTATTATCAACGCTGGTTACAATTAAACCTTAACAATAAAACAATTTCTAGCAATCAAATATTCATTCAGATGTGTGTGTGTGTGTGTGTGAGGGGGGGGGGTGTAAAGCTTTTAGCTAAAGTTTGACTTGTTTGTTTTTTCTTCGGAAACCAACAAATGAAACAAAGTCTGGGAGTAGATGTTTAGTTTGAAAAGGCAGGAGGTCACAAGGCAGATAATTGCCGAAGCACTAATTATCTTTATCAAAGGCGCGCGGGATCATTTGTTTACTTAAATATTGATGAGGGTGAGTAAGGCATGGTATTGGGCTATTGTGGGCATATTATTAACATTTCATAAAGCTTTGTGGAGGAATGCGAAAGGGACCCCTCTTCATAATTTAATACCCTAATGCATAATGAGCTATGTGATTAGCTCACACGGAGAATTGGCCAAACTCCATTTTTGAAGGCAGATAATTTACATTGTTCTCTAGAGTCTGCCTTTCTAATAGCTTCTTTAGCGCAATAAAATTAAATGCTACACATTTTATATTTCAGCTTACAAATCCCCCTGGCAGTACACAGCTTTTTATAAAAAAATTTTCTCTCTCTCTTATTTTATAAAATCAAAGGTTGGGGTTAACTTTCAAAATAAAACACATGTTTACCTACATGTTTTATTTAGAATGCACACTTGCCAATTAACACCTGTTCATTAGCCGAGCTGCGCTATTTGTTTTGAAAGTTTAACCAATCACTTTGTTATGCTAATTGTGATATAATTTAATTTGAGTTCCCATAATGATGATGCCGGCTATTATCCACATAAATGATGCAGTTAAGCAGCATGGCCTCATTTGCATGTGCTTGAAGGAAGAGAGGCTGAAGAAGGAAAGGGAAAAAAAAAAAAAGGGGAGCCAGCTCTCCGTATCACTCTGCGTTCATTTTCCACCTCTGTTCACTCCTGCCCTTTGGGTCTTCCTGTTCTGTCCCCGACTGTCGATGATCAGCACTTTTTAGATGCTTTTTTTTTTTTTTTTTTCTGCTCACGCATTCCAAGAATTGCAATTTAGTGGAATTTTAAAAACTGAAAATATTAGGCTATTAAGAAAATGAAAATGGCGATACATCAGACATCACACGGCCCGTTGTTAGCGGCCCTGTTTGAGACATCTGGAGGTGTGTATTTCTAGTTTTTTTTCCTGTTACTTTGCCTTGATTGATCCTTTTTTTTTAATATGGTCTAATGGAAATACAGAATTGAACATTTTTATTAATTGGTTTTTATTTGTTTATTCATTTATTTTAGAGCATCCTCTAGAACGTTTCAAAACTTTGTGTAAAAGTGTGACAAAGCCGAGGTTAAAGACGGCTCATTATCCTCTGCGTCGTAGGTGCGGCTTTTGTAATTTCTCCTCTGGAAAGATGATTTCTTCTTCTTCTTCTCCTGAGCACCCCCCCCCCCCCTCCTCTTCATCGTCTTGCTTTTATGCTTCTAATTGGTTACATAAATCTTGTCTGGTATGAATGAGGAATGTTGCGGTGTTGTCAACCGCAATCTTCACCCTTATTTACCAATTCATTAAGATCTATCGATGCAGGACTGCTGAGAGGGAATGACAACATCAATCAGAGCTACAGACATAATGGCCCTAATCAACCAGAAATAACTGGAAACGTCACAATGAGCTATGTCTGCCGAGCTGCGGCGGCCGACTTAACCCCCCCTTCACTACACGCTCCGTCCGCTGGATCTGCCCCCGCCGTGCAAAGCTCCGGAGAATCGCCTGATACATCCAACTGCTTTTGGCTCTGTTTGGTTCTCCTCCTCTCCTGACGAGCGACTCTGTTCTAACGCCCGTTTTGTCATCCGGATCTCTGGTCCGAGTGGTCCCGATCCCAGCCTGGGCTGGGAACCCCCCACCCCCTTCTATAAATACAGTAACGTCGGGAGCACCCCGCTCCACGGCGCACCTCCTCTAAAGTCCTGATAAAGATGATTGGATGAGACAATGAGGCCTCCCCTCTTTATAGGTCAATTAGCTCTGATTAGGTGGGCTGAGTTAATTAACGGAATTGGCAAATATGCAAATGAGAGCCGACTGACGGGCTTTCGTCACTGTCTCGCTCACCCGCAGCGGCGGGGCTGTCTGCCTCAGCAGAACGAGGTTGTCTGTTGGGTAACATGGAAATGATATGGGTCGAGCCAGAACGCAGGAGAGAACTCTCTCCTCCTCCTCCTCCTCCTCCTCCTCCTCCTCCTCCTCCTCTGCCTCCTCCTCGTCTGTCTGTGAGGGTTTCACCACATAAAAAAGGCTCCACAAATGCCTAATTATAAACCAAAACTCACACATTTTCCATTCAATTTTACAATATTTGAATCTTTTAAACCTTTTTTGTGAATTCTATACACTGCAAAGAAGAACGCTAAAAAGTAGTAAAAGTATTTGTCCATGTATGTAGTCATTTTAACCTAAGAAATCTTAAGAAATATAAAATATTGAAATAGAAACAATAAGCCAAAAAAGGTAACTTTTAGTTACAAATTTCCTTTTTTTGAATGCTATACAGTTCAGTGATAAGTTTTTTTTGTGCAAATTCTAGGCAAATGGTTTGCATTTTAAGCATTTTTGTACTGTATTTCCTTGTAATTATAGTGACTACTGTAATAAGTGGAAATGACTCATTTTAGAACAAAACGGGAACAAAATTTAAATACGATCCGAGTTAAATTGGTCAATCTTAATAAGTCCTCATAAAATCTAAAATTAGACCTAATTTTAAGATCAGAAATCTACATTTTTTTTTTTCCAAAATGACAATGTTTTCCAATGTAAGTTTTCAACTTTAACTGAACTTTAAAATAACATCCTTAAGATTGCACCCCAAAAAAATGAAAATAAATTAAAAAAAGGATCTTGACTCCTTTTCATAATAGTTTTCTTATCATAGGTCTTAATTATTTAAAATAAATCTTAACTGTGCACATTTTTAGACAAGCTTTGAATGGTGTAGCACAAGAATCAAGTTAAAACAACGTAAAAGCAGCTAAAATACACTGTAAAACAGGCCTTGTAGAAATAAATAAAAAATCTTACCCCATTGGCAGATTTTCTTTAAAAAGGCAGAAAAATCTACTTTCTTGATAGAAAATAAGACAATTTTTCTTTTTATTTTCTTTAGATTCTATTTTTGCAGTGTATCTTGTATGGAAAAACCAAGGGTTTAAGTCTTTGCAAGAAGAAAATAGTTTTTCAGCGCAGACGTTAAATATCACAGCTAAGATTCTGGAGTCAGACCGTCGAACACACATTTCGTACACCTTCCCTTTTCTGCTCCCCTCCAACACACGCCGGCGCCTTCGCCATGGCAAATAGTCTGCCTTCTTATCTTTTTTCTGTCTCATCTCCTTATTGTAAATAGAAGAGAATTAAGTTCTGAACATTTGTGAATGAATGCCTCCTATCACAGAACTACAGTTTATTGTCACCTCAAATAAAGAATTGAAATATGACTGAGGGTTTTCTCAGTGCGGGGGGCTCATTGGACAGGAGATAACCACATTTGATTCTGTTGCATTGAATAATGTTAATCCGACAAAAAAAAAAGTCTATTATTCATATTCATCTCTTTTCATTTGGCCCCACTTCTGATTTTGTAAATATGATTTTTTCAGCTTCTTTTTTTTTCCTCCTCAAAGCAATCTTTATTCACCAGTGAAGCACTTTTGAAATTCCTCTGTCTGTGAGCAGAAACTATTACCACACACAGGTTTATAAGAAGTAGTCATTAATGCTCTTTTATGGCGCTCTTTTTAGTGCCAGAAAGGAAGCTTTTAACTCCGAGGCTCGGCAGCGTTGCTCGCCTTTTGCTTAATCCGGGAGGTTTTTTTTCCACCCAACATAGTCGTCCGAGTGGTCTTTTTATTTTTCATTTTTCACATTTCCGGCAAAAGAATTCCTTAAGGTGTCCCAGCGATTGTCAGGAAATAATTCCACACAAACAATCACAGCAGTTTAGCAACACTTTCAACAAGTCCCAAAACTTTATCTTTCCAGGACTTTGATTTCAACCCTTTTTTTTTTACTTTCAAGCATAATTTTTTACCCCCTTCAGTGGCATTTTGATTTATTAAGCAATCTGAATTATTGAACACGTGCGCTGCCGCTCCCGCACACTTACTTCTTTATTTTGCATGCGCTGGAACTTATGGCAATGATGAATTAATTTCACTCAAGCACAGAATCTGTGATTATTTCAAATGGTAACCATATCTCAACCTGATCAGAGAGCAGTGAGGGGTCGGCCGACTGTGAAATGTAATTTCTATTATTTTCCTTTTTTTTTTTTTTTTTAAATATATTTTTTTATCTCACAAACCAAAAGAACTCCAACCACATTTACCGGATCCCCCCCCCCTCCCCTCTTTTGTGCCATGCTAATGAAAATAGTTAGTGAAAGTCATGCATTGACGATGAGGAAATGGATCAGCGTTTTTTTGTAGACAAAGTGTCTGAAAGGAGATGGAATCAGCTGCGTCGGTCGCAGTTTGTGCGACGAATTCCTCCGTGCTCCTGCATCAGGGCCGGAGCAACGGCAAACGATGCGTTTTTTTCTTTCCCTCCCCTCCTCTGGATGGATGGATGGCCAGTGTCATAGCGTGTGTTTACCGCACATGATAGAGCGGGAGACAGGCCAGGTAATGAGGCTACATTAAGGGCTTTTAGAGCTCGCAAACAAAGATGGAGGGCTGCTTCTCCCACCCCCCACCCCCCTCTTTTTTTTTTTTTAATGACAGGTGAGTGTATATATATGTGCGCACGGAGAAAGCGTGCACGCCTGTGGGGCGGTGAAAGGCTCTTTCTTACACGTTTGTTGTGTCACTTCAGAGAAGAAAGAGGAGAAATTCACCTGATGTTTGGGCCAAACGCCTTCATGGGGCAGACAGATCTGGGAGATTCGAGGGTAAATATTTGGAATGGCGAGCGACTATGATCGCACAAAGAAAGAGACAAAAGGTTTCTTTTTTTTAGGTGCTTTTATCGAATCGCCGATTATGGGCTTTAAAGGAAGTCATCAGTGATGGTTGAGGACGGTAAATCTTCACCGATCTTCACAACCCCGTCACTATCGTCCTCCCTGCCTAAGCTCCACATCTGCTGAAATACCAGCAGGTAATGACAGCCTTCCTCTCTGCTTCCGATCACAATAATAAGTGGTGTAGGTTCTCCCTCATTGGAAGATTACGGTTGGAGGAAACGCCACCAAATAGCGGAGTGGAGATACTGGCAATTGCTGAACACACACAAACACACACACACACACAAGCGAGGCCACGGCCAGCAGCTTCACTCAGGCGGCGTCAAATGAGAAGCGCCCCGGCAGATATTGTAGCTGTAGGTGGCGTTGCTCTTTCCAGCCCAGTTGGTTGAAGGGAGCCCGAGCGGCGATCAGCCGGCCCCTTCGGGGACAGGGGGGGGCAGGACTTGTGCAGACACAAATGGAGATCTATTGCTGGGATGCAGTCACACCCTCAGGTGCGGAGCATTGTCACTCCCCCGTCTCTTCCTCTCCAGTATTGTGTGACAGTTCCATCACAACCGGCGTCCTGAGCTGCCGCCCGGTTGGCCCCTCACCACCGCAGCCCGATGGTGTTTCTAATTGACATTCTAATTGGCAGATTTGAATGCCGCCTTTAGACGGCTAATTAATTTATCTCACCGCTGTCATTAAGGTTAAAACACCATCTGATCTCCTGGAATACACTTTGCATATATCTGCATTATCATCGCGTCGCAGACAGTCGCGCCGCGCAGATTGCAGTTTTCAACGAT
The DNA here is from genome assembly GCA_023969325.1 of Oryzias curvinotus. Classification (NCBI taxonomy): domain Eukaryota; kingdom Metazoa; phylum Chordata; class Actinopteri; order Beloniformes; family Adrianichthyidae; genus Oryzias; species Oryzias curvinotus. Next base: position 10,074,671 of record CM043728.1, read on the forward strand.
TAGATCATTTTATTGTAATTATTTTTTCCACATTTATCTACGCTAAAGCAGAGTTTTATATGAGAAAAACTAGCGATGTGCAAGATTAGTGATCAAGTATTGGGTTATGACCTACGATGCATCATTTCAAAGCGTCAACATAATTTAAACTGCACATTATCACAATAGGGGACCGGTAAGAAGTTGTGTGTCTGCAAAACGGACCAAAGAACAATTATTGACTTTTCTGCTGGTACTGGCCAAAACTACAAGAATGCAGATTGTTTTGTCTGTCTCTGTATGTGTGTAAACACTTACGGTTGGCCGTTGACGCGATATTGGACGAACTAATATTATGATGTCGATACATTTTCCCTTTACTGTTCAGGCTTAGTTTAAATAGCATTTTTCTTTAAATCTGTACACCCCCCACCCCCCATCATTTACCTTCCAAGTTCTCCCAACATCCATTGAGGGAAAGTCTGGGAAAGATCTCCATTAGAATGTTCATAAAATGGTAGTAAAGGCAATCAGACAGTCTTTCTCTGAATATTTTAAACATTGGACATGTAAAATTTATGCCTAATTTGAATACTTATTAGCCGGCTGATCTCAGCTCCAGCCTTGAGTTTCTTATGCAGAGATTCATCACCGGATTGGATGTCACATTGTGCCAACCCCCCCCCCCCCCCCCCCCAATTCCCTTTTTTCCACCAACTTCCTCCCTCCCACTCCTTCTTACTCTCTTATTCTTTCCCACTGTCTTCCACCATCATCCCCCCACCCCGTCTTTCCTTTCTCCGGTCTTTTTTTTCGTTCTTTCTCCCTCCGTCTTTTCTTTCGCTCTCTGTCAGCGGCGAGCTGTTAAAACACAGGCCTGTTTGTTCACAAGCACGCCTCGTCCTGGCCTCTTCCCTTATTTACCGGCGTCCCGGGCAGCTGTCGCCCTGCTCTGTGTAATAGCTCTGCCCTGTTTGTTCTCTCCCCACCACCACCACCACCTCACCCCACCCTTCGCCCAGATCCTGTTTATCCTGGCTGTGGACATCCTTTTAACAGGCCCGTCCCGCGTCTGCCACTCGTCAAACACGGACGCACAAGCACACAAACAGGGGACGGCTCCGCACTTCTAATAAAGTGCTGTTTGCAGGGCCAAAGGATTCGCATCGGCTCCCACCAACACACATATGCTTTGCTCCTCCCAGTGAATAAGATTTCCAACTTTTTATTCTTAATGGTTACACAGAATATAAACTGTAGTAGAGAATTTTTTAAAAAATATTTAGGATGTTTTCCCAAAAACAGACGCCACCGAATCCATCATGGTGGATTTGGAAGTCTTTTATTTGTTGGGAGAAATGCTCCTCTCTGCCCTCAGTGAAGGTGCAGAGAGCATTAATGTAGGGGATAAAGATAAAACATTTATTACTGGAAAGAGAGGTGCTTATATGCATAATTTATGCTGTTTTAGCACAATCATTAGTGGGATTCAGAGCAGTGTTTTTTCCCCTTTTTTTCATCAGTCTCTAAGCAGTTCCTCCTATAAAGAGATGACAGATTTAACTCGGCCTCTTAAATTTATTTACAGTTGTTCATTTTTCCTTGTTTATTTATTTATTTTTGTCTTCTTGTTTTGTCTAATAAATCCACCGCCCAGGGAAGTTAGATTGCAGCTTTAATTGCACAGAGAGGAGATAGTTTAAAAAAAAAAAGTGTCACAAACGGTTTGATTAAAGAACCTGGCAGAAAATAAAATAAAAAAGAAGATAATATGCAAGCCTGTGAGGCAGATTTTTATGTTTCCATAGCAAGAATGACAAACCCATTACAGCGCTCATCACCGGCCCATGTGATCCGACGCGCCCCCCCCCCCCCCCTTCTCTACTCACTGCCACCCTATTTTAATTTTGCATGATTAGCTTTGCACCATTAGCAAGCCCTTTTTTTTTTCTTGCTAAAATGTGAAAGCTTTAATATTGTAGGCGTGCTTTTGCTTTCGTTTTTGCAGTCATAGTATAAAATATCCATATTTGCTGCTTTTATTATTGTTTTTTTTTTATTGCCCTTAAAACATAAATAAAGAGGGATATTAATTAATTAATTAATTAATCCATTTATCCTCAAATTTTGTATTGCTCTAAACGTTTTCCATATTTTCGTATTTTGATGAAAGGACATGCATCTCTTTGTATTGCTTCATTTACACAATGAATGCATAATTGCCCCCCTCCCCCCACACACCTCCACCCTTTTCCCCTCCCCCCCCCCTCCCTCTTCTTTAAATGCTTTAATTTGCAGAAGGGGACTAAGGGCTTGATAATGTAAGCGTGCAAAAAAGTAAAAAAAAAAAAAAAAAATAGGAGGGGAAGAAGAAGAAAAAAAAGGGGGGGGGAGTGTAACAAGAAGAGCCCTAACCGGTGCCTCTTAATCACTTCTAGGTTTTAAATCATGATGATGCAGGAGTCGGCCACAGAGACAATAAGCAACAGTTCAATGAGTCAAAATGGAATGAGTGCCCTAAGCAGCAGCCAATTAGAGGCTGGCAGTAGAGATGGGAGATCAAGCGCTGGTGACACAAGCAGCGAAGTAAGCACAGTCGAGCTGCTGCATCTGCAACAACAGCAGGTAAGTTGTGTTCCTCCCGCCCGCCCCCCGCCCGCCTCTTCTCTGTCTCCCTGTCTCTCTGTGTGTGGATCGCCCCTCTCTCTGCTGTGCTGTGCTCTGCTCAGGCAGCGCGGGGCTGTTCCACCGCGGCAGGAGGCGCCATGACGACTTTTATTTGTGTTTGTATGTGTTTGGGAAAACAAGGTGCTGCTGTGTGTTGTTGGCGAACTCTCGCCTCAGTTTGTCGAGCTGTCGGCATATTTTGTTGGCTCGTGCAATGACAGGCTTGGAGTTGTACTGCAGTTGTGTTTTAGTTTGTGGAAGTGCTTCATCTGTGTGAGGCTGTGCGTGTATGTGTGTCAGAGCGGTTTACAGTCCAGTCTGGACAGTGTGTAAGTGTCATGGCAGGGCTACATCCACCAGAGGGCCTCCTAACTCGAGAGGTTTGCCTCCATATGCAGACAGGAGACAGAAACTTCAAAAACTAAAGACTTGGCATAATCTCCATCTGCCCTTCATCCATCCTTCATTCACATTTTTCAGACTTTTTTGTTGTTGTTGTTCAAACTGGTGCTTCATTGTGTTTGTCAAGCTAGGGCTGAATGACCTTGGAGGGGGGTGTGCAGGAGTGGACAAAGTCAGTCCCCAGCAGAGTAAAGGAGTCAAGTGTCTGTTGTGTCTTTTCATGGTGAATGATGGCTTTGACACTTCGCCCAAAGGAGCAGTGGGAGGTGAGGTCAGAGGGCCGTGCTGCGGGGAGGGATGGAGGGGGGCAGCGTTGCAAGTTCGTAACGATGCGTGCTGGCCTATTTTTTTTCAACTGTTGGTTGGAGAATCTTCGTTCAACACTTATGTCACGTGCACCCGTACGGGGGGTTGACTTGCACTGGTACTGCAGATTTTTGGGTTTTCCTGGCCTGAGGATGGTCGTAGACAGAGGAGCACAGGTGTGTCTTGCAGTTCCTTTTAGGCTCAAGGGACGTCTGGTGCGCGGTAAGTGTTCATCGGGAAGTATTTGTAAGGACAATATAAGTTGCATGCACTTATGTCGTACAAGAGATGCTGTTGTACAACGCCCTTTAGCCACACTGTAGTCGTTGGTAAGATGCGAGTACTGACCCCTTACTGACTACATGCAAATGCTACAGGCATGGTGTGGGGTACACGTGAAAGGCAAGTGCCGCTAGGATGCCCACACAAACAACACTCTGTCTAGTTTCCTCATCTCCAACAGCCAGGAGGCCGTGCTTGAACAGCACTATTGGACACTTTGCGCAGTGTTGTGGGGGATGAAAAGAGGCTAAATCTGTGTGGCGCACCTGCGTTTCACCTACTTCATGCGTATTTTACCTTGCATGTTGTGTAAGGGTTGACTACAACCTGTAGACAACAGTGATATATTGTACGGACCACCTGTACAGGTTTGCCCATTTTATGCCTGCTATCCACCTGTAAGGGCAGTTGCGACTAAGGCTTTACATCCGTGTTTGTTAGAGGCCAAGTTGCTCAGCACAGAAGACGCAGATTTCTAGTGGGTTATATGGGGGGTGTAAAACGAAGCGTACCCTGGAGCGGTTCCTGCCACCTTCTAGAAACAAAAAACCTTAGGCTGTCGCCCCAACCTTCATCCGTTCCTTAGAGGAACCTCTGGCTTCCTGCCCCTGGCTGGTGCAGCGCCATCGTTGCTCTGTGGCCTCACCCAAGAGTTCACTCCACCAACTGCCCCCTGTATATCTGAAAAGTGCAGAAGGGGTCGATTATGACCTCAACTTTTTTTTTCCCTGTAATTTAATAAAATGTAAAAGCAAATTGATCCTAAGAGATAAGCTCTCCAATGTGTTCTTAAAACGAGTGGAAAGCATCTGGAATTATTCAGCAAGTAAATGAAGTCGAGAAGCAGCGCTGTTGAACTAAAACAGGACACGCAGGCAAGAAAAAGCAAAATAAGCATAAAGTGTCTAGTTAAGAGTCTGAGATGGACGTATGGCTGATAGCTGTGGTGTTGGGTGGGTGGGTTTTGGGGGGGAAGTCTGTGACAGCATGAGCTTTGGAAGGAGGCCAGAGCCAACCTTCTCCCAACCTTAAGACAGACACATTGAAATGAGCGGCTCTGCTAACAGGTCTCTGGAGGCTTTTTAAACAGAGGCCCTCTGCTGCTAACTTCACACACTTCCTGTGCTGCGTTCAGCACACATCTCCTCTGAAAAAGAAGGAGATCTGCACACAGAAGATGGAGGGTTTTAATGTTTATCAAGACTTAAACGCGGGTTTTATTCTGTTGTTCTGGAGGAGGTGGTTGCCAGAACTCTTGAATGACGGCTTGACGGTGTGTAAACCAAGTCTGCATTCTTGTTGTCATCTGTGTGGAGCCAAAAAAAAAAAAAAACCTTTTGCTCCAAGTCTATTTTTCCAAGTAAGGCTGTTGGGTTTAATTTTCTAACCATATTTGAAATGACATTGAGTGATCCAGTGGGTATAAAATCTCCAGTCTCATCATGCTGCTTGGGGGATGATTAATAATAAGCACTGATGAATTCTCCACCGTCCCCATGGGTTCCACCATCGCCTAGCAGCTACAAAATACCACCTACAGTTATAATTAGAAAAGCAACATCTTAAGGTCCCGTCACCTTAGATTCGGCCAGAGGCTCAAGGAGCCCACATTCAAAAGTAAAGTTCCTTTTTTTAATATATACTGTATTTTCAGATTATAAGTTGCTCAGAGAAAATTGCATAATTAAGAAGAAAAATGTACGTATAAGTCGTACTTTTATGAGAAACTTACTTAGCAAAATACAGGAGTAAGAAGGAACGTTTCATCTTTAAAGGCAAATCCTAATAACAGAATAGATAACACTAATAGACTGTATATATGGATGCTTTACTACTGTAACTGTAGTCAGCGAAATGTAAGAATCAAGTCTATTAGCACTTAAAAAAAATTATTCGGGTAACCATAGCATAAAGAACATGTTAACAAGTCAACTAAACTCTTTTTTTTATCACTTCAAATCACTAAAACAATTGAATTTTTGATTGTCTGTGTCGCTTTTGAACAACTCCGAGCGGCGCTTCTTCTTTTGTGTTACTGTCAGTAGCAAATACTGATACACACACCTGCAGTGCCTCCTAGTGGTTTTTGCTGTTTTTAAAAAACAAAACAAAAAAAAGGTCACATAAACAGTACAGACCAAAAGTTTGGACACACCTTCTCATTCAAAACAAAAACACGACTAATACTCTGAAAAATACAGTAGTCAAGCATTGTCAATGTAATGACATTAAAATTGGACAATAAATGTTATTTTAGACCCTTTATCTACAAATCTGAATAAAAAACATAGTCTAAATTACATTTCCAACCCATAATTTCTGTCGAGATGTCATCACCAATTTCCCAAAGTTGCCAAAATACAGATTAATTTGATTTAAGATCACAGATTAGATGTCCACTGTATCTGATTGCAATTTACCCGCTGCAGATAAGTATCAGAAGGAATTCTGTCTGTTGCATAAGTGGTTATCACTGCTCCAAATTGGCACCATAAGGTCTCTTGGTAGGGGAAAAAAAATGTATTAAAAAAAACTGGGCTGAACTCTTAAAAGCAATCAATTTTTCCATTTACCTTATTGGGCACTGTATGAGTGTATGTACAGGGGGGAAAAAATGCATTGATCTTTGGATCTATACCATAATGTCCCATAATGAGCCTCCTTGTTGATTACAGTGGTCTGTGGACTTAATCCTGCCAGGGTTATCAGCACGATTGATGAGCCAATTCCCAGGACTTCTACCCCGTCTAAATAGGCTCAGCACCCATAGGAAGTACATTTATATTCAGAGGACGATGGAAGCCCCGGATAATCCTTTATGGTCAGCTTAGTTGTTTTAACCAAAGACCCCCGGATGGCTGTTAGGATAACCTTCTGCCATTACATCGTGATACTAATCTCAAGGACTCACCTATTAAATTCAAAGATCATTAAAATATGTTGACTTCCCTAACCTGTTTATTTATTACAATGATTGTCTCTGGGCCATTGCTGGCACTGGTGTCAGAGGGCCACAAGGAGGTAAATGAGTAAGTTATGCATTTTCCTTAGGCACTTGATGCAGCCAAAATGCAAACTAACCCACCATATTTAAATGACGGTGGCTTTTTTTTGACAGAAATTACAATGAGTGCGTCAAGGTGCCATCTTACTCCGAGACTACCCCTGTCTCTACACCAGAGGTAGGCACTGGTCCAACTTGAGAGTGACAGCAATTAACCTGCCTTCCTTGCTGTTTAGCTTCGGGAAATCCAAGGGATGAGGAATCTGACAGCGAGTGATGAGGAGTATTTAGGGTTTAGGGGCAAATGAAAATTCTATCCAAAAAAAAGAAAAGCCATTAGGGAGAAAGTTCCCACCTCAGACGGAGGAACGAGAGTGTGTGTTTGTGTACGGCTCTTTCTGTGACAGCGAGCCCTTCGAGCTCTTAGATCAGCAGATGTTTGTTTAGTACACACAAAGTAAGGACAGTTTCCTCCTATTATCACTTTCCACAAACAAGCCTGGAGCAGCTTTGTGCGTCTGCCCTTCACCTGCCCGTATGCCTGTCTGTCTGTCTGTCTGTCTGTCTGTCTGTCTGTCCCTTTCTACATTATTTGAGAAGCCCCGCGCGCACACACAACGAAGATGCAAATCTGGGTTTTGCCCTTGAGCATAATTTAAAGGCCTAATCACCCAGACTGTCCCTTTGGATGGAGCATGCATGGAGGGTGGGAGGATGGTGTCTCTCATTTGCACCTTTACACAAAGAAGCTCATTAGGTTTATCTTTCAGGCCTGAGATTGCCCCACTCGACTGTGTAAATAAGACACTGGGCCCGGCCTGACGCATCAATCACCTCTCAGGACAGGAGAAAGACCTGCGCTGAAATATGAACGATTTCATAAAGGAGCCTTTTGTTGAGTGTCATGGTCTGTGCCAAGATAAGGGTACTCTGTGAAGGCAGAGGGGAAGCATTAGGAGAGCGTGGCGCACTGTATGTCTTTGTGAAATTATTTCCCTTTCCCGGTGAAAAGACAGCTCCTCTCTGGCACTCCCTGTGTCTGACTTATTTACAATGAAAGCCATCCTTCTTTTTATTTCAAACCTGGCTATCAGCAGACAGTCCCCACAGAATAGTACATACAGGCCTGTGACATATAGGCCTGTAGTTCCCTCCTCCGAGATGACACTAAAGATATAAGATGTGAATGACAGCGTGGAGACTGTTTGCTCATCCTTCCCCAGACAAAACACAGTATTATTCTATTATCTATCCAGACACCTCCTCTTCCTCATCTCCTCTGTCTCCCTTCCTTTATATTTCTCAGCTCCTCCAAACCTGGGCTGTCCATCTGTGTTTAAGACACATTACATGTGGCCTTCTGGAATTTACAGTGGCGCTCTCCCAGTAACTCCATTTCGCACAGGCGTCCCTTGAGACCGTGGCGAAATGTCAAGCTGCAAGGCTCGAAGAAAAAATGAGGAGAGAGGGGAGCGATGGATGAGAGATGGAGTGGAAATAAACACTTATGGGCATTTTTCTCCTTCTCCTCAAGCATCTGGAAGGAGAGTTTTTTTCATTTCAAAGGGAGAACGTGAAATGAGACAAGTGAATATCTTAGCAGATACGACAAAGTCAACCACTTGATAAATACAGACAGAGAAACTCTGTTAAATAAAATCAAAGAGTCCGTTGACATCCCAAAAACTGGATAACTGGAAATGTGCTCATTCAAAAGTCCTGGTCTACAGGGGACTCTATTGTCTGATTTAGTTAGGAAACCTAAATAGCTACAGAACGACACCATTGTTGACATTTCTGTTACTTTTTCAAAACCTTCGTACATACATTCTGGCACTGATGGTCGTAGGATTAGCTTTGCTAATATGCCGCGAGAATAAGCTTGAGTTTGTCGTCCATGAGAAATGGCGTTCACTTCAGACGCGCAACGGTACTCTGAGGTGTCATGTGACTCGCGTCCCTTGTGTTTACAAACGTAAAGCTATAAAATGTATATCAGATGATTGTGGAAATGAACAAATAATCCGATTAATTATCCAGTGGAAACAATCCTATCAATGCCATACTTGAAAAATCCTGCAGTTTCAAGCTAATCTCTTAACTTCACATTGGATGCAGAATGCTACTCTAAGGTCTCATGTGACTTACAAAATTACAAAATATAAATTGGACAAGGATAAAAAATATCCCTGAAAGTATTGGATTTCTGGATAAAAAATCTACATGTGTTGTTCTGATAAATTATTTCATAAAACACATCCTGTCAATGCCGTACCGGAAAAATCCGAAAACTTGAGAAATCCGGATGTCTGTGATGCATAGACAGGTTTGACTTTTTTGTATTTTTTTTAATCTCCTTTTATTTTTAATTTTGGTATGCCAGTGATAAATAGTCTGGTCAAGGTTGACCCCCTCTGCGTACATAAGAGGCAGCCATTGAGCCGCCCCCCCCCCCTTGGGGCCACGAGTCCTGCAGAGTCAAGGTAACATCTTGCGCTTTGGACACTCAACCCTACTATTAGGTCTCATTCCATCTTTTGTGTTCGGACAGGCGTAAAACAACAAAATATGTATTGTATGGTGGTGGAAAAACCTCAGCATTATTAGCTTCCTGGGTAAAAATTTACATGTGATAATCTGATAAATTTTCCAATAAAACGCATTCTTTCTAAGCCATACTCTAAAAATCGGACAACTTGAGAAATCCAATAGCTATTCGTGTTTGTGGTCCATAACCAGGCTACGTTTGACTTTATTTGTAACTATTTTATCCCCCCCCCCCCCCTTTTTTTTTTTTTCTTTTCACTTTAGTATCCCAGTGATAAACGATCTGGTCAGGGTTAACCACCTCTGTGTAAATAAGAGGCAGTCATCGAGCTGCACACGCTGTGGCCAGGAGTCCTGCAGTCTCAAGCTAACCTCTTGCAGGCCAGGATCAATGGCCACTTCACAACTCATTTCCTTTTACGCCTCCCTAACTGCCCTGGTTCAGCTCTGGAAAATAAATGGCACTCGATCTATAAGTCCAACCACACACACACACACACACACACACACACACTTACACACAGTGCATTCTCTGAGAGGGCTGAGCAATTGCCTCAGCTCAATACCCACCGCAATAATTTATTTGCAAACTGGCTTAGCGGTGAATCATCTTTTTGGTGGCTTCACAATCGAAAACAGGCATTCTGTCATTGTTTGTTGCCACTCCCCTGTCATCGGCTTAAACAGTCATTAATATGGCGGGGTGGAGGGTTACTGTCACACACGAGCCGGGTGCACACATGTAAAAAGCCTGCGCTTTTTCTCTAATGTGGAGCTAACAGGAGGATGAGGAACGCTCAGGGATGATGCCTTCTAGGTAACGCGGTGCTGCCGACTTACTCTTAAAAATGCCCACCCACTCCCCCTCTAACCCCACACCAAAAGAAGGCAAGTGGCTTATAGTCACTTGATAGGCCACGACACCGCTATCCATTTAACAGAGCTTAAAAATCCTACATATGCATATGCCGGGAATCTTAAGCTGACAACCAAAAGACAGGATTTGCTAGAAGGCAGCTTTGGAGTGTTGTGAATTTAACAAGCATGTCTAGTATTACAGTTCCTCCCTGCTTTAGTCATGAATAGTAACAAATCAGAGTCTGAAACGCATGCCCCCCCCCATTGGTTTGTTGTGTACACCCTCTTCTCCAGCTAATATTAAAATGACCTCAAGAAAAAATCTCATTTCTAATGTCACTGCAGGGTTTTTTCTATAGCTAATTTCCTTTTACTATTTGCTTGTAAACTCCAGGTATCTTTTTTCTTTTTTCCTTTTTTTACCTTCTGTACTTGTTAAAAGTCTGTGCTGCTCTGATTATCTTCATCCATGACCCATTTTTGAATTTATAAATGGCTACCAGCTTTTCCCAAGTTGTTTGTGGAGGGATGCTCTTTTCCGCTTTGCCTCCAAACACTGTATACATATGTAGGAGAGCCAGCTCTCGTCCTCACAGCTTTTCATACAAATGCAGTAAATAAGCCCAGGCTTGGGGTTGGGGAGGTAGAATTGGACGCTTCAAACAGACAAACGGACTGACATGTCACTTAGTAGGAGCTTTGGCTCTCCTGACTGCAGGCTTTGGGGCTGAAGCTGCAGGATTTTAGGGGTTTCAGACGAGGTTTTACAGATGCTCTGCCATCTTTATAAAAGGCTCTGACAGGTTTTTCCTCTTTGTCGGTGGAAGCAAAAACAATTAAAGCCGCAAGCAGTGTTGTAGGTGCTACTTGCCCTCGCCGCCCGCTTTTGACCCGCCCTCACTGACTTTCCCGCTCTGCCCCTGTCACCCGGATCAGAACTTGCGTGTGACAAATTAGGTTAAAAATAAAAATATATCACTTTTTTCCCAAAAAGCTTTTTTTTTTAAATGAATTTATCTCCATAGCAACAGTTTTATTTTTTAGTCGCCTGGGGGTGACGAACAGCTCAATGTCATTTTTTGAAAAATTGACAAACCTAAACGTTTCAATTTCCTCGGCAACTGAGGTTTGTTTGTTAACCACGCCCACATTCCCCATATGTTCATACTGTATGTCATATTATTTTGTTTTGGCTTGAGTTTGGGATTCATGCATTAAAGTTTCACATTATTCCATTAAAAAATGTCCGAGCAACAGGAAACGCCACTATTGCGACCTCACCACACTAACAGCCTTTAAAAATGACACATTTTAAAAACAATATTTTCCCTCATTTTGTAGGTGGTAATAAGGAGGATTTTTTTAAAAAAATTTAGAAAATACAAGAGGGCGGTCTTTTCCAGAGTTCAAAGGTCAACAGAACTTCAATTATGGTTGTAGACTTAGCCTGGTGGCTTGTGTGTGTGAAATGTTGTGGGGATCGCTCAAACAAAACATTTCTTTCTTACACTGTGGAAAAATGTAATAATCACCAAATTTCACACTTTGCCACAAAACGCTGTAGGTCCTGGTGCCATCCCATAATAATTCTAAAACTTGTGTTTTGGTAGCGTAAATGGATTTTGAACAACTTTTTTTTGGTGATGGTTTTGCCTGCTGTGATGTCATCATTTTTCCTGGAAGAGTGTTGTTCCCTTGGTCCAAAATTCCTTTTTACCAGGTACTAGGTGTGTGCGAGTTCTAGTGAGTTTTTTTTTGCATGTAGCGGGGGTGAAAGTTTTGCTCAAAGGCACAGTAAGAAGGAAGAATTGTGAAAACAAACTGCTGCAGGAGAAAACTAGGCCAAAAACACTTTTTTTTTTTTTTTTTAGCTTTTATAGAAGTAAACAGAACTTTCTAGAGACAATCTTAAGAAGGAAGTCCAACCTCCTTTTCAGCAAATAGACAGGCCCCGATTGACGTTACTGTACTTCAAACAGTCTGCCATTCTTCATCAGGACTTAACCAGTGCTTATTTACCCACACTGAAGACTTAACTTGCACAAATTGATGGGTGATAGCAGTGGAAAGCTGCTTGTTCCACGCTGATAAAAATGACGCCCATGAGCATATGCAGAACATGCTTTGTGGGCTCAGCGCAGCACTTCAAGCTTGAGCAGACACTAAGCTGATATTGGTTTCACGCTTGAGTCCATAGGGCAGAATCTTCTAATAGAAACCCACAGATTTGATTGTTTCTGCATATGCATTTATCGGGAGTTTACATGATAAATATACATTAGCCTGGTGGGGCTTGGCCATGCGTGATATTGTTTCTGTGATGCTATTCTTCTTTCTTTTACCTGTTTGGACTTCATCATCCAATTTCCCACAAACCCGATAAACCTAATTTGCACAAAATGAATTGTGGGAGTTTGTCAGAGAAAATACAGTTTCGTTAAACCAGGAGAATTTCCAACATTACTTAGACCTAAAACTTGGAAGATTCTGATTAAAAAAGCAAAACATATAAAATAATCTCTAGTCTTCTCATAGTTTGTTCTTTGTTTGGTTCCACCCCTGTCAGAATGATAAATTATACGTCTCTTGTTTTTTTTATGTTGATTTAAGGCTTTTTTTTGTTCTGATAACGCCGGTAATTGTTCTGTCTTTATACAGAGAGCTATGAAGGAAGTGATCATGTTTTTGGCACATTTATCAAAAGCCCAAGAAAAAAGTAGCAGAAAGAAGCCCCCGCCCCACCCCACATAGTCGGACTAAGTGTGAAACAGAGTGATAAATTTCCTTGTTAGGAGAAATTACATCCACTAACTTGAGCTACTTCAGCATGAAATTGAAAAAGAAGCATTCCTTCTGAATTTCCATTCTTGATTCAATGAAAGATTAGCATTTTTGCGGGAAAAAGACCGACTACGGGAACCAAAGTAAGAAGTATGATTTTGCTCACGCCTGCTTGTTCTCAGAAGCGTGTTATAGAACGCTTTTCGGGAAAGGAAAAAAAAAAAAAGTCTTTTGTTTATGGAACTAAGGCGCAGCCAGGCCTGCTGCGGATTAATGAAAAAAAATGCGTCTCTTTCTCCTGTGTTTGCTTTGGTGTCTATTTGTATGGAACACATTTATGCTTTCAAGTCTCATACCTCTTTTTCGTGCCTTTACTCATCCACATCGTGAAGAAGCTCTTGTTAAGAAGGAGGGGGTTGATTACTGATTGACAGAAGGAGGGTGTCAAAGTGGAAAGTAGATAACTATATCTTCTCCTGCTCACTTAAAGGTCAAACACACATCGCTTTAATTAGAATATTCAAAAGACGATGACCGAGCCACAACGCAGAGCAGTTAGAAGAAAGAGAAGAGGAGCACAGGAAAAGATAAGTGTTACATTAGGAAGGAGATAAAAAATAAAGGAGAAAGGGGAGTGAATGTGATCTGCAACCGTTCCACCGGTGGATGCAGTGGATGAATGCATGAGTGGAGATGCGGTTCTTGCTGAGGAGGTGACGACACAACAACCGTTTGAGAAAAATACAATGAAGTTATGACAAATTCATCTGCAGATTATACAAACCTGGAAGTAAAAACTAGCCCGCTAGAAAGGTGACGATTCTTACTTCCTTTCCTCCGGGGATGCTGCCGGCCACACCAAAATAACATTTGCTCCTTGACGTGTATACTCTTCAATTGTTTATACGATCGTGAATCAGCTCATTTTGACACAAAAAAAAGCTTTTTTTAGTTAATTATTTTATCGGCTTTGCATTGTTATGCAACACATTAATGTAAAATGTTCCATACCACTGCAAAGTCGCTTTTCTCTACCACAGAATCAGCTGATTTATGTTGAGGGCGTAAAGACTTCACTAGTTTAAAGTGTTGGAAATACGTTAATTGCATATATAGTTGAAGAATTATGGTAGAACGTAAACACTAAAGGGTTATTAGCCTGACTGACAGACACTATTGACCCACAGCAGCAGAACCCACAGGACAGTCAGAACCAGTCAGTCGGATCACAGTGACGACGGTAAACCTGCCGTCCCATTATATTGATGTGTTTATTAGTTCTTATTCAACTGATCTAAAATCATTTAGTTCTATTAACGTTTTCTTTTTTAAAGCTTATAAGCTTATTTTTTTCCTATTGTTTAAAACAAGCTTTATATATTGTAAAGACGTGACAAAAAATAGCTGTTTTAACATCTTGATTGTTCACATTTGGTATAAGTATAGTGCCACACACATCGAAATGTTATTCTTCCTTAGTCACAACCACGCTATTGGGTGGATACAGGCCGCCTGTGTGCGAAAAAATGGGCAAACCTGTACAGGATACACGGTGACCAGCTTCAAATATCAAAGACGTAGATCGCTTTGTGAGCCCATGCAGAGGAAAATGTTTGTGCACATTTCACCATGGGGACGCTGCAGGCAACAGGTCGTAGATAAACATATATTCAAAACTGCTACGTTAAGTAAGGGTGAAGAAAGTGAGACACAGGCATGTCGTAAATGATTTTTCCCTTTTTGACCCCCTTCAAATTCTGCTGACTGCGCAAGGGGTTATGAGTTCTGTTTACGTGAAATGCGGTGGCCCCTTGGGCGTAGCCTGACTGGTAAAAATAAGGAAATCAGGTGTCATACTGGCACTGTCCCGTGCACGCCCCATGCGTGTGGCATTTCTGTGAGGTCAGTAGAGGGCCAGTACTCGCACTTTACTTATTGCATCCTCCCTACAAAATAATAGCGTGCAACTTACATTCATTTTATGGATACTTCACGATACACTTACTACACACACAATATCGTATGTTCTATGTTAAACAACGTCCCTTAAGGTGGCTGTACAATCCTCAAAAGACCTCCTAAACACATCTACACCTTAAGATGCCTCCAGGGGGCCCAGACAACCCAAAAACTTGCAGCTCCCTCGGTCATCCCCCATTCTCTCCAACCCTGGTGTTTTTCTGTAAAATGAGGACCTTGAACATGTACTGTATCAAATCCTCTGCCATGAATTGGTCAGCAGAATTTCCCCTCAATATATTTTGTCTGACAGTTTCACAAATGATCTGCATTTATTCTTTGAAGCACCTGATGGACCCAGTTTCCATCAAGACCGTCTTTTGTTTATGGCGACTGCCGTCTATGTATGTAATCTATCCGACCATGTGACTTCTGTGGTCCGGTTACATAGGGGGTTGGGGGGCGCAGGGTCACAATTGTCAGTAGATGTATTGGAAGATGCAGCGATGAGTGTGTTTGTCGAACTAAAAGTTAGCCAAACTTTTGCGTAAAGAACCGCTTTGCTTCTCCGAGGATAACACTTGACCTTCAATGCGAACAGAACTCCCACGTTTCTGTGTTTTCTCTTTATCCGTCTCTGCTTTTATTTTGTTTAAGAGAGGCTATAAAGGAGTCATTTTGGAGCAGCGGTAGATACACTTTGACTCAATGATCCTCCTGTCATCTTATCTAAGTGCCGTGCCACAGAAGGCTGGGGGAACAAGGAGCAGGAAAATGGGGAGAGTCATTTGTCTCACATGTGATGAAGCAATGAAGAGATATCTGGTAGACAGTTGACGGAAAATGGTCTGCTTGTTTGGTTCGGTCCGACTTCAAGGCTTCATAAAATTTCTAAAATAGAAAATCTTTAAGAAGTGGGAGGAATCAATTTTCTTTAAACTGCCAATCTGAGTGAAGGATGCCAAACCAGGCAGTCTGTGCCCGAAAAGGTTGAAAGAGGTCCCTCCTAGCTGCATATTTCTGCAGATGGGACGTTGGTAAATGGTTGCAGTGAAAGATAACCATGTGTGGACTCATATCATGGCCTCATACATGTTGATGCATATCCATTCTCCAGCTAGCAGACAGTTTTCTGATCTGTAATCAGCAAAACAAACACTTTTTCTTTTCTTTTTTTCTTTTGGAGCAGAAAATAAGGTGTGTTTTCTCCTCCACCCAAGCTTTCTTTCTGGGGTTTAGGAGCGCAGATTCATCTCGTCAGTCCTCCGGGGACGGTGTAGCTATGCAGCTCTGTTTACTGTGGTAGAAAGTTAATATAAATTTTCATCAGAGGGAGAAGTTTACACATACGATTCTATTTGTCCTTCATTATTAGCACCTGAGTCTGGGGCTTGGCTAGGCATAATTGTCTACAGACACAGGCCAAATAGATGCAAGGGGAAGGCAAATAAGCACACCCCAAAATAATTTGATGCTTGTGTGTTACAATCCGTCACCCTCGGAATTCTTCATCTAGAGAATCAATAAACAAGAGGCGGGGGGGAGGTGGAGAGGAGATGAGGGAGTGAATAATGTGAGATGGGGAGCACAAGGGAGAACAGATGGAAGAGGGGAAAGATGGGAAAAATGAGCTTCTTAAAACAAGTTCAAAAGTATAGAATCCAAGATTCTTTGTTATAAGTGAAAAGGATCTGCCAATGGAGCTGGTAAAAATTTGTTTTGGTAAAATTTCTTAAATACTCTGTAATGTGCTACTCTTTTAAGACAAAGGTCAAGATTGAAATTTACTCATATTTAGGTCTTGGTCTGATAATTGGCAACATATTATTCATAAATGTAATATGTTTTGCTCAAAAAAATGATTTTCTATCTATATGTATAATTAGGCCTGGACAATAAATCGCAAATCAAGCTGTGCAATAAGCATATCGCAAAAGTTTGTGATAAAAGCAGTAAAGGTAACTTCAAATTTAATAAAGCAATCTTATGGCAGCTTGAAGTATGTAACGAATCAAATAAAACCCTTCATGCATTTGACCAATCGGATGGAGCCCTTTTATGTCTGATCTTTGCCTCCAATGTAGACGACATTCGGAGTATAATTTAAGTTATGTTGACTCTTATTTAAATTAAACTGTTGCAGTGAAATGGAAATGATGTTTTTAGTTGTTTTGCCATTTGATCATGTATCCCAAGTTATATCGTCATCGCAATATTGATCACTAATATTGGAAATCACGAGATTTCCTGATATCATGCAGCTTTATGTATATTTATACCCCCCCCCTCAAATATGTACTTTTTTTTCTAGCACAACAGTTCAACTGTCCTTACTTATTACAATAGAAAAAACATCTTCAATTCTACACTTTGAAACTTGTTTTGACAAAGGATATTTGAAAATTGTATGCAAATAAATAAAAACTTGATTCATTAGAGAGATTCTTTAAAATAAGATGTTTTCAAGATCAAATGACTCAACATATATCCAAAATATATTGTCTTAAAACGGGTAACTTACTGCAAAGTTACGAAGAAGTGAGTTTTGTCTTCTTCTTTTTACAAGGAAACAGCCATGCTCGATGTTCGATTGTCTTCATTGCAACATTTTAAAAGCTAAATGTGACGTTTTATTTTGTTTTTGAAAAAACTCACCTTCCTTGTAAAACATTTTGTATGACATTTTGAATTGTCCGACTTTTTTGTTATAGTTTTACAACTTTATTGTAAAACTTTTGACTTTTGACATTATTCCTTTAAGTTTACGACTTTATCCTGATCTATTTGTTTCTTTGTTTTCTTTTGTGGTGGCCCTAATACTCTAAAAGAAGGAGAATGGAGAAAAAAAATAAACAATAAGGATGCCGAGATCTGTCCACAAACACATGTCCAGCTGAGGAAAAAAGACGACTTGAAGAGTTTACTTTGACTCTCGCCTGTGGAGCCTGAAAGTAGAAGACAAAGTAGCAGAGAGGCAGACAGGAACACAGAAGCCCATTGTTCTGCTGGATCCTTCCAACGCCGTCCTGAGGCCCGAGCGGATGGTCCTCCACGGACCGATGATTTATCGAGTCGTACGTTCAGATGCTCATTACTCCTTCAGACTTCCCAGCGTCTCTCGCTCCCCTCGGCTTCCCGTCTCGTTCCGCCTCATGATGTCTGCAAAATCACCCACACACTTCTGTCGGAACTTTTAAAGACATTATTGGATTAAAGTATTTGTCTTCCAATCAACGGACCATCAGGAAGTTCATCATTTGAGGGGAGACACAGCTGTGCTTCCTTTTTAAATGATATGTTTTTTGTTGAAGTTTTGGTTTTTAAGACCAACATGGAACGTTATTTTTCTTTCACTACACTGACTTACATTTTGGACTTATCGTAGCTTATTTTTAAAGAAACAATGTAAACGTTTCTGTCAAATATATCTACCATTGAAAGGTTGAGGTGTAGACTCGGCCTCCTATAGTCTGTTGTTGTTTTATCTGGGAGAAAATGAGAAAAGCAGGACAGGGAAAAAGGCTTCGCAGATGTTTGTACTCCACATGTCTGTGTGGGATTTCTCCGACAACAGCTGTGTTGCTGCGGCATGAACTCCAGTCACATGATTTCCACTCGAATCTTAATTTGATTAAAGTCGACTTGACAAAATATCAGTCGACATGTGGCTCTGATTACCCACTCGTGATCAGCCGGCCTCCTTTTACTTAAAAGCACTTTCTCCTGGAACATGGGACTTTCAGCGCTTAGTTTCCGTGGCGCACATTCTTTAGGCTGTTGTTGAGCACGCAGTGTTCCAGACAGCGCTTTTAGTTTTGAATATTCACAGCCAGCTTAGGAGAGGAGCAAAAAAAAAAGAAAAGAAACAAGATGAATCAGTCAGCAGTTTCATCTCCTGAATGTGTTTTCATTCCTTCTGGATCTAAAGGGTGCACACAGTTCTGAGCAGGTCCTCCACCTTTTTTTTCCCCTTTGAACAAATAAATCATCCTTGCTGTTCACATAAGCCTTGGAGATGAACCTGGAGGTCCTAAATATGAACAGCTCTCATATTTTGTTTTCAGCACTTTTTTTTTTTTGTAGAGGTGTGGCTTTAAGTCCTTACAACTTTAAACGATGGGTGCCTAAATAAGTTATAATAGTTCCTTGTGATTAGTCTGTTTTAGCTAAAGCAGGCGTCTGTATGGAAAGTCATGTTTGAATGGCGACTTTACATGATGCTTCAGTCACAACTGCCCCTTACGACTAGATGGGGGGCTGTCCTCAGGTGAAACACGAGTAAACCTGTACAGGCAGTGCATGGATGAAGCACCATTCACAGGAAGAGCACTCATAGGACCCATGTGCAGTTTTTGGGGGGTCCAAAAAAGAAAAATCTGTACAACACACCCATAGCTCACCTACTTCATTCTTACTTACCCTTGTATAAGTGTTCACTATGACCGGTCGCCCGTAGCATGCCCTTTGAAAAAATTGTGCATTATCATTTTGGTCCTATGGACTCACCGCGTGGTCTACGAAGTTGATTTTTTGTGCGGGCCACCTGCGTACCCCTTACAGGTTTGCCCATTTATTACCTGCAGTATCTAGCCGGAAGAGCAGTTGTGACTACTGCTCATAGGTACGCTAGTACTAACGACTAGAGTGTTATGTAAGGACACTTTACCACAGCGTCACTGGTATGTCATATGTACGTGCAACACACATTAGCCTTAAGAATACTTTACAAAACATTTAACACAAACACGTTTGATCATACAATTGATATGTAAGAAACACGTGCGCCCCCTTTAAGACGCTCCTTGAACCATACGCTGCTCTCTACGACCCTTAATACGCCCGGGAAACCAAAAAAGCTGCAGCACCTGTACAGGTCAACCCCGATACAGATGCATTTGACTGTTGATTCATTTGTAATCACTTTTTTTTTTCCACATATTGCCTTTGAATTGTTTAATGCGAGTATACTGTCCATCGGGATGCAAAACATGCTAACGAACACCCCAACTCGTTTGGAAGAACGGGAGAATTTCCAGCTACCTCTAGTGTTTTTAGTCGTTTTCTTCATATTCATCTGTCCTCCTCTCAGGCAGCCCCCCTTTCCAAATCTGCCTCCATCCATCCATGAATCCTCTTGCATAGAAAGCAGTTTGGTGTAAATGTTCTGGAGTGTCAGTCCAATCTCCCCTTCCAACGCCTCCGTCAAATCAGCCGTGTTTGTTTGCTCAGCTTAAACTGTTTCTCCCTTGTTTTCTGTGGCATGCGACTCCCTCCAGCTTGATAAAGAGTCGCACATTTTCTCATTCACCCCACTGCCGCCGCCGCCGCCGCCGCCGCCGCCGCCCCACAACCCCTCTCAGCCTGTTTCCTGGAAGCGCAGAAAGATAAGCTTGACAATGCAGTCTGTGTTTGTGTGTTTGCGTATGTGCGTGTGAGAGTTGTCAAAGCTGTCAGCCCGACTGGAGTTGTTCTGGCCAACAGCGCGGTGTTCAGCAGCAACACTTACGTCCCTACAACAAACACACATACACCGATACACAAAACATCTGCTCAGCACACCACAGAAAAACCCTCTGATAGCATGACGCAAGCCCATTTCTTCTTGATCAACAACCGACACAGGAGTGTTTACTCCTACTTTCTAGGGGGGAAAAAAACGCAATTGAGCGGAGAGTTGAGCGTTGAAGGAAACTTATTACATACCTGTGTCATCATCCCAATATCACCTATATCCCCCTTAATAACAACAACTCCCAAAAGTGACTAGGGGGCTAGCAGGAGATCTGCACTGTCCAAACACCATGTCACAGCCCTTCAAATATATATCCCATCCCAATGTCACGGCTGGATATTGTGCAGTCTCCGTGTGGGTTTTGGAAAGAGTGACATTCTTCACGGGTGGCTTATTTCTTTGTGCCAGCACCTCTGTCAATGAGCAATCTGCAGATTTGCGATGGTTGTGAAGGGTGTGCTAATGTGTTTCATGCTTGTTGAGGATCTTTGCATGCTTCTCACAGGGGCGCGTTGTGTTGTGTGCGGATGGTAGGAAAGTAAAATAAAGAGAGAAAAAAGTTGGGGGGCAGCGGGAGGTAGGGGGGGGGGCTGTTTTTCTTACCGGTCCGTCTCCCTCCTCCTCTTTCTGTCAACCTCTCCAGTGATCTCTGCATGCCTGTTAATGTAGGAGAGGAATGCCTGTGTAAACATTCTTGTTTCTCAGTCCGTTTCACATAATAGTTGTCTGTATCGCCTTTCTCCTGACCTCACTATCTGAAACCAATTACAGCAGATCCATTTGGGCTGAATCTTATTTTCATAAGGATCCCCGTGTCCCGGTCTCTGTTGCTCTGTGTTATTTTCCCTCCTTTTTCTTTTTTTTCCTCCTTCTTCTTCTTCTTCTCCAGCCTCAGTGATGGATATCAACATCAAATATGCCTCTGAGTGCCTTGTTATTTATATAGCGGGCCCCGGCTCTTTCTCTCCTTTGCTCTGTCTGGCTGGTTCTCTCATTCTGAAGAATGTGTCACATTGTGCTGTTTATACAATGTGTGCATTAATAGACCGGGGAAGTCATTTTTTCGTGCATAGCAACCCAGGTTAAATAGGCGGCACTCATCTTGTGGTTTTTTTTTTTTTGTCCGCTTCTTGCTTTTCAGCAAACTTTTGATGACTTTCCTTTGGCATTTGGCGACTTTCCCGCTTTCAGATGGGCTTTAGCTCACCGTCTATGTGAAAGGCGAAAAGTGGGTGGCACAAATTGGTGCTTTTTTTTTTTTTTTTTTCTTTTCTGTAATGGCTTGAATACTCAGCGCTGGTAAAAGTAAGGTGGCAGAACTTTTATTCCTCCATTACTTTCCACACGATCACAGACTCTCTGAAAAAGTGGCCAACCCCACCGCCACGGGAAAGAGGTGACAGACCTGATAAGTCGAAAAGTTTGTCCAGTGTTGATAAGGACCGCGGTGTGTTTGGCGAAACGTCTCGTTTCTCTCTCTCTCTGCCTCTTTTTTTTTTTTTTTTCTTTTTTAATAAGCCTTGATCTCTCTGAAGCGTCCACTTCCCCTCCGTATTTACTTGGCCCAGATATTGGAAGAGAAGTGAAAAACTCTGCTTGTACTCCGTGTAATATATCAAGTCACTCTCTTGACTTTGGCCGCATCACAGCGAGTCATTATTGATTCACACATGAATAAACATTTCCCCCTGACAGCTGCCTTCAGCCGCTCTCATCAAGCAGCTTTCCCACTAACTGCTGTGTGCAGGACTCAATAAGCCTTATAATTACTTTGATTCACCAATCATGGCCAGATTAATTAGACCCTGTGTTTTCATTAGCAAAAGGCTGCAGTTGAGGAATTTGTTTCGTCATTTTATGTTCGAGCCACATTGAAAACAATAAAAACATCTTTAGTCCTACAAAAGCTTGTTTCTAACATGTTCTTGTGGCTCTAACTACTTTTTTCATTGAAGTTATTGTGAATCAGGAGTGGACTGTTTGAAAAAGATCCTATTTGTTACACCAACGGAATGAGTGACCCCTCGCGTTCCAAACAGGAAGTACCCAAGTATCCAAGAAGCCAAAATCCTATAGATGTTACTCACTCATTATATTGATTAGAATAACCAACTTTGCTCTGCTACCCTTTTTTTTTTAACATGTTTTTGTAGTAAAAGTTATTCAAGTTATAAACTGACCAATTAGAGACCAATAAAAGTAGATGGTTCCACCTTGTCCCCACGTAAAATGTTCAAAAGATCTGATTGACAGATTTTGTGTAACCTGCTTACAAGTGGACTTTGAACAAGCACACTCCAGGTTGTCGAGAGTTGTTGCCATAGAAACGTTGACGCACCAATAACTGCGTACTGTAGCTGTATACTTAAAAATGACAACTGAATTTACCTCATTTGGTTGGAGCTCTTAGGACAAACGGTCCTGGCCAGTGAATTTCTAATCAACTACTGCCGCTCTGCAGGACCGATGTCCTCGAAAAACATTACAGGTTTTTGGATTTTGGCTAAAAACTGCATAATAATAATTACAAAACCACTGGGAGGGCTTTGAAAATAGATCAAGGTATGATGGGAGTGGGACAAAAAAAACATTGCAGGTGTTGATCTGAAGAACGGATCTGCTTGCACTTGTCGACCCCCCCCCCCCCCAACACACACACACACACACACACACACACCTCACAAACAACAGACAGCAGACTCCTTTCACCGAGGAGACGGATCAATGCGGTTAAGACCCAGTCTCAGCTTAATGTGTTTGTTTACCTCAGATCAGAAGCCCTGGCTCCGCCTGGGCAGTCATCCCCCCTCTCTTGCCCCTACTTCTCCCTTTTCATAATTGATCAGTGGGTGGCGGTGTTCCCTGGTGGTGTGGGGGGAGTGTGTGTGTGTGTGGGGGGGGGGGGGGGGGTGGTAAAACATGGCAACTTTTTCTCTTCTCCTTCCCTTTTTTTTTTCTTTCTAAGCTGACTTTTCTGTCTGCCTCCTGACTTTTCCTCTTGTTTGCTCAGGATCTCAATGTACTAGTTCAAACATTGTTCCCACCAGCTGGTAGAGCTGCGCCATATGCACACACTGTCAAGGCAGCTGTTGTCATGGTTACTGGCAAGCACCAGAGTAAAGGAGCACCACCGATGCTTGAGGAAGTGTCATTCTTCACAGAAGTTTTTTTTTTTTCCCCTTTATTTTCTGCTTGCCTCCAACTATTCCTCCTTGTTTCATCAGAAGCCAAACACTTGTAAAGCCATGCCCCCCCCCCCCTCTCTTAATGCTCTGCATGACAATTTGAGCAATAAAAACGCATTTTCAACTGGAAAACTTTAGAAAAAAAAACGATTGCCGCCTTGATCAACGTGATAGTTTCCCATGGTTCTTCTAAACTTCTTGTGTCATCTACCAATGGATTCTTCACCAGATCTTTTCATCTCTTCTTTCTGCAGCCACCCTCTGCACATAAGCACCCTTAATGCATAGTGTAAAACCCAGGCGGCTAGTTAATTCATTCTAAATGTAATCTGCTGTTGATTTTGTCAACTTTAATTACAGCTCCCAGGGACACTTCACATGGTGCTGCCTGTACTTCAAATTGATATTATGAATATGCAAATGCGCTGGTAATTTGCAGAGAGAAGTGGATATTTCAGTTGAGCACACACTAGACAGGTCAAATCTACTCTGCCTTTTTTTTTTTCTTTTTTTCTACTCTTCACCAACCCCCTCTATTCTCTTCTTCAGTGGTTCTCCAGACAAACGGTATGTATCCTCCATTCAGGCTCCGCGAATTGTTCTAAACTGCATCTTAAGCAAAGTGACAATCCGACGGTTTTTCACCCAGAGTTGATTGTTTTTGTTCAGCCAAATGTAAATTATTGTCTCTGTCATATCTAATAGTTTGTTCTTACTGTCTCCTCCCCTGCCCCCCGCCCCACTCTTCCCTGTCTCTTTTCCTTGTCTTTTTTACCTTTCCCTCCCTCCGTCAATTCCAGGCACTACAAGCAGCGAGGCAATTACTCTTGCAGCAGCCAGGCAGTGGCCTGAAATCTCCAAAGAGCCAGGACAAGCAGCGTCCACTGCAGGTAAAGCAGCTCTCTCGTCTAATCTCTTAAGTCCATCCATAATACATGTTCCTGGGTAAAGAAGATTTCCTCTGCTCAACAAAGCAGTCGTGTCTCTAGACACCTAAAGCACGAAAAACACAAACAGAGAGGAAACTTGATGATCCTGATGGAGAGAAAAGCAGCTTTTCACATCAGCTTTGCACCGATGTGCAACACATTACTTTAGCAAAGCTTGGATGTTGTTGGAAAGCTGCTTTTCTACACTTCAGAATCTGCTGGAATTTCGTTAATTGAGTAAACGTTAAAGAGTTGCATTAGTCGAAAGAATATCAACCCTGTAGCTAAACTTCTGTAGCAAAGGTTTAACTGCCTATTGTGTAGCTGAATTTGGTTCTTTTGTTTCTCCCTGAATTTCAATCACATTTCCCCTTAAGGGCAGATCCTGATTGTCTGTGGGTGAAAAAATGGGCAAACTTTTACATGGCATGCAGGAAGCCCGCTCAAAATACCAAGCTCTTAGACCACTCGGTGACTCCATCATCATCAATAGCTCATAGCGAACATGCTAGGGTAAGCTAAGGGTGAAGCACAGATGTGTCGTATGGATTTTTTATTTTTTTGACACCCTGCGGGCTGCTCAAGGTTTTTTTTAGTCCTGCTTCTTGTGTACAGCCTGACTGTTAGAAATGAGACAATCAGAGCGCAGTTTGTACTGGCGTCCGTCAAGGACTTCTGTGTCACGTGCACACCCGTGCATGTGGTAGTTGCGCGGGGTCAGTAAGGGGCCGG
The DNA here is from genome assembly GCA_023969325.1 of Oryzias curvinotus. Taxonomy (NCBI): domain Eukaryota; kingdom Metazoa; phylum Chordata; class Actinopteri; order Beloniformes; family Adrianichthyidae; genus Oryzias; species Oryzias curvinotus. The sequence continues at coordinate 10,099,814 of CM043728.1, forward strand.
TACTCGCATTTTACAAACACCTTACCCTTAAGCGCATGCAACTTACATTAACCTTACGCTGTTAGCGTTTGAAGGGAACTGCAAGACAAACCTGCTACAGCTTTTGTCTTCAACCATCCGTGGGCCCCCACAGCCCGAAAACTTGCTGGACCAATACAAGGCAACCCCTGTACGTCACACTGTTCGAATTCCTGAATCAGCCATCTTTTTCCCGCATTTTGCCCACCCTACCATCTTTTTTTCATTTTAGCATCAACACAACCATGGCTAATTGTCAAATTGCATAAGACCTCTGTTGACACCTTCTCTGTGTTTTTATTAAGAGCATCCCCCCCCCCCCCTTTCTTCTATTAAATGTATTTTTAGCTGTTTAAAATTGAAGTATGGGAGTTTGTGCCCTCCGCTCAGCTAATAAGGCCTAGCGAGGAGCAGTAGTTTACCTCATTAGGAGCTCTGTGCATTTCATTAATGACAGGAAAATTGGCGTTAACCTCACCCGTTGATATTTTCACAGAGTCTAACAATGGCGACACCTTCAATTGGAGTCACACCCCTGTGTATCTAATTGCATACTGGCAAGGAGATGGGGTTGCCGAAGACTCTGTCATGCTTTTCCTTTTAAATAATTCTACTCCGTCTCATCAAGAGTGTTAATATTAGCACTATATTCATCCACGATGACATCCAAATTATACTGACTATTAGAGGGCTTTTGTTCTTTTGACTTGATACTTTTTATTTGTTAAGCTGTGGTGAAAGAATATTTAATCACAAGCTCTTCTTATCGTATTGTTGGCGCTGAGAATCTGTAGACTGAAGTGAAAGGATTCCAACAAGTGGAGCCCCCACCAATCTAAAACCGTGGAACACAATGGCCCGAGGAAGAGTTCCGAGTAAGAGGCACGTCGCTGCGCGATCGCACTCCCTGCCTCTAATAACAGCAGAACACGGCAAATATTGAATATTTACATTTGCCTACTCCACCCCTGCCGGGTTGACGATCCGAATCGATAGGAATCGGAGGCCCCGCCGATCGTCCTGTCCTAATCCATTTGTTGATCCAGCTTTTATTAACATCTTCACCCCTTGTTCCCAAAATAAAAGTCTCCACGCATTGTCGTACTATAGAGACATCGAGATCCGTTTGATGACAGAAACATCTCGAATAAAACTTTAACTACAGCGCTCCATTAGCACGTACAGGAACCCAGTTGATTATTAAAGCACCTGCTTTTTTCTCCGGGGCCGTTACTCCTCGTCTTGGTTAGTGTCTCGAGGGAATTTACTCAATAAAGCTGTTATTTACCTGGATTATGAGCCACAACGGGCGCTACAGTGCAGTATTTTATTAACTTCGCAGGCAGATAAGAGTCGGTGGCAATCAAGCTGCATGTTTTCACCCGAGGAATCACAGCGAGTGATCCCCTTGTATGATTAGCGCTGTAGAAAGTGCAAAACGGATTAACATTACCATGACATCATGCTTATGGCAGAGATGCTGATATATCCTCCGCCAGTTTTTCCTCTCCTCTTGTTCTCTGTCTTTTGGTATTTAGGAGTGAGAAGTGATCCATAGATCATGGCATGTAAATTATTTAGTACACAAGCATCTAAGTGGCGCAGCTTGCAGTTTTAATTACTCGTATTAGCGGCTAAAAGCTCCTGGCTGACTAATTCCATCCCGCCCGCCCGCCGCTGCTTCTCAGGAGTCGATGAGGCAGAGGCAGGCAGCTCTGGCATTCACGCGCACGTACATGAAAGTACAGAACAACAACACACGCAAACAGCCGCACGCGCTGCTTTTCTACATTTGCGTAATGTGACAGGTCTATTATTACACAGTAAGCCCACGGGAGCACTCAATAAACACCTATTTCTTCCTGTAAATCCCCCTGTCTCTGCCATGCTGCTTACCCGGCTCTCCCAAGGCACACAACACCCTCTCGTCTCCTTTCTCCCCTCTCACCACTCCTGCTCTGTGGCAATATATCCCCCCCCCCCTCTCTTCTGAAAGGCATTTATACACTGACATTTGGAATACAAATAAAGAAACGCGGACATGGAGAGGCAGAGGGGATTACAGAGAGGCCCTCCGTGAACGTGACAGTTGTTTCGCCCAGACTCACGCGTCCATAATTCTTCTTCACACAGCCTGCTCCGGCGCACAAACACGAGCCGAGTTCAAATGTCGCTGCGCAAGAGAAGACTTTGTGCAAGTCTTTGATCATCAGAGGAAACCAGTGCCAGAGCTTCTGCCACCTCACCAGTCGTGACCAGTTTTGGAAGGAACTCGGTGCAGAGTTTGCTCTTTATTCACTCGTTGGATACTCTGTAACTCCTGTAAAACAGCAGACTGAGGCCTCCTATGATGTCATTGATCAAAGCAGCAAAAGTATGAGGCATTAATAGTTGAAAAGGTGAATTTTGACTTATATTACTGAGGCAACTCTCTTATTAGACCCTTAAATTTCCTTTTTGTTAATAGGGAGCTTTTCTCTTGGGCTTTTCAGAGACATATCAGCCTCAAGTTCTCTGCTTGGTCTTAATTTTTCACATTTTTTCAAAGTATGACACCTTTTATTTCAGTTTATTTTAGAATAAACTGATGGTTAGTCCTCCAGACGTGCGTCCTGTGCGTTCCCTGTACAAAAACAGTGTTTTTAGTGATCAAAAACCTTCAAACCTTTAGATTTCCCTCATCTGACACTCTTTTTGTCCATTTATTGGGACAATAAAGGTTTTTTGTTTAAGGAGGTAATACAGAAAGATAGGAGATTACTTTTGAGAAACAAGTAATCTATTACGTCATGCAGTTAGGAGTTACCTTGCACATGTGAAGCAGGGAGGCCGCTCCTCCGCTCTGTGTGTCAAAGTTTTCCTCCACGCCGTCCTCAACGAAGCGCACTAAAGCGACAACTTCTAATAAAAAGTCTATGTAGTGACGCATAAACACGCACTTATTGGCCTCCGCGTTCAAAAGTCTGGCATTGACAGTTTGCTAAGCAAGTTTCTACGACTGTTTCCGGGCTCTACCCGCTGCCATTGAACACACGTTGAAAGTGAAACCAGGTTGAACTTTGACCAATCAGGGAATAATGAGAGAAACTGTTAATTGTGGTTTGTGCCCGGCTGGAATTGGACGACATTTGCTTCACTTCAACATTTCGCACCAAGCCGCTTCTGACAGTAGGTGGAGGACAGGCGCTAGTGAGCAGTAGAAAAAGAAGAAGCCGTCCCTGCTTGTCCAGTGTAAACACCATGAGTTAAACATCACATGCCTGGTGTGAACGTAGCATCAGATGGGTGCTCAAAAGTGTGAAGATGACCTCTGACCTTCTTTACCCCTAGTCCCAATCGAAACAAAGCTAGAGTTTTTTTTTCCCCGCTGTTGCAATGCGCCAATGAAAGATGAATTTCCTAAGTACACAGGAAATAATTTGAGGTTCATTGGTTGGCTTATAAATTTTGGTATCGGTGTGTTTAAAATATATATTTGCAGCTTTTTTATTTTTTTGCTCCGGCTGGCCGTGGGCACTGGTCCGTCTGAAGGACGTGTGACGCCTCTAAAGGTCAACTCTGCACATTTCTCCAGTGAGCCAATATCATCTCAACGGCAGCACTCATCTGCTTATTGGCTCTCATCCGGAACCCGCAGATGCAGGGAAAAGGGCTTTGACGCTAGCTTTCTGTATAGGTTAGCCCACTCCAGCATGCATGGCTAAAGGATGCTAGTTCCCATTTACATTTATGAATATATCTTTCTGCTGCATCCCCTCTGGTTGGATCTGAAAATAGAGAGAAATTATCACAGCGAAGAAGGAGGGGGGGGGGGGGAGAAGAGGTGGTGGGGGTATTATGATATTCATGAGGAAAACTTCTGTTGACTCTGGGAGAAAAAAAAGAGCGCAAAAATGTCAGCACATTTTAAGTCAAACACCCTCTGTTACTGCTTTGTAACCAGAAAACAAGTTTTTTTTTTCTTTTCTTTTTTCAGAGTTCGCCTTTTTCCTCCGACTATTTTTGTATTCTTGCATTTACAACAGCTACAGGACAAGATTGCTAAATTGCAAGGACAGTGTAGGTTCATCATTGTGATGCAAAAGAAGTTGAAATGCAACCCCAAGGCAAGGTAGCAGAGTTTGGAGGGGGGTGGATCAAGAGAAAGTGAGAAGGAAGGATAAAAAAAAAAAAAAGTAGCACAGACCTTTGATGTAGCAGCAACAAATTTACCTTGTGACAGAAGATACATGGCTGCAATAAACGAGTTATACCAGCCTTTACACATGCAATCAGATGATTCCGGCCAGGGTGTTAATTGGATCCTAACCGGCAGATCTGATACGCCTGGGCCCCGGTGGTGGGGGGGTGGGGGTGGTGGGGGGGGGGGGGCTTTCCAAGTGATGAACTATAATTCAGTGAGCTGCTTGAAGCACTTGTAATTTACTGTGTGTCACTGATGAAGAGGCTGATCCGGTGGAGGCCATATTACCTGCAAGATCAGAGGAAAAATGCCCTGCCTCGCACTTTCTTTCTATTTCAGAGTCCTCCTCTCACCGACTTTCCCTTTTAATTCCCTCCGTGTCACTTTTTTCCCCCGTGTCTTTTCTATTTACTCTGGAGCGCATGTCAAGTTAAGGCATGGGGGGGGGGGCATGCCATTTCTGCGATAAAGTTTTGAAAGCACGCACTGATCGAAAAAAACACAAACAATGCTGCTCAAGCTGGCTGGCGTCCCTGACGATCAAGAGGCTTAATCCGAATTTATTCTTTTTCTTCACGGGGAGATAAATCGTTGCTGAAATGAGCCTAAGCTGCTTTCCTCCAGCTGACTTCCTGTTCACTTGCTGCCCAACTGATGGAGAAATTGATCTCAGAAACATCTGATAATCTACTCACCCCGCAGGGCTGACAATCTCAAGTATTGATCTCCAGTGGAATGATGTCAAGGAGGTATGGGTCATACTAAGAAAACAAGTCATTGAACTTCAGAGTCAGACTGGCTGGAAGTCACTGCATGGAGCTTCTCAGCAGCCAGCAGGGTCACATTCAGTTGCCTTTAGCCAAAAGGTCAGAGGAGAAACCTTTATATATATATATATAATAGCGGGGATGCAACCATTCACTTTCCCACCAATTAGTTCAAACTTCAATTTTTGGGTCATGGTTTTGTTTCGGTTCGATATATGATTTGTGTATTATAAAACAATAAATAAACGCTAAAATTGTGATAAACCTTTATTTTAATGTACTAATAAGCAAGAAGAATTGAAGAAAACCCTTTTAGTTGGCTTATAGTAACTGTAGTGTAATGTAAGAATTAAGAAATTCTTACATTTAGCCTAAGACGTGTTCCACATCTTCACAGTAGATATAATGGTAGTCAGTAGGGATGCAACGGTTCACTTTCGTTGCGATTCCATTCAATAGTGTAACATTGGGGCATCTCTAGTATTTCGTTCTCTTTGCAGTTTTTAATCCAGTCACTCGTGGTAGCATAGCTGGGCTTCTTCAGCAATCTTTTTCAAATGGCTTTCATTTAAAACAGCAAAGCTTCCTTTCTTAGGCTCAGGTTGGCCGGATGAGAGTTGATTATTTTTGTTCTATATTTCTATTAAATGTAGCAAAGGAGTTTGAAGAGTCTGCAATTTTCCGCAGTCTAAAACCAGCAATTTTTCCAACAATACGAGCGGTCCCTCATATTATAGCTCAAGTTCCGTGTTACAATTAAGTTGCGATAGACGAAACCAGCGAAGTAGTCATTTTTACCTTTAACAATTACTGTAGATGTTTCAGGATGTGAAGTCCCTCACTTTAAACACTTTTCTCTGATAGACAAAAACATTTTTACACTTTTATCTCTAGTTTGAACTTTTAACATTGAAGCTTTAAGCTCCAGTGTTCTTCCGACTACCATTTACACCCATAACCAAACTGCAGCGGATTCTGAAGGAAAGAAAAGCAGCTTTACAGTAGTGAAGTGTTGAAAATATCGACGTAAATCAGCTTCATGTTCCTAAAGTGCTGCATATGAAGTGCAAAATCGATATAAAAAGCTGCTTTTGTCCTCGTCAGAGTCAGCTGGCTCACATTGAACGCATAAACTGTCCAAGAGTTACAGTAGGTCAAAGGGCGTGTGGTGTTTAGGTGTCGGCGGCTACATTTCTGCTGTTAAAGAATTAGGTTGAATCCGAATTCTACCCTTCTAGCTTCTCCCTACCCCAACATTTAGCCCTTTAAACTGAGAGTTATAGAATAGTGTCTGCGAACTCTGACGTCATTCCTACTTTTCCCCTTTGAATTATTAGCGCTGTTTTGAGGCTGGAAAATCGCTCACTACACACTTCATGCACTTTTCTCAGACAGACGTGAACATTTTCACACTTTTCCCTCTTGTTTAACCTTTCAAAGTTCAAACTTCAATGGGAAAATACGTTCAGTTTCTATTAAAGGAGGAAAACAAGGATCTGATCGCGATCAAAGATTTGTGTAAATGTGGCAACACACTCCGTAGGGGAGAACACGATGCAAAATAGCTCCCCCAAAATAAAAAAAATTAGGAAATTGTTCTATATTTCTAAAAACATAATCAAATGCTTAGATTGTGGAGATATGAAAGTGTTTTCACTTTTTGCATGTCTATAAGCCTTAATTGCACTATTTTGTATCATATCTAGCTAAATTAGCTTATTTTAGTCAATATGAATCGTGAGATGAAATAACTTTTTAAATAGAAAATCTATTGGAAATCGTACAGAAAAGATCTTGTCCTCTTGGCAGTGATGCTCCACTAAGTACTGGTGTAAGCGTTTCCTTTGTCCCAGCTCCATCTCTGCTACCTGATCTGGTGTCCAGGTCCTGGTGCCTCTGATAACTGACCCATGTTGTTTAGGGCTGCAAGCAGATAAAAAAAAAAAAAAGGCAGAAAGAAAATGGCTGTAAAGGTAAAATGCCACACAGCGGAGCTGTCGCCTGCTTTCCATTGATCAGAAAAGTGTCAGGCCGCCGCCACCGCCACCGTCGCACACAATGGAGATAAAATGTTCCACACTGAATGCCAGGATGTCCAGTGGAATCAAATATAATGAGAGGCTCTGGGTGCCAAATGTGGCTGGGAGAACTACCTGGGCTTGACCTTTTTTGCAAAGCATCTGAGAGGCTGTAATGATGGTGCTTGTAGTGCTGAGGGCCCCACCAGTGTTTTTTACATCATGAGCCAATTTAAAGGTCCTTTGTTTTGCTCTCTAACTTTTAGGCCAAATCGGATACCTGCAAAGTTCAGCTCATTTATCTGTAGAACACAGCAGACATAAACAAGCGCTCCCCCTGATGCATATTTCCCCCTTGATTTTTTAAAATGCATTATCCAGACCAGGAGAATTACCTTTTCATTTTATTAGGCTAATTCCAAAGAGTTTCATAAATCCTTTTGATATTCCGGCATTCGTTTCTGGAAATACATCCTCACCTTTCCCCATTACAGAGACGCACGCCCCCATTTGGCTATCCCGGCTCCTCTTTGGCGATAGAGTGTCTATTCATGGTGCATGGATGTTTACGCCACTGCCAACGTCGACTAAATGCTCATTAATTTTATCCCTTCGTGGCAAAATCATTTCAAGGAGAGGCAATTCAGCCTCCTGTTCCTTTCAATTCAGCGCTCCCGTCAATCAAGCCCTCCTGCAGCATCCTGCAGAATGGAGGTGTTATATTCCTGCAATTATCATGTCATATACTCGAAAATGTAAATGAACGTGTGTGTAAAATTAAATTTATGGGTTGTCAGTGAAGAATAAGAACCAGGAGAGCAATTACTTATCTGCTTTCATCTCGGAGCCTCTGATACGTCAAGCAGAAAAGCATGCAGTTAAATGCTGGAATTAGCATTGTGCTGCACTTCACAATGGATGTGGGCCACTGCCTTTTCTCCTTGCACTTTCCTTTTCTTTACCCTCCCTTTATTTTGAAAAACCAGCGGAATAAAGGTAATTATTGCCCATTAGGACATCTTAATAGGCAAAATCGGAAAAAGGACTTTAATATTTCGTATCCCGTCAGTTTTTTTTTTTTTTTTTGGCTTTTAGCTTCATTTATTTGTTTGTTTGCTTCATTTTGAGAACATTTTTGTTCTAATATATTTCCTTGAGCTAAAATCCTGCAGGTTTGTATCAAAATGTGGAGCATATTTTCTACAAATTCTCAAATGCTTCCATTAAAAATAGTACTTTTAAAAAATATATTTTTCGGGGTGGCCCTCCAAATGAACAGAGAAAATGAGCATGTTTCTCCTATTGTCCCTCTGCTGCCCCAATGCCATTGCAGTGGCAGCCAACACAAAAACCAGGAGTGACTGCGGGGTAATTACTTACCCGGCAAATGCACCTTTAAGGGTTAATGACATTGAAGGTGTAAACGCAGCATTTGCATAATTACACACGGACTGTTTTAATTTGCAACTTCTGACAGCTTTTGTTCAGCACCTTTGCTTACCGCAGATGCATTTTCCTGCACAGGCCAGCCCAGAGACGAGAAGAGATGTGGCACAGCATCAGTCTCTTCCTCCTCCTCCTCCTCCTCCATCTTTCCACCTTCGATGGAGTCCCTTCTCTCCTAAGACCCTAATGAACAATGGAGGCAGGATTTGTTTGAATATGAATATGAATGTGCAGCGGGGCCGGCTGGAAGTTGACCTTCAGCTGTGATTTTCAGTTCATCAGGATTAGTCAAGGCGGGCGATCAGGAGCCACTAATGCATAATGACTTCTAAAATGAAAAATGTGTAGTGACCATGCAAATGTCTCAGCTAATCAAAGAGGGGGGAAAACCTGGGGTGGGGGTGGGGGTGACGGCGAGCGTTCAGGAGAGGAGAGCTAAACAAGGACGTGTCAAGGCCTGATAGACAGCGAGAGTGAGGAGGAGCCGGGAAGAAGACATGCATGGAAAGTAATCAAGCCGGCTTGATTAGCTGGCGATGAGGACAGGGATGTCTTATTGGCCGTCTTGACATACTGTCATGGCTGCTCCCCCACAAACACCTCCACTACAAGGTGTCGCTACATGTTGATGTTTCAGCTGATTATACAAAACTGCTTTCAGCTCCAAGATGAAGCCTTAAGCACCCAAAACACAGAAGACAAAGAAGCAAACTAATGTTGATCTGAATTGTTCTGCTTTAACACTGGAGCCTCGGCTCTAGGGCTCCACGATGTGAAGAGAACCCACGATTTGCCACATTAGTGATCAATACTGCGATACATGAACAAATAGCAAAACAACTAAAAGCGTCATTTTCATTTCACTGCAACAGTTTAATTTAAATAAAAGTTAACACCTTAAATTTACACTCCAAATCTCGTCTACATAGGAGGCAAACATCTAACATAAAAGGGCTCCATCCGATTGGTCAAATGCATTAATGGATTTGATTTATTAAATACTTCAAGCTGCCATAAGGTTGTTTTAGCACATTTAAGATGACCATTTATCGCGATTTTCGACATCTTTCGCAATATGCGTACTGCACGGCTTGATAACGATAAATTAGCGATTTATTGTGCGGGCCTACTCAGCTCCAATCTTGATGTTCTTTCATTTACCGTAACTCTTCAGCTGTTTAGGCAATCAACGTAAACCAACAGATTCTCACAGGGAAAAAAGTAGCTTTGTGTTAGAATGCAACACTTTACAGTAGTGAAAATGTTAACGCAATTAACGTAAACCAGCAAAGTTCGGACACAAATACAATTTTTCGAGCCGATACGCAACACTTTACAGTGGTGGGGTGTTTACGCCATCAACATAAACAGAAAGTAGCTTTGCACCAACATGCAACACTTTACATTCAAACAAGTAAAGCTGTTTGTTTACTAAGTTAACATAAACCAGGTGATTCTTCGCCTAGAATAGTAGCTTTGCACTAACATGCAACACTTTGAGTAAACAATGAAAAACAGCTAATTCCGATGCGGAGTAAGTAAGTAAGTAATTTTTATTTATATAGCACCTTTCACAGAGAGCGACTCACAAAGTGCTTCACAATGTTAAAACAATATAAAATCAGTAGCGATACCCAATAAAACGCACACAGGCATATAAAATACAGGCGGAGAATATGTCGATTGTGTAAACAGTCGAAGAGTTACGGTAGTTCAAAAAATGTTTAGTGTGACCGGCGAGTGCTCTGGTACTAAAGGGCTAAAGGTCAGATAGAAGTTTAGGGAAAGGAAATATCGTCTCTGCTTAAGTATTGAGTTTCATAACGAGCCTCTTAGCTGAAGTCGAGCTGTAACGACTGTTATTACGTTTCTACTGATCTGCTTCCATGCACACGTCAAATTCACCAGGTTTGGTTTGTTTGTCAGCTCGTGTTCCTCAAAAAGTCTGAAGAAGACCTTTTCCTGGAAGGGTTTCACGAAAACCAGGACGTTCTTGAGCCTGTCACTGCAGGTTTCCCAGAAGTCCATATTTTCCAAAGACGTCTGCATTTTAACGACAAAAGATGCTCCGAAAGAAGAACCGCCCGCCCCACACACCCCCCGCCCGCCCACACCGTGTTTGCCGTGTGTCCACCTCATCAGTGTAGTTTTAATCAGCTTCAGAGTTGCACACGCTCGCCCTCTTTCACAATAACGGCGCTGACAGCCGCGTTAAAAGTGGGGGGAGTTCAGGGGGTCTTGCTAATTAAGGTCTGTGTCTATTTAAATCCTTTACTCTTCCCGGCGGGCTAAAGGCTGGGAAATGAGATGAGCTTTGCAAAGGCGACGCTCCCATCGGCTCCTGCTCTGGTCGGCTGTGGGCTGTCCTGACCCCTCCAGCCACCAAATCGCACAATCCCATCATACCTTCTATATATCCAAGTGTTTGGCATTTCCACCTTTCTCCCATCTTCTCATCTCTTCCTGCATTTAGTTCCCATCTCAGCTTGTGTTTACTCTTCTTGATTTCACCTCTTTTTCTCCCTCTACTCTTTACTGCCTCATTATTATTTCGATTTTTTTTTTTTTTAAGGCTAATTCCATTGTTTTCCTTTCCACCGCCCAGGTTCCTGTGTCCGTGGCCATGATGAGTCCCCAGGTGATCACGCCACAACAGATGCAGCAGATCCTCCAGCAGCAGGTGCTCTCCCCCCAGCAGCTCCAAGCCCTGCTCCAGCAGCAGCAGGCCGTGATGCTGCAGCAGGTACAGCTCAGCCGGCGAAGGTTCAAACGCCGTTTAAAGAAAAGCAAAAAACACAAACCCGGGAGGGCTTGCAGGGACCCTCCCGGCGTGGCAGCAGCGGGGATGCCACCCTTAGAAGTTAAACTCAAAGTTTAATACCGCATGGTGTCGTGTTGTAATGTTTTTCCGTGACGTAATGTGAGGTTGTGTTGCCGTGGAGCACACATTACCCTCCACACAGGCCTGAGTCACTGTTGTGGCCCTGCAACACAGCCTGGAGTCACTCATGCCAACTTAGCACAGTGTCCTTGACACGCTTACCAAGAGGAATCTGAAATTGATGTGCTTGTTCGTGTCACCTCTAATTAACTGTCTCTGGTGTGTTGCTGGTTCAAGTCCCTGACAAGCATCCATCAGGGACCGAGAGCGGGCGCACATGGGCTGCCCGATGGGTGATGTAATATTTGGAATCAGCTTGAGAGAAAGCACACACCGGGCTGAGCCTCATGTCAGAGTTGAGCCGCGTTTTCTCATTCCTCGATTTGATTAAGGAAAAGCGACGAGTTTAATTAAGAATGTCAGTCATTCGGATTCTTTTCATTAAGTGCGCTTCGGCTGGAGATTTGCCTTCAGTACAATACCACATCACTGCTTAACTGTCTTCCAGGAAGTTGAGGCACTTGTATTTCATTTGGCTCCACGTCTCTGGTTTGTGTAATTTCATTACAGAGCCAGGATGTCAAACTTAGTCATTCTCATGTCCGTCATTCAAGACATAAACAGGTAACGCTCTAAAACCTGTTTTTTTCCCATTTAAATCCAAAGAAAGAAGAGCAGCAAACAGCTCGTTTTAGCATCGTTGTCTTCTAAATGAAATGGATCCCTTTTTTCCAGAAGTAGGTCATGCAGTCTACTTCACGGACTTCCTTTTCAGGTCAAAATTGACAACTCGAAAAGCACAACCAGGGACTTAAATTGACGTTTCAAGGATTCTATTTGCTGTGATTCTAACTCTGACAGAGTTGATTGTGTTTGTTGCGTCCTTCCTTAAAGGAAGCTGTTGCTCTCTGGCAGTCAAAGCCACAGTTAATATGATGGATGGCTGTCTGCATAACTGCGGCTCTCGTAAAAGTCCGTATGAGTGGAGCTGCGTAATACAGCAAAGATATAAATGTCACAAACAATTAGAGATGTAATGTGTGGTGTGCAACACTAATTCCAAACAAACGTCAGCTGCAGCAAAAGCAGCTTAAAGACCCACTCGGATGAATTTTGGTGTTTTTAACACGTTCTTGAGACATTTTCCCCATTGATGGGGAGGAGGGCAAAAATTGAAGCTTAAAATTGCATTTCTGAGTTTTTCTTTATTCAAATCGTTGTAAAACCAAGAGCAGACAAACAAATGCAGTTTGGAAAAAAAAATCCTATTTGTTACATAGAAAATACGCTAAGCGGACCAAAAGCTCTATTCTGATGAATCCACTTGCAGACAAATAGATCCACGTACGTCTTAGTTTTCCTCGTCTGAGCTGGAATCTGGATCTAAACTGTCAGCTGGAGAGCTCCGACATTGATCACCATTTGTGTTGTACCTGTAATGTTTGGTTTGAGGGTGTGAGAGTGTACGAGAACGCGTACACAAAGAGACACAGATGGATGACGGAAAGTGGAGGGTGGGCTTACTCCATTCCAACGGTCCAACTCACAACTTGAATTTCTAATGAGCTACTGCTGCTCTGCAGAAACTATGTCCCACAAATGGACTCAGAATGACATAATCGTAATTAGAAGACAACTGGGAACACTTTGAAAACTGATTAAAAGAAGAGAATCTAATTCATGAACCCACAAATGGGAAATTGGTTATTTCAACTCATTTAGATTTCTCCAAATTTTCCAACATTTCAAATGACTTATTTATATCTCCGATTCAGGTTTTTCCCTTCGTCTTTTCTAACGTTTGTATGTTTGTGTGTGTTTGTGTCCCCAGCAACACCTGCAGGAGTTTTATAAGAAACAGCAGGAGCAGCTTCACCTGCAGCTCCTCCAGCAGCAGCAGCACCCTGGCAAACAGGTCAAAGAGGTATGAGGCATCATGACAGACACAACAGTCTGTGCCTGAAACTCACAACTGCCCTTAGAGGGTTGATAAGGGGGACATCTGCGATGCTACGACAAGCTCATAGGGCGAACCATGCACATGATGACAGGTCCTGACAAACACCTAACAGCACACAAGGGGGAAGTAGGTAGGATGCAGGCGTGTCTAACCTCCCCTGCAGTTTTAACCTGCAGTTAGCTTTGTTCAAGAGATAAGTGCAAACCCTGCATGCAGCCTGATTTGTTAAAAATGAGGAAAACTAGATAATCCGAGCGTGTGGGGGTCTTATGAGCACTTACTCACCCCAACGGCTGCGGTATTTGCACATGGTCAACGGGGCCAGCGCTCGCACCTTGCTAACGACTTGAGTGTTGCGTAAGGGCACCCGGACGACAGCCTCACTTGTACGTCATAAGTGGGTGCAACCTCGATAGACCGCGCAGATACTTCACGATACACCGACCACACGCACGACAGACGTTCCGTTTACACAACGTCCCTTAAAGTGGCCGTACGAGCCTCAAGGTAACAGAAAGATGACTGCGCTGCTCTCCACGATCCTTCAGAGACATGGACAACGCAGACACCTGCAGCACCCATGTGGGGAGCATGTGACTGAGGTTTCATTGGAGGACTTCTGACTTCCTGAATCGCCAATTTTTTTCCCTCATTTATGCGCCTGACCAGCTTTTCTTTATTTTTGCATCAATGCTAATCGTCAAATTCCATAAGACTTCTTGTGCCAGCTTGTTTGTGTTTTACTATTTCTATTTCTAGTTTTGAATTAAACGGCATGATAGTTATTGTCATTGACCTGTGCGTTTTGGCGAACAGACCCCATACGGTGACTCAGCTCATTTTTTTACGAGCCTCCAACTTTTTCCCCTTGGCTGCTAAAGGAAAGCAGAATGTTTTGTCCTCGGTGTTGCAGCGAATTCTAGGCCGCAGAAACTGCTCAAATGACTCCACAAACACAATCCTTTTATTTGTGTTTCCTCTCCTCCTCCGCGGTGCTCTTCTTCCTCCTCCAGCATCCCATCATGCCGCCGGTCTGACCTCCGGGTGCTTTTGTTTTTGTTTGATTGTGAATGGGTGTTCGGGGGCCCCGGCCGCCCAACGTGGAATAGAAAATTGCTCCCCTTATTTCTCTTGAGGTGCGTTGGAGGGTTGTGTGGAGGCAAACAGCCTCTCTCCATCACTCCATTATGCAGCCTGTTTTTCCAGTGAGTGCCCCCCCCCTCTCTCTCTCTCTCCGCCCCCCTTCTCTGTACATCTGCAGGTGCATCAGGCTGCCAGACGTTCAGCATAATAGCTGGCCCTACTTGTCAGGGTTCCTCAAATTCTCTCTCTAACTTTTTCCAAAGACTAGAAGAACCACTCAAACATGTTCTTGTGACATATTTTTTCATGATGGAGAACATATATAAAGAAAATTAAGCTTAATATTTGCATTTCTGAGTATTTCTTTATTCAATTGTTGTTGTAAATCAGACGACAAAATCCCATTTGACAAAGATCCTATTCAAGCTGGGCGGGCCACAAGCTCCCTGCTTGATCCATGTACATCTTTGTAAGCTACCAAGAGAGTGTGTAAACAGATGGGTGACGGGAAGAGGGGGGTGGACTTGCTCCATGCCAGCAGTCCCGCCCACAACTTAGTGGGGAATTTCCAATGAATTGCTGTCCCTCTGCAGAAACTAAAACAAGAAAATCTGGATTAAAAGACCACTGGGAAGGACTTTACAGTAAATCAAAGATGATCAGAGTGGGTCCGTTTGATTAATTTTTTATTTATTTTAGTTTTTCATTATTTCTGGGTTTCGCAAAATAGTTGGTGAGACCAAACAAGGAGTTATTAGGGAGTGGTGGGCTTTTGTTTCCTCAGAAATGTCTCATGCTACGCAGACACCAGGAATGTGGTGCGTTCAAAAACGCACTGAACTTGAGTTCTTGAGCATTTTTTGCCCTTTATTGATCACACTGGACTGTCGCCACTCGATATTAGCGCATTGGAATGGTTGGAAGAGGCTCGGTGCGAATCTTGCTCCAAGCTTTTTCTCTCACAGCTCTATTTCGATATATAAAAAGCTTGGTATCATATAAACACAAACTGCAATTAACAATTTCTCCTTTATGACCCATTTTCAAAGGTTTGGCACTTCTGTGAATTAAAAAGAACACTATCTACACGTCAATACTAAACCAGAGTCCCTGATTGGTCAAAGTTGAGCCGGTTTCGCTTTCAGTGCGCGTTCATTGGATCAGCGTTTTGTACGTAGAACTCGAAAACGAACTTAAAAACTTGATTCCCAGGCCGGTGTGAACGTAGCATCACTCTGTATGTCCCCTAGTAGCACAACCCAGCAGTGAGGGCGAGACAAATAGCTGTTGAATGTTGAGGGTGTGGAAGGAGAATTATAGCAGACATCATGCACAGCTACAGACATAAGAGACGGACTTGAGACTGGCCTGTCTTTGCTCTGGTCACAGCACAGGCTCTGCATCCACTCCAGCGCCACTGCATAGCTCCTTCTTCTCCGTCATCTCAGCTGTTAATTCCTGTGTAATTTTCCCTCCCACCTCTCCTCTGCGCTCCTCTCCTCCTCCTCCTCCTCCTCCTCTTCCTCCTCCTCTCTATAGCAACAGCAGCAGCAGCAGCAACAGCAGCAGCTGGCCGCCCAGCAGCTCGTCTTCCAGCAGCAGCTCCTGCAGATGCAGCAGCTCCAGCAGCAGCAGCACCTGCTCAACATGCAGCGGCAGGGCCTGCTCTCGCTGCCGGGGCCCACCCCCGGCCAGGCCGCCCTGCCCGGACAGACCCTGCCCCCACCAGGTAAGCAGAGGAAGTGGAGCGTAGTTCAGCGAACGGGAGTCAGACTTCCTGTTGGGTTTTCAGCAGTTTCCGTCCGTGTTTGGCCACCGTTCGCCCGTTTTCCGCTCCTGCGCTTGTCTTGTTTGTGGATCTAATTTGTATGCACCTGTGTTCCTTTAGCGTTATCTTTAAGTGTGTCTGTCTCTGCCTCCCCTCATTGGTATGCTCCTTTCTCCTCCAATTTGGCCCTAACGATCCACATTAATGTTTTGGTAGGACCCTCCCCCTTCCCGCTGCTGCCTTTCTTGGTCTGATTAAGGCTGGTATTGTCTGCCTGTCCGCCTTTCTCTGTTCGCCCATATTTGTTTGTTGTTCTGCTTCTATTCCCCAGCAGCCCCCCCCCCCCCCCTTCACTGATTGTTGTTGTTGTTGTTTACTGCTTTGACTGAGAACCGGAGAGAAGGAGAGAGAATCAAAGGAAACACTGGGAGGGGGGAAAAGGGAAGAATTCTGGCTTAATTTTCTCCTGTTTAGCCAAAGTTGTTTGCCAGCAAAATGACAAAGATAGAAAAAACGTTTGCCTGAAAAACTGAAAAGAGGAAAACGGGACCTCGGGGGGGGACAGAACTGCTCGGTTTAGGTGGGGAAACGATCGTCAAGCTTGAAAGAGTTTTTAACTCTATGACACCAGAACTCTTGCTCCAGTGTCGATGCTCTTTGAACTACCGTAACTCCTTAACCGTTTACATCATTAACTTCATTTCAGCTGATTCTGAAGCGGGGAAAAACCGCCACACTTTGCAGTCGTGACGTTGTGATGCACTCGAGCAGCCTTACGCTGAAACGCTACACTAAAGTGTTAAGGCAATTAAGGTAAACCGGCTGGCTCCCTTGGCTATATGTAGGACTGGCACATGGGAAATCAGGGTTCGATTCCCAGGGAGCGCAATGAGCTTCATCCAGTGTGGGTCCTTAGGCGAGACTGTTCACGCTACTGCCTAACTATGTAGCCACGTATAGCCCGAGTCTGGGTCCCCCTGTGCCGGTCCCCAGCCTGGAAAAAACACAGGAAGGGCATCCGGCGTGAAAAAACTTGTGCCTGTGCAAATCAGTGACAGCTGATTGGCTGTGGTGACCCCTGAAGGGACATGCCGATTCTGACACGGAGAACGGCAGCTTTGCGCTGATAGGCAACACCTTACAGCAGTAAAGTGTTTACAAAATAAACGTAAATCAACTCATGCTGAAGCTGGGAGAAGCAGTTCTTCTGCGCAGCAGAATCGGCCGGAATTATGTCGTTTACGGTAATGGTCGAAGAGTTGCGCTAGTCCAAGGAGGGTGTGTTGTTTTGGTGTTGCCGGCGACATCTCCGGTGTTTTAGGGTCAATAGGCCAAGACTCCTGTGGAATGTTAGGACTTCCCACTTCTGAACCCCTCTCCTGATGACGTCCGCTTTCCTCGTCCCTCCCTATGGCTGCAGGTGGTTTGAGTCCGGCGGAGCTCCAGCAGTTGTGGAAAGACGTGACAGGCGGCGGGGGTCACAGCATGGAGGAAAACGGCATCAAACACAGCAGCAGCGGGACGGGCACGGGCACATGCGTGGTGGCGGCGGCGGCGGCGGTTTAGACCTGACCACGAGCAACACCTCCTCAACTACCTCCTCCTCCAACCCCGCCAAAGCGTCACCCCCCATCTCTCACCACTCCCTGACCAACGGACAGTCGCCCGCCCTCAACCACAGAAGAGAGCGCGAGAGGGAGAGGTAAACCAAAAAAAAAACAAAGAAAAAACATCAAGTTACAGCAAATCCTGTTGTTTGATTGTAGAACTCCAGGGAAAACAGAAGAATAGTGGGGGGTCGCTTATTTATTCAATAGTTTATTAGTATCTTGGTAAAAATAAAAGCAAAAAACTAAGCTTTGTTCTCCCTGGGGAGCAGCTAAACACACTTAGCCTGCACACACATATCAAAAGCAGGGAGAGGAAGCCATGCAGGCAGGCGGCGCACTTACTTACAAGCCTCTTTGGCAGACGAGACAAGGTAGCCCCCTTGTACATTAAGTATTTAGTGCCTTCTCTTTCTTTTTTTTTTTTTTTTCTCTTTTGAAAATTACCTTGCTTGCTGCTTGTCATGTAAACAGAATACATGATGCCTTGAGTGGCGTTTCCAGGATGTTTATCCGTGTGATGGCGTCTTTTATAGATGCACCAACCAGCGGAGAGAAAAAAAAAAAAACCCCGTTCACATAGCTGCCTATCTGCCCCATGCATTATTCAGAGGCTTTTCTTGGGCGATATTATAATAAAGACTTGGGGTGGGGATGTGCAGCGGCTTACAGTGGAGGTGGAAGTGCTGTGTAATTGGTTTAAAGTAGATGCCATCTCTCCTGTCCTACTAAAAGGAGACTTGAAAGAGATATCTGTCAGGAGAAAAAAAAGACAGTGGAGAGAAAAACAGGAAAAAAGAGACTTTTGTTGTTGTTTTTGTTTTGTTTCATCCCGAGGGGCGTGCGGTGTCTCGTAATGATCGAACAAGTGGTATTGTCAGAAGCTCCGCTTACTAACACGCCGCGGATCGATGCGGTGGGGAAAACCCAGCGCCCACCTCACACACACACACACACACACACACACACACACATCACCAGTGCCAAAGCCTAAAGGTTAAACTGTCATCTTTAATAGGACGTGCTGTCTGCTCGGGGTCGTAACTTATTTGGCTGCCATTTGAGAAACGCCAGCAACACCCCCGCTTCCCCCCGCCTCCAGGAACATAAGTTACACAGAGTATTCATCACCTGATGAAAACTATATGGCTGTCTGGATTTTTAATGTTTACTTGAAAGCGTCCAGTCTCCACCAGCCCCCCCACACCTTCACACACACACACACACTCACACTCCTGATAATGACCTTACAAGATGGGATGGTGACTGCGATGCAGACGAGGCTTCCACTCCTTCTGGATTTCACTTGGAGATGTTATCGGAGATCAGCCTCTTTTTAACCTGTCAACACCCACCTCCAGTGTTGACATTCTTTCAACTACCGTAACTCCAACCGGTTACCGTAATTCCAGCAGGTTTTAAAATGAGCATTTTTTTATCATGATAATGACGTTTTAGCTAAAGTCACTAATGTAAGGCGTTGCATAATGACACAAAGCTGCTTTTCTACACATCAGAATCAGTTCAGTCACGTTTGTGTCTTAACAGTCAGAGCGTTGCAGTATGTCAATGAGCGACTTCTTCGGTGATAAATGCTCAAAGAAGTTTGGTCTATTCACCATTTTTTTTCCACAAGTTTCTTGTTAAGTAGTTTTCGACACTTGGTAACTGAACACAATTTTTCTGACTTCATTGATGTCCTTCCAACGTTTTCCTGCGTTCATTTCTTTTTTTTCGGTGTCTTTGGTGTTCTTCTAGCTCCCTACACGAAGAGAACGGAGGAACCCACCCCCTGTACGGTCACGGCGTGTGCAAGTGGCCCGGCTGTGAGAACATCTGCGACGACTTTGGACAGTTTTTAAAGTAAGAACCAAAATATACGGTGGCCCTGAAGCGCAAATCCCATCAACAAATCTTTGCTCAATGCAAAAACATAATGAAGATCACAACGGCAATTTAAGAAGCAAAAAAAAAAAAAAAACGTTTTGAAATTCAAAATAAAGAAACTAAATGAAAAGGGAATAATGCGGGAAAACAAAAGAAACTAAAAGATCAAAATGAAATGTGACGTTGACAAATAGTGATGTTCGTCATCGAGCAGGAGGTATTTAACATGGCAACATCTGTCTGTTCATTTTGATTTCTGGGTATAACTTTTATGTTTTTTTTTTTTGGTTCCTGAAAATTTGGTGTGATTTGGTTTGATTTCTAAAATGTAATGATTTTGATTTCTTGTTTTGTTTTTGAAATTGTTGTTGTGATCTTTCTTGCGTTTTTGTGTTTACTGATTTGTTGATTTGGACTCTAATGTCCTGCTTTCCTGTTCCAAAAGAGAAGTCTCGTTTTTGGGTTGAAGCACTAGTCGTTCCCTTCTGTTACTCCCCACACCTCAAACTTTGTGGCCCCCACCTTTACACACCGACCTCTTGGACGTCTTGCTGGCGAGGTTCTGCACTTCAACCACCCCTGATCCGCGGCTAACGGTCTCTCCACGGCTGGAGGGGCCCGATACGTTTGTGTGAAAGCGTCAAAAAGCTAATGGCACCTCGCACGGCCGCACACTTACCTCCACAACAAAAGCCCCCATTCACTGTTGTCATGGTGCAGGCGCCAGAGCAAATGAACTCTTCATGCTCCATCAACAATTTAGTTAATTAGCTCATTTGTAATTGGCCGGCTTTGTTGCCAGGATGTTAGTGGGGGGACATCAAAGGAAGAAGGTGTTTGCAGCACTGCCGATTACAGGTTATCACGTTGCCACTCACAGAGAGTCGCCCCTCCCCTCTCTCCTTCCCCGGCTTACTGCTCTCACACAGAAGAAAGAAAAAGGAAAAGCTTTCATTTGAATATTCTAATTAGATTTGTAATTAACTGTGAAATAACGATCTGGTGAGTGTTTTTTATGGGCTGCAAACCCACACAAACTCCTCAAATCGGGACATTGTTCGGACGTATTTTCGACTGAAGGAAGGGAACTCTGTAATAAAACCAATCGCAGAAATGAGTCCACCCATGGGGGGAGGGGGGGGGGGGCTGTAGGATTTAGGTTAGCGAGTCCTGCAGGAACTAAAACGAGCGTGAATGGATTGAAAAGGACCGGCGATAAACACGCTGTTTACTAGTCTTTGAAAGACGGAGCCTGGCTCACTTTCACACGCTGCAGAGGCATGTGGAGCACGGGCAAGAGGCCAGACGTGACAGCAGTGGATTAAACATACAGACGGACAAGTGTTTGCTTGTTCCTCGTGGATCCAAAGCCACCGAGCGCATCTGTAGGCATTGCCTGTAAAAATAGAAAAAAAAAAAGGACGATCCGCCGCAGCTCGTCTGCTGGACTACACGTCCTCTAGTCCAGGCGGAGCGGTTGATCTTGCAGAGCAGACGTGTGATGCAGCAAGCTTGTGGTGGATTAGTAGGTTTTCTGATACCGTGTCCTATCACCTCAGAACATTCTCTTAAAGCAGGCATCAGTTTGTTCCCGTTTGTACCAAACGTTCTGTTCACACAGAAAACTGGAGGCGGGGCCGCGGGCTCTGCTGATGCGGTGTCGGCGGTTTAAATCAGTGATCCCCAACTCCCAGGCTGCTACATTCACACCGCTCCCAGCAACAGGCGTTCAAATAAAATCAAAAGTCTATGTAAACATGCATTTATGCACATTTTAGGCTTCAGTTTTCAAAACGCTTGCATGATTTTGGGCTGTACGTACAAAACATTCAACATGCAGGCAGGTGAACTTTGACTCTGATTTGCTCGTGACGTATGGATGGTTTCCCTTTTCATTCATGGAAGCGTCAACTGTTTGGAAATTGATCATGAAGGAGAAATGATTCATTGTGATTTGTGTCTGGCTGGAGTTCTATGACACAAAGTCAAGAAAAAGACAGGTCACACCAAATGTCTCCCAACTGTAGGTGCATGCACTAGGAAGCAGTAGTAATAAAAGGAGCTGGCCCTCCCTGCTTGTCCAGCATGAATACCGCATGCTAAACTGTTTGGTGCGTTCTGGAATGAGTGTCAAGTGCCTGGTGTGTCTGTAGCCGGACCATTGGTACCTGGACGTGGGGGGGAAAAACACGACCGTCGCTATTGCAGTTTTATTTACAATCTGATTCTAAAGTAAGTTTTATTTTGAAAAACTACTGGTTTCTGTCGACTACATCCGACTCATTCTTGACGCATGTCTAGTCTCTCGGTCACTTGGTGTTATGAGACATGAACCACTTAGTTTTTACTTAGGACGGGTACGGAACTGAAACTCTGATAATATCATATAAAAACACGGATTGCTGTGCTTTTTAGAGGCTCCGATAAGAACGATTGAAGCAGTGCATCTGCGCAGCGGAGCATCAGCCAAAAGGCTATCGGCAAAGCGGGTTAAAGTTCTGCAGAACCTCCCAGCTATGGGTTCTAGTTTAGCGACCTGATGGATCAGAGTGATGTGAACAACGCTCAGAAAAAAACCCAACGTCGTGGCGATGAGCGGTGAAATACCAGTTTACTTCACTGTTACCTAAATAAAGCGTTTAGCCACATTAAAGCATCCTTTCTTCATCCTGTCACCTCATCATCACTTCATTGTTCCTGGAAAGAATTAGTGTTTTGTTTTTTCCCCCTTCATTTTTGAGGTACTATTCAGGCTCCTGAACCGTATAAAAGTACTGGAGAAGCTACATTCAGCAATGTTGAAAATAAACAGCTCTTTATTTCCTTAATCATACTTTTAGAACCTTATTTGTTAAGGCACATTCATTCTATTTTTTTTTTTTTTTCATACTGAAATCCAGTCCATGACAACATTGTCTGACATGAAGCTGGTCTATGGCCTGAAAAAGGTTGATGACCGCCGGATTAGATGGTTGCCCTGGTGAGGGTTGAAGATGCGCCCGCCCCCCCTCAATCCCACAAACCGGTAACCCCCGTGCAGAAAAAGAACGCCGGGAGACGAGCGGATAGCAGCCGGAGAGACAGATGGGAGAATTCCAAACTTGAAAGTGCGCAGGTTGACAGGCAGTTTTGTCAGAACATTTTACTCGTTTACGGGAACATTGTCTGCTGCGGCGTGGCGTCTCGGGGCGCACACACACACACACACACACTTACTGTATCCCAGCCGGTTCTTGAAAACAGACGCCAACAAAGAAGTCAGGCTCGTCATTAGAACAAAGATGGCTGCTCGGTGGCGTGCCTTGGAGCAGTGATTGTAGGTGTCATAGGGAGGCCTTTCATGTTTCTGGAGATGCCAGCAAGCTGCAACACACACACACACGCTGACACACAGGCTTGAGCGTGGCGCCGGTTGTAGTTTACACGGGTTACATAAAGCGGATGTCAGATTCGGATGACAGTTCACATGCCAGCAGTTGGGTGGAGGTTACTCGTGGTATATCGGGGGCTCCTCTGCAGTGTCACATTCAGGCGTCTGTTGTTTTGTTGCACGGAAAACACAGCCTGGCAGCATAATCTCTGTGTAATTTCACGCTAATCTGCATTTCTAGGACTGAAGTGGTCGCTGAAAGACGTCTGCACTGGGGAATGAACTTTATTTCCTCTGCGAATGGAGTTTGAAATGTTCCCAATGAAAGAAAGAAAAAATCTCCCTAATACACATTCTCCCTCCCAGTTTGCCCTTTCTGCCTTATACACACATTTTAAATCAACGTCCACCCACCTTAATGAACTACAGGGTCTCTGTACATAAACATAGGCTTGCCACCACCCCCCATCCAAACACACATGCACTTAACTCCTGCTCTCTCTGTCACCAGCCTGCTCTCCTTATTACTGGCAGCGAGGCAGCCTCCACGTTCAAATGGCAAACTCCGTCTCCAAGTCGAACGTCTGTGTCTGTAACTCGCTGCTAATTAAACCCAGAAGGCAGAAGGGAAAAAAAAAAAAGCTCCTTGTCTCTGTGTAATGTACACATATGCAGACGGAGGTGGAGGCAGGCGTCCCCCCCCCCCCCCCAGCCTCCCTTTAGCTTTCCTGCTCTCCACCCCGTCCGTGCGTCTGCCGCTCTGTGACAAGACCTTTTAAAGGAGGAGGGCACTTCCTCCAACCGTGGCAAAATGGGCGTCAATCCGCTCCTCCACACGGACTCCTTTATCGCGTGTCGATGGGTCCGGACTTCTGCTTTGCACGTCCATCCATCAGGCTGATTAGGCTGCAGTCGGTGGCACGCAAACTGGTGAAGAAGTTCCTCTGCTGGGCCTTCAGAGCCCCAGAAAATCTCCACAGACGCTTCACAGAAGCGCTTGCTTGTGTATATTTATTATTATTGGGCCCTTGGCGGATGTTGATGCATATTCATCTGTGTAGCGTTTGGGGGAGAAAAAAAAAAACATCTTCTGCTCTCTTTTCATTATGACAAATTGCAGGATCCTATAAAAGGCTCCGAAGAAAAGCTTTGTTTGGCCTCCTTTTGTTGATCACCCTCTTTGTCTTTTTGTTTACTCCTCTCATTGACTGAGTGAGCCCTCCCCCTCGCTTTCCAAACAGGAAGTCCAAACTCCAAGAAGCCAAAATTGATGTAAATTAAGTGATGATTACTACAATCATTCCAATGGTCAGAACAACCATTTATCCACCAATACCGTTTTTTTAACATGCTCTTGATAATCTTAATTTTTTCTGTAGTGCAAGTTATTCAATTTACAAACTGACCAATCAGATGCCTCGATAATAGTATGCGGTCCCCACTGACTGTATATGAGTGAGTGTGACATCACCCATAAACAAAAGCTTATTTCTGCTCCAACTAAATGAAGTCACTTCCTACGCCATTGTTTTTGCAATATGGATGTCACCACATGTGGTCGGTCCGAATCTGTCCAAGTCAGCTTGTTAGAAGGCCACACCCCTACAACTTGAGAGCGGGCTACACAAACTCTGTCAATCAAACGTACGGTGAAAAAAATGGTCGATGATCTCTCCATCTCAGCGTCTGTAACGTCTTGTTCTGGAGCCGCCTTCATTTGATCGAAGTGCATAATCAATGTGGCTCCTGATTGGGCCCCTCGCTGTAAACACAAGCAGCAGCCGCTCAGGCCTGCTTTCATCATAAATGCAGTTTGAAAAAGATTGTATTTGTGATGTAGAGAGTAACTCCGCGCCAACAGTCCTGCCCACAACTATGATCTGTGTCGTTTTCTGGCGACACAGATTTTGGTTTTTGGCTCAAAACAGCATAATCACAATTAAAAGAACACTGGAAACACTTTAAAAATAGCTCAAAAGATGATCAGAGTGGCTCTTTTAGCTCTTACCACTATTTTTGTTCAATTTTCCTTCCTTGGATTCTAATTTTTGGGGGAACTTTAGCTCAAAACGGCTTCAAAAAACAGACAAACTGACACAAAATGATGTGAGTGAATAAACTCTGTTTCAGGTTGAATTTTCTCTTTCTGCCTTCCTGCTCCTTCATTTCAGCCTTTGTTTGACATTATTAATGCTCAGTAGAACATGCTGCCATTTGAATATTTCATAAATGTACATAGTAATCTTCCTGTAATCGCCTTGCTAACTGGCCAGCAGTGAAATTGAATGTAGGAGACTCTAACTGCCTGGAGGACGAGCCCCCCCCCCACCCAATCCCACACACACACACACAAACACATTGACAAAATGCAAGAGAAACAAGCTGCTTGTCGATGAGAGGCGAGCTTAATAAAGATTTCCCCCTTCCTTCTCTTTTGTGTAATGAGGTATCTTCAGGGACGGCGAGCAGCCCTCTCTGTGCTTTTGAAGCAGCTGTAATTCATGACACACGCCATACATCAAGTGCATAAGATAGTATTATGGGCAGTGAAATGAAAAGGGTATTTGCAACATTAGTTCCCTCATCCTGTGAGGGACATGATTAAATGATTAATGAAATGCCCCCCTTTTTTTTTTTTTTCTTGCACATTCTGAAACAGCAATTAGGCACAGGGCTGAAAAAATCCAGCAGTTTGTCCCTCCCTTCCATCCATCCTTTTTTTTTTTACCCTCCTTTTGCATTTTTTTATACCTCATTTTTGATTTATAATGAAAAATTTCAGCGCATTGGACCTGGAATGGTTACGAAAGCACCATGAAAGGGTTTTAAATGACTAATTGAAAGGTGCAGAGCTGTTGCCTGTGATTGGCAGGCCAACAATGACGCCCCTTTGGGGTTTTTTTTCCAGATAAATAAGAAATAAGGGTGCATCAAACACACCTTTGTTTTTTTTGTGTGTGTGTTGCCATGTTCAGCGCTAAGCGGGCGTGCCGCCCTAACGGCATGGAGAGCCGGCGTGGCTCCCCCCTCTAATGCACTGAAGGCAGCGCCGTAAATGATCATTGAAGGGTCTGCAAGCTAACCTATAATTACTGCAGATAAAGTGGCAGCTCTGGCATTTCATACGCGTGCTTCCTCAAAGCTCGCTTTGTGGGTTTGTCACCAATGATCATTCAGATGGAGGCTCATTACCCAGCATCACAACACTTTAGCACCAAAAAAAAACCCCCCTTTTTTTGTCACATATTTGTGTATTCGAGAATAAAGGTCTCTCTTAATGGCAAAGCTTTTGTCTACAGAATCCAATCAAGACAAAAACCCTCGTTGACTGTTCTGCTTGTCTGACTGCTTTTTTTTTTCTTTTCTTCTTCTTCTTCTCTTCTAATGAGCCGAACACAGCAGATATATTTAATACCTTTGCGGCGGGATAATGCACCTCCAAGCAGAGGAGCTTCTTTTCTGTGTCAGATGTTGCCTGGTGTTAAATGGGGGGCATTGTTTTTGGTAAATGAAGCCAACAAAGCCTTTCTGCTGGGCCAAGCAGCCTTTATTCTCAGAAGAAAAGCAGCGATCACGGTGGCGCAGAAGTTGGCCATCGACGCCGACGCGGGCCCATTATCATGTTAAACATGGCGCCACACAGCAACATGTTATTTTTAATTACCTCATTTCAGAGGAAGACAATGGGTCCTGTAGATAATTGTCTACGCACAGAAATATTATTGGTTAGGAAAGAAAAATAGCAAAACACTTGAGTTCATACTCGTTTGATTTTTCAGTCTTGGGTTTACAGTAGGTCCAACATTTATCGTGCGCATTTCAACAGGTGAAACACAAAACAACAGTTAGTGACTCTGGATGTTTTACAGCTGTAAAACTCCTCACTACACACTTCTCAAAGTTCAGACCTTCATAGAAAATAAGTTCAGGATTATAGAATGAAAACAAAGATCTGATCGCATTTGAATATTCACTTAAATTTGGCGAGCTGGACGCATCCTGTACAGGAGACACGACACGAAGATTGATCGACAAGGTCTACAAACAACCATGTATCGACAATACTACTCAACCGTTCACGCCATCAACAGCTGATTCTGACAAACGCAGCTTTGCACAACAATGCAACAGTCGTGAAAAAGTGAGGAAACCCTATGAAAGGCTGAATATTTTCTCCTATATTTGGATACACACACATCTGACATCCATCACTGAGTGATCGAACGTGACATGAACAAATGTTAAGCCTATTTAAAACTTTCTATGAAATCTAATCAAAAGAATGCAATTTCTGCTTGTGTTTAAGTTTAGACACTAACTTTAGACTAGGAGAAAAACAGCAAACAGGAGGTCCAAATCAATAAAATATGAATTCTTGTTCAGATTGTTTTTCTCTATTAGTACAATAATAGTATCCCTTTCTTTTTTTATAATTTTTCAAAATAAGATTGGACATTGAACATCTCTGTTCATATATCAATCAGAGCTGATTATTTAAGGGCATTGTCCTAATTTCTTCACATGACTGTTTGTCTGTAATGTGTGTTTTACATTGATTTTATAAAGACTTCACTGCTAACAAAGCTGCTTCCCTCCGCTTCAGAATCTGCTGGAATTACGCTAATTGCGCAAACGGTTGAAGAGTTCCGGTAGTCCAAAGGATGTCACCACTAGACCTAACGCTCAGGAGTTTAAGGGTTAAAACAAAAAGAATACAAGAAGTGTTTCCCTTGTTATTAGTAAAAAAAAAAATATTCCAACAGACGAGTAACATTGGTTTTAGTAGGATTTTTTAAAATAAGTGGTGAAGTCCGTCCCCTTTAAGACCAAATTTAATATTTATTATTATTTTATTATTATTAAAGTTTAGATATATTGGTCTATTTATTGGAAATACTGTATCTTGAAATGAGCATGTTGTTGAAAAAATGTACATTATCATACCTACATACATACTTAAACAAACCCCCCCCCAAATATCTTATTTTCAAGTCCTACTCTGATTTTCTTCTAAGTACGATGATGTTGTTTTTAGCCTAAATCCAAAACCCTGTGGTTTTCTAGGACATCGTTTCTGCAGAACGGCAGTAGTTCATTAGAAACAACTCAAATGATTTTTGAGTTGTAAGTGGGACCGTTGGCAAAGAGCAACCCCGCCCCCCCTTCCCCTCTCAGTATCTGTGCGCTTAGAGCAGGGAGCTTGTGACCCGCCCAGCGTATTTTCTACATCACAAATACAATCTTTTTTTAAAAAGGGCATTTTATTCACAGCAATCTGAAAGGATAAATGCCCAGAGACGCACTTTTTTTCTTCTTTAAATATGTCCTTCATCATCTGAATGAATTTTTTTAACGAGCATGTTAAAAAAAAACTATTTTTGGTCTTTAAATGCTACATCAGTCCAATTATCCGTAATTCTAGACCAATTAAAAGTAGAAATACAAATTTTGGTATAAAGTTGTCAAAATTACATTAAATTATTGTTAAAAAATGTCTTATTAGAGATACTGCACAAAATAAAAGATTTTCAGATGACTCAACAAGTTATTAAGGATGGATTCTCTTTAAAAAAGTGTAAAAAAAATTTAATACTTGGCAGAATTTTGTGTTTTTGCAGCGTAGAAAAAAAAAATCATGCAAAATTGCCCCAAAAAATGTTTGAGAAATCTGCCAAAGATGAACCAGGATATAGTGAGGGACGACTGTAAAAAGTGTTCATAAATGGTAGCTCAATTGTTAATCGATGTGTCGATGTCTCTCCAGGCATCTAAGCAACGAGCATGCCCTGGACGACCGCAGCACAGCCCAGTGTCGAGTCCAGATGCAGGTGGTGCAGCAGCTGGAAATACAGGTAAGGTGGATTATTTCTCCTTCCTAATACCATCCATGGATAATCAAAAGCTCCATTGAAACTTTATTTCCCAAAAGTTGTAAACCAAAAAAAGAAAAGAATAAAAAAAGAGTCGTCTAATTTAATCATTAAAGACAAGCAGGGCCTGCAGACTTCAACAAAGCCTCTAAACAAAAGATTTCTCAGGCCTTACAACCCAAGCCATTATGGCTGTTTTAATTGAATTAAGCCTATGCTTTATTTTCTTCTTCTTCTTTTTTTTTTTTTCTTATTCTTTCCAATTAATAGCGAGTGCATCTCTCCCAGTCTGCTGTGTTAATTAACTGCACTTTGCACCTGAAGAAAGCTCAAAAGGAGGGAACTATTTTCAGTAGGTGGAGCGTGACCTTATTAAGAAGTCATGCTGGCGAGATAATGAGAGGCTGATTGAGCGACATTATTACTCAGCAGCGCCGACGAGCGCTTCTCTGCCTTCAGAAACAAAGTCTATGTTTAAAAAAAAAAAAAAAAATTGGGTTAAAAGTTGGCAGCAGCTGGAAGTGTTCTGGACTTTAAGCTTTAACGTTTCTTTCTAGTAATGACTGTGAAAAACTAGAATAAAGTGACTTAAGGACTGGATGCTTTTGAGGTTTGTTTTGAAATGTTACTTTAAAAATATGGAGTAGTTCACTTCCTTTTCAGCTTCCAGTAACTTTTTGTGAAGTCTGTCCAATTTTTCTTTATTTTTTGGTTTTTTTCGTGTCCCGTGTGAGCCGTCAGCCTTAATTAGGCCCGCCCCCGAGCATTCGTCCACCTGCGGGCGTGCACGCCTCCTCACTCCTCAGTTCCTGTGTGAGCGTGAGGGGTCGGCGAGGTCATCCTACCAGTGGCCCGGTCCCCGTCACTCCACGTGAACCAGATTGATGATGGGCTCCGGCTGGGGCCGCTCGCCGGACTGGGGAGGGGAGGGGGGCGGGGCCACCTGGCACTATGTTTTGAAGACCCTTTCACCTCTAAGCAGCTGCTGGCTGAGCGCCATCCCCCCGCTAACTGTGTCCACAGGACTTTAAAGCAGACCAGCAGCCTAATTTATGGCCCGACGAGCTTGTTACTGTCAACTCGCCGCTGACCTAAATCCTGCCATCGATGACGCTTTCTCGATTCCTCCTCCATCCAAAAAAACCTTTTTTTTTTGTGGCTGTAATCTCCACTAATGTACTCTCCTTTTCTCCCAACAGCTTTCTAAAGAACGCGAGCGTCTTCAGGCGATGATGACCCACTTGCACATGAGGCCCTCGGAACCTAAGTCATCTCCCAAACCAGTGAGTGCATATTGCTCTGCCCCCCCCCCCCCCCCTCCCTAACCGTAAAGACGTCTGACTGCGGCGTGGAAAAAAAAGCGTCAGAGCAGAAGCATGGAATCTCTTTGACCTCTTAGCAGTTATTGTGAAGCTCTTATGGGGGGGGGGGGGGACAATGGAGTCTGGAAAGTGTATGGGCCGATCAGGCCGGGTCATTTCTCCGTGATGGATATAATAGCCCAAAACAACCTGTTGGCCACTGATGACTTATCGCCTCGGCGCCACTTACAGGCGCAATGAAAAAGAGAGAGAAAATCTGTCATTTTAACAACAAACAGCTGAAACGTGACGGGAATCCAGAGTCCAAAAGGACGCAAAACCACCCGGCTTTTTTACGCCATCGTTCATCCCGAGTCGATTTTTTTTATATTTATTTTTTTCATTCGTGTGCAGATAACACACTTTAGCAAACATTACCCCTCCCCACCACTAATTTTCCAGGTTTTGAAATATTAGACAGCAAAACATTGTTAGCGTTTCTCTGCTGCTTAGTAAGTGCCTACTTTCACTGGAATAATTTTCCTCATCACCTCTCATCATAGAATGTAGATAATCACAAGATAGCGTAATTATCCTATAATTCCATCAGGAATCAAACTAGCTTTTTATTATTCAATCTCTCTTTGGTCCTTCCTCGCTCCCTTTAGCTTTTCTTCTTCTTCTTCTCCTTTTTTTTTAATCTTCAAAACTCCAGCAGCTTGCTTCCATCTTGTCCAATAAAGAATTTGCAGCCCATAATCCGTGCTTGAATATGAATGAATGATGCTAATGAAGTATTGCATTACATAAAGCACACATGAAAGAGCGGCTAATTGCATTGGATGGTGGGGGCAATTCAGACAGGATTCCTAAATGAACATTTAAATCCTCAGTTTTAAGGCTTTTGCACCCGTTTTTTCCCCTCAGCAAAGGTAAAGATAGTTTAGGATTTCCACCTTAAATATGAAGAGCTGAACAAAAGAAGGCACACCCCTTAACGTGTAGGAAATCTGTGGGTTTCTAAAGAAAGAAAAACACACATTTAAGATGGGATTGATGGCTTTATGAGCCACACTGATGAAAAGGGGTGTCATTCTTGTGATATTTTTCTGATGACAGAGGCATTAGAAAGAAAATTCAGCATAAAAATTCGAAATATTTTCCGCACTTTATTGTGCATCAGATTATCAATTCATTTATACATAAGGCACAGCAAACTGTAAGGCACATTAAGCAGGACAAAAGAGTCAGAGATGAGTCTGTCAGTCATGTAGACTTTGGTTCCGGCGTTTACAATAACCTTAGAACTTGTTTGTGACATGCTAGCCCATGTTGTAGCACGTTAGCCACTTTAGCATATTCACAATATTTGTAACTCCCAACCCAATTTGCAACACTAGGAAAAACAGAGTGATACCGCTAAAACGGGTAACACTGTGATTACGCTTACTTCCGATCTTTTTAGTAACACAAAGAAAAAACTGTACGACACCGCTGCATGTTAGCAGTTTTACAACACCTGTAACTCCTAACCTTGTTAGAAACACTAAAAAAAAAACCCAGATAAAAAGTGTTGTAATAAACGTTACTGTGGCTGTGTCCGAATTACGATTGCGTTAGGGCTGCGTTCTTCCTGGGCTGCATTTGCAGGCTGCTTACGTCACAGCGCCGCGATAAGTGCTGTCCGAATTCAGCAACTCCAACTCGGCCAACGAAGACGAAGTCTTCTTTTTCCCGATTTCAAGATTTGGTCTGGTGTATCCTTCTATGCTGTCCATATCCCAAGATGCATTGCGGCCGAACCCAGAGATTTTCTGACAACGATGTCGTACTGTGAAGCAGGACTCAGAGTTGGAGATAATTACACCTTTTTAGATTTACACATCCAAGATGAAAAGTTGGATCAAATAAGCCAGGAAAATTTTGAGATCCACTACTCCTTTCTGTTTGGGACTTGAGGTTGCTAGGCGACAGGACATTCGCCAATGTAACGGCTGGCATTATCTAAAAGCTAGACTCATCCAAAATCAAATCCGTTAACATCCGGGCTACCCGCTTGATGGGAAGCCCCTTGAAGGACGCAGCCCTCGAATTTGGACACAGTCTGTGACTACGCTAACTCCCAACCTTGTTAGCAACAGTCCAACATCGCTGCACGTTAGCCGCGTTAGCATATTCATAATGACACCCAACCAAAGATTTCAAAAGTGCGGCATGTATCTCCCAAAATGACTTTGACAATAAGCACAACCAGAATTCTTCTATGTATAAATCGCTGTATTATAAGGTTCACTGTGTTTTATTTTTGTTTTTTTTGAATGAAGTCTTTTAGGTGAGCCTTGTAGTGCAGAAAATATGGCATTTTGTTTATCCAAATCGGTCAAAACTAGTGGGAGAGCATGTGAACCGAAAACTCTCAGCAACAAGGTGGGGGAAGGGAAATGCAACAAATTTATCTTCACTTTAAAGTGGAAATAAAGAAAGCTTCACACAGTGTCTCTCATAAATATTGCTCACATTTTTTTGATGTAGAAAACAGCAAGTTTTTAGTTTTTGGCTAAAAATGTCATAGTCGTAATTAAAAGACCACTGGGAACGCTATTACAAGTGGCATTTGGTTCACTAAAGCAGCTTTTATTGTATAGATGTTTGTTCATAACAGTTGGGCTTAGACCTGTGACTGCAGCAGCTCACTACAGTCATGTGTGTGTGTGTGGGGGGGGGGGGGGGGGGAGTAATTATCCTCAGGGACCGCCTCCATCCACAGGAGTCGCTCCAACTTGACTTGTTAGAGTATTTATAACACATGCAGTGAATCGGCCGGTGGAGTTTCTCCATCCCCACGCTTCTTCAGCGCCACGCCGCTTTTAAGTCGTCTCCATCTCAATCCGCCGCATTCCGCTCGCCGCCTCACAATTAAGGCAATTTGGCTTGAATATGTAACGATGTCATTACCATTCCAACCAAATTAGCGCCGACTAAAAAGGTCAGTTAGGAATTTTCCAGTCGGTTAGAGGCCTCTCACAAGAGATTTAGAGAAAGCTGATGCAAAAGTGATGGAAGAGCCGAACAATTAGCGGGCGGACGTTCGACGCTGGAGCCAGAGGTGCTCGTCCGTCTCTGATAGGGATGGCGAGGAGCAGCAACTGTCCAGGCAGATATTTGTAACCGTTTAGCATTAAACTTTAAGGTCTCCTATGAACCAGAAGTGACGCCGAAGGAAGAACGGGGCTTAAAGCGGAGCTGAAAGTCACTGCGACCTGGATTTGGACTTCTTTAAGCATCAGCATAACATTTAGCTTAACTGTCATCTTGTTATCAGATACTTTGAAACTATAAATATATCCATTTTTTAAACTTTTCAAACCCCTTAAAGCTTCTAAACATGTGGTTTATAAAAATAATCATGAAACCATGTCAGTTTTAAATGCAGATTAAAGCTAAATTTTCCTACAAAAGTCAATAAAGCCGTTTAAAAGACAGATGTTTGTCACAGAAACTAGATTTGTCAACAGTTCGTGAATAAAACATAGAAATATTTTAATTTATTGACTAAGTAAAGAATGTATTGGTTTTTTGTACTTAAATGAAAAAGAGGGGCTGCACAGTGGTGTAGTGGTTAGCGCTCTCAACTGGAGAGCCCTGAAATAGCGTCCCTGGGTTTTGTCCAGGCTCCTCCCACAGTCCAAAAACATGACAGAGGTTAATTGATGTCTCTAAATTGCCTCCTAGATGTCCATGCGCAAATGTTGGCAACAGACTGGCGACTTGTTCAGGGTGTACCCCGCCTTCACCCAACAGTAACTGGAATAGGCTCCAGCAACATGGTGAACCCAAACGGGTTCTGAAGATGGATTGATGTATGGATGAAAAATTAGATGTGAAAAAAGAGCGTGCACGTGTGGTAGCTTTTATTATTATTATTTTATTCCTCTTAAACAAAGTCCTCAGTGGTTTAATGCTACGTTCACGGCGGGTATGTGACGCACGTTTGCGTTTAGCATGTGGTGTTCCCACTGGTCTGCCGCTCCTCAATACTAGCACATGTATCCACTGTTCCAAACGGTTTGGGGTGAAAGGTCAAAGCGGTGTAAATCTAGTGAATGTTGCTCCAGCCAAAGACTTGGTGTCCTACAGTTGAAACCAAAAGTTTAGATACACCACAAATAAACACAAATATGCTTTTTTTTCTCACCATCAGACATGAAATAAAAGTAAACTTTTCCCGTTTTAGGTCAATTACAATTAACAAAACTATTTCTGTTTGTTAAATGTCAGAATAATGAGACTAGGGTTTTTTACTTGTATCAAAGTCAAAAGTTGACACATTTCATTAGTATTTGGTACCATTGCCTTTAAACTGCAGTACTTGGGTCAATCGTCTTGGATATCCTTCCACATGCTTCTCTCAAGATTTGGTAGGAATTTTGGCTCATTCCTCCTGACAGAACTGGTGTAACTGAGCCACGTTTGTGGGTCGCCTTGCATGTACGAGACTTTTCAGCACTGACCATAAATGTTCAAAAGGATTTAGATCCGGGCTCTGTGATGGCCACTCCAACACTGACTTTGTTGTCCTTAAGCCACTTTGTAACCAGTTCGGCGGTATGTTTCGGGTCGTTGTCCATTTGGAAGATCCGTTTGCGCCCAAGCTTCAACTTTCTGGCTGATGTCTTCAGATGTTTCCTCAATATTTCCACATACTGTTCTTCCGTCATGATGCCATCTATTTTGTGAAGTGCACCAGTCCCTCCAGCAGCTAATTAACCCCACAACATGATGCTACCACCCCCATGTTTTACAGTTTGTTTTTTTTTGTCCTCCAAACATAACGAGGGTCATTGTGGCCAAACCTTTCAATTTTAGTTTCGTCAAACCCCAAAACATACCCCCAAAAATGAAAGTCTTTATCCTTGTGTACATTAGCAAACTTGAATCTGTCTGTACTCGTTTCACTGTTAATAATGGCACGTTCTTACCGTCTTCATGCAGCATATTTACAACATCTTTTGCCTTCGCCTTCGGTGAGAAAAAAAATAAGCAATGCGTGAATTCCAGAGTTTTCAACACGGATCCCCAAAACACAAATGTACGCGCATACATAGACTTTTTCGCTGAAAGAGGTCGCTTGAACGCGCGCTGCCGAGATGTGAACACAGCTTGACACATTTTCAGTGGAGATTTTTGGCGGATTCCTACCTGGTTTTAGGAAGTTCTTCATCAGATTAGACAAGTTTTTAGGGCTTTTTTTTTTTTTTTCTTTTTTTGCAGTGAGCTGGGTAGGGGGGGGGCAGCTGTGATAAATAGAGAGATAAAGAGAGATGGGGTTGGGATAACACGAAGGCTGATCGTTGGATAATCTTGAACAGCGTGCTCTAATTAGAATTCTTATGATACAATTTGCTAGTTGTAATTAGTGGAGATGGGCTGGCTCCTCTCCACGAGGCTTGTTAGTGGAAACACAGCTGTGTTGGAGAGGAGGAGTGCAGACGCTCGGCTCTTTCAGGGAAACCACAAAAACCAACCCCCCCCTTTGCATTCACCCCATCCCTCTGATCCATCTTTTCTGCTAAATTTAGCTTCTTTTTTTTTTTTTTTTTCTGCAGCTCAACCTGGTCTCCAGCGTCACCATGTCCAAGAACCTGCCCTCGGCGTCTCCCCCAAACTTACCTCAGACCCCCACCACGCCCACCGCCCCCATCACCCCCATGGCCGCCATGCCCCAGGTGCCGTCGGTGCTGGGCGGGGCAAACGTCCCCAGCATGGGGGCCATGCGCCGACGCCACTCGGACAAATACTCCATGCAGCTATCGTCAGGTGAGCTAAGAAAAACAAACAAACGTCGAATTACACGTTAAAAAAACGGTAACGCATCATTAAAGTCGTGGGAATCTCACGACTTGAAGGAAACCCCCGTTATGCAAACAGACGGGAAGCTCCTCGCTGCATGAATGTTGCATGAATCTTAATAAAGTTATCTGTTTATTCCATGTTGTGTGTTAAATTTAGCATTTAGTCTGTCTTTAATGTTTATTTACTCCGTATGTTTAGCGCAAAGCATAAATTATTCAGCTTCCATCCAGCTAACTACACAGATCTGGTGGTTTTTGTAGATGTTGAAGTGTTTAGAACGTCTCAAGAGAGAGATTAATTAAAAATGGATTTTGAAGATGTAAAAAAAAAAGAAAATGCTGATTCGTTGTCTCTTCTCCAATGCCCCCCCTCCTTTTTTATTTTTTTTCTGTCTGTGTTTTAATTTGATGAAACCTGGAGGAAATTCACAACCTAAAGGACTCAACTTTACCAATTATTTCAGGTGGTGACACAGTATTTATTTTTCCAGAGATCGCCCCAAACTACGAGTTTTATAAGAACGCAGATGTCAGGCCGCCGTTCACTTATGCAACCCTCATAAGACAGGTGAGTGGGAAATAAATTAACTTTGCCTGATTAGATTTGAATTAATTGCAGCATGAATCACGGCAGCCCTGTGAGGCTGTCGGCGTGCGTGCGGCGGCGGGGCGCTGTGGTTTAGTGAAACCCTCATTGGATGTTCTTTCTCCTCGCAGGCCATCATGGACTCTGCTGACATGCAGCTAACACTCAACGAGATCTACAGCTGGTTCACGCGCACCTTCGCTTACTTCAGACGCAACGCCGCCACTTGGAAGGTGGGTGTCACCGAGCTTTTCCTCCACATCGGAACCCAAATTATTATTATTATTATTATTTAGTTTTTCCACCTTATTTCTGTTTAGAAATGACAGCTGGATGACCCCCCCCCCCTTCCCTCGTTCAGATATCGTTTTCTAATTTGCTGCAATTAATAGCGGCGCGTTTGCGTGCAGAGGAGGGAGCCGTGACGCGCTAATTATACAGCAGCTCCTCCATCATCAGCAGCTTTTGTTAAGAGATCCAGCAGCCGCCACCCCTCCCTCTCCCCAGATCCAGCTTTGCCTGACAGATCATTGGTTAGTCGGTAGGCAAGATGGCTGTTAACCAGCTCTGAGCGCACAACCTCCACGCTCACGTCCAAGCAGGAGCAAGAGGAGGTGATAGGGCTGCCAAATTGGTGTTTGTAACTTTATTGTTCCAGTTTGAGAGCACAAAGATGCCCCCTAAAAAATAAACAGAAGCACGTGTTTTGGTCATGAGACCTTGGTGATTGCTCTGTGCCCCCCTGTTTACCACTTTTAGCCTTTGTGATGTCATAGAAGACTGCAGGGGGGGGGGGGGGGACGCGCCGCCGTTCATTAGCATGCAAGACACGTCGCAGCGCTAGATTTGGCAAAGTGAATTAATTTGGATTTGGGATGCAAATAAGCGCCGGGCCCGCGCCACCGCCGAATTCAGGGGAGATGGGTGCTCTTTTACCGGCCGTTTGCAGGGCAGGAGGTGGGGGCGCCTTGGGTCACAGCGACCCTTTGTCTTCCAGCTGATGTGTTTACATCCACAATATGATCAGCTAAGCACTCGTCATGTGACCAACAGACATAAAATGTGAAAAATCTGAAAGGTAGTTTAATATCTCAGCTTGGTCTCATCAGCTCAAAAGAGACCCCCCCCCCCTCATGCCCAAACCCACTTTTCTTTCTCTCCCCCTTTTTTTTTCCTCTCACCCAGAAGCTTATTAGTTCTAACTATATAGCATGCATAATAAAACTGCTCATTTGCTCATTAATATTAAAATTATCATATTCAGAGCCATGGGCATTAAGATCAATCAAATCTGGGGATTTTCAGGTCAGATGCGAGATCTCCTTATGAGTTTTTTTTCCCTCCTCCATGAATCTTAAAGAAAGAGCTGCACAAACCTAAGAAAGAAATGATAAACACGAGAGGCAGAGATAATAACTGCTAATATTTGTAGATTCATTCAGTCATTCTGCTCCGTAGTTGCATTTCCTGCTAATTATTAAAATCTGTTTATCACTTGCAGATGACATTTCATAAATCTCAAAGGGTGTCATGTTAGGCGCTTGTTTCTACAGCAGACGCGGCGCCGCACAGAGGATGTTTGGACATGTGCGCGTCAGATGCAGTTCGGCTTAATTCCCACCATCCCTTTCTGAGTCCTTTCCACAGTTGGGATTTTTTTTTTTCTTTTATTCCATTTCTGTCATTTTTTTAAGAAATGTGTCCATTAAGAACCGCGCTTTTCTGGAGCGGGAAGGGTTACTGACATCACCATTATCAAGGCCGGCATTACCACTTCTATCACCACCATAAGCCATTCGCTATGCTGATTACCTCCTTTTAGCCTACTTACTCTGATTGATATGTACTGTGCGCAGGACTTGTAAGAGCATTCGCTCTCACTCAATTTTTACTAATTAAGTCAACGGTGTGTGAATTTGAAGAATTTCTTCAGAAAGTACAGCAAAAATCAATTTCCTGATGCCCCCCACCACCACCAAATGAAAGCCTCGTTTGACCTGTTTCCCTCTTTTTGTTTGTGTGTTTGTTCTTGCAGAATGCAGTTCGCCACAACCTCAGCCTGCACAAGTGCTTTGTGCGCGTGGAGAATGTGAAGGGGGCGGTGTGGACGGTGGATGAGGTGGAGTACCAGAAGCGCAGGTCACAGAAGATTACAGGGTAGGACTTTGGTTGCCATAGATACAGTTTTTTTGGATGATGCTCAGCCTCTGATTTTACCGTAGTTTCCGCGCTATAAGGCGCACTTAAAAGCCTTTATTTTTTTGTTAAAAATGACCACGCCTTATACATGGACTAGTTCTGGTGGTGCTGGTTGAGCTATCGACGCAGTTTTGAGAGGTACAATCTGTTTTTTTGTTTGCTTTTACAAGGTGCTAACAAGTTTGGGTGGTATTGTTGATACGCTAACCCAGCTAACGTGTAGCGGCTTCAAACTTTTTTTTGTGTTACTAGCAAGGTTGGGAATTAGCGTAGTCACATTAATGTTTATTTTAGTCGTATCAGTCTGTTTTACGTGTTACAAACAAGGTTAGGTGTCATTGTTAACACGCTAATGTGACTAACGTGTAGCAATGTCGGAGTGCTTTTTTTTTTCATGCCACTAACAAGGTTGGGAGTTAGCGTTGTCAAAACAATGTTTATTTTATTTGCATCAATTTTGTTTCCCTGCTTGCTAACAAGGCTAGGAACTACAGAACTACACGCTAACATGGCTAACAGTGGGTAACAGTGAACACAGTTAATAAAGTCGGACTGACTCACGGATTTCTGTCTGACTATTTTGTCTCACTTAATGTGTTTTGTAATTTGATATATGGCATAAGTTCAATATTAGCCTTTTGATTGGCAATGCGCCTCAATCCGACGCTCCTTGTAGTGGACAAAATATGTTAATCATATTTTATTAATAAAAAACTGCTTTTTCATTTTTTTTACATAAATAGAGATTTTAGAAGTATATTTATGGATTTTTATACGTTTCCTTTGCTTTTTTTGTTGTTTTTTTTTAGAAGTCCGTCTCTGGTCAAGAATCTGCCGTCCAGTCTTGGTTATGGAAATGCACTGAATGCCAGCTTACAGGTGAGCTCCTCCAAACCCCCCCAACCCCCCCCTCCTGCGTCCTCTGGTCCAGCATCGAGCTCAGAAGGCCACCCAGTGGTGGAAGCGAGCAGCAGCTCTCCGCTTCTCTCCCAGTCACCCTAGATTGATAGCGGAGTGTGCAAATGCGAGGGCGCGCGCATTAATATTTATCTGAGCTGTCATAAATGATTTGGCTTCACAGTGTGCGCCAGCGAGGTGCTCATGGCAAAAAACGTTCAAAATTTAATCACTGTATATAAGTTTAATGCGCAGCAGGCGAAAGTGTCAGGAGTTTGATTATTTTGAGGCAAAGTTTTTTTTTCCTTGGGTGACTTCATTTTCTTGAAAACGTGGCTGCAGCTCACACAGGGGGAGGGCCCACCGACAAAAAAGCCCACAAGGTGACACTTAAGAACCAGAGGACGATAGATTTT
This sequence comes from Oryzias curvinotus, assembly GCA_023969325.1. Lineage (NCBI taxonomy): Eukaryota > Metazoa > Chordata > Actinopteri > Beloniformes > Adrianichthyidae > Oryzias > Oryzias curvinotus. Next base: position 10,139,923 of record CM043728.1, read on the forward strand.
AGAAAGTACTGTGTTCCTGCAGCTCCACTTTTCTGCCTCCGGGTCACCAAATACCCCATCTTCCTCCCAGGGCTTCAGTTTCCCTGTTTTTAAACTCAGCTTTTCATCACTTCTGTGCCTCTAATTCCCAACATTCCCTCTTGTCTTGCCGCAGGCGGCACTGGCCGAGACTTCCCTGCCCTTGCTGGGCAACCCGGGCCTCATGAGCAGCGCCGCCGGCCCGATGGGAGGCAGCTGCCACGGCCTTCTGGGCGGAGATCCATCCGTGCTCACCGGCGGGAGTCCGCCCGGGATGTTAGGCGGGAGCCCACCGGGAATGTTGGGCGGAAGTCCGCCTGGCTTGCTTGGCGGCAGCCCCCCAGGCATGCTGAGCGGGAGCTCCCCCGGCTTGTTGCAGACCAGCCACGAGGAGCTCAACGGCTCCCTGGACCACCTGGACACCAACGGACACGGCAGCCCCGGATACTCTCCCTCTGCGCACATGTGAGTCCTCGCCACCAGAAAACCATGACAAATTCACGTCAAAGCCTAAAAACAGCATCTTCGTGTTTCTAGAAATGACATTTAACCCACAATCTTGGGGTGTTTAGGTTTTAAGTTGAAGTCATTTGACTTTTTCTCTGCTCCAATGGGAAGTTATTGAACCTTTAGACGTCTGGGGCCTTTTTAATCTTTTTTTTTCACTTAAATAATTCACCTTTAAAACATTTTTAAGTGGCAATGCTTGACTTTTTTTTTCTTGTACAACTCCACTCCACAGATATTTTTTCATTATAGTGCATGGTGACCTTGAAACTACACAAAAACATCATTTCAAGTTGTAAATGTTTTTTATTAATCTGTTAAAATTGCAAACATTTTGATGAAGTACCTGTGATGTTTTATAGCAAAAATCAAAAATATAAGTGTGTAGATACAATAAAAATGTACAAATCCTTTAATAAAAAGCTTAAAACAGTGTAAAAACTGTCTTTAGCTGCACTCATTGACTGTATATGAGAACTGGAGTGAGTGACTCCTCCCTCCTTTCGCTCCAAAAAAGAAGTAGTAAGTCCCATAGACTTTTATAGAGAAATAAACAGCTTTTCTTAAGTCATTCTATTTGTCGGCAAAATCATTCGTACCTTTTTTTTTTTTAGTATATTCTTTCATTATTTTTTTTTCTGTAACTTATTCAAGTTATAAACTGACCAATCAGATGCTGCAATCATAGTATGTTGTCTCACGTAGAACAGTTGATTGTCAGATTTTTCCAACAAGCTCACTCCTGATTGGCAAAAGTGAAGTGAGTCATTTTCTATGGGTGACGTCACTCAATCAGTCCAGTCCTCATATACAGTCAATGACTCACAGATGTTGGCCTCCACACACACGCACCTGTTCAGCACCTCCCCCGTTTACAAAATAATCGTACTCCAAGTTACGGTCAAAGTTGAGAACCCCTGTAGTATAAAAATAGTACATGATGCTCCTCCTCTGTTGTAAACACGTAAACACATTATTAAAGCTAAAGCCCCGGTATTCAGAGGTTGAGAAGGATCGTCTGCCTCGTCAGTAGTTTCAAGATCCAAATTGGAATATTTTTCTAAATTGTCGTTTATTTCCGTTTGTCCGTCGCCTTTATTGTTTGTTTGCGATTGAGGATTCTTCTGGCTCATGTACGAACACACTCACAGAAACGCACAGATATTACTACAAAATGATGAAATAAAAAACAAAAAACATTTGACTTTATTAGAATCTTTTAGTTTGTCATTTTTAAGACAGCTTTTGCAGCTCATGACATAAAAGCAGACAGTCATACACTTATGGACATTTAAATCTGAAGGACCTTGTCAGTTATGTCATAACTCTTATTATGTTTATTTTAAAGCAAAAGTTTTAAAGCTTTTTGAAAACGTCATGTAATATTATGAATAAAAACTCTATTAGTGGCGGGTCAGCATCATTGAAAACAGTCAGTGGGGTTGGCGAACTCACCAGTGTGTTCGTCGCCTTCTAACAGCTCTTAACCCTTGTGCTATCCTAGGCACTTTAACGTTGGGAGTTGGGTCATCTAGACCCACTAGACAGTGCTCGGAACCTTTTTTCTTCAATCATTTGTGATCTTCACTGGTGTCCATGGATTACATGAAATCCTCTTCACCTTTATCCACCTTTGTCATGGTAGGGAGAACACGTCCATGTAAGGACCGGGTCATCTGGACCCCATAGGATAGCACAAGGGCTACTTGAACACGGTAGATGTCAGCGGCGAAAAACAAAAGAAAACGGACCCTTCAGTCACCATTCCACCGTTTTCCATCAATGTGAATCAGCTGATTCTGTTTCGGAGAAAAGAAACTCTGCATATCGACTTTGCACCAATATGCAACACATGATTGTTGGAAAGTGTTGCATAACGGCACAAATTTGCTTAACTCTCTGTCAGAATTAGCTTATTTGATCGCATAAACACTTTTGTATTGTATATCAGCGCAAAGCTGCTTTTCTCCGCCTCAGAATCCGCTGGAATTACACGCAACAGTTGAAGAATTACTGTAACCAAATGAATGTTAAACGTCTGGATGCAAATCAAATCCAAAAATCTCTTAGAATCATTCTGTTGTTCGTATTTTTACTGCTGTGTTTCACCCTAAACAGTTTTTTTTTATTTAGAAGAAATTCCATGACGTACTTGATGCCTAATATTAGGAAAAGTCAAGGAAAGAAGCTTTGTGTGTATAAAAAGGGTTCCTAAGGCTTCGGCTGACCGCCTCTGATGGCTAAAGGATGCACCCTGAGCTGGAACATGTTTACACCGCCTCTGAAATGTGGAGTTAAGTGGAGCAAATCTGCTCATCTCTGCACCCAACGCCGGGATCGCCACTCCTGTGGGTCATTTAATTTTCAGTAACAGGACAGCAGCGAGTTTCCCTTTTTCCCCGCCTCCGCCCCTCTCGCGCTGACACCGACCGCGAGTCGGCTAAGGAGGATGCAGCCGTCTCCTCCACCCCCTCCCCTCTCTCTGCTCCATCCCTGCCCCGCTGTCACGACAACCTCAAAATGGAAGAAATGTGTTTTTGGTGATTGGCTTTTCCAGTATGCGTTTAAATAATGGAGGGGCGCTGCAGCGCTAAACGCGAAAGCACATCACCTTCAAGACCCGACTCTGGAGAGTAGTTTCTCCAAGTCAGTGCAACAGTTAAAGTTCTCCTTCCCCTAAATGTCTAAAGGTTAATGATATCTGCTTAACCGCAGACCAGCTCGCCCTGGGCCATGCTGGCTGTGGGTGTGTGTGTGTGTGTGTGAGTGTATAATAAACTCATGTACACCCTAAGGGCGGTGCTTAAAAGCAGCACGAAGAGCAAAATTCTTAATTGGAGTTCCCAACTGGAGCGAGTGAGGAGAAAGATGGAAGTGAAACATCTCTTTTAGTCTGGAGTTTTGTTTTTAATTGTTTGGCGTCCGCCTCTCTTTGGTGGGAGTTAATGAGTCACGCCGGGCCTCCTGTCGTCGCACTAGTGCCGCCTCCCAGCTCCCCGGACTAATGACCTCATTTGCATCCTGAACATACCTCCACACGATCACCGGCTGCTGATCTCCAACATTTGTAACGCCACATTTCCTCCTGAGTGACAATATGACTGCCACATGTTTGAATAAGTCCGGGGTCTTCTGATTTTTTCCATAAGCCTCGCAAATAGCTAATGATGTGTAGGTTTAAAGCTCCTCAGAACAAGGAGGAGGTGTGGGAGGTGACCTTTGGAGGCTCTCATGAACTTAAAAATAAAACATTCAATCGTAGTCCAACGATGAACGTCCACCTGTGCTTGATGGGAAGTCACAATTCAGCTTTTAAGGACGAAAAACCCTTTTGAAAACAACTTTTAAAATGGAAAGTTTGTTTTCTTTTTTTACTTTACCTCGTCTTATTTAACCCTGTAACAGTGGAACTTTAGCTACAGTGTTGACGTTCTATCGACACCTAAAATTTTACGCAGTAAATGTAATTTCTGTCGATTGTGTAGCAGAAAAAAAGCAGCTTGTAAGCGATATGCAACACTTTACAGTAGTGAAGTGTTTACGCAATCTACGGAAATCAGCTGATTCTGTTGTGAAGAAAAGCCACTTTGTGCCAATATGCAACACCTTACGTTAGTTTTGTGTTCCTTATGAGTGCAAAGGCACTAACGTAAAGTTGGCGATGCAAAGCCGGTAAGTGTTGCATAATGGCGCAAACTGTTATTGCAAATCTGCTAGCATAAAGTGTAGCTATGTGGTGTAAAGTCGCTAACATAAAGTGTTTAATAATGTGCCAAGTCGCTAACGTAAAGTGTTGTATAATGGCATCAAGTCGCTAACGTAAAGTGTTGTATAACGGCATCAAGTCGCTAACGTAAAGTGTTGTATAATGGCATCAAGTGGCTAACATAAACTGTTGTATAACGGCATCAAGTCTCTAAAGTAAAGTGTTGTATAACGGCATCAAGTTGCTAACGTAAAGTGTTGTATAACGGCATCAAGTCGCTAACGTAAAGTGTTGTATAACGGCATCAAGTCGCTAACGTAAAGTGTTGTATAACGGCATCAAGTTGCTAACGTAAAGTGTTGTATAACGGCATCAAGTCGCTATCGTAAAGTGTTGTATAACGGCATCAAGTCGCTAACGTAAAGTGTTGTATAACGGCATCAAGTCGCTAAAGTAAAGTGTTGTATAATGCCGCCAAGTCGCTAACGTAAAGTGTTGTATAACAGCATCAAGTCGCTAACGTAAAGTGTTGTATAACGGCATCAAGTTGCTAACGTAAAGTGTTGTATAACAGCATCAAGTCGCTAACGTAAAGTGTTGTATAACGGCATCAAGTCGCTAAAGTAAAGTGTTGTATAATGCCGCCAAGTCGCTAACGTAAAGTGTTGTATAACAGCATCAAGTCGCTAACGTAAAGTGTTGTATAACAGCATCAAGTCGCTAACGTAAAGTGTTGTATAACAGCATCAAGTCGCTAACGTAAAGTGTTGTATAACAGCATGCATGTCTTTTCATCAAGTTAATCGCGTAAACGGTCGTAAAGTTACGGTTGGTCAAAGAGCGCGTGTTATCTAGCAACCTCTCCAAAATAAAGCTCCGACCTAAACTCGACACTTCCGGAACATCTGTGGTTCTGATCTCTTCTGCTCCGTCAGAATATTCATTTACAGTATTTGTCTCCGAACGCTAAAGTCACCTGCAGATTTTAAAAATTCTTTTCAAATTCTACCCCCACCCTCACCGCCAACCTTCCTTCCTTCTCCTGAAGAAGGCAGCCCATGAGGGACACTTCCGAACATCCCACCACTTGATAAGTCTCCCGCTTCTCTCTCAAAGTCTGCAGGGATTTAGCGATGCATCCGATGTGTCAGAAATAATTAGGTTTTGGCAGATTTATCATTGTGGCCCGAGCCCTTTCCCCGGCCGAGGCCCCGGATCGTGTTCCGCCTTGTTTGTGTGTGACAGCGTTATTATTCTTGTTAGCCGCCCGGCGCCGCTCCCCCTCCCCCTCCTCCTCATGCACCGCCGCTGCTTATTGACAAGCGGCTAAAGATTTGGATCCATTTACAGTTAAAAACATGTATCGCGGCGTCCGAGCCGACCGCTGGGGCTGAAGTTGATTAATGGCAGAAACCTCGCTGACGGTTTTTTCCCCTCTTGAGGGGGCGACTCTCGCACCCCCCCACACCCCTCACTGCATATTAATGAGTGGCTTTCTATTAACTAGATAAAAAAGCTTCTCTGCCTTTGCTCCAGGGGGCTCAGGGATGAGAAATTCTCCATTATTTATCATGTGGCCTGTTTTTTTTTTTTCCTTTTCCTTTTTCTTTTTCATGTATTTCAACCTGGTGTCATCAGTAAACTTTTAAATGCCGAACATGTCTGGAGTGTCTCGGCTTATCGGCCGGGTTTCCCATGCAACTTTCATGCGTTTACTTACAGTAGACGTGAGGCATCATGTCCAATTAGCATCCAGCAAACAACATGCTCGTTACTTCCAGTGGATAATGCATGAGCTGCTTTTTTCTGATTTTATTTTTGAAAGTCTACAGTCCAAAAAATGCCTCTTTTTTTCTATTTAAAAAGGAAAAACATTTTGTTTTTTTGCTCTTGCGTTTCTCCTCCAGGCCGTCCGTACGCGTGAAGGAGGAGCCGCTCAATATGGACGACGACGACTGTCCGATGTCGCTCGTGACGACGGCCAATCACAGTCCGGAGCTGGAGGACGAGCGGGAGCTGGAGGAGGGGAACCTATCGGAAGACCTGGAGTGACTAGGAGGCGCCTTTTGGTTCCCCACCCCCTCGCCCCCTCCACCCAGCCGCACTGTTTGGCCCTCACAGACCTGCGAACCTAGAACCACTCCACGGACCGGCACCTCCTCGCCGCTCTCACCACTGGGACTATTTATTTGAGCATGAATCCGGACAAGAGACCGACCCCCCCCCCCAAACAAACAAACAAAACAAACAAAAAAAAGGAACTCCTGGATGGAGCCCAAAGGCGGCAGACATGAGATGTCTGTGTTTCTCCAAAAGAACCTCGATTCTTTCATGGTGGCCTGGCCACAAACGCTACAAAGAGACTCGCCGATGGAGGAGGAGGAGGAGGAGGAGGAAGAAAACACCAACCTATAAGCAAGTCATGTTGGGTTGAAGCTAAGCAGCCTCATATATACTGCCAAAAAGGAAGACATTTTCTGTTTGTGAATAAACCCACCATAGTTATTAATGTCTAGAGACGATTGCTGGTTCAATTCAAGTTGTTCTCATTTGCACAGGAGTAGTCTCAGAAGTTTGTGTCACTGCCTGTATGTTGCTACTATTATTATAGACAAAAACAGTTCATTGTTTAGCTTTCTAATTCTTTTTTTTTTTTCTTTTTTTCTTTTTTTTTTAAACATTCTTTATTTCTAAATCAGATTTTCGGCCCCACCAACTGTAAATGCCATTACACTCGAGTCATGCCAGAAACAGAACCGCGATACCAAGACTGTTCCAACCGAGAGACAAAAAAAAAAAAAAAGACCAAAAAGAGACAAAAAGAAAAGCTGGCTTCCAGTCGATTTCAAGAAGAAAAAAAAAAGATGTTTGTTTCTTTCGGCACCATTTACAAAAAAAAAACCCTTTTTCTCTGCTCTCCTTCCTTACCTCTGAGTTTGAAAGCTTTGTCTTACCTGCAAACAGTCACAGACAACAGCTAGAAACCAAAGCCAACACTAACAACGGCCAAAAGCTTACAGGCAGAAGCCTCCAAACTCCTCTTGGTCCGCCTTCTGTGACTTTAAATCAGTACAAAGAGACGCTTTCGTTCCGCTAACTACCTTGGAAAAAAAACAACAAAAAAAAAAAAAACCTCTGGGATTGTTTAGCCCGATACAAAGATGATCACGAGAACGAGCACGCTGAGGAAATGCTGACGTTTTAATGCTTTTATTTATGTCTTTCTTTGCTCATGTGATAGGAGAACGTATCCCACGTCCACTTTGGAAGCTAAAATTATCCGAGAGCAGCTAGCGGTAAAAGTGGACCAAAGCATTTGTGTATTTCGGTGGAAACCTTTTTTTTTTTTACAGCTCTTTTTTAGATTTTATGTTGGAGTTTCAGGTTTTTTTTAATCACGTCTCCTGTTGTTCTTTTTGTGTTCTGAGCAGCGTGGAAAACTGAAAACCGACTTTAACCAAACATGAAGAATATCTAGTAAAGCCAAAAAAGTCATAATTTCAACTTAATATGAAATGATGTGGCTTGGTTAATTAAAATAAATGCAAATTAGCCATTGCAGAAGAGGATATTTAAGGGGGAAAGTTCACATTTTCTAGGTGGGATTTGCACCAAATAAACGTGAAGGAAAACAAAAACAGGAGGAAAAAGCATTTGTCACCTAGAAAAGTGTTGCTTTAATGGTCATTTCTGTTTTCAGTAAACCAAAGTTACACAAAGTTCTGCCTCCTCTAGTCTGGGATAAACACACACACACACACACACACACACTTAGGGGTCAGCTTTTCTGAGTTTGTTGGCTCTCCAGCAGCAAAAAGTGTGTTTTTAACTGATTTCGTGTCACTCTACAACTAGTTCTGACCAAAAACTAAGGAAAAAGCCCATTGACTGTATATGAGAACTGGACTGTGTGACTCCGCCCTCCCCTTGTGTTTCAAACAGGAAGTACCTGTTGGCTCCAAGAAATCAACATCCCATAGGACTTCTATTGAGAAATAAACAGTTACTGCTCAGCCAAAATCTCACAATATTGTTTCCTTTAGTTCAACATATTGAAAATTAAGAACTGGCCAATCAGATGCCTCGATACAAAAATGTGGTCCCATGTTGAACAATCGAAACGTTTGATTGACAGATTCTCTCAAATCTGCATTCTAGTGGTAGGGGTGCGGCCCTCCAACAAGGCTCACTCTCGATTGGCTAGAGTGGTTACCATAGAAACGACGACTCCAAATGGCGTCTTGATTTTCTACGGGTGACATCACGCTCACTCCATCCGGTTCCCACTTACAGTCAATGCGTCCAACAGCTCAAGAGGTCACACGGTCCCAGGAACGAAGCTCATCCCGACAACACCGAGCTGGAGTCGGCGACTTGAAGATCAAAATCTTTATCGCACCAAAAAAAAAAAAAAAAACACAACAACAAAAATATGGGGGGGGGGGGGGGTTCTCCCCACTTTTACCCCAAAAAAAGGTTTTTCTGAAAGCTTCTACCTCTGCACAGCAAATCCCCAACAATTAACGCCAGATCGCACGAGTTACCAGAACGCCACGACTTGTAGGGCGTGGCTCCAACCCAGCGTTTACACCCCCACCCCACCCCCGCGTTTCCCACTTGGAAGATCTGCGTTGTAATGTCCGCAAGCATTTTGTAGAATGGTGATGTATAGATTACCTGTAAGGGAATACTTGTGTTTGAAAACATGCATGTCTTGGGGAAAAATGAAAAATATTTTTAAAAAAAAAAAAGGACAAAAGAATCATTTGATGGACTGGAAACGAGAATATAATATTATGAATCAACTCATCGAGGACGATGGCCTAAATGCATCACAGTGCATTACCTCAGATATCCTGGCTTTGGGAGGGGTGAGACCTGTCAGCCACAGAATGCATATTACCTGTAGATTTGCATGGGTTTTTGTATAAATTCCAAAAAAAAGTCTAAAATAGTTGCTTGCACAAAATACCAGAAAGACCTCCAGAACTTGCGACCTGCTCCTCCATTAGATTTTAGGTCTGGATTTTTTTCTGGGTTGATTTTTGTCTGTATTTTGATAACTGTGCATAATTATGTAAAAATGTTCAAAAAGAGGAAAAAGAAAAAAAAAAAGCGTTGGTGGACCCATAAATTTACCAGACTTTTTTCTAAGAGGAAAAAAAAAAACAAAAAAAAAAATTCTGTGTTTCTTTTCTGACTTAAGCTGAATTTTTACTGTTTCTCTCTCATTGCTCGCGAATAGCAAAACCTGCTTTTTCTGCATCTGCTTTGCGTAGCTGTAAGGCTTAACCTAATGTGTGTATTTATTGCTTGTACCTCTGTGCATACTTTATGAAGCATTATGTCTGGCAGTTGAGTCATGTATCCTTTCTACTGCTATCCTTCTCTAATAATTGAGAATATGATCCCCCTATGTATACAGTAAATTGGGACTGTAGCAAACATATGTTTATGTAATTGGTGTTTTTTTTATTTTATTTCCTTTTGATCAGGATCCAATTTTTATTTTTTATTTTTTTATTATTATTTTTTTTTATACTTCTCATTACTGTGTACTGTGTCCATACGTTAACGCTTCTCTGACATTAGAAGGTCATGGTTGAGAATTGTAACAAGACATTCTTTTATTTCTTTATTCATGGCATTTCACTGCTGAATAAAATAAAGGACCAAAACTTGGAAAGATGTGAAACGCGGCCGTCTACCGCCACCGTCAAGAGGCCAGATTATTATTATTTTTTGCTTCATATTTATATTTTATTATACAAAAAGGCCCCACGTTCTTGTCCAGCTGGCATGACAATTTTTACGTTTCAAGGGGAAGCTGCTTGCTACGTCGGCAAGAAAAACACTTACATTTTAATGCATATGTTACAAGGCCCCCCCCCCCCCCTACCCACTGCAAGCACCTCCACCCCTGGCTTCCATCACCTTGAGTCTTGTTTAGAGAAGCGGGACATGGCGGGGCAGGGCCCACCTCTCTGGACCCGTAATGGGTTAGAGTCCAGCTGTCATGTAGCACAAAATAATGCTTTTTGGAGACGTGTTTTAATATCTGAGTGGCCCTAGTTTATAATAAAGTTAGTAACGTTTATGGTGTGACGGGAGGAAAGATGTTACTGAGTGGGGATTGGTTCATCTTAAGCAATCAAACGACACAAAATACAAAGAGAAACAAAAGAGATATACATCTATATCTAGATTTATAAAACTTTGGATAATTAATTATGACTTTATTAGAACATTTCAAAAATTCCCGCTCCAATCATCTTTTTTTTTTATTGTAAAAGCGTTCCTATTGTTTCTTTGAATTATGCTGTTTTTACTTGTTTATGAGTTGTGGGCGGGACTATTAGCAGGAAGTAACACCGATATGTCAGAGATGGCTTAATCTACGTTTCTATGGCAACCACTTTCATCAATCAGCAGTGAGCTTGTTTGCAAGACCACACCCCTACCACGGGCTACACAAGATCTGTCAATCAAATGTTCGATGTGAGACCACCTACAGTCGTGGCTAAAAGTTTGGAGAGTTACATAAATAGTGGAAGTTGGAAAACTTGCTGCTTAAGTTTTTATAATAGAAATTTACATGTATTCATATATGTGTCATTTTCAAACCTTTTGGCCACGACTGCACTTCTCTCTGATTGGTCAGTTTATGACTTGAATAATTTGCACCACAGAAATAAATATTGCGGTTAAAAGATTAAAAACATGGCTTCTTGGAGTCAGCGGGTACTTCCTGTTTGGAATGCGAAGGCAGGAGGGGTCACTCAGTCCAGTTGGCATATACAGTCAGTGGTCAAATGCAGCAGCTTCCCCTTTTTAAGGGGGGGTAAAAAAGCAGCTTTTTATCCTTTCCATTGATGGATGTTGACTGACTATGACGGGCGACGTGGCTAAATCAACTCCAGCACCTTGTCGGTCATGCGGCAGCCTGAAACTCTCATTGAGATTCAAACTGAATCTACCATGACCAAGAGGTTGCCCATTAGCTCGTCTGTATGCCGGGAGCCTTCTGCTCTTTCCAAAGGCTGCTCCGAGGGAACATGGCAGCCACTCTCTGAGTCATGTCAACCGGTCATTCCATCGTAACGCTGATCCGCGTTCTTTCGCCTTGCCATAAGACGTCCCGGGAGAGGTCAGACAACAACTCCAGTTTTTGGGGGGGGTTTTTTGTTTTGTTTTCACAGGGACCCACACACTTGTCTTCCATCGTCAGAGTCCTGAGCACCAAGCCCCCCGGCGGGCCCCTGTTATCTCTTCAGCTATGGCGTTCCGGAGCATTAGCTAGCTCGCAAGGCACTTGTCTTCCACGCTATTTATGCACTCGGAACTGTTTGTGAATTCAAGTGAGGGATTGCATACGGGGCGCAACAAGGGCCGCTGTGTACTACACAACATCAGAGGGAGCTCCGACATTAAAGTGTGAGAGCGCCTGCTATAGACCCGTCTTTCAAAGGCCATGAAATAATAATGGGTTGTGGTTAGAGAGGTATCCGTGAGTCACACTGGCTGCTTTTCATAAAGTGGAGTTATTTACAGTGCAATGAATAAAAGAAAGGGGAGCTGGTGGTGCAAGCTTTTTCCACATCAATGGTGAGGAGGAGGAGGAAGAGGAGGAGAAAAACTTCCAGCTAATACACACTGGCACTGCAGTTATACAACATGCCAAAAAAAAAAAAGCACATGAAAAGTTTGAGATTTTATTGATTATTGATGAAATTAGAATACATAAAAATATGATCCCAAGAAGTTTTATTTTCAATTTGCAGGAGAAAAAGAATAGGTTTTCTGGAGCTTTTTGAAAACTGAGATTGTGGCATCTCCATATGAAGATTTTTGATGGATGGTGCAAGAACCGCCAACCGTTGGTAGAACGACTGGTTCTACCAACATGTCGGGGCTTCCAGGATGGAGTTTGTTCAGCGATTTCCTTGTGTGGTCCAAACGAGAGGATTCTGGGTCATCTGTGGAGCTGTTGGTCCTGTAAGACTGTGCTCACATTGGGCTCAGAAACGACCACTGTCAATGGAAAGTCTATGCAAACCCGCGGTTCTGGCTTCTGCGTTCAGAAATCTTGCGTTCACGCGTCTCTACGCAAGATTTAAGTATCTATCTATTTTGTACGTACAAAACGGGCATTCGTTGACTCTTAAAGTTTCACTTTTGACTGCGAATCAGGGACTCCGATTTGGTAGTGATAGGTGGGTACTGTTCTTTTCCCGGAGCGAGATTCACGGGATTTGCACTCCTTTAACATTTTTGCATTGAGCAAAAAGGTGGCAGACAAGCGCTAGTAAACAGAAGAAGAAGAAAAACCGGAAGAATCCCCTCCCTGCTGCTTCCTGCTTGTCTGATATGAGAACACAAAACACAGCTGAATGGGCGTTCATGAAACCATGTTTAAGATCATTTTCAGTCGTCCAGTGAACGTACGTCGAAATTGAAACCTTTAAACTTTGACCAATCAGGCACTCTGTAGTGACGTATGGGTAGCTTCCTTTTTAGTTCACAAAAGTATCAACACTTTGAAATCTGATGAAGGAGGGGAAATTAATAATTGCGGTTTCTGGCCAGATGGAAAGATAGGACGCCAGACCTATCATGTTTCAGAATAAAACCATAAAAGAAAAAGCCTGGAGCAAAAATTGCGAAATTTGAACCGCTTCGACATTTCGCGCCAAGCCTCTTTCAACTGTGCGCTAGGATTGGGTAGCGACAGTCCAGTATTAACGCCATTTGTTTAAAAAAAAAAAACGTTCAAGAACTCATGTTCAGAGCCTGCTGGAATGTGCATCACATGCCTGGTGTGTACGTAGCATCAGAAGATCAGGACTTTCTCTGCTGTCATCTTGCAAGAAGTGGTGTGTCATCAGCGTAAGAAATAGTAAAAAAAAAAAAAAAGACGATATTACATACTTTTTTGGTCCAATTTATCTTTTGGTTGACTTTACTCAGACAAAATCATCATGATTTTTATTTTGTTGTTTTTGATTATTTGTTGTCATAGCAAAGGTCATTGAACTTCCAGGAAATATCCCCTTGGATTTATGACCCACTGGTTAAAAATCAGCCGTCATGTAGATGATACATCACCTCTCAACAAGAAGAAATGCATCAATAAGCATAAACATTTTTACTTTGTGTAAAGCCTGGTCTTGTGCACTATTGGTCCTACACCAACGCTCGTTTTCACTTTAACGTCAGTTTAGTAAAGCAAATCAATTCAGGACTGAACTTTAGTCCACGAAAGCTTGGAGCGTCCATACCAGCACAAACTTTCAGAGGAGTGTTCATGAGTGTATTTTTCAAGAAGACTATAGATCAAGCACATCCCAGCATAATAGCATCTTAGGCTCCATCCTGAACGCCTGAGATAACCCTGGTATCATTCATGTCATCCCTAACACCGACCAATTAGGTCAATTTATGAGCCATGCCCTTGTGGGATTGGGCGGTAAATGTCTCCAGTCTCACTTTATTGATTAAGAGAGCAGCCTCTGTCTCGGTCACTTTTTTCTCTCCAAAGCCCTTCTGACCTGACGATGCGTGTCGCCTCCTCGGAAGACCCTCGCCCCCAGGCTGCAAAATTGCCTGCTAAATAGTCCGAGGCAATGGCAACGCTAATTGAGATCATCATTATTATAATTGCGAGCCCTGAAAAGCGCGTCTTAAGTAATTTGCATTGCTCTCAAGTTGATAGTGGACGCGGTGGAGAAATGATTGCATGGCTCGGAGGCATGACTCTTGATGCGGCGATGGGCGAGGAGATGTTTGTGCCCCGTTTCCCCCCCGCCCCTCCCGGCTTTCACTGGCTGCCCTGGTTCCTTCAAATTCAAATCTATAAAGTTGCAGTTCAATTTTGTGTTTCTTTTCACCTACCCTTCTGCATTTTTAGCATAAAGATGAAAAAAAAAAAGAAATCCCCTTAAACCATCAGTAACACCCCGCAGTAAATCTACTTTTGTGTGGAGGATATGCAAAAAAAAAAACACATTCCTCCATTTAGAACCAATTAAACACTGCCCCACTTTAAAAAAAAAATAGAAATGGTAAAAAGCTGCTGATGTTCATGAATTTCTGCCTGTGGCAATATCTGCATGCCCCCTCCTCACATGCATATAAAAGCTTGACTGTTGCCTAAATTATGCTAATATGATCTAGCATTGTTTGTAGCAAGAAAGTTGATTATGAACAAGGTATTTACTTATTTGTGTACTTGTTTGTTATTTACACCACCTTTTGTTGCTTTTGAGTGTCGACGCATCATAGGTGAAGCACACTGAGGTGCAGGTGGATGTGAGAGGCTACGTTAGGGGAAGGAAATCATCCTTTATCCACAGTAATCACATCTGGCCTAATCACAGATTCATAATGGAATTTATAATGGAATGATTTCAATTATCCACCACCGCTGGTCCCTCTGTGGTCTAACATTAAACCTTTGTCTCAAACGTCTTGAAAGGCGGCCATATTTTGGTTGTGGAGGGAAAAGAAAAAGACAACCTGCAATATTAGCAAGGTAGAAAAGAGCAAAACAAAACAAGCATTTGTGAGGACTGGTGGGTTAAATCACTTACTGAAGATTTTAATGACATTTCAGTGTTCCTCGTATAATTACTCTTCATCTGAGATGGCCCATAATGCTGTTGGACAGTCGCGGTTCAGGCTCGCTAGCTCGCTTCATTAGCGTGTCATTCCTATTTCACATCAGAGGCTTTAATTGTAATGCTGAATATGCACAGCTCTCTGCAGAAGCCTAATCAGAAAGGATCCACTTGTATTATTAATATCAGAAATAAGCCCGCTTGCTATTTTTTTATAAATAAAAGAATACAGACGCATAAATCAGCTGTCCTTTATTAGCATGGCCGTGGCATATCTGCGAGACATGCGAGCGGAGCGACCCCACCCCATCTCCGTTCTCTCCTGCATCACTCATCAAGATTTAAAAAAGAATGAAAGACAGAGAGGAGGAAAGATAGGCATTAAATATGCATACTAATTCCTCTTTGAAGTAATCAGATTACAAAGCAGGTGACACCGGGTGTAAGGGGGGGAAAAAAGGGAGTAGCAAAACGGATCAAGGGGAGAAAATATAGAAGGATGGAGGGCAGAGTGAACGATGGGAGGATTAAGGATTTACATTCAAAAGCAAATACTGAGAGAGAAAGCAACTGTAGCGACACAGGAAACAGTCTTCAGGTTATGCTGACCTTAACTAAATGTGTTCTGAATCCTGACATCAACTGCTAAGCGACATTAGTGCTGCTAAGGAAGTGATACAGAATAGCTGACAAGTGGTTTTAAATTTAGCTTTGGAAAAGTAAGAGGAACAAGCATTGTTTATTCTAAGTTTTGCACACAATGTTTCTGAAAAATGACTTGAGCGTGTCCCAATTAAAGCTAAACTAGCCAAACGGCTTTAAGTGCACCCCAGGTCAGGATAGGCTAGCCGAATAAAGTCAAATCTTTGGAAATAAAACACACTTTTTTGAAAAATGAGGAAAGCTTTTTTTCTCTTAATTTAGATTTTTTTTTTTTAATATTTCTTGTAAAAGTTGTTGAGCGTATCCCAATGTAGGCCACTCTAGCCAAACTGCCTTATAAAAGAGTCTTTCCTGAGCGTGTCCCAATTTAAGCTGAAGTTGATGTCCCGCCGTCGCTAAGTCCAATTTGCTCACGTTTCTTGGTCATACGCAAACGTACGTGGAAATAGTGAGGATGGTTGTAGTTCTTCACGTGAATTTTTCACAGATGTGTCACGAATAAACAATGCTAAAACCGCCAAAGAAGTGTGAAGAACCCACACAAAGACCACCTAAACCCCTGTTTCATTGAATTCCTCACGTTGACATTCAGAACACTGGACAGAAATTACATGGCGTCAGCATTATGGTCAACGTCGGCCCATCGCCATGCTGTGTTTTAATTAACCTGTCTGATTCCCCCAGTTTTTAGGCAGCTGCTAGGCACCAGCCGTGGCAGCCCACTGTGGTGGGGGGGAGTTAGCACATTCTGCATGGCGCTCGGTACCCGCCCGTGAGAGACCTGACTCCATGCCTGGACGAGCCGGACGGGGGTAGCGGGAGTGAAAGATTGGCCGATTTATACACTCATCACACCATATGCGAATCATGCAGAAACTGTGACTGATTATTGTGCTGTTTATTAATGATTCATGCGTTCGTTAGGTAATTTTAGCATATGTGCGTCGTAAATGCGATATAAAAGCTATACATTGGTGGTACATGCGTGACAAGTCTTTTAGACTTATGTGGAACGGTTGTGAAAGGCCACAAGAATCACACACAATTGTGTAAGATTTACGTAATAATTGGGTATAAACTACGTACACTACCCACGAAGTGCGTAATTTTTTACTGATCAGAACTCATAACCAAATTGCTGTGCAGGCCCGTTGGCCGAAACCCTCGATGGACGCCTGCGTACATTGACGAAAGACGAACACAAGAAATACTTCTGAATTATCGCGCATGTTTCACAAAAGACCAAAATCTCATATGTGGAAAATGCGCAAAATTTACATAGAGGCTGTGTGACAAAACTGGCTTGTAAAAGGGGTTTTACCTGAGGGAGTCCTAGTTTAAGCTAAGATAGCAGAATAAAGTAATAATAATAAAAAAGGGCTTAAATTGAGCATATCTCCATTTATCCTAAGCTAGCCTAACACCCTGATCCTGCTAAATGCTCCAAAAGTTTCATGTTTAAATAATAAAAATACAAGTTTCGAGCTGACAGGTAATCTGAAGTTGCCCCACCAGCAGCAATGTCCTTTCCGCGTCTCAACCTGTCCTGTTGCTGCATTATCACTGTACAGTCACAGCACTTAGCCTCGGCTAGGGTTAATGCATGTTGGCATGTCGTGAATTAGGTCAAACAATGTGTTTTCTTAGCTTACAAAACACCCATTTCAATACTCGATCACTAACTATCCCAGCCTGTTTTCTGTATGTTTTCCATAAATCTGTTTGCATGCCCTCCTTTAGCCGGTGAAAGTGAAAGACGCACAACAGAAGAATGTGTGACGAGACAACATTGTCACATTTAATTTCAGGAGACAGGCGAAGTTATGACAGCTCCAGGTAGATGAGACACACATAAATTGTTAATTGGACATTAATGGAGAGACAGACATTAATTAGGCATTAATGTGGAGGCTCCTCCAACAAGCTTCCCTTTCTCCCAGCCACATCCTTCCCTTGAGTTTCTATCTATAGCTCGCCCACTCCGTTTGGCCCCCCACACCCCTCCAACTAATGAATGTTCCTTCACATCTGTCTGAATCAGTTCGTAGGTGTCCATTTAGTAAAAGAAAATGGATGGAGGCCTTTTTTTTTTTTTTTTTTGGGAACACACAACTGGATCCTGTTTTTTATGGCGCTCTTCAAGGCCGAGCGGGCAGGTGGGCGGGCGGCTGGGGGGGGGGGGGGGGCAAGTTTCTCACAGTGCAGAAAAAGGAGGGAAGTGAGCGTCAGCATGCAGGTGGGGAATCCGGCGCCGCTTTGAGAAGAGGTTTGTGCAAACTGGCTTTCTGATGAAAAGGCCCCCATAAACACCCACTGACGGGACGCCTGTAAGGATGAAGTAAATTACTTTCTAGTGTACTGTACGTGTTTTAGCCTGCAGCCAGGGAAAGCAGCAGAATGACAGTAGCAGGGGTGGGGGGGATGGGGGGGGGGGTGCTCAAGTGCAGGTCAGCTCCATTACCTGGGTCCAGCATGTTTCCCTCACATCCAGAACATACATATGTCACCCCGGCTTGATGATATTCTTTCCCAATCTTGTTAGTTTCCATTCCAAACCTCTTTGATCTGTGATTTGCATTTTAGCGCCCACAGGGTGAAATATTATTTGAATGAGGTTTTTTTATTTTTTTTTCTATTTCATTGCTTTCTTTTATGCATCTTCTCACTCACTCATTCACCATACCTGAGGCTTATAATCCCCCCCCCTTCCCGACTCCCTCACCACAGCTCAGGATCAACTTTTAATATCATCTTTGCCCCCAAAACGAAACAAACAAATTGGCTCGCAGGAGGAGCAGGTGTCAGTTTCTCACCTGGATGTGATCTTTGGAGTAAATCATTGGTCCTGAACAATCACCTCTGACAGAAATAATGTTGAAGGGAAAGTGGATAAATTAAGCATGGAAATTGTTAAATAAATTGTTAAATAATATTTTTGCACCATTCTTCCTCTTCCCTCAGTAGCATTTATAGCAGAATCCAATCATCTCTTTGCTGTAAAACTACGGACGCACCAGATATTTTGCCAATGGTGTTCACCCTGGACATGCAGGGAGGGGCTTCTTCGTCTTTTTCTTTTTCTAGTGTTTACTAGCGCATGTTGGAAGAAGCTTGGTGTGAAATGTCAAAGCAGCTCTATTATGATGAATGAAAGACTTGGTGTCATAAAATTCCGTCCGGGAACAAATCACAAATATTCATTTCTCCACCATGATTCATGTTCAAACGGTTCGTCACTTCCGTGCATTAAAAGGGGCGCCATCCAGACATACCTACCAAATCCAAGGCTGTGACTGGTCAAAGTTCAAACTGTATTGTATGTTAAAGCCAGAAAACAATTGGTGACACTTGTGTTTACACTTTAAATGGATGTGGCCGCTTGAATGCACGCTGCTGAGGCCGGTGTGAGCAAAGAAGTCAAAGGCTGAATCTGGATTACTCCCCTACCCCTAGATTTAGCCCTCCTAGTGGAAACATTTGGAAAAAACAGTGCCTTCAAATTCAAGCATTACTACTTGATGACAGTCATCTACAGTCGCCGGTCATCTACGTTTGCATGTAGCTGCCAATGTTGAAAAAGTACATGACAACATTGGTTTTACACCTTTAACAGTCATGCTAAACCAAGAAGTCGTTACTCAGGTTGTAAACTTCTGTGATTCAGAGCACACACACAGAAAGAAATGTGACTCCCAGAGTCACCCTCAAGTCCCTTCGGCTCCTCCTGTAAAAAAAACTAGTTCGGACACCACTAGAAGGGTTTTAAACATGTCATATTAGTTGCTTTAGATGCAATCTTCCATTTGGCTACTAGAGGTAGGCGCTGCCAGGTTGGAGCCAGATTACATCAGTAAACAGTGATTGGACGGGTCGGTATGAGTCAACGTTTCTATGGCAACCAATCATGAATCTACATAACCATGTAAACAAGCAACATTTTTACGCTTTCCTTCGATTTTTAATACACTTTTTTAGCCTCCAATTCCACAGTTAGAAACCTTGGGGTTTTATTTGACCAGGATTTATCATTTAAGGTTCACATTTCCCAGGCGTGTAGAACTGCCTTTTTTCACCTGCGCAACATAGCTAAGATCAGAAATATACTTTCTAAGAGTGATGCTGAAAAACTCATCCATGCATTTGTTACGTCGAGGCTGGATTACTGTAACTCCTTGTTAGCAGCGTGTCCTAAGAGTTCCTTAAGAAGTCTCCAGCTTGTTCAGAACGCAGCAGCTAGATTATTAGCAGGAACTAGCAGAAGAGATCACATCACTCCTGTGTTAGTTTCACTTCACTGGATCCCAGTTGATTCTAGAATCAAGTTCAAGATCCTCCTGTTAACCTTTAAGGCCTTACATGGAATGGCCCCGTCCTATATTAATGACCTCATAGTCCCTTACCATCCAATCAGAACACTTCGCTCGCAAAATGCAGGACTGGTTGTGGTTCCTAGAATTAGTAAAAGTACAGTCGGAGGTAGAGCGTTTAGCCACCAAGCCCCTGTCTCATGGAACAAGCTCCCAGCTCATGTAAGAGAGGCCGAATCAGTTTCTTCATTCAAAGTTAGACTGAAAACATTCCTCTTTGGACTGACTTATTGTCAGACTAGTTAGTATTCAGATATTATTTACTTAATGTTAATGTGTTTAAATTAAAATTAATAACAATAACTATTTGTTTTTAGTTGAAGCTGGGGTATCTATGGTGCACTGGGGTTCTGTCCTCTGTTCTCATCTACTTCTACCCTCCTTCTCTTCTCTATTCTTGATTATCATTCATCATTTAGTTCTCCGTGCCTCTGTTTGGTGCAGTGTGATTCATGTACTGTCCCTTGGAGGGGAGTGGGAGTGCTTCCAGATTCCAGTTGGCTCATCCGTGCTGCTGTACCTGACCGTGTACCTCGTCTCTGGCTCGCCTCTTCTCCTGCTTCTACACCTTGCTGTCGATCCTGTCTCCGGCTCGACTCGCGCCCCAACTCCGTCTGGATGAAGCTCGTCTGCTGGACTTTATATATGTAGTTGTAGAGTTAGATAAGTTAATTCTTCTCTATGAGCTCTGGTAAATCGCCTGTCCGTCCTGGGGGAGGATCCCTCCTTCATGTGGGCACCCCTGAGGTTTCTTAATTTTCTCCGGAATCTGCTTTTTTTAGGACTTTTTCCTTACCATGAAGGGGGGTCTAAGAGCAGGGAGGCCAGTTCAGTTTAGTCAGTTTGTTAGTTCAA
The DNA here is from genome assembly GCA_023969325.1 of Oryzias curvinotus. Taxonomy (NCBI): domain Eukaryota; kingdom Metazoa; phylum Chordata; class Actinopteri; order Beloniformes; family Adrianichthyidae; genus Oryzias; species Oryzias curvinotus. Next base: position 10,160,655 of record CM043728.1, read on the forward strand.
TTAAGTATTTTCCTATTGAATTCTATGTATTCATGATGCTTTTGATTTTATGTTTGACTTTTTCAATTATCGATACGAAGCCCATCGAGACGACTGTTGTTGTGAATTTGGGCTATACAAATAAAACTGAATTGAATTAACTTGAACTGATGATGGAAGAAATAAAACCGACAATTAAATAGGTTTTTACATTAAAGCATATTTTAGTATTTATTTACTGGTATTTGTTCAGCTGCTTAGAGAGGACAAAAAAAAGTAGACGTACACATGTTTATATGTAGAATCAAACGAAACAAATGAAGAAATAAATAAACGAGCAGCACTGTTGTCCCTAAAGCTCGACACTTCTTACAGCCCGTCTGCTTCCAGCAGGCCGATCATTTGATGTTTCTGAACAATTTATATATTTTTTATCATATCAAAGAACAGGCCTTTCAAACACAGGAGGTGCATGTTTCTCGGCTGAGGGGCCCCTCTCAGCCGGCCGCCCTCAATTCTCCATTCTCCATTCTATTTTATCTCTCTTGGTTTTTTTGGACTAAAGTCAGTAACAGCTACCGGTAATAAAATGCTTGTTAGCGTTTGCGCCGTTGCCTCGCAGCGGCGGCTTTGATACATTGTCTGGGCCATTTGCTGGCGTTTCCTGATTACCCCGCCACTGACTGCATGTTTATTGATTGGGAGTTAATAAAGCAGGGCTGTGTGTGTGTATGCAGGGGGTGTTTCTGCTTATTTCCAGTGGGCTTCCTTTGCTAAAAAGGTGAGGTTTTGCCTTTGAAGTGCAGGTCGACATAAACACAACTGTGTTCCAGCGTCACGTTTGCTCAAAGCGGCTATTTTGTCGTGCGTGTGTGGTGTTTGTGCACTGTCACATTGTTAGGAATAAATTAGAGGTGTTAGGTAAAAAAAACAACCAACAAATGATGCCAATTACAGACTGCTGCTGGCTTTCTAGGTGACTTTTATTTTGCTGTCTGTGTTGCAGACATCTTAAGCCAGAGTGTCTCTCTTGCATATGTTATTTTTTTTACTGTATTTTCGGAGTGCAAGTCGCAATTTTTTTGCATAGTTTGGCCAAGAGTGTGACTTATATTTGATTTTTTTTTAAATAAACAGCAACAAGACCACTAGAGGACTCCTTAGGTGTGTATATCAATAGTTACGCAAAAGAAGAAGCACCGCTAGGTCTGAAGCTACGCTGACATCGCATGAATCAGCTGATTCGTGTTGATCCCGTAAATCAGGGGTGTCAAACTCCTTTTTACTGAGGGACACATCAGCATAGCGGCTGTCCTCAAAGGGCCAGATATAGGCCCAAATTATATCGTTATCGCAATTTTAATCTCTAATATTGCATATCGCGAGTTTTCCTCATATCGTGCAGCTCTAGCCAGATATAACTTATACATGTCACTAAATGTAATGAAAAAAAACATGTTTGCTTGTTACTCTACCATAAATTCTTTTACATTTGATTCTGTCAGGTTAGGCTATATGGACAGTGTTTGAATCCTAATGTATAGTTGCCCAAGTCCGATTCCCCCTGGATATGAATAAATACACACCAATTTTGATTTTGATTTTAAGAAATTGAAAACTTTTATGCTCTCGCGGGACACATAAAATGACATGGAGGGCCACATTTGGCCCCCGAGCCTTGAGTTTGACACATGTGCCGTAAATGGTTGAAGAGTTTTGGAATGTCAAACAGCGTGTGTCCTTCAGGCATCACCGGTAACATCTCCGGTGTTGTGTTCCTTAAGAAAAACATTTCCATCCATCTTCTAAACCTATTTTGTCTCTTTCGGGTTGACGGGTCTGCTGGAGCCTATCCTGGTCAGTCGTGGGCGAGGCCAAGGTACACCCTGGACAGGTCACCAGTCTGACACAGGGCCATGATCATACACAACCATACACACTCGCATTCACACCTGACCACTGCGCCACTGTGCAGCAAAGGAAAAAGGTCTTTTCAAAATTTGTACCACTGTCTCTGATCATATGGCTTTGATCTGTGGAGTTCTCCAGGGGTCCATCTTAAGACCTCGTTTGTTTCCTCAGTACTGGCGTCCTCTAAACCCGGTAATACGGCACCATGTGTTCAAGCGACCACTTGTAATGAAAAGTCTATGTGAACGCATGTAAATTTCGCTTTTTGGGCTTCCACATTCAAAGGGTTTGCGTTCACGTGTCACTGCACAGGTTTCTATGACCGTTTCTGGCCTCCACATACATAACGCGCATCCATTAAATGCGCATTGAAAGGTAAACCAGATTAACTTCCAATCAGGGATTCAGATAGGCCGGGATAGGCTCCGGCAGCCCCGTGACCCCGAAAGGGAATAAACAGATAAGGAGATGAATGAGAGATATGGGTAGCGTCCTTTTCAAATCACAGGAGTACCAACCGTTTGAAAATTGATCATGAAGAAGAAATTATTAAGTACGGTTTGTTTGTTCTGACTCCAAGTCCTTCATATATCGGAATTGAGCTGTGAAAGAAAAGGCCTGGAGGAAGATTCATGAGATTTGCACGACTTCCAATTGCAGGTGGCTGACATGCTCTAGTCTCTGGTCCAGTATGAACACAAAATGCTAAACGTGTGTTCCAGAACACGCTGTTAGCACTTTTAGCGCGCGGCACAATCTAGGTGTGAACGTAGTCCAGGGGTCGGCAACCTTTTTTACTCAAAGAGCCATTTGGGACCGCCCCTAATGAAAAAAAAAGCACTCGGAGCCACAACCCGTTTTGACATCATTATATATATTATGCATGTATACATTATATCAAGGGTGCTCATTAAGTCGATCGCGATCGATTTTCAAGGACATGAGTGTAGATCACGGTCCAGAAAAGATTAAAAAAAAAGTACTTCTTTCTTTCCATCGCCATGTTTATTAGTTACATGTTTATTTCAACATTATTGTTTATTTACTGATGATTAAAAACTACACAGTGAGTTTACATAAAGATACTTTTGTATTAACAGATGAGGCGTTTTATTACAAAGACAGAAAGCAGCAACCATCGTATTCATGCTCTGCTGTAAACAGTCCAATGCGGGGAGCATCATGGCATATTATGAGGCATTTGGTGCTGCTCGCTCCGTATTGTTGAACCTTTCGTTGCGCGATGACTTCTCTTTTTCTATTGTCTTTCCGATCGTGGTCAGAAAGCGCAGGGGAGATTTCCTCCAGAGCTGAAGGCAATTCTCCTTCGGGGTTCACTCCCCTGTTCGAACCCTCAACCTTCAGAGCGGATTAAAAATGACTCCAGAACAGTTATTCTGGGAACGACGACTGCTCTTTATTTAGTGCTCCGTCCTCCGAACACACAATGTATTTCACGCACACACCTCCGCTCCGTGCTCACACCGCCATCTCCACCTGCACGCCCCCCCCCCCCCCTTCTTTCTCGTGGCACGTGCGCCGCTCAGCACACACCTGCAACAGTATAAAGCGTGTGCCTCGCAGCTTCCTTGATGAGCTCGTATTTATCGGACTGCAGGGCTTATAGCAGGAGGAGACACGCGGGGCGGCTTTAATAAACTCCGGTTGCTGGACTTCTACCGGGGACGTCCCCGTGCTGCGGGGAGAAAAAGCCGCTCTGATGACAAGAGTTTGCGCTGAGTGAATTTAAACTCGCGTCTGCAGTGACGTATGTGTCAGAGGATGTCCGATTGGCCATTCTGCATGTCAATCAAGTCCCGTACTTCTCGGTGAGGATTTTGATTGGCTGATGGATTTTCAAGAAGCACTCTCTTCCCCTTCAATCACCCCCACGTGCCCGAAGATGACCGGTCGATCGCGACCGACGCAACGAGCTCCCCTGCTCTGAAACACACATCACCGCACACGCTAGTCCAAAACACCGGCGCAAACTCTCCGTCACCAGAAAGCCGCTCCCCGCTCCGCGCCACGCCAAGCCCCCGGCAGAAAACCACTCCAGACCCGGAGTGTTTATTGAAGCCGCCCCGCATGTCCTCCTGCTATTAGCTCCGCAGCCCTGGCCCGACAAGCACGAGCCACCAAGGACGCTGTTTTTTACGTGGCACGAGGCACGGAGCTAGCAGCGCCTTTGAAATGCCATGAAAAATGAACAAACTAAAAAAAATTTGAATTTTTATAAAATACTCATTATTTTCCAAAGTCACAGGGAGCCACAACAGAAGGATGAAAGAGCCACATGTGGCTCCGGAGCCATGGGTTGCCGACCCCTGACGTAGTCTAATACTGCGGAGTGACTTACAGTAAGAAAGATGCATTGTTTTTTTTATTTTTGTCCAGGTTGGGGGTGGGGTTTGTCATCTCTGGATCTTCTCTGTATCGCCAGCCCCCTCCCATCCCAGTGACAGTCAGTGTCCCATCCTTTAGCAGCTGATTGTCTTTTGTCTCCTGTCCTCTCCAGCTTTTCCCTTGCTGTTTATTCTCTCCTGTCCCTAGACACAAACTGCCTTGGATGATTTTCTGTCTCCCCCTCCAGCTGTCTTATATATATATGTACCCCCACCCCCCCCAACCACCACCTCCAAAAGAAGTCCACTGAGCCGCCAGTCGTGTCAAATCAAAATCACATCTTTAGAAATTCAGTCAACATTGCCCCCTACAAACAGCGAGGGTCTCCTTGTTGTCTATTCATGTATTCAGGTGTACACTGTATCATGGAGGTGATGCATTCTGAGTGCGAGGAGGGCCCCCGACACGCTCGCTCTATCAAAATTTGATGTATTCATTCGCCGCCGCTTGTAAACCCTGTTTGTTTGCAGATAAGCAGGGTGTTTACCGGGAAGGCGGACAGGATCACGGAGATCCCTTTCTTATCGGACCCTCGCTGCCCCCCACCCCCTCCCCGCCTGCCGGTCGTGTAACCCCTGCCACCCTTGGACCCCCCCCACACACACACACAGTGGAAACCATCCGCATATACGCAGCCTTATTTCTGTTTATCTATATGTTTGCTTGCATGTGCCCCGCTGAGGCAAACGCCATATGGGCCTTGGCGTTCTCCTCTTATCTCTTCTGTCCCCCCCCCCCCCACCTCACACACACACATTCTCAATTTTCCTCTGTGTTTACATCCTTGTTTAGTGTCACAGTCACGGGGTCAAACCAAAGAGCGGTAGCCTCGGGCTGGCTCCCAGGCTCGCGTGTCCCCGTGTTTGCTGATCACTTTCGCTGCCTATCAAGGCCAGCCACTTCCCCCAGCCTTATTTTTTATGATTCCTATGATTAAAAACGGAAAAAAGAAGCTCACTGGTGCTTGTTCAGGCGACTCAGACTGGAAAAATATGTAAGCGGGGAGCGTTTGGGATTCCTGCTCCACCACTTCTCTGTCTCTGCCGAATCGTCATCGCCCTCCACCCATCCGTCCTCTCTTCTGTGGAACCATCCCAAAATCTCAGCGTGTCAAAATGCATTAGGAACATCAAAACATTTCTGTTTACAACACCGCCGTTGTGTCAATTAAATCAGATAAATTATTCAAGCATTTATCTCACCCCCACCCCAACCACACTATGCCTTGGGAATTTTTCATCAAGTCTCCTATTTGCTTTAAATTAGCACCGTCAAGTGTGTATTTGTGTTAAATCCCTCGTACCATTAATGATTTATCAATTGAAAATCTGTTTGCTGGGTTTTGCTGTTAATTGGCTAGGAGGCGCGCCGCAGCTTTGTGCTCCTCAGCAACAAGTGCCGCTACTTTGGGCTACGGCAGACTACAGATTGAGCTTCAACTCCAGTTTGATCCACATTTCCATTTGAAGGCAGCTCACCGTGTTTTCAGGATCTTGAGCAAACTTTTTTCTTGAGTCGACATTTTACTGTCAAGGTCTGTTTTTTTCCCAACACAAGGAACGCCCTATTTTAACCCTTTATATTCTTAAATCTTAGCTAGAGCGAGCAGCTACTTTATGTCGCGCAATAAAGCGCATAAAGCCGCGGTGAACTGAATCCGGTAGCTTTCCAAACTAAAATTCTTTCCGAATCAGAAAATTAAAAAGTGCAAAGAATCAAAGTTGGGGAATGCATATTTTTCCTGTCTGCAGCTCGGTACCAAGCGGCCCTCGGACCGTGGCCTGGTACTGGTTCGCGGCCCGAGGGTTGGAGACCCCCGATTTAATGCGACCAGGCAGTGCGTCAAAAAACGACTAGTTGGGGACACCCAGAACCTCAAAAAGTGACGCAGAGGGAGCCCCGAAAATACGAGTTGTGAGTGAGAATGTGTTGGTTGCCACGACAACAAGAGTGGCACCATTAATATAGCAGCACCGATCGTATTCGTTTTTCATCAGCATGGGGTCCGCATGACCCAGTATCTGGATCTGGACCGCTAGTTAGTGACCTCTGGCGTAAACTGTTGAAGAGTCACGGTATGTCACAGAGCGTTTGTTATTTAGGCGTCGCTGGTGACAGCTGAGTTGTTAAAAGTTGAAGTTTCTTACTGCAGACACTTTTTTTGTTGAATCTAATAGCTTTGTCTTTGATCAAATGGCGGATTCCGTCTCGGAGAAAAGCGGCTTTGTGTCGTCACATTTTGAAGTTACTTTTTTTTTTTACTTTTTCTGAATCAGCTGTTTCTCATTGATCGTGTAATCCAGGCGTGTCAAACTCATTTTCACTGAGGGCCATATCAGCATAGCGGTTGTCCTCAAAGGGCCAGATATAATGTATTCATTTAACTAAATGTAATGAAAAATAAATGTAACCACTCCTTAATGTTAAATAACGCATTATTAATTTGTTATAACTTTTTAAAGTGACAATTAAAGTTGAATAGAAAACATATGTTTGTTTTTTACTCTAGCATAAATCCTTTTACAATTGATTCTGTCAGGTTAAGTTATATGGACAGTGTTTAAGTTGTAATGTCCAGTTGCCCAATCTGATATTTCAAGTCTGATTCCCCCTAGATACGAATAAATACACACCAAATTTTATTTTTATTTTAAGAAATTAAAAACTTTTATGCTCTCAAGGGCCACATAAAATGACATGGAGGGCCACATTTGGCCCGCGGGCCTTGAGTTTGACACATGTGGTGTAATCAGTCGTACAGTTGCGATAAGTCCAAAAGCGAGTCTTAATTTACCATCGTCTCTGGTTTTTAACAGTGACGTTTTTTTAAATATTTGGCATAAGCTTTTCTAAAAGAATGATTGCTCTCAAATTATTTTTTTCCCACTTGTGTCGTGTTAAATCATGAATCTATATTATTAGTCATTGTAGAAAGGTTTTTCAGTTCAGAATTTTAGTTTTGCTAAAAGTCAGTGAGTACCCCCACCCCCACCCCCCACCCCACCCGCCTTCCACTCACGTGACCCCATTTGATACCTCTTGGCGCGCCAAGTAAGAGACCAATTATCACGGAAAGGCACAGGTGTTGCAGCAAAGGAAGAAGTTCAGATGTTGCGCCGCGCTCCACCTGAAAAAGCTCTGTTGTTTAAAGCCTTCTCCACCACAGATGGGATCAAACAAGGATAAATATTTCAAACGCTTTTGGAAATACAGCGAGAGGCGTTGGAAGCACGGAGGACCCGTGCGGAAGATCTGCCGGCTTTTTTCTTCTGAGCAAGAACATTTCCAATGTTTAATTTAGATTGGACACCAGCAGCAGAAGACAAGAGTCTGCCAACATTTGGAAATCAAACACAATGGGAAAAGTGGACTCATAGACCAATTATTTAGTGTTTCCTATGTTTGTCAGGTTTTTAATTCATTTAGATTATGTGTGTGAGGATTCTCAGAATTGTTCCATTGCAGGAAAAAGTTATATAAAAACAAAAGATCATCTGGACCTAATTTTTGCTAAAACGGTTTCGCCTCTTGTCCAAAAAGCTGATCTTTTTAAAAACTTTATTTTAAATAAGATCATTCAGGAATGTGACAACACATTATGATGAAATTAAAGAGCCTATATCATACAAAATCCACTTTCTGAGCTTTTAAGTGTATGATAACGTTCATTCCTCATGAAAAATAACCCCAGAGTGGTATTTTGATATCCCATCTCTGATTATTCCTCTAAAAACTTGCAGCCCAAGCGCCAGCCCTTCCCCATCCACAAAAATGAGTGAGTTCTCACATTGTCACGTATGAAAGTGAGGAACAGCCCCTTCCAGGAAGAGTCTGCGCTGCCACGACCGCCCTCAGGCTAACAGACACGCCCACTTTTTCAGTGGAGCCGATCACTGCTAGCTCCACTTCTTCAGTGGAGCTAGCAGTGATCGGCTAAAACTCTTTATATGCACAATGTGCACATCTGTGTTTGCAAAAGTTTGGATGTTTGTTTTTGTGGGTGACACGCAAACACGCTGCTGAGGCGTTCTTCTTGTGGGCGGCACCCACAAGAAGCGAAAGGCGGTGCCTCCGAAAATGAGTCGTCTTACTTCCAGTAGTGAAATAAGCTGCGAAAATTTTTTAAAAATTGTTGCCAAAGCTAATATATTATCATATTTATAGCTATTGTTGACTATAAAAGGCTTAAGAGTAGCATGCTAGAGGCATTTTAAAGAAACCCATAAGCACAAAGAAGTTGCAGTTTCTCAAGTGACCACTAGAGGCTGGTTTCAAGAGAAGCCAATTTCACATCCCAGTCAAAGTAGAAGTCTGCACCACATTAGAGCTTTTCTACATTCTGACATCAACAGCATTTTGGGTATTTATTGCTTTAGTTTTAAAAGTTTAAAAAAGAGGGATTTTTTTGTCAATCAGTTTTTACATTTTATTAGTGTTTCATGTCTTTTAGATTGCCATGGGGGCAGAACCATGGGTTAACTCAGCACAGCCTCATTCTGTGTCTGAATTCCCTCACTAATCTAACCCCTAAAAGGCTAAAAAGCAGGGGGGGGGGGGACTTCTTGCCTTGTGGCTCACAAAGGGTTCTAAAATTTGATAGAAAGGCCAGAAGCAGATTTGTGGAGAAGAGAAAGAAATAACATGGAATCTGGGCCAAGACACACACAAAAATGTATTAAATTATAAATATATGTATATCTTTTAAAACACAACACTTTGGAGTTTTTCTTTTAAAATGTATGAGTTTTGTCTTCATTTGGTGCAAATTGCACCACTGGGTCAATGTCCTTCTAAGAAAAATGCAAATTTAGAGAAATGCTGCATTCATGTGGTGCTGGAATGATCGGAAAAATGACCGTCTGACTCCGAAAACAAACAAACAAACAAAAAATCTCCCAACACCACATCAATGCAGACCTAAAAGGTCAATTTATTTGTAGTGAACCAGAATTACAGGGAAAACAGAACAATAACAAGGTGTTCCTTGTTATTGTTCTGTTGTTCTATTTGTTATTGTTCTATTGTTCTATTTTTGTTCTACTTACTATCTTGTGGACCTACAACACTTAGCGGGGTACCGGTGGCATCAGATTCTCAAGTCGTTTAGGGAAAATATGTCTGGATAAGAGTGGAAACTGTTTAATAAGAAATATAATCTAAATAAGAAACTATTTTAATTGCAAGAATATCTTAGGTCAAGGACACCAGGGGGGTATTCCAGGAAGCATGTTTAAACTAGCCTGACTTTAACCCTGAACTCTGGCTGAAATCCGCCTGAACTTGCTTACTCTGGGTATGTCGGTTCCAGAAGACCGGATATGAGTTGGCGTAATTACGCTCGACTTGGTAACCCTGGGTTAACCCACGTGCACGTCGTGTACATAAAGACATTCTCAATAGATCGCCGATTTCTGGAGTCACCATGGAAACGCGTGGGGAAAAAAAAGAAAAGAAAGAGGAAATCAACAGACAAAGTAAACGCACGAGTTTCTGATCTTGTTTCCATTTTCCTTGTGACGCATATATATATATATATATATATATATATATATATATATATATATATATATATATATATATATATATATATATATATATATATATATAAATAACTCTCATACGTCTAAGTTTGAGCCGGTGAATATGCTAATTTTTATAACAATAAAAAAGACGGTAAAAAATGCACGGAGTGCAAAAATTGATAACAGAATTTCCCATCATTGAACTTGCAGAATTGTAGTGTAGGGGTGCTATAAAAACTCATCATCCTCTCCTTCGCTCTCACTTGTGGTGCTGAGACATGAGCACAGTAGGACAAAATAACTCGACAAAACACGGCAAAACACAGTAAAACAGCTAAACAACTAAACATAGTTAGTCAAAAAGCCACACTTCAACCCAAATCCGTCCAGACAGGCAAAGGGAATGATATCCCAGAATCCCTTGCGGTGCCGATCTAACAGCAGCACCAAAGTTACGCCTACTTAATTGAATTAATTTGAATGAAAGGAAAATAATTGTCTGAAAACTATGTGTTATTTTTAAGGTGACTTAACAAAAAAAATGATTTCTCTTAACTGAAGCAAATAATTAAGTTAGATCAAAGTAAACAAGTTTAATTTTCCAACATCCATATGTGGTCTTATCACCCTCTCACTGTGGAAAAAGTATTATCTGGGCTTCTTCATCCACTAAATCATCTTCAAATGGACACGCCATGCTGCTTAACCTCTCTCAAAACAAACTAAGCTTCAACTAAACCTGCTCCGGACCAGGTTATGTTCAGAGCATGAGTTGCCGTGGCAACTTGACCTACCCTGAGACATACCTCCATTTCTGGAACCGAAAGCTGAGGTTATCAACTTCCTTAGCCTCAAACTTATCGTGGGAGCTAGCATAACCTGCTTTCTGGAATACCCCCCTGGCGTGTTACATGTATTTAGCGCATTTTTGAAAGCGGGTATAGCACATGCTGTTCACACTGGGCAAGAAGGGAGGGGCTTCTTCTCTTGTTCTTTTTCTACTGTTTACTGGCTCATGTCCGCCACCTACAGTTGGAAGAGTCTAACTACAAAATGTCATAAATGGACGACTTGCTGTTATATAATTCCGGTTGGACTCAAACCGCAATCATTCATTTCTCTGTGACCTGAAAGGGACACCATCCATCCGTCAATCCCAAATCCGAATTCCACATTGGTCAAGTGTTCAACCCGGATTAACCTTTAACAGGCGTTCGATGGCAGCACAATTTGTACATTAGAGCCTACAAATTGACTTTTTAAGACTTTTCATTGGAAGTAGGCACTTGAAAGCACGGGACGGTGTGAACGTGGCTTCAGTGATGGAGATCTATTTCTTAAAATAAGAATTCTTGGTAAGACCATTTTACCTCCCCTTCATCAGCAAATTTTTTGCTTATTTAAAGAAACTTTTTTTAATTTCAAGTTTTTGATGTATTTCTACGGGGCATGTTTTTCCAGTGTGCTAAGGAACAAACAGAACCAAAGTCAAATTATTACAGAAATCGGCTTTCGGTCGTGGAAGCTGCACCAGATGGCAGCCACATGTCTCTCAGAGGTCTCTTGAATTTTAGACTCAGGTCAAAGAGCAGCTCCGCTTCCATCAGTTTATTCCAACTCCGCCAGTGTCTTTTGCGTTCAGTCTCTTCCTTTCTTCTCTTTTCTGCTTCCTCTTCATGAAAGTTAAATATCCCTCAGCAACAGACTGCAGGAAACGGCAACACCGCCGTTTCTTTTGTCCTCTTTCCGTTCGAGCGCACTGTTTTTGGGCACGTTTGAAGCATTTTGAAGCCATATCACAGATGACATGTTTTGTGCATATTTTCAAACAGTTCCCTTTTGTAATGCAAATGGCCGTGACTCTGTCAATAAGTGAAACGGCAGACGCTTGCTGCATGGATAGCCTGAAACTTCAGAGCTGCAGACTTCTGACTGCTGTGAAGGATTGTAATGTTAACTGCTTGTGATGGGGGGGTTGTTTTAGGGCTTCACTGACTCGAATGAACCACACATCATTTACAAATAGACTCACACACATCTTGCGGGTTCGCACATTTGTGCTCCACTGCTTCACAACTCCACTACGAGCTTGCACACACACACACACACACACGCGCGCTGTGCTTCCAGGCTTTTCCGTACCCCCAAAGAACCTGCAGCACATCTGTCTCCAATGCGCCTCCTCCTCCTCCTCCTCTGACCGGCGCTCCTGGTCTGCTCCCCTAACCGTGGCCAGGTGTTTGCCCATAGCCACACAGCTCTTCATCTCCGAGCCTCCAGACCCGCGCTGATGTAATTGCTCTCTCCGCTGATCCATGAAAACAGAGAAGAAAAGGGAGAAAGCCGAGAAAAACAGAGTTACTGTCTGAGTTGGAAACCCAGAAGGAAGCTGGGATCCTGTGACTTGCATACTTCACATGCATGCACAGATTATTTATTTTTGATGGAAGGTGAAAAGTCAGGCCCTTTGTGTGTTTACAAGAAGTTTAAGCGTGAATAGGGTGCAATATGTGTCGAGGTTAGCGGGGATTTAGCTGTTTTTTTCATAAATGAGCATGTTTCCAGGTGTGTATAAAGAGACCTGCGTTCTTCAACTACATATTCATCCTATTTATGTATTTAAATATATTTATAAGGGGGTTAAACCCATGGGGAAAAGTAGATTACATTTTCCTAATAACATGCAAATGGGCTCTAATATTGTGTTCATCTTGAAACTCGTACCGGAGAGATCTTTGTTGTGATGGGAAATTCTGGTTTGCGTGTCAGGAGAAAAATTATTAAAAAGAAATTAAAAAAAAAAGGTATTTACTGTAAAGAATATCAGTAAAAACACTTTGTTAAGAAACATGGTAGGAATTATTTATTTGTTTGTTCATTTTTATTCTTTTAGTCATTCATTTACTCATGTATTTATTTATTTATTTGGTTGTCTGTATTTTTTTCCTTTATTAAGTTTTTCACCAATTTGTTTGTTTATTTTGTATTTTGCTTTTTTTTTATACATTTGTTTTGTTTGTTTGTCTTTTCATTATTTTATTTTATTTATTCTTTCAGTCATTTATTAACCGTGTATTTATATTTTCACTTGCTTGTTTTTGTTTTTTTGTAGTCTTTTATGTATCCATTCATTCATTTATTTCATTTGCTTGTCATTTATTAATTTATTTGTTTGTTTTTTGTTTCATATTTATTCTTTTAGTCATTCCTTTCATTTGGGTTTTTATTTATTTATTTATTTATTTATTTGTTTATACATTTTTGCCATCAGGCCAATGCCCATTAATAGGTAAATATACCCACTAAAAACACAAAAATCAACACATTTTTTCATAAACATACTAATAATATATAAAAAAAACCAGAGAAATGCATTGTTTTCAGGGTTTCACAAACCTTTGTTGAAAGATAAGATTTAAAAATGCAGGAATTCATGAGTCAGAAATAAAGTCAAGGAAGGACAGGCAGAGGTAAAAGCATTTACCAAAACACCGCCACGCTCGAATCACTGTTCAAACACGAGCAAATGGCAAATAAACAGCTTCACCTGTTGATCGCTGAGACACATGCAGTCCAACACAGTCTAGCAGAATCTTGCCATTATGTTCAAATGTTCAAATTGAACACACTGTGATTCTAGTGTGGGGACCTTTAAAAATGTTCAAGCTTTTGGTTGTCAGTGGTCCTGAACCTGTTTCAGCAACATAAATCCCCCGTTTGAGCAACCTGAATATTATGCATTATTATTATGGTCACCATAAATCCTTGTTTGGAGGAAAAACTCTTGGTTTTTGTCTGTCAAATGAAGCTGTCTTTTATTTTGAAGTCTCTTTTCTGCAAAAAGAATCAGAGTGGGAAAATGTCTTTGTTTTGTTAACTCTGCTAGTTTGGGGGTTTCAGTTTAGCGGTCGGTGCAGCCGCTTTTAGAAAGTATAGAATGAAGTCGACGTGACCGAGCGACTTGACGAGTTGGATGTGGAGGAGAGAATCCAGTAGTTTTTCAAAATAAAACTTCCTTCAGAATCAGATTATAAAATGAAAATGACAAAATGTAGGTTGTGGAACTTCATTTTTCCCAGGCGTTGGGGACTACTAATGTAGATGATGTGCTTGCTCTTTGTTTTAATATGCTTAGTATATAGTGAGGCTATATATATGAAGCAGACAATCATAAACAATCCATCTTATTTTTAGATGAGTTGCATTGAATCAAAATGCCCCAAGGAAAAAAATGATTCTCTTTAATACATTCCTGTAATCACTTTAGTAAAGCGATGCGTGCAAAATTGGAACATTCCAGTATTGTTGTGTCTCACACTCAGGTAGCTTCATTCTTTCTAACCAGGACTGGAAATTCTCGGATGTTTCCTCTGCAAATAAACGAACTCCTCAAGCATATCCTATTTATTTCGTTATGAAACAAACGACAACAGCAGTTCAATGAGCGCAGATTGCAACACTTAGCTGAGATACCCTTGAGTTTGAAATCAAGTGTTAGATTAAATTAATATTTCCTCCCTGTGCGGTTTTGCCTGTGGCTCAGCGATGAGACGGCATTTCTATCAAATTAGAGAATCAGAGGGATAAGAACTCCTGCTGTCACGGATTTAATTATTGTAAACACAATAAAGAGCAGAATAGTTTTTGACAGCTGCAACATAGGATGAGCTGTATGGGGTTTAAATATTACTGTGTACATAAGTGTGTTTGTTGTAATGTGAGCATTTATGGGTTATTTTAGAACATAAATTCAGGCTTTTTTGTAGTTGAAATAAGTTTATTAACATTTTATTATAGAATTATTCATATCCTTAAGAATAGAAAATCGTCTAATATTCTTCAATGGAAGACTTGGTATATTTGTATTCATATTCTATTCATTTGTTTTGCAGTAAGTAAAGAAAAAAGTTTCAAACAGCATCTACCCCTAAAGAAAGATCGAAATATTGACTCTATAACCATAACTATGGAAGACGATGAGCACTATGGAGAAAAAAGGGGTTCTCAGTAGTAGGGGGTGCTCACTGACTTTTAGCAAACCTTTTTTTTCTTAAAGAACTTTAACTTAAATATTGTTTACTGACTTGATTACCGATTTCTTGATCACTTTAGTCTTGGAGTTCTGAATTGTATCTCTGAAATCTGACTTTGATCTCAGAAAACTGATTTTAATCCTAATAATTTTATTTTTATCTCAGAGTTTTTTAAAGGAATTTTTTACCTTGATCCAATATTTTTAGTGTAATAACGGAATTTTGACTAATTGAAGAATTCTGACTTTGATATCAGATTTTTTACCTTGAATTTTGGATTTCTGACTTTAATGTCAGAATTATGACTTTGATCTCAAAATGCTGACTTTGATCTTAGTTAGTCTTAATATATATATTTTTTATCTTAGATTTTTTATTTTGTTTAAGAATTCTCACCCTGATCCAATATGCTTAGTGTTATACTGGAACTTTGACAAATTTAAGAATTCTGACTTTAATCCTAAAAATCTGACGTTGATCTCAATATTCCTACTTTGTCTAAGAATTTATCATTTACTCAGGGAATTCTGATCTTGATCCAAAATTCTTAATTCTAATATTGACTAACTGCAAAATTCTATCAATCTCAAAATTTTGACTTTGGTCTTTAGATTCTTACTTTTATCCTAGAACCTAATATTTAATCAGAGAATTCTGACATTGACCAAATATTCTTTCCTTAATCATGGAATTCTGACTTTAATTGGAGAAATTTTGACTTCTATTGCTAAATGTGACTTTGATCTCAGAATTCTGACTCTATCTAAGAATTTATAATTTGATCAGGAAAACTTGAAATTTTTACTTTAATGGTAGAATTTTAACTTTTTGTTTTTAATTTGTTTACCTTTTTCTCAGAATATGTACTTTTTTGCAAAGTTAGCAATTTAGAAACAGTTGAAACTAGCACAGCAACACCTTTATTATCTTTTATCTAGTTCTATAGGTGCAATTGAATCTCTAGCAGTGTAAAAAGAAATAGTAATTACAGATTAGTAATTACAATTTAAAAATTGAGCTTTATTTATTTGCTTTTACTATAATTTTGACATAAAAAGTAAAAATTAAAGCATTTTGATCAATTAAGAAAAACAAAACAACAAAGACCAAACTTCCTATCAATAAATAATTAAGTTATATTAAGTTCAGTTATATAATTTCAGCTAAACTAAGGACACTATTATTTTTCCCCATATCTTTTGTAAGTTGAAAATGTTCAGAAAGGCAGTCAACATCTTTGTTAAAATCTTTCCTCCAAAGAATAATTAATTAGCTTTATTCTATTTTTGTGTTGGCTCTTAAAGCGGAATCGATGGCTTTAGCCAGCCTCTTCAGTATGTCCGGCTTTAATTAATTGTCAGCGGCATCGTTGCAGTTCAGCTGATTGGTTAGCTCAACATTTACTGTGCTCCTCTCTCCAAATCTCTTCTCCAGCAACGCTGACATTTGGAGAATTCTTGATTAACATAATTAGACAACTTTGATAGGAGATTTAGAAAATCCCTCTTTTCTTCCATCCTGACTTGTTTCCATGCACGTCATGCAATATTCACATTAATTCTTTGAGTCCATGGATTAGTTATGACATTTATAAGGATATATTTATCCACAAGTTACATAGAAACTACTCACAGTGTTAGTGTTTACTGTACAGATCATACCGCATCACCAGCCCTTATTTTTGACCTTATTTTCACTACATTTTTGATCTTTTTCTACTTTAGCTGCAAGCGTGTGATAATATAATAACAAGCTGTGGAGCCAGAGTGTATTAAGTGACAGAGGGGGGAAAATGAAGAGTCACAGATACACTCTGGCACGGAGGGCTCCAGCAGTTTATTGATTTTTCCAGCTGCTTTGCTCTCGACGTTATCAAGGGGCGGCGAGCGCTCCTCGCTGGACGGATGCGGCACCTCAGGCTGTGATCCTCGTTGGAGACGCCTCCAGCTCTCATAACGGGCCCTTTCCTACATCACGGGGCCAAGCATCTCATTCAGACCTATTCATGTCTCAATTGCTCACGCATTGGAGATGTGTTTGAGAAAATGGGGGTTGTCTGTAGTTTTTCAAAGAACAAAATGCAATTATTACTATATTGTAGTTTTTAGGGCTATTTTGTAGGGTTGTGTATCTTTTCCTTTTCATTGATTCAATATGTATCTCGAGATGTGGTACACAAATAAATAAATAAAACTAACTGTGGTGATTCGATCAGATCCAATTCTTTTATCTAAATGGGTACAACCTAGATGTCTATTATATATTAAAACTAGTTAAAAAAAATGCTTTTTTTGTCTACCACTTTTTATTTTGGATCATTTAGAGTCTTTTAGTTTCTTTTGTTTTTAGCCGTGTTTTATATTAACTATGGAATTGAAATTCCGGACACAAACTACCATTATTAATGTCTCGTCCACAATCAATTTTTCAAATGGTCGGCACTTCTGTGAATTGAAAGTGGCGTCATCCATACGTCACCACCTAAATCTGAGTCTCTGACTGATCATCATGGTTTAAGTTTCAATGCCTGTTCAATGGCTGCACTTTAAAAAGCGTCTGGGAAATCATAGGTAGAAACTTGTGTTGTTACGTATGAATTATAGAGTTTTGAATGTGAAACCTTGAATTGTGCGTATAGGCGCGTTTAAATAGACTTTTCATAGAAAGTGGTTGATTGAACGCACGTTGCAGATGGCGGTGGGATTGTAGCTTTACAGACATCCATTGCTGGGATTCACCTTCAGCCAAATGTCATTGACTCAACTTGGTAGAAGTAAGCTTGTTATTGGATGTCTTTTTGTTTGGATCACATGTACATAAAAAGACAAAGTCAGTAGAGACGCAATAGGAAGAAGAACCGACAAAATTTGATAGAAACTGATTATTTACTTCCCGACCAATTTGATCCTTTATTTTGACCAACACAATCTTGTTCTTATCTGTGGTTTTCAACCATTGACTGTAAATGAGAACCGGACCGAGTGTGACATCACCCATAGAAAATGGCTTACTTCCAGTTCTAACTAAATATAGTCAATACAGTTGTCAACACGGACGCCGCCATGTTGGAATCTGACATCGACAGTAAGCAGTGATTGATCCGAGTCGGTCTGATTTATCGTTTCCATGGCAACCAATCAGCACCAATCAGCTTGTTGAAATTCAACACCACTACCATTTGAAAGCGAGGTCGTGGAAGAATCTGTCAATCAAACGTTTCAAGCCTTTGACATGAGTGCACCTTGTTTCTACTACAAACTCAGTTTTCTAACTTGAACTACAGAAAAAATATAAAATAAATTGGAACTAGCAACTTCGAGGGGGGAGGAGTCACTCAGTCCAGTTTTCATACACAGTCTATAGTTTCCACTGATACTGCTGCTACTTTCAGTACGATTTTTTTAATGCATTTCCTTTACGTTTCTACAAGTTTGCCAGTTTTCTCAATTGATAGGTCAGTTTATGAAAAACAGTGGGAAATCATTTTTAACTCCTTCATCAGGGTAGTGAAAATTCAAAAAGATAAAAATAAATAAACCACTTTCACATATTGTGCCTTGAGTCTTATTTAGCTGAGGCCGGTGTGAAATGATGTCAAGGCTGCTGTTCACCTTTAGCTTTGGTTTGTCTTTAATTATTGCCAGGGAGGAACACACAGCCCAGCTCATCATCTGGATAAATATTTGACCGCTATTCCATAAATTGGCATGCGGTGGTGGTGGTGGTGTACGGGTGAGGGGGGGGGGGGGTGTTTTAAGTACGCATTTCGTCCGAGTCAGACATTGTGCACTGAGGATGCACGGTGAATTGGCTCTCCGCAGGTGACTGCAGCTTCTCTCTGCATGAGGTAAATTAAAACTCATATTTCTCTTCGCCCCAAAAAAAAAAAGAGAGAGAGATTCTGCACACTTCCTGAATTTGTCTTATTTAATTATAGCCTACGTCAAAGCATAATTTAGGATGCTTAGGCGGGGCATGCAATTAATCAAGTGTGGGGTGTTTGTGGACTGTGAAATCAGGGGTGTTAGAGAAGCAAAGATTTTTTTTTTTTTTTTTTGCATAAATATGAGAGCATTTTACTGCTTTGTTTGTGTGCTTTTAGGTGCTCGCACAAGAAAGTGGGTAAAATTTCATCTGCTTCCACACGGGGGGTTTTGCTAACAGGACTCAGGGGTATGTGCTGGTTAGGAAAGCTCAAAGCTGGACAACCGGGGTATGGGGCGTCACGCCTTAACAAATAAGGATCCCACTGTGATTTTTAGCCAGTGTTGCTTTAGCTCGGCTTATGGTTTATGTAAATGGAAAGAGGATCATAGAAATCCGCGCAGTATTACTTTTTTTTGATTATAGACAACAAAGGCTGCAAAAGATGACATAAATCTGGAGATGTATGAATACTAATGATGGACACATTTCTTTTTTTTATTTTGCAGACTGTGTTTGCGAAGGAAGGTCATCTCGAAAATAACACATCAGTCCCGACAAACTTGTAACACGACCAATTGTCACAATATCCTGTTATAGCTGACTATTTCTGTAGGCTTTGGAGGCATGCAGATAATAGTAGCAGTTTGATAACTTACTGACACCTTGTCAAAGTGCTCTACGTGTTAGAGTGCTAAAGAAATCCAGAGGTTGCTAATAAGAGGAGGGTATGGAGCTGTCATGCCTGGGCTTGTCACATCAACTGTTATAAGTTTAGACCGCACACCATCGACGTATCGGTCCACGAGGGCGCTTTCACGCCAGGATAGTCCAGCGAACTCACCTTGATTGAGTGGGGGAAGGAGAAATATTTGAAACTGCTTTCTTTTACATGACATTCAAGAGAAATCCAAAGACTGAAACAGACCAAAAATGTAAGTAGTTGCAACTCCTGAGAAAAGAGCAAACCAGAACAGAACCGGAAAGTCCTACTAGTCTGAACTTTTTATTTATCAATAACCCATTTTTTGGTTTTTAGTTTTTGGCTCAAGTTGTTGAGGGAGTAATGTTTTTAATGTCAGTTTTTGTGACCATCCACCTGCTCTTCTCCTTTTTTTTAATTTTATTTGAGGGGTCCATATTGTTGGGGTCTGGTGCTGTTGTGCACACATTTGCAATTGATTATACACATTCTTCTCACTCCTGAACTAAGTTCCAGATGTGCAGTTTTTACGAGCACAAAGTCGCCTAACCTTCAGCTCCCAAGGTTCTTGTATCTTGGGAAAAGTGGTGTTTATTTGCACTAAAAAAAAGAAAAAAAAACTAAAGACCTTTAACCTGAAAACTTTCTTTAATGAGTTTATCTCATATTCTATTCATGATCAGCTTCACAATGAAAGAATTTCCACTTGCAGAACACGAATCTGTCGTCTTTGACAGAGGCACCAATAAAAAAAAGTTTGAGTGTTTTGATCAGTCAACTTCAAACAACAGTTTGCTTGGAGGGGAAAAAAAAAAGTTTGATCATGATGCTATTAATCATTGGAAAGCATCAAGGTTCCACCAGCGTTCTGCTCAGCTTTAGAACACTCCACTTACTGAGTTCCTGTCATTCTGTAAGCATGAAAACTCTGGAAATTGAATCAGGTACAGGTGTCTTTTCTTGGTGTTCAAAGCGGCACCTCAAACCTCTTTTGCCTCAGCCATTAAAGCCAACCAGCGACCAGATTCTAACTTCTGCTATTAGAACTGCAGCTTGGCACGGCCGGAGCTCATTAGGTCGGATTAAAGACGTTCTGTCCTGCAGCCACTTCTTATTGTCAGCTCACTTTCTGCCAAAGGTCTTTTTTAATAGTATAAAAGTGAAAAGTCTCACTTCCCAGTTTTGTAAAGGATTGTCTTGCTCCACTAGGAAATTGTTTTTGCAGTCGACTACCGGAAGAAGCTTTGCTTCAATACACAAAGATAAAACTGTTTTAGAATAATTCTGTCAAACTAACTAAAGTAAAACTTTGTTTTCACTAAAGTTTCTTGAAATGAATTTACTTTTACATAAGATGCCCACACCAATCATGTTTTGAACTATTCTAAAACCATTTGCAGTGGTCTTTTTAATTAGGATTGTGCCCTTTTTTAGCAGTGGACCTGATATTCAAATAAACAAAACGCTCGACACAAAAACATTTTAAAGATCGCAATGACAACTAAAATAAGCAAAACAAATATAAAAAAAAACATATTATATTTCAGAAAAAAAAAACAAAATTTAAGAAACCAAAATGTTTTGATTAGTGTGAATTATTTGTACTTTTTTTGTCTTTTTAAAAGGTATCATTGCAACTGAAAGTTTTTTTTTACATTAGGCGATACTCATCATCCAATAAGTTGTTTCCCGCAGTACTTCCCTTTACTAGTTTCTCATTTTTGTTTTTCTTACATTTCCTCTTGTTTCCTGGAAATTACTTCTGTTTTCCAAAATGTTTTTTGTTTTTGGTTTTTATGTTTTGTTTTCTGGAATTTTGTTTTGTTTGTTAAAATACCGTTTTGTTTTTCAACATTTGTTTTAGGTTTTTTAATTGTTGTTGTGATCTTTGAAATGTTTTTGCGTAGTATGATTCTGTGATGTGATTTGCACTTCAGGGCCACCGTAGTTTTTAGACAAAATAAAAAAAAAACCTGTGTCGTTGCGGGACTATTGGTGTGGAGCAACCCAGCCCCCACTTCCCATCGTCCATGACTGAAAGCTCCCAGTTTACACTCTCCCACTAGCTTACAGCCCCTTACAACAACAAGCTAACATTTCTGTACAACAAAAAATGGTGAGTAATCATGGAGCCATCCAGCCGTACAGTTTTGAGCCAGATGTTAGCTCAGACGCGGAAAAACAAAGACATACATGGATTTAGTTGTCTATAAGTGGATATGAAACACTAATATAATTTTTTCAACCAGCATTTTTTCTTCTGCCTCTGATTCACACTGATTTGTATAAAGAAATACTCAGAAAGGCAATTTAAGTTTAATAATCTTGATATATGTCCTGCAAGAACATCTTAAAAAGACCACTTTCATCAGTGTTTTTCTAAATGTTGGATTACTTATTTTATGAATTTTGAAATAAAGATAGTTTCACAATTCAGTAAAATGGTCTTTAATGCATTTGTTTCATGAAAATATCAATAAATGTGATGAAATTTGTTTAAAAAAACGTTTTTCACCAAGTTAGCTGGCAGGAAGCTCAACACACACATTCATTAGATTAGATGTTATTCTGCTGCTAAAATGTGGCATGGGGAAAGTATTTGAATCTATTTTCCGCTGCAGAATGAAAGAGAAACTTGCGGTTGCATTGTTTGTTTTGGGAGCGCGATTCCTTCTTTTTCCCAGCAAAAGGAGGATTAGGATTGTCGGTGGCGTGTGCAGCGACTGAGCCGGCGCTTCTCTCCGCCGCTGCACACTCCAGCAATCAGGCAAGCTGCCAAACAAACAGATGAAGTCAACACACAGACATTTCCCTCTGCCTCCTCAGATGTGACTGCAACAGATGCAATCCTGACACTGGCGCTTGACACAGTGTGACAACCTACTGTGTCTACACAGCCAGATTCACTTTGACTTATTTTGAGGGAAAAAAAAAAAGAAATAGAAGAAAAAGGAGGAGGGAGGAGTGGGGTTGACACTGTGCACATGATCACACACGAGATAATGTTTGTCAGCAGCAATAGCAGTGTCACTATCTAAGGGAGACAAAGACTGACAAAGGGTTGATTTCACGGTGCAGTCATGTTGCATCTGCAGACCTTGAACGATTGAAAGGGTTGGGGGGGTAAATTGTGGGTTTAGAAGTGATCAGGATTCAGTCTCAGAGGTGAGTTAACTCAATTTCAAGTGAGGAATGTCATTACTACAGTGTCGTTTATTTTTTTTTTTTACATTTTTCGCTGATAAACAATTCTCCACAGTATCCAACCTAATTATTATGAGAACATCATATTAGAGGACATCTAAATCTGTCAAACTACTCAAGCCAACTTTACATTTTTTTAAATATATATAAATTAATTTATAAATATAAAGATGTACCTCTATGAACAGTACACATTTGTTTTAAGGATCTATGAACCTAAAACCCCACTCTGATTAAAACGGTACTGCTAACTTGTTCTTGTGGCATTTTTCCGATAATGCTGGACTTGTATAAAAAAAATTTAGATCAGAATTATATTTCTGATAGATCCAAGTATGTCTTTGTTCTCCTCATCCGAAATGGCATCTGGCTCAAAAGTTTGTTTTACCAGTAATGTTAGGTTGGGGGTGTGAATGGCTGTAAGCTAGCAGGAGAGATTAAACAGAGAGCTCTCAGCTCAGGACGGTCCCAGGACGGTCCCGCCCACAACTCAGAGGTGAACTTCTAATGAACTACTGGCACTCTGCAGAAACTATGTCCTAGAAGACGACACGGGTGTTTAAATGCTGTTTGGTAAAAACGGCATCATCATAAGTAAAAGACCACTAGGAACGCTTTTAAAATAGAACAAAAGATAAGTGAAGTGGGACTTTAACAAACTATTTTGACCTTTTTAATACATTGATATTTGTTTAGTAAATAAGTGCACACTATAAAGTAGTTTTTGATTATTTTTCTGTGAATAACATTCTACTAATGAACCTCACCAAATAATTTTTAGTCCAAAAATCTTCTGATTAAAGTTAAATAACGTCTACTTCCAAACAACAAAGCATCGGTCTGTTTTGGTGTGCAAAAACCACAAGTTTTACTCTCTTTTGATGACCTAATAGCAAAATGTTTAACCCTTTTCAGAACAGCAAAACATGTAGAAAGTAAAACATATTTGAAGTTTAAATACATGTCACAAAAAAGTGTAGGTCTTGAACACGAACCTTGCGGAACGCCACACTAAGTCAGGACTTTTAGTTTTACAGTTGTTTCGTCTACATTCTAGTCCTGTTTTGCAGTTCTCCATCACTCAGATGGTCAGCCTAAAAGTACCGGTACTGCATGCTGGTTATTTGAGTTTTTAGTTTTTAGCAATGGGGAATGGAGTGAGGGAGTATCTGTATCCAGGTAATTACAGTCTAAAGGGGCTCAGAGGTCCTCTGTGATTACACATCAGGTCTGTAATGGATTCAACACTTACAGATGTAGGGAGAGGGGATGGTGGAGACACAGTTGCATTCCTCAGCCTCCCCATATAGACGGTAGGGGGACGGGGCTGGTGAGAGACGGCAAGGTAGCACGGGGTGGGTAGGTATATCTGCAAGATGGATTACGTGGGGTTTACTGAGTTCAACATTGACACAGATTCATCGTAAATCATTATGCTGGGGACCCGGAGTGATTTCTGCATTAGGAGCAGAAAATGGAGTTCATCCAGTCAATGAGGGAGGGCATATTTCACATCAATCACCTCCGCACTCATGTTACACAGGCTTAAATCTCACTTATACTGTTACCAATAGGGTTCAATGGCTATGATGACAATCAGCAAGACTGAGTTAACAATATTCTTCTAACTGCTGAGAGCACACAGCGGTGCATCTATTTATTACATACAAATAAAAAGTCTGGGTAAAACCTTCAAAGCAAGTTTGATAATAAAATCTTGACATATTTAATACTTGTAGCGGGTTGTCAAACTTTACAGTGATTAGGACAATGCAATACAATTTAAAGCCTTTGTCAGGGTAGAACTTTGACTAGCTTGTTTTAAAAATTAGGTACTAATATTAATGTGAAGTATAGGGTAGTAGGCATAAAAATAACTAGTATAAGTTAACACATATGGCCTTCTTTTTCATGTTTACAAAGATGGGGGTGTTTCTGAATTCCCTTACTTCTTAGTGTGCTATATAAGGCGTTTGACATTTTTTCAGGTTGTCCGAATCTACAATTTTAAAATCCGAGGATTTAGAGATTTCCCATGAGTCTCTGGTTGTGTCCGAATTCCCTTACTACTCCCTAACTGCTAAAAGACAACAAGGCTATCTAGTGTCCTGGATTTTTAAAACTAATTCAGACACCAGGTTCATTACTTTTTTTTTAAACACCAAATTTGACTTCAAAGATTTCCCAGACTTGATAAACTTAATAAACATTTTACAAACAGTGTTTATGAATCCACTGTGTTCTAATTATAAAAAAAAGGCTTGGACGGCTTCCAATAAAATAAATTAAAAATAAACGTTTTTCACAATAAAATAAGTTGAAACGCAATGCATTGTGATCTATATTTGCCCATCAATTAGCATCAATGCACATTGGTTTTTCTTCTGGAAAATTTCTAGGGTACTGGACATCAGAATTGCAGATTTGGATACCTTTGAAAAAAATGGTGAATGCTCTATACAGTACACAGAATGTACCTATGCAGAACTGAACCCCCTCAGCCAAATAATCAACAAGACTGGCTATGGATACCGACTCAGAAACGGGGTCAACATCAGTCACCTCCTCTACATGGATGACATCAAGCTATATGCTAAGAGCGAACGTGACATTGACTCCCTGATCCACACCACCAGGATCTACAGTACTGACATTGGGATGTCATTCGGGCTCGAGAAATACAGCCGGATGGTGACAAAGAGAGGCAAGGTAGTCCGGTAGTCCACACAGGAGGGGTCTCACTCCCAGAAGGAACAATAGCAGACATTGAGGACAGTTACAAGTACCTTGGAATTCCACAGGCAAATGGCAGCCTGGAGCAGGCAACAAGGAAAGCTGCAACAGCTAAAAACCTCCAACGAGTAAGGCAAGTCCTGAGAAGCCAGCTCAATGGCAAAAATAAAACCCGGGCAATAAACAGCTACGCACTGCCAGTTATCAGATACCCTGCAGGAATAATAAGATGGCCAAAGGAAGAGATACAGACCACGGATGTTAAAACACGAAAGCTCCTCACCATGCATGGAGGGTTCCATCCCAAATCCAGCACCCTGAGACTGTATGCTAGCCGCAAAGAAGGAGGCTGAGGACTAGTGAGCGTAGAAGCCAGCATCCAGGATGAAACATCCAAGATGCTTGAGTACATCAAGCTCAAGGCCCCAACTGACAGTGTGCTCAGTGAATGTCAATGGCAATGGAGAGCAGAGGATACAGTGCTGGAGGACAGATCCTCATGGGAGGACAAACCCCTGCATGGGATGTACCACCGGACCATAACTGAAGTGGCTGATATCAAGAAGTCCTACCAATGGCTAGAAAGGGCTGGCCTACAGGACAGCACTGAAGCACTCATCCTGGCAGCTCAGGAACAAGCCCTGAGCACCAGAGCAATAGAGACTCAGATCTACCACACCAGACAAGACCCAAGGTGTAGGCTGTGCAAAGAGGCGCCTGAAACAATCCAGCACATAACTGCAGGATGTAAGATGCTGGCAGGTAAAGCATACATGGAGCGGCACAATCAAGTGGCTGGAATAATATACAGGAACATGTGTGCAGAATATGGACTGGAAACCCCAAGGTCAAAATGGGAAACACCTCCGAAAGTGGTAGAGAATGAAAGGGCAAAGATCCTGTGGGACTTCCAGATCCAGACTGATAGGATGGTATGGCAAACCAACCAGACATCGTAAGTGGTGGACAAAGAACAGAGGCAAAGACAGTTGTGGTGGATGTGGACAGTGCCAATCGATGGGAACATCAGAAAGAAGGAACATGAGAAACTGGAGAAATACCAGGGACGCAGAGAAGAATTGAGAAAGCCTGGAAAGTGACAGGTGACAGTGAGTGCCTGTGGTAATTGGAGCACTCAGGGGCAGTAACCCCCAAGCTGGAGGTAGTGGCTAACAACAGTTACCTGGAAAGACCTCAGACCTCTCAGTCCAGAAAAACGCAGTCTGGGAACAGCTAAGATATGTTAATATAACTGCACAGACCCTCAATCCCCTCTCCTCTGGCTCCTCTCAGTTTATGACTCCCCTCTCTTGAGTAAGAAACACCTATCTGATTTGGCAAGTAAAAAAATTGTGTCTTAATTACGTTAAAATACGGGGCACTTAATAGTCCCACACTTTTATATTTTTGAGGTTAGGGAGTCATGAGGGGATTTGGACATAGCTAATGACTATTTGAATCTAATGCTATTAAAAAAAATAGTAGTAATAATGTGTGTTATTGATTCGTTCATTCAACTGATTCACTTTTTGTGTGTAATTGGTTGCTCCATGACAGAATTTTCTTCTTTTTCTATTGTAGTTTAATGGCGTGTGAAACACAGAGTGTAGGTGCATAAACTACTGGTATGGAGTGAGGGTCATAATGTATTTATTGTTTATCATACATATATCTACATATTAATTTAAATCCTTACCCAAACACTTTCGTGAGCATTTTCCTTTTTCTTTAGTATGAAACAACAAGATAGAATTGTAAAGACATTTGAGTAAAAAAAAGAAAAGAAAAAAGAAAGAAAGAATGAAAGAGGCCAGTTTTTTTTTTTGTGTGGACCCAGATTCCAGGGCTGCTCATTCAGTGCCCAATCACAATTTCCTTCGATTAAAAAAAAACTTGGTAAAAATTTGACTACATATACATATATATGAGATAATTGGTGACATTTGTTGTTTATATTTTATTTGAAAAATGAAATAAATAACGCATTTTATTTTTAAATAAAAACATTTGCCCCGTTTTTCTACTTTATTTAGTGAACAAATGCTCAGGGAGGGCTTTCATCCTCCCAGCCGCCAAGTAAAGCAAAGCAGAGCGGAGTGGTTTCACTGGCTGCCGTCAGTCTGTTCAGGAATCCGGATATGATGAAAATATTTTAGGAACAACTCTGCAAACTACTGTCAGCCACCGTCGAAGGCGTCGCCACAGCCAAGTAAAAAGAAACAACAAAAAGGGAAAAGAAACCAACGGGACCCAAGTGGACAGCGCTAAATTCTGCCGCGCAAAGTTTCGGGAAAAACTTTTGAAGTTTTTATTTTTTTCGCCTGAGAGGAAAGCGCAGAAGCCAGACAGGAGGATGGGAGCGGGGCAGATTTGAGCAAAGGGGAGTTGTCATGGTAGAAAGGTAAGTTTGGTTTGTAAACTAAAACGGTGTCGGCTCTGCTTTTAATTAATTTAAAGAGAGCCTCGAAGGCATTTTTTTTGTAAACGGCAGCTCGAACAAACGAACTGCACGCGGAGTTTTATGTAAAAGCGTGGGAGAGGAAATTTCCACGACTATATATGTGTGTTTGAGGACGTCACTTTTTTTTCCCTGTGAATTAGCTAAACTTCTTTTCTCCTCGTTGTTTGTCGCACGCGCCTGTTAGTAACGAGACGTTGGTTTTCACAGCACTTGAGGAAAAGGGAGGAACCTCTCCTGTTGGCTTTTTTTTTCTCCTTTTTCCTCTATCCAAGAGGACGACTGTCTCATGTCCACGAAGACGGGCCTTCCTACTGAGGGGCCCGAGGGGACGACAAGCCGGGGCCCAGGACAAGAGACGACTCCTCTGTTGTCAGCCTCACACGGTAAGAAAAACACAAAACGGGGTCAATTTCGGGTGACAACTTGTGTAGGTGTGTTTTGTCTTCAGCTGGGTCACTTTTTTGATACCTGTTGCTCTGTCTCAAACATTTTGTTGCCAAATTAGGCAATCAGTTTTCTTAAGGACTCATTTTTTGTTGAGTTGCCCCCTCTGAAATATAAAAGAAGTTGGCACAAATGTTAAAGTCCCACTCACTGCAATAGTATTTTGATCTATTGAAGTTTTCCCAGTGGGTTTATTTTATTACCGTTATGGCTTTTTGCTGAAATCATAACATCTATGTCATTGTTTACAGGACATATTTTCTGCAGAGCAGCAGCAGTTCTTTAGAAATTTGCTTCTGATTTGTGGACCGTTGGGTTCCCCATTTACGTCAGCTGAGAGCTCTCTGTTTACATGCATCGACTGTTTTTTTTTTTAGCTTTATTGAACAGAATATTAAAGTACAAAACACAACATCAAGGAACTAATAGGACATCAGCTGCAATAACCAATGTTATCATTCCAAACTTATTTAATTACAGTAAGTAATAGACATAGCAGAAACATATCAAAAATAGAGCTTGCTGATAAGAAAATAAAATAGCTTAAAATATATAAAAAGAATACAAAAAAAAATTACAACATTTTTCTTAGTGGAGGGGATTAATTATCAAACAAAAAAAGCAGAAATTGTTCCAGTGTTACTTGCCACACGTATTGACAACTCTCATGTTGTCTCCATGTTTTAACCACACGTCCTCAGTAAGCTATGATTGGTCAGAGTAGCAACCACCTTCCAATCAGGAGCGAGCTTGTTAGAAGGCGTCACCCTTTCTACTGAAAGCAGGCTTTGAAGAATCTGTCGCAAGGCCACCTGCCTTTATTGAAGCATCTGATTGGTCAGTTTATAATTTGAATAACTTGAACAACAGTAAAAATATCATGGAATAATATTAGGATTAGCAAGAACATGTTAACAATAGCTATCAGAGTAAGAGTGGTTATTCTGACGAATATAATAACAATAAGCTGTTTATTTCTCAATAGAAGTCTATGGAATTTTAGCTTTTCGGGACCAGCGGGTACTTCCTGTTTGGAACGCGAGGAGAGAAAGGTCACTCAGTTCAGTTCTCATTTACTGTCAGTGCTTACATTGCCTTCCCGCTAGCTTACAGCCCCTCACACCCCCAAACTAATATTATCGGTGCAACAAATTTGGCGAGCAATATTGGGGCTATCCAGGGAGCTTGTAGCCCGCCCTGCGGATTTTCTACCTCATAAATATGATCTTCTTCAAACAACATTTTTTCGTCTCCTCCTGATTAACAACAATTTGAGCAAAGAAATGCTCAAACACAACTTTAAGTTCTTAAATATGTCCTCCATCATTAGAAAAATGCCAAAAGAACATGTTAAACCCACAAAAAACGACAATTTTCATCAGAGTGGGTCTTTAATAGATGCTTAGCATATTTATCAGACAGCTTTGGAGAATCCCTTCCTCTTTTGATAGTGTTTGTGCTTTTCTTCTGCTTTAGTAAAGTCTAAAGAAATACCATGGTGACAATTAACGGCAACCACAGCCAATTATAGTTTTTAATTAACTTTTTAGTTGCCTCCAAGATTATCACATGTAAAATAGGCGTACCCATCCACCCTTTTCTTCAGTCCACCCCCTTCAAACAAGCAATGAACCGTTTAGCATCCCAGTTTAAGTGAGCATCATTATGGCACTGTCAAAAAACTAAAGTAGGACAGAGAAAGCGATCACTAGGAGTTGCTGGATTTCTGGACGTTGAGAGCAGCCATTGACTGTATAAAACATTCCAAACAGGAAGTACCCGCTAACTCCTAGAAGCTGAAATCCCACAGACTTCTTTTGAGAAATAAACAACAATTACTCAGTCACTAACTTAACTGCTCAGCTACCTTTTTTTTTTAACATGTTCTTGAGAATCCAAGTTATGAATGGACCCATCAGATGCCTTCATAAAAGGATGTAGTCAAGTGTTCGACGTTTAAAATGTTTGACTGGCAGATTCTCCAAAGCCTGGTTTCAAATGGTAGGGGTGTGGACTTCCAACAAGCTTAATTCTGATTGGTGAGAGTGGTGGACCAATCACTGTTTACTGAGGATGTCTAGACGTTGAAATGGTCACTGGATTGACATAATTTCGTTGGAGCAAAAAAGAAAGCCATTCACATGCAGTCGTCTGGAGCCTCAGTCCTCTTGACTCTTCTTACACAGGTCAGTTTTTTGTTGTGAAGATGAGCTGTTTCCATTCCGACTGTAGCCACTGAAATGTGTTGGTGGTGCGTCGCCAACTGCCCCCACTGTTTCAGCTCATAAGGTCACATCTGAGATGTGAATTTATGGATTCACTACTTGCAGGCTGGTAGCTCGCCCTTCATTACTTTCAAGCAGAGGTGCTTTTGCAGCTAAATCTCCGCCCCTGTAAATGTAGCTGTCAAGGTATATTTATTTATTTATTTATTTGAGCGTTTTGCACGCTCAGCGGCATGATTCAGCGAAAAAAAAAAAAAAAAAAAAAAACCCTCCAGGCTTTGAAAAGACTTAAGGCAACAAACTTCATGAATGTAGTCCTTGTGGACAGTTCCTTGCAGAACAAAGCAACAGTGTATGTGAAGTGGAGCAAGCCTGCAACCCAGAAAGCAACCGCTTCGAGAGATGAGTGTAAGGTATATCTTTGTGCGGCTATCGAGGGCTGGATGTTTTTTCCCCGCGTGTTTTTTCCAATTTCGTTGAATGGGGGCTTTTATGGCAATAAAAAGCTTGGCAGGTAGCACGTACCCAGGAGCAACAAGGAGAGAAAATGAGATCCAGAGCTCTGGCAGAGGCCCATACCTGAACCGCCCCTCCGTATTGTGCAGTCTGCCAGCGGTTTGTTTTTTGTGGGGGGGAAAAAAAGCTCTGCAGACTGAGTCTCATCCAGTTGTTCCTCTTCTAACCCTGCAGCCGTTTCTGTTTGTAGAGCTGCGGTCACATTCATTTAGATAAAACTTGGTGTTTATAAGCAAAGATCCAACTTTTTTTTATGTTTCTCCATCTTTAGTTTGTTGCCCTTTTCCTGCCTTTTCTCATTTGCTGACTGTTGAATATTTATCACCTTAGATGCTTGTGACGATGAGTCATCAGGATCTACGTCGTCTAGCCGGAAACCCTTCACTGAAGGACAAGGTCACGTGACGGAGGAGAAGTCCAACAATTCCACGCCTGTACAAAGTAAGTCTAAAGCCGGGGTTAGCTGTTCAATCAATTCAAAATAGTTAATTCAGTCAGATGGCTGATGTTAATTCTAGTATGATTACATTTGCACCCTTCTTTTAATCCAAAAAAGGCTATTGTTGTGACTGTTGCTTTGGTCACGGGTCAGCTAGAGCCAACTTCAAAACCAGGCCCATACGTCCGATTAAAGTTCTACCCGGATAGCTGTTTGGTGTAACATGCATGTACTCAAAATCCACCACAAGGACCAAAACTTGGCTCATGGTTGCTTGTTTGAGTCTCCATCCAAAGCCATTTCCGAAAATGGTGAAATCCTGTGTGCGGTACTGGCATTGACTCTCCTTCCAGACTGATTTGAATATTAGGACTCTTTTAACACTACCTATTTACAAAAGATATGCAGGCGCCACAAAGCGTGTTTGACCTCTGACTGATGTCTTTAGTGTCAGGTGGGAGTGTAATGTTCTGATATGATGTGTGAAACAGTCATTTGCTTTTTTTGATGAAGGCGTAGCCTTTATCTCACAGAAGGAAAGTCATTTCCTTTTTAGTTCTTCTTGACTGGGGTGTTGGGATCAAACATTTGATTAACATCCTTGTGCCAAGCCCACACAAACCTTTTCTGGGTTAGACTCTCACTGTTGACGCCGTTTATTGCTCAGTTATGCCTTTTGCATCTCACTCCAATTATTATCACTTCTTATCTTAACGGGCTCTTTAGTTGTAGCTGGAGCTAATGTAACATGCAAAAACTATTGTAAGTGATTTGAAAGATGATATTCACTACAGTTTGGACTTGAATTTAGTCATACAGGCTATGTAGTTGACATGTAATGTACCGGTACTCTACTTTTGATTAATAGTGTTTAATGAGTGGTGTTCATGGTTCAACATTTTGGATTTTTGATCAGTGCCTATTTAACCCTTTAAGCTCCAGTGTAAATCCAACGGTTTCTGAAGTGGAAGTTGGCTTTGGGCCGTCGATACCTTTCGCCCTAAAGCTGATGTGCTTTTGTGTGGCTTTTTTGTGTTATTTTGGTTTTCCTGGCAACAGGCTTCAGTGTTAGGGTTAAAAATTAAAATATTGGAGCCAAGTGCTTACAGTACACCATTTACAGTTGAGTTAAAAAAGTTCTGGGTTGTAAATTTTATGACAACTGTAGCAGGGGTTGATTTAAAAATACATTTTTAAAAAATCTTATTGTTCATTTTGTTTAACTGTAGAGTTTTCTACCTATATGGCATGCTTTTGCTTTGTTGTCTGTCAAACTGTCAAATCCTTTGCTTTTTGAAGGCCTTTTTGTGCGTGGACCAGTCAATACAGAAGCCATACTCGTAGTCTTGCCTTGTCTTTATTTTTAGAAAGACCACTTAAGATGTCTGCTGCCTCTGACTCAATAATGTGTCAGACGTGTATTGCCCTTATCAGTACAAGTCCCCTACAGTCAACCCGAAATGGGAAATGACTACGTGAATTGGAGCAAAGATGGGGGCTTGATCTGGGCTGAGTTGCAGTTAAGCCATGGGAGTAGAGGTGCAAAAGCTGTCCTTAAGAAATGTTGGGATTTTTTACATTTGAGATGACTTGCCAAACATCTTGTTATACCAGTGCTAAATGTAGATATTAAAGCAGCATGTGGCCTAAATGTCTTTGATAAACAGGTAAATAGTCTGAGCAACAAGTGATAAAATAGTTGGAAGGGAGATGTTATCCATTGGAGCCGTTACAGCTGTTGTGATGTTATTAAATTATGTTAAAGATGGAGCTGCATGCTCGCCTGTAATCCAAATTTGTCACAGAAACGTACATGAAAACCTTACCCGAGGTGTTTTTTCCCTTCTATTTTATGTGTTTTGTATGGGCATGATGACTTACCAGAGGCTTGTTTACTGGTTTTACTATGAAGGGGAGACTTAAAGGAAGAGGGGGGAAAACACAGATCTAAAAGAAAAAAACTATTTTCTGCCAAGAGGTTTTTTTTTATTTTTTATGATTTTTCTAGCTTGGCAGCTTCTGTTCAGACGCATTCTTTGATTTGAGAAAATAAGCCCCTGTGACAACAGCTTTGCATGGTATTTGATGTCTTTCCCTCTTCAGCTGAACACACAAACACACAGCCGCCTGCGAGGGAATTTTTGCAGCGGGAAATGCACGCTGCCTCCTCTGTTAGGACAAAGGCAGAATGCCCGAACTGTTCTTTTATGATGCTCGAGGAAGTTGTTATGCTCCTGCGTCTGTACTTGAATAATTACTGCTAAAGTTACCCTGTTTATGACACACACTCTCACTGTACTTTTATGTGTTGAGGGCACTAATCTTTGTGCTGCTAGGGGCAATCCAGAGCTCCCTTCAAAAAAAAAAAAAAACATGAAATCAATAAGAAATGATTCCTCCCCTTATGTCTGGCCTCATGTTTAGTTTGTGGATAGTGAATTCTCTCAACAGGAGGAAACTCTTTGTGATGCTCTGATAACACCACCGATTGTGTTTCAGTCATGAAGCTGCCAGTTTAATCCCTAAAATGCGAACCATGAAAACGGTTGTGCATTAAAGTGCAGTCTACACGGGATTGCTTTAGAGCTGCAGAAAGGATAGCTTGAAAAGTGACAAATTTATTAAATCAAGTTTTTAGCTTGCAACAAAATATCTGCAGCCGAGTTATTCTTGGCGGAAGCCAACCAGACATTCCACAAGAGACTGTTCTGGTCTTCAAGTAGCTCATATCTCCTGCAAACAGGTCCATTCCTCTCCAGCCTGCTCCACTGTTAGGAGTTTAATCATCACATTATTCACTAGACTGTCATATGCTCCCTTAATGACGCACTGGTTGATAAAGATGACCTTACTGGCTTCTATTTATCACCTCATTGAAACTCTTTGCAAGAAAAGAAGTTCAACAAATATGACTTTTTTTTTTTTTTTTTAAATGAAGAATTTTGATTGGCTTTTGTGTGAGTCCCTGATTTGGTTTTGATGACATGCTTTCAAGCTGACGCCTGTTCCCGAAAAATTGACCTTTTGAAAAGTGAATTTTGTGACCCCATGATAAAAGTAGCTGAGGGATTCTTTGATGGAACTCTGTCACGTCCTTTTCACCTGCCTTTGAAAATTGATAGAATGACAAAGACTTCTGCAAAAATCTACTAAGAATTATATCCTGTAATGCTAAAAAACTCGCAAAGGAAAAACAAAATGCAGGAGCTTCCAAACCATAATGTGTAGGGCGAATACTTGGATATCCGTGATGTGTTCTAGAAAAATTGAATTTGCGATCTTTATAAATATAGTTGATACGGCTGGGCGATTTATCGCTATGCTAACGAGCTGTTCCGCGTGTTGCCCACATGTGATCACAGACCGGTCAGACAATATTTTCATGCAGTGGACTTTGGGACGTGGCGGATAAATGCAACAAAATGAGTTCATAGAATAGTTCTAAAAACGGCATTTTCTAAATATAATCCAAGGCACTTTGTATGGAACTTTATTAGAAGTGCCTTTGTGAAATTACAAAGTTGAGCTGAGAAAAGCCCTCATGAGAGCACTGCATCGTTACTGTCAATGGCAAGAATCCAAGAATCCAAAACATGATCATGTTTTTAGGCTGTTTTTGTTATGAATTAATAAAAAAACGAATCAACTGGAGGCCGAATTAAGAAAAGTGCTTTTTCTGTCAATCTGGTCTCCATTAGTAAATCTGTCCTTGAAACATTCGTAAGAATCGTATTTTTATCTGCGAATCGTTAATTCAGGAATCAGATCGCTACCTAAGTGATGATCTACAGCCCTAAAAAAAGGTGCCATTTCAGAGCCAGAATATCAATCTGATCCAGGTGCTGAGTTATCATTCCATCTTCCAAAGTGCTATGAGACTTCTTAACCTTCTGCCACTTTAGTTTCTCTCTCCATCTTTTCTTGTTACTAAAACTGAATGCTGATTGTTGTTTTGCAAGCTTGGTGTCTTTAATCCTCGGAGCCCTTGTCTCTGCAGAAATAATGTGTCTGCGCCCAGACCTATTATAAACCGAGGCATAATTTTCAAGTGATTACTTAGCAGTGGGTCATGGAATCAAACACTGTATAAATAGGGTGAAATGCTAGTGTAGAGGTTGATTAAAATGGCCATTGTAATTCTACCTCTGTTGTAATTATTTTTTCATTGTCTTGGTGCAGATAGATTTCATATGGGAAATTTCAAGTGTGTTAATTAGCATATTTTAGTGCCCAAGACCGTTCACTATTAATTTTTTTTAAAGATATTCAAAAATACTTGAGCCAGATGATTAGATATGCATATCTCCGCTCATGGTTTGTGATCTTTCAAATGCACGTTGGATATAAGAAAGCATACATGGATAATGGATTTTAGTTTTGTTAATGACAGGTTTCTGAGGTTTTTTTATGCTGCAGATATGCAAATATCTTACTTAACCATATTTTTCACACTATAGGGCGAAGGGGTGTATTGATTCATTTCAAAAATGATTTGATTCATATAATTTTTGGGGTGACTATACGATTCATAGTTGTTATTGGTTCAATTTGAACGATCTGATTCATTGACTGTGAATGGATCCAGGACATCTTTAGCCAAAATTTCAACCAGTGTGACTCAGAGAGAAATACCTGGTACTAAGCAGCGCACATGAAGTTTTCCCTGATTCCTTGGATTTCTTGCCAGATAACCAAGTGTAAATGAAATATGTGTACAAACAAAGACATAAACAAGAGTGAATGTCAAATCCCTTCACATTTTAGTTTCCTAAAGTTCAGCCCATTGTTGTTTTTCCACATCAAAATAATCCAAATGGAATTATTAGAACCTTCTATCACCCTGTATGTCTGTAAAATTCAAAGTGTGTCCACACGTTGGACTGGAATGATGGACTGATCAGTTTTTGCTGCATCACACGTGTGTCGTCTGCTGTCATGGCACTCTGGATTATAAGGCGCACACTCGTTTTTTTTACAAAAATTGAAGTCTGTACGTGCGCCTTATCGTCTGGAAAATACGATAATTAAAGAGTTTGAAAACGACCAAAAATAAACGAGCAAAAGGGCCGTGGAGCTCACGTGAAGTATGGGGACCACGCCGATCAGAGCCACATATGGCGGCATCATTGCTTTTCACAGGAGAAAAAAGATCAAGTAGTTCAAATGACAGAGGCGCAGTGGGGATTACTTGGCCCCTAACAGGGTTTTGGCACCAACATTAAGGTTAAAACCGTTTTTCTATTACGAGATCTCTGCTGATGTTGCCCCCACCAGCTCTGAACCCCTTGAGCTTCCAACTCCTTGCCCCCCTTGTGTTTGCAGGTTCAGCGCCTCGCTGTAGGTCATTCTGCGCACCCCCACCCCCCACCCCCCCGATCAGTGGAGGGTGACCAGGGACGACAAGCTGGCTCCCATCCAGACGCACAGACAGTCACTGCAGACTCAACCACCACCACCACCTCCTCCACACTCATAAACACACACTCCTCTCTCCCGGGCTGGAGCTAAAATCAATACAGGCGTCTCTGTGTTTTAAAAGCCACTCAGAGGCAGACGAGCACCTCTGTCCCGAAGGCTGATCTCTCAGCTTAAGGCGTTGATTGGCATCCCGAAGAAGCGAGGCGCTGACCCACAGCTGTCCCATTAGCAGAGGGTTAATGCTGAGATTGATACTGAGCAAGTAAAGGAACTGGATGTTGGGGGGGTATTTTGATGGACTGCCTATCCTCCCTCTGACCTGGAGCACACCTCTGCTGCGTTTTGGCTTGTGGTAGCTCTGCAGTTACATCCTCATCTCCGTCTGCAGAGTGAAGATCACTGAGCTCCCTGAACACGAACACAATGCGCATGTGCACGTCTGCGCGCCTGTGCACGTCTGCGCGCCTGTGCACGTCTGCGCGCATGTGCACGTCTGCGCGCATGTGCACGTCTGTGCGCATGTGCACGTCTGCGAGCCTGCACTTCAATTTCAAACGGGCGGGCTTCTTGTGGTTGGACGTTTGAGGCGCCCGGAATATTTGAGTCATCAATGTAACTGAAAATGCCCCATGTCCCTCCTCCTTCCATTTTTTCCCTCCCCTCCCTTGTTCACTCCTGCTCTGTTGCTGTGTTTTTGTTTTGTCA
This sequence comes from Oryzias curvinotus, assembly GCA_023969325.1. Classification (NCBI taxonomy): domain Eukaryota; kingdom Metazoa; phylum Chordata; class Actinopteri; order Beloniformes; family Adrianichthyidae; genus Oryzias; species Oryzias curvinotus. The sequence continues at coordinate 10,198,278 of CM043728.1, forward strand.
GTAAGGAGGAGGAGTGGAAGCAGGTTTAAAAAATAAATTATTATTACGAAGCCTGGCAGCTTCCTCAGGCCTCTCTGAGTCACATCCTAATTAAACTTCCTCAAAGTTAGGGCGTCTAAAGGTGCAAAGTCTAAATCTGAGCAAAATGTGGTCTCTTCCAGCCGTTTTCAGGCTACAGGTTCTCCACCTGTGGGGGGGAGAGTCAGATGGCAGAGAACACATGGTTTATATTGAAGTTTAAGTGGAAACAGACTCAATAAAATGTAGGAAATAAACATGTAGAGTTTGGATGTCTTCGAGGCTCAAATTAATGCCACATTCCACGCTAGAAGACCTGAGACTTCTGCAGCAAAGGCCTTTGGGACGTGGATGTGTGAGGGAATGCGAGTCAGGATGACTTCCCTCCTCGCTAGGATTCAAGTGAGAGTTTCTGGCGTTTCATTAGGAGTCAGTGATTTTTCAATGCTAATTAACCTTTTTTCTTTTTTTTTTTTTTTTTTGAAATCAAAGAATAATTGATGACTCCCCATGCTACTGTTCTACCCCTAACATCCCCTTCCCCTAACAAACCGTACCACTTGGGCAGAGAGGTTCATTTTGTCAAATCAAACTTGCCTTTTGAACAGGCTGCTGTTTCATGTCATCATGCTGAACAGTTTCCAGAGGCTTTGTTTTTGAATGTAGAAATGCTAAATCTCTGACTTATTGTTGTCTTTGAGCTGAGGATGGAGGAGTTAAAGGAGGTGTCCCTTCAGTCACATGACCAGCACGATAAAGATCATGTTCACGGAATAAAGTCACAAGAAAAGGTTTACGTAAAGAAAAAAAATCCCTTCTATCATTCTATTCTTTTTTTTTTTACATGAATCATTACACCTTTATTTTGTTATGCTACTACATTTGAATTCTTATAGCCATTTTAACCATTTTACGCTGGAGATGTCGCCGACGACAGCTAAATAAAACACTCTGACGGATTACACGATCGATGTGAGTCAGCGGATTCTGACGTGCAGAAAAGCGGCTTTTCAAATCGGCTTTGCGCTGTTATGCAACACTTAGAGGCAACACATCACTTGCGTAAAGTGGTGCAAAGCCACTTCTCTGCGCAGCAGAATCCGCTGGAATTACGTCATTTGCACAACTGGTTGATGAGTTACAGTAGTCAAAACAATGTCAACACTAGAGCTGAAGGTCTTAAAGGGTTAAAAGAAGATTTTTATTTTCAGTTTAAAGAAAAAAAAAAAGGCAAAATGAAGGAAAACAACAATTACAACAAACATTAACAACAAAACAACACAAAATAGCTTGTATTTACCTTTTGCAAGAACATTTTAAAAATAATATATTTCCATATATTTATATATCTCCATTTAAAGCAACATAATAAGTGTTGGCCACCACTTGGTGAAATGAAGACATAAAACATCCCAAAATATAAAAAAACAAGAAAAGAAAAGGGGGGTAAGGTTGAAAATATACTTTTTTATTTTCTTCTAGTGATGTGTGTTACAAAAATGTTCTTTTTTGTTTAAATGAGATGCTGCCAAAAGATCAGTTTTGACAGTAGACGGTTAATAAAGTTCTGCTGCAGAGACACGCACACACACAAACTCACAGACTCGCACAGACTGCATCTGCTGATGAGGATCCAATATCCGAGCAGGTAATTTACTGTTCTTGAGCAGTCATCATCATCATCATCAGCAGCCGGTCGGCGTTCTATCGTGGATAAATACGAAGGCGTGTGTGCTCGTGGACAAACTGACAGAGTTGAGATTGCGGCGCCATGTCCAGAGTGTCGCCGCTTCCTTTATTATCTGTTGGAACAAGTGACATTTCTGTTAGCCCGTGTCAGGTCGCCGTCCAGCCTGTGTAAACGCCACTAACTTTGCGTGGCACCCACATTCCAACACTGCTTAATTTTCTCATCAAATGCCAGGTCTTGCTTTCCCGGATGACAGTTCGCCGCTCTTTTTGCCACACAGATATCTGCATATATTGATATTAATCTCATGTTGATTATGTTTTTTTTCTTCTTCTCTGGTGTAATTCTTCAATGCTGAGCTTTGAGCGACTTTTGCTGCTAACTAGTTCTTCTAGAAAATAAAGAAAGTCCTTGTGTTGGAGTTTAGAAGGTCAGGCGGTAAACGAGGCTTTGATACGCCCAAGGAAAATTTCAATCAGAGCCCTTTTGTAATAACATTCATTGTGCTATTTTCCTCTGTGTGTATGTGTGTCTCCCCCCTCGGTCTCTCTGCTGTGTAAGTCCCCTGGTTTTGCGTCTATAAATACGGACGGGGAGGATGTATAATTTCTAATGAGAAAATAGATCCCTTTGGATTGAAAAGTGGAGGCTGTTCTGTTTGTTAGGAGGAGAGATCATACCTCAGGCTGTTTTTGGCAGTGCGGTGGGGCGGGTGGGGTGGCAATACGGGGAGTCTGGCTGGGGTCATTGCATATTTGCAAATTAGCATTTCAATCATGCAGGTACATGGCCAGTCAGGCGGAAAATGTACATGTTTTTTTTCACTACAGGGTGCAGTAAGATAAACAAAACATGGGTGGAGTTTGCAGATCCAGCTTCCTCGATATCGTTCCTCACTTTCTGAAGGAAGCTCATGGCTATCTGCTCACATATTCCATTCTGTACTAACACCCAAACCTATAGCATTGTGTAATAATGACTATTAGGAGATGACTACACGATCTGGATTGTGGTGTTTTATTTGGAGGGAGTGATGTGACATTTGAATAACTGTATGTTGTCTATGATGGGCATTCTAATAAGCCTGAGCAAACACCTTTCCCTTCCTCTTCCCCTGTTTTCTCTCCGTCTCGGGGGCATTAATATTAAAAAGGGCCGCGCTTTCAGAAGCCTGTGCAGCCGTTGGATCTAGTCTACACCTTACCTGCAACTCTTGATGTAGGGGTGTGCAAATGAGACTCTCGATTTTTGCCCCAGTTGACCTTTGTGGTATATTTTCACGTTCTTGGCTTTTTAAACTTCTTGTTTATACAGCTTTGTTTCACTTGACATGCATGTATGCATATACTTTCCTGGTGTGTGTAAGTGTGAGTGTGACGTGCGGTGGGCCTCATCTTCTTTCCTCTTGTCTTTTGGGTGCAATTGTCAGTTCCCTCCTGCAGGACCCATTTTCTATTACAAAAACTGTGGTGTTTATACAGTATACTCAGTTTTACATAGAGAGCGATCTCTTGCACATCTCCAGTGCAGCTTCAAGCTCTCTAGACACTGTGCTGCGTGGTCCCAGTGTGGCCCAGCCACTGAAGACTCTGTGACAAATGGCAATTATATTTGTGTGTTCTTCATGAATCCATCAAACACTGGCCTTTTAAAAATGCTCCCAAGATATTTGAGGCTGTCAGCTACTAGTCGCTGGGACCAAATTGGGATGCTGCTTAGACAGTCAGGAAGCACTCACCCCCTAGTTTCCCCTGTGATGTGTGTGACAGCGTGTGTAGGGAAATACCATGTTTTATTCAACTACAGATGTACGCTCTCAACAGTTGTTGATGTGCTAGAAATAGGGCAGTTACAAGTCCAATTTGGTGTGTGTCTGGGTTTTTACATTATGTGTATACTGGATGTCCAGTTCCTCCTGCTAAACTGGGCTCTTATTTTTTTAAAATCTTGATTATTTTAGGAGTTTAAAGTAAAATTTTGGGTTCTTTTTATTGTTTGGTAACAAATTTCGCTAAAAGGTTTTTAGTCAATTGGTCATTTGCTTAATTAAATGCTGTGTATGTCATCAATGGATGAGTTTCAAAAACTATTTCATCCAAACTTTATACAGGTTATCACTCTGCTACATTGTATCTTAAAGTCTACATTGGCTGGTTATTTGGGCCCTTTTGCACTTTTAGGCAAATATTTAACTTTTTGTGTACAGGATTCCCTCGTTTATCGTGGGAGTTACGTTCTAAGAATAGTTCTTGAGCGGTGAAATTATTCACTCACTGTATACTTTACAAACTTTATAAACTTTTCTAAGACAGACATGAGCATTTCTCTCTTGTTCAAGCTCTCAAAGTTAAAAACTTTGGTAGAAAAATGCTTCCAATCTTCCGAAATCTGATTGCTTTTAAAGATTTATGTAGAATTGGCAAACTGAATGCATCCTGTACAGTAGACATGGTGGGGAGGAGATTGATTGTCTACAGCCAATCAGAATGCAAAACACAATAAAAAAACATGCAGATTTGCGCTGAATACGATACATGACACAGCAAGACAACAGAAGGCGAGCCAAGATATAGCAAGAGACCACTGTACAATGATCTCTAGCTTTATCACCGTTTATCTTTTACGACACCACAGTTTAGCGTGACTTTAATGCAGTTTTGAATGCCTTTTTATTAAAAACAGTACATCGTATTCTGCATCCTGATTGGCCAAAGACCATTGTCAATCAATCTTCTTCGGGCTCCTGTTCAGTACAAAATGCTTTCAGTTTGCCAAATGTACATAAATCTTCGATTGGGAACAGATCTTCGTTTTCATTTAATAATACTGGATTTTTCTATGAAGGTTTATGCTTTGAGAGTTTAAACAGGAGAGAAAAGTGGGAAAGTGTTCATGTCTGTCTGAGAAAAGTGTATTAAGTGTTTAGGGAGGAGATTTACAGCCTTAAAACACCTAGAATAATTGTTAAAAGTAAGGCTAACTACTTTGTGTAGTTTCACAAGTTCATCTATTGCGGGTTATTTATAGAACATAACATCCGTGAGTAACAAGGGACATCTGTATATCTCATTTATAGTGGTTGTTATGGTAATGCAAGCATCCCATATGCATTGGTCTTTGTCTGGTCTCTGTGATATATTCACATGACATAACAAAAACAGATTTTTTTTCCCCCCAAAAGTTTTTCACTCCTCAGCTTTACCAGTAGAGCCCATTTCTCAAAGATCCTAATGTCTCTGGCTTTCTTTTTTCTCATTATCTCCTCATTTTTCTAATGGTGACTGTGCAAGTCTGTCATTGCCATCTTTGACAGTATCATCATTATTTTGATCAATGATTATGGATATTGCTCCAGTGTGTCCATTAATCCCCGTCACTGTGTTCATCAGGTTAAAAATAAAGCCTGTGAGTGTATATAAAGGCCATCCAGGAACCTGCCTCTGCACTGCACAACTTTTCATGGACTTCAGCCACTTGTATGCGTCTTTGCGGTGTGTTTGAATCCCCAGTCCCTGCTTATGCTCTCCGGTTTTTTATGTGGTGGTTTCTTAATAAGTATTCAGACTTGGGCAAATGAATAGCTTGACCTCTTCAAAAGCAAAAGGTAATTATGCCTCCAGACTACATGCGCTTGCATGTGAGAACTTATGTGGCAAAGTCACACCACCTAAACTTGGAAAAGTACTGCAGTTACCCTAAATATTGTTCTACGGGGAATTAATTTGCTTCAGGATTATTTAAATAAACTTTATGGGACTAAATAAAACTGATATAAAACATTTTTTTAGTTTATATATCAGTAAAATGTGAATAATGAAGGTTAGAATCACTCTTTATTCTTACGTTTGCATAATTTATCCCACACATTTAGTAAATACAGATTAAACACTAAATATAATTAAAAAAAGAATAAAATGTGGTTCTAAAAAAACACACTTTTGTTATAATCTTGCATATATGTTTTATTGCCTAAAATACAACAAAAATAGTGTCATCTGTTGAATCAATGGTGTCAGTGTTAATGGTGATATACACAATATTAATGAAGTCTTATGATGTTAACTGTCAAAGAAAAATACATTATATTATCATTAATTGCTTAGATTTTTTTGTGTTAAAGACTGCTTGGCAAAACAAGTTTGTTCAAGTTAAACTTGGCACACTTTACTCTATTTCATCATTATATTTTTTGCAGCTTTCTTTATAAAAAAAAAAAAACTTGACAAAACTCGGACTGAAGAACAGGTCAGTGGACCAGCCTGGATTAAGTTTGGAGTTTTTCACAGTAGAAAAAACTGTTAAAAAAAAAAAAAAAAGGCTTGCAGAAAGAAATGGGAGACTCCTAAAACTCCTCATTCTTTGATGCAATTGAGTAGTTTGTGAGTTAAAGTTTTTGTGTTTCGTAAAGATTTGTTGATGTGGTTTTGCACTTCAGGGCCACCTTAAAAAAACATCATTATATTGTCGTTTTTGGTTTTGCCATATAAGAATAAAGTAGCCCAGTTTAAAACATCTAGGCAGCAACAGATGCAGCCTCCTTGTTAGTAAGCCTCAGTCCCGTCTTGCTTGTCATGGGCAGCCTGTGAGCGTCTCGTCTTTTGGAGAAAAAAAATACCTCTCAACCTGCTCTTAAATCACTGCATAATGAATTCCACCCAGTTGTCTAATTCCAATTGCATGAAATCCCCATCCCCAAAAGTCTATATTTGTTTATTGGAGCCGCACGCGGAAGCCCTGAATGAAGAGAAGGCAAAGCCCAGCGTGTGTATTTAATTGCTTTGTTTTACATCCACGTTCACGTCTGGCCTCTCCCAGGGTGATGTGTTTGTTAAAAAGCGCCAGCGCCCGTTCCCACACTCCGCTCTCTTGTTAACAGTAATTGTTGGTGCGCCGACGGAAAGGAAAATAAAGATGGAAAGAAACGAGAAAGTTCCACGGCTGCCTTCCACTTGTTTTCAGGACATTTACGGAACGCTTTAATCAAGTTTCGCCGACGCTGCTGTTAAATAACGCCAGAGTTCAAGTTAAAGGTGTGAAGACAGCACAGAGTCAGTGTCTATAAAGGTAGTATTAAAAAAAAAAAAAAAAAAAAAAAGGTTCACTGGGACAAACTTAAAAGGAAATGAATAATTCACCGAATCTGGCAGAGAGTGTGTTCGTGCACCGGGGCTCTGATGTGGAGGGGAGGTAATGCAGGAGGAACTCCCAGTAGAGCTGAATGTGCAGGTGTTCTCTGCAAAATGCCACCTCCTTTGCTCAGTCACATCCTTCCCCTTCTTTCTGATCAGACAGGTCGCTGTCTCCTGACTTTCTCTGGCTGTCACACACACTCTCTCAGAAAGACTAGTTGAGGCCATCCCAGAGCTTTCAGAGAGCAGATCATTACTGCTGCAGACAGCAGCCTTTTCATATATGTACTCTATCACAGGTTTCCTCAGTCTTTGCACCGCGGCAGTCTCTTCCTCTCGCTCGCACAAACATCTCTCAGACTACACAGGTGGCTTTTGTCACACCCGGGCTCATAAAGTTCTATGTGTCTTTGCTTCTGTCTGTCGTTCAGGGTAGAAATATTTGCCAGGTGATCGATATCATGTTGGAACATCGCAGCGCCAGGTTTGGAGGGAGTCGTTTAACTCGCAGTGTCGCTGCAATCACTTCTGCAAGGAGTTGACTTTAAAGCTACGGGGGAGGGAGCAGATCAAGTTTTTGTTCGGTTGAAATAAAATCACAAAACATTTGCAACTTTTTTTCAAAAGAAACCATACAGATGTAAATCCATTTTTGGTCGAATATTTGGTTGTAGTCGCACAATCAAATGTAACAGTTTTAAAATCCATTTATGCATTTGACCAATTGGATGGACCCCTTCACGTTGTTGAGCAATCAGATGAGCCCTTTTATTTTAGATGTTTGCCTCTCACGTCGACGAGGGTCATTTTTAGTAGTATTTTTAAACTGTTGCAGTAAAATGGTAATGATGTTTTTGTTTTTTTTGCTATTTGTTGATATACCGCAAATTATATCGTCATCGGAACATTGATCACTCATATCGCATATCGCAAGTTTTGCTCATACCGTGCAGCCCTAATCAAAAGTCTTAGCTAGCCACACTTTTCTCCCCCAAAAAAAAAAAACAATAATCTTTCAATGAAATGTTTGAAACTTATATTTAACCATTTTGTTGACATTCTTTTAACTGCTCTAACTCTTAGACAATTACCGTATTTCCAGTGGATTCGGAAGAGGAGAAAAGCTGCTGATAGCAGTAAAGTGTAAATCAGCTGATTAACAAACACAAGCAGCTTTGTGCTCCTATGCAACACTTTACGTTAGTCACGTGTTGCATAGCAGCTCAAAGCCGATATCTAAAGCCGCTTTTCACTGCGTCAGAATCAGCTGATTCATGCCGATCGCGTGAAAGGTGGAGGAGTTACGACAGGTCAAAAGCGTGTCAATTTTGGTGTTGCCAGTGAAGTGTGCAGCTTAGTTGCCTCAGCCTTAGACAAAACTGCTCTACGGCTAGATTCAAACTGTCTGCTGGTGGAAAATAGGCAAACATGTCCGGGACACGCAGGTGACTCTCTGGAAATATCAATATAATAAAATGGCCCGTAGAGAAAATATTCATGGGTGAAGTAGATGAGACACAGGCGTGTCATACAGATCCCCCCCCTCAAATCCTGCCTACTGTGCATGGAGGTTGTTAGTGCTGTTTAAGTGATAAGTGTGTGCTCCTTGCACGCAGCCTGACTCTTAGAATTATGAAATTAGACAGAGCGTAGTTTGTGTGCACCTCCTATGTACATCCTACAAATACTTGCATTTCACCTACACACCCCGTGGAGTACTCACTACTTGTGCAACGGATCACAAAACTTGAGTGGTACACGCGTGTCGAACCGTGGCTAGTGATCTGTACAGTCAGCCATGATCCAGTGCACCCCTAGTACTCACACTACAAACAACAAGAGCAAGGGGTTCCCAAATCCAGGTCTCGAGGATGTGTCCTACCTGTTTTCCAACCATCCTGCCATTAAAGCTCCTTATTGGCTAAACACACCTGATCCTGGTAATCAACAGTGGAGTTTCTGGAAAACTAGCAGGAGGCCGGCCCTCGAGGCCTGGAATCGAGGCCTGGAATCCCTGGACTAGAGTTTGGTGTAAGGGCACCATACGACAGCATCACCCTTGTACGTCATGAGTGCGTGCAACTTGCATTAGACTTAGAAATACGGAACAGTACGTCTACCACACGCAAAACAATCCTGCCTTCCATTTTCATGAGCTTTGAGGTGGCCGCACAAGCCTCAAGGGAACTGCGAGACAAACCTGTGCTCCCTTTAAGGTGTGGCCGCCCCTCCATGGACCCGTACAACCCAAAAATCCACAGCTCCCATATGTGTGCATGTAAGTAAGGGCTTGAGCATAAAATGATGTCCTCCACTTTGTTTTTTTTCTTCCAGCTCAGCCCCAGTCCGATATTAACCCTCCAGCCTCTGAGTCTTCTGGTGGGGATGCCACCAAGGAGCAAAACGGCTTTCACAATGGTAATGTCAGCAAATCATCCCTGAATAATGGAATCCACCCTGGACCTACGAGGAAGTGCACCTGCGGGGCCAACATCGCCGCCGGCTCCGTGAGCAGACCTGACCCCGGAGCAGCAACGGTGACGCAGCCGAAGAGGCAGCTGTCCACGCCCGTCTCAGACAGGGTGCAGAGGAAGCTGAAGTCCAGCCTGTCTGTGAACAGCGACAGCAGCCGCCGCAGCAAAGGCAGTTCCACAGGGTCGCACAAACCGCCTCTGCCAGAGGGTGAGCATCAACACAAACACCAGCATGCAGTCTAACTTTACTAACACCTCAGCACTGACATGCTTCTGCCTTTTGCTCCGCTTGTCATAAATTCATTTTTGCTCATATAAAAAGGCTGATTAATGATATAACTTGTCAAAAATTCCAGACAGAAATAGTTCAGATTATTATTTTAAAGCAAAATGTTATCAGTAAGAGTGGTGGTTATTAGTATGTCATTCAAGATAAGTTTAAAAATAAGAATGAAACTTTTCCCTATTCACAACTTTTTATGGTAGCTCCAATGTGGACCTTCTTTAGAGTCCAGTAACCGTTTACACACTCATCATAGTTCCAGTTGGTTCTGAAGTGGAGCGAAGCAGGCTATGCAACACTTTACATTAGTAAAGTAAACCTTACATTAATAAAATGTTGCATAAGGCGCAAAGACGGTGTGCTAGGTCGCTTTTCTCAGCAACAGAATCTGCTGATTCACGTGGATTGCATCACTTTAAAGTGTTGCATATCAGCGCAAAGCTGCTTTTCTGCGCTTCAGAATCCACAGGAATTTCGTTAGCGGCATAAACGTTTTGGAGATTTGCGGCCATCGAATGAATGTAAACACTAGAACAAAGGTCTGATGGTCAAACTAAAGAAAGTCATGACCCGGTTAAACTGGGAAAAAGAAAAGGATTCAGAAATCAAACAACTTACCCAGGATTTGATTTTTAGGAGCAAATAAGGCCAATTTTCTCCACGCTAACTTTGGGAAATTTTTCTATTTCTAGCCAAATTCACCAAAACCCTGTATTAAAATATGTCTATGTTATGTTTATCTTAAGTACCGAATATGTGCTGAGGAAGTTGTTGTTGAAAGATCCCCAGATTGCCGACGCTTCAGCGCCTTAATTTGAATTCAAAACTGAAGCTTTAAATGAAGTTCAAAGCTTTGCTGTAGATCAAGTAATCAGAGGAATGTAAGACAATGGTTTAAAAAAAAAGAGAGAATTTTGTCAAAAGCATAAACATGTAAGCTATTTTTAGCAGCACCAATTGTTTTTATGTTCTTTTGTATCTGAATAATTGAAACGAGAGGAAAGCGTTTTAAGATGCACCTCCAGCTTCTGCTGGCTCTGACTTTTTTACAGCGACATTTTTAACCGCTCTCATAAGGCAGCACATCATTCCTCGCAGCTTTATGGGCGTTTTTATGGCAGATCGTTGTGTTATGAACAAACTGTAGCGCCATAAGGACGCGCAGAGTTTAAGTTGTGGTGCGTCTCCTCTCCTGTAGCAACTTTAAATTGTTTGTTAGTTTTTGTTGTTGTTGTTGTTGAGTTGAACTGAATTCTGCTAATTTCCTTTCACCCTTTAACACCGGAGATGACGGCGTTAACACGCCCTTTTTCAGAGATGGCCAGGTTTGGTGAGGTGAAAATGTTTGTGGGCCAACTCTTTCACCTGACATTCTTTAAACTATCTGTATTTTAATAACATGAAATGGAAAGGAACCATTTAATAAGAATTTTATCGCAATGGCATACTTTTCATTTCTTTACAAAGAAAACAGACCTATCCAAATACATTTTTACCAAAGTTACTGTCAAGTTGACTTTTTTTTTTGCACCGTTCATTCACAGCTAGCTTCTTGTACACAGTTTTTAGAAAATTCTGGGGATGCATGTTGTTGATTTTATGATGGGAGTCTGCAGGCTGGTTAAAATTTGAAAGTGGGACTCATTAGACCCCCGTACAGGACTTTGGACTTGCAAGGTTTACGCCATCAATGTTAATCAGTGGATTCTGACTCAGAGAAAGATGGCACCGATATGCAGCACATTACTAACATAAAGTGTTACTTATCAGCCTAAAGCCACTTTTCTCTGCGACAGAATCTGCTGACTTACGTTGATCGCAGAGACACATTGAAGTTGGAAACTGTCACTACTGTACAATGTTGCGTAATGAAAATCAATACAAACCTGCTTACAGTAGTCCACAAAAACGTCAACACTGGAGCTAAAGCTCCGGTGTGAAAGGGTTAAAGAATGTCTTGAAGGAAGCAGCTCAGTTCTTAAGAACGCTCCTCAGATATGACTAATAAATTCTTCTCTCACCTTTTAATGATGGCAGTGCATCGACTATCATATTTATCACTCCCGTCAAGCGAATGACATCTCTTCTCTCCTCCCCGTGGCTTTTATTTTTCTTAACAATAAGTCAGAGAGTGGGTTTGGCGTGCAGGGAAGCCGTCACTTTGTCAGGTGTAAGGCCGAGGTGAGTGGAGTAATGAAGGCGGCCGGCCGGTCCTTTTCCATTCTGAAGATAGGTGTGATCGTCTAATGAGGCCTGAGAGCACGGGGTGCCTATTATGAGCCCTGGCCAGCCTTCTTTGGGCCCCTCACACCTTTTCGGGCCCTTCTTTATTTTTATTTTTTATTTTTTTTTTGGCTCTCCCTACTCCCCATCAGCAACACCTTGGCCCTCATTAACAGGACAGGACCTCGCAGCCGCCCGCCTGCATCTACTGTAGTCAGCAACTGGATGTGTATTTATGGATTCCTGCTATTTTATCTTTTATTCCAAATTTAGTCAAACCAATTTTTGCCTTCAAATTGGGATTTTGGGGATTCTGAAAGGATCCAACAGGCGAAGGGGGTCCACAGATGGTAATGGTGCATTGACTGAATATGAGAACTGGACCTTGGAAGTGTGACATCATTATTGATCGTATATAAAAACTGCACTAAGTGACCCCTCCCTCCTTGTGTTCAATATAGGAAATACCTGCTGGCTTCAAGAGGCCAAAATCCCATAGACTTCTATTGAGAAATAAACAGCTATTACTCATTCTATTTGTCAGAATCACAATTCTCGTTCTTACGTTTAAAAAAAAAAAACTTTCTTGCTAATCCTAATTTTCTTTCATTATATTATTTTTGTAGTGGATGTTTTTCAAGTTATAAACCCTATAAAGTTTAATGTCTGATGTCGAGCATTCAAAGCGTTTGGCAGATTCTCTCGGGCCTGCTTTCAAGTGGTAGGGGCATAGACTTCAACAAGCTCACTCCTGATTGGCTGACTTAGGCTGACACGGACCAATCACTGCCTACAGATGATGTCTGTTTCCAACATGGCGACAGCCATATTTCTGACACAATGTAACTTGATTCCCTTCATTTGCCAGCAAGTAACACCTATTTTTGAGGCATCTGATTGGTCAGTGTATAACTTGAATAACATGAAACAAAGAAAAAAAAAAACTAAAATAAATTATCATTAGCAAGAACATGTTAAAAACAGGTGGTTGAGTAAGAAGTAACAGCTGCTCATTTCTCAGTAAAAGTCTATGGGATTTTGGCCCCTGGAACCAGCGGGTACTTCCAATTAGGAAAGCGAGGGGGGAGGGGCCACTCGGTCCAGTTCTCATATAGAGTCAATTGGTAAGAGCCACCATGTGATGCAGAAATTCCCACAAACAAAACAAGATACGTCTTTTTAACACCTCGAGGGTACCCACTGGAGACTCTCTTTCTCCGCTTCCTCATTGGTGCTGACGAGAATAAAGAGTGCAGGAAAAGCCAAAAAACGGCAGCTCAACAAGTCTCATTATGGCTTTTGTGTTGCTTATTTGAAGATGCGAGAGCTCTCCAAATCAATATGTTCGCTCTCTCAACTGTTTATTTCCCCTCGGAAAACAGCCAAGCTGTTGTGTTTAAATGTTTACATGGATTACCATAATCTGTTTGCCTGTGAAATTAGCCTCCTAAACAGCCCCCCCAAAACACAGGAAATAAAAGGCGTGAGCTAGCAGAAGCTAGCTCTGGGGAATCTGCTGCTCTGTGTTTCTTGGCAGCAAGCTGCTGGCACAGGAGCCTGTTTGTGATAAGAGCTTCTGAGGAGTCATTAGCTGCAGTGTGGTGGGTTGTCTCCTCGCATTCATGAATTCTCTGTAATCGGTTCCAATTTTTTTTTTTTTCTTCATTTTCTAAACTCTGAGCTGTTGCCTGCATCACAGATTTGCTTTCCTGTCCTGAACCTCTACATGTTTTTTGCTTCCCTGTCCAGTCCGCCACAAGGCCTCACTTCTACTTGAGCCGTCTTACTCTCCTTTTTTATTTTTTTTTTTATTTTGCTCAGCGTGCGGCTTTAAGACCTATCCTATTTGTCTTGTGTCACGCACCCCTGCTTCTACCTGAGTAATTTCTGCTTTCCTTTACTGTTTTTAGTCACCATTTTTAGCCCTGTGAATCTTTGGTCTTTAGCTTGTCAGGTTTATGTGTAATGCTACATAAGCGCTGGGCATGTGATACGCGTTCAAGAACTTGCATTCAGCTAGTTCAGTTTACGGTGTTCACACTGAACCGTCCCCACCCGATACCAGATCATGTTCACCACCAACAGTTAGAAGAGGCTTGGTACAAGATGTTGAGACGGTATAATCCTTGCAAATCTGTTTCTTTCACAGCTCTATTCCGATATATGAAAGAGTTGGTATCATGTTTAACCGCAGTGATTAATTTCTCCTTCATGATCAATTTTCATACGGTTGGCACTTCGATGTTTTGAAAAGGACACAACCCAAACGTCACCAAACAGAGTCCCTGCTTGGTCAAAGTTCAACTAGTTTAACTTTCAACGCACATTCAGTGGCTGTGTGTTTTGTACATGGACTTAAAACCTTGAACAGCCACACATGAGTGCGAGAGTTTTGAATGCGGAAGCCCCAAATACAGAAATACACATTTACTTTTCATTTGATGTGTCCTTTTTCATCGTGCCTTGCACGGCCGGTGTGAGCGTAGCATAACAGCTGTCCTGTCTAGCAGAAATGTGTCTTGCGTCCAGTTTTGTGTGCGATGTACCACCCTCCCTCTCCATCTTCTCGCTAAGTTTCGTAAGATCCAGACTAATCGCCGGTGTTGAATTATACATCTAAGTGAATAGCAGAGCTGGCCGACCGGCCACTGCCTCTTGTCTGTGTACTTTGTTTGCATCGTGCTCTCCGTCTCCTGCTACTTTCTCTGCGCTGGCATGGCTTATACCCTGCGGGTCCTTCAGAGTTTGTTAGGCTGAACTTTGAGGCTTTGAGCTCGGAGCCGTGTTCATTATTCTCACTGGGGTTTTTGGAGCATGCGGACCTAAACAGGATGTTTTTCTTCCTTTTCTGTTTCAATCAAATCCACAAGTTGGCCGACAGTGGCACATTCTCATGCATCTTCCATCTCTGCCGGTGTTGCGGCCTCGGATAATAAGATGCGCTCAAACTTCAGGCACCCTCAGAGATGCAGACACGTACGATTGCTCGTTTCATGTTCTCGCCTCGGTCTTGTTTGTATCACAGCGAGCTGCTGCTTCTGGTCAGCTCTGCAGCCCTCAGCACTGCAAAATTAAGGCAGGAAAAAAAAAAAAAGATTCCCCTCCACTTTGATTAATCAAACATGAGCATTCAGCGGCCCCTCAGCTCGCCTCCCCTGTCCATCCTCCACACTCTCCTTCTTTTGCTTTTCCTTCTAACCCAATCAGTAACAGCCTCTCCCGACAGCTCAAGATGGGTTGATGAAAGTTATGCAAATGTGACCTGTTTGTAATGCTATTTTTCTGCATCCGTCCACATCATGCCTTTTTAACACTCCAAAGGAGTGGTGCTGCTTTAGCCTCTGATCAAAAAGGAGACGGCTGTAAGAAGTGTGGGCCACCCGCGCAAACCAGAGGATATGAAGTCGGGTTTATTGACTGAGTGTGAAAAATGAAGGCATGCTTATAATGGTTTTATGTTTTTTTTTTTTTTCCCCATCTGAATTAAAGTTTATTAAATATTAGTTTTTTGTATTTTTTTGGTTCGACATTATTGTGCTTTAGAAATTACATTTGTTTAAAAAAACGTTTAAGCATGAATTTGTGTTTGGTTCCTGCTAAATGAAAAACATATAAACTTTTATAAAAAAAAAAAAAAATCGACTTAAAAAGGCTAAACGAATCCAAACTCCGTCCAGCCATTCTGTCCCATTTGAGTTATATCATGCTGTTCTTAAGTCTTTCAGGGTGAACTATATCCATATATATGATAATAAATTACATTGGCACAATAAAGAATGATCTATTAATAAGATATGAGTTATTTTCACAGTTAATTTTCCCACCCAGAAGAAAGACGACTCAATCTTTAAGGCCCCGCCTTTTGCCCTGTGTGGGTACCGCCCATTTCATGACGTCAACGTAGAGCCGGACCTCGACAGCGTGTCTCCATTTCACCCACGAAAACAAACATCCAAACTTTTGCTAATATGGATGTGCATATAGCTGATCGCTGCGAGCTCTACGGACAAAGTGGGCGTGTGTTTTAGCACGGGGGCGGTGCTGGCAGCGCAGACACTTCCTGGAAGGGGCTGTTTTCGCTGCATACGTCACAATGTGAGAACCCACTCGTTTTCGTGGGTGGGGAGGGGCTGGTGCTCAGAGAGCAGGTTTTTAGAGGAATAATCAGAAACGCAGGAATGGATCAAAATACCACTTTGGGTTTTTTTTTTTGTGAGGAAATAACATACATTTAAAAGCTCAAAAAGTTGATTTTGTATGATATAGGCCCTTAAAAGTCACCAATTAACCTGTAAAGCATGCTTTCTACTACAAATATTAAAGCTTTATTTTAGGGTAAATTGATGTGAGTGGTTTGCAACAGACTCGTCTTGTTTGGAAAACAGCTTCTAAGTTCTGCATGTGAACAACTTTTCTATTTGTCACTGGAAAAGCTGTGTACCATTGTTGAGAGAATTAGTAGTAGTTCTTTTACTGCGCGCTTTAACCGACATTGTTCTGTTTTAATAAAGCATGCCACTTATTCAGCACTTCGGAACTCGATTTAAGATGTTAATGGCCACATTAATGAATCGCAGGGGGAGGGGACTCTCACTGTTCTCCAGCAGACGCACAAAGACTGTGACCGCGTTCAATGCTAATCACAGGTGTTGAGCATTGTTGGCACCAATCCCCCCTTTTCTGTTTGAAACTCTCAGACTTTGCCACTCACCCTCGTTTGATCAGCCCGACGTCACGCATGATAATGCATTAAGCATTTAAGACTTCTAATCAAAACGGCAGGAGAGGAATTCATTTCTTGGATTTTGATTATTTTCTTTAAACACCTTCTAACTTTTAACACTTCAGCTGTAAAATGCCTTTGTTCTGTCTTGCAGCATTCATCAATCAATGGCCGACTCGCTGCTGCTTTTCTTTCGCATTTTAGTGAAAAATCAAGCCCGTAAATGTTTTGAATTAAAAAAAAAAAAAAAAAAAACCTTCCTTTTTTGTCAGCCTGCTTCACATTTGTGTTCTTTTTTGTTTTTGTCACATCACGACTTGGCACTGATTGGCTTGACTTGGACCCAGACTGCTGCGTTCACTGCATCTTGGCCTGCCTGTTCTGCGAGTTCCTCACTCTGTGCAACATAGTGGTGGCCCAGGCCTCCTGCGGCGCGTGCACGTCGGAGGCCTGCTGCTGCTGCTGCTGCAACGACGACCTCGGGGACGACTGCAACAGCCCCTGCGACATGGACTGCGGCATCATGGACGCCTGCTGCGAATCCTCCGACTGCCTGGAAATCTGCATGGAGTGTTGCGGCATCTGCTTTCCGACATAAAGAGGCTTCCGAGGAGCGCTCAGGGCGAATCCAGAATAGGGGCTGTTGCTGTCGTCACTTGAGATTCAGCAGAAAAACGGAAGCGGACACGTGCGAGCATGAGCGATTGTTGGCGTGTGTGTTTGCAGCGAGATTTTTGACACTGGGCTTCTGTGTGAAAACCAGCCCGGCGCAGGCTAGAAGTAGTTCCAGATTTCTGAACAGGACAGTTAAATCTCCAATGTATTGTAGTATTACGGAAAGTCTTAAGTTACTTTCAAAATCAGTGTCTAAATATTTCTCTTCATTTCATCTTTTTGGACCAACGTTTTTCATAAATACACTTTTTAGTCCGATTGACGCATTGATCATAAGTTTTTCTTTAAGAAAATTTTTACAATTTTTACTGACGTATTTCATTGCATCTACTGCACTGTTGACCAGTTAAAACTGGTTAAGCTCTACGATCTGCTACCTTCAGACACTAAAAACCCAAAGTATTTGTAGGCTTTATGAACATTTTCTATAACTGAAAGGTTTTCTTTACTAAAGTTTCATGGAAGCTTGTGATATTAGCATTTATCCAAAAAGTGCTGGAATGTTTTTAAACCTTGATTTTGTATGTATTTTGATTAACTGGAAATGCAGCTCAACAGGAATAATGCTCAGCATAAAAAGAAAATTGGCTTTGTCAGCTGCATTTGGTACAATTTATTTTTTTATCATTATTTTCTATCCATACTTCTTATAATGACTTGTTGAGCTGCACTACTTTAGGCAGGGTAAAGATAAAAATATTATGAAGTGGTGACCTGAGTTACCAGACAAGCAGCTTTTGGGAATCAACCCTAGTGACTTTCAGCACAAGAGGAATGCCGTAGAAACGGTAAACGAACACAGGGTAAATGCAGTTTCCTTCTTTCATCTTCCCCAATTTTGCGCATCGCAAGACCAGTTTTTGGTGAATCACGAGGTCATTTTCTTGTCCCGGATAAGCGCTTTGATGTTTAAGTGATTACAAAATATGTCCCATCCTAGTATCCTTAGGAAACAAGTGCTGTCATGTACAGCTCATCTTATTGCAGCGTTCATGGGAAGTTGGACTCCATTTTGTGTTTGTGATTCTCTCAAACCGTTGGTTAGTTCCAGCCAAAGGTGTGTCTTATAAAAACTACAAATAATGTGAAGAATTTAACGCAAAAGAACTATGTCCTATTTCCAATCAAATTTGTTCTTTGTTGGTCTTGATGCATATTTGCTTACCTTGAGTTATTCAATTTGCACATGGTATTAAATCTTAACTGGATATGTTTTTGTTTTTTTTTTAAATAAAATTATACCAAAAGTAACTGTTATTTCATTATTTTCGAAAAATATTTTGTTAGCAGAGCATTTTCAATTTTGTCAAAACTACTGACTTTAGATGAAGTTATGAAGATTATGTGATCTGTCAATTTGTATTGGTCCCATTTAAAAAAATATATATCTCGTGACCTCACGAACCCTCTGACGTTCTGAGGAAAGGATGGATTAACTCACAAAATCATTTTGTACGAGTCAAGGTAAGTCAATCTTGCAGGCATGGACACCAACACTCACTTTCCCTTTGTCTTCAAGCACTCCCTGCTTTACCATGTTCCTATTGGTTGGACACACCTTATTCAGGTAATCAGCCACAAATGGAAAAAAGATATCTGGAAAACTGACACTCAAGCCAGTGAGGCCTGGACTGTCCCGATTGGAACCAATCGTTTAACGGTCATCTGTCAAACTGTGAAGCATCCACCTCTTTGAGTTCAAAATCACATAAAATAAGGGACTGCTTAAAAAAAAGTTCATCCTTAGCTCAGCTCATTTTGATATTAGAATGTTTAAAACTAGGCTGGAAGTACCGGTATTCATTTCTGTTGTAAAGTTGGACTTTATTCATTCATTTTCTAAACCCTTTTTGTCCCTTTCCCGGCCACTCGTTGGTGAAGGCAGGGGACGTCCTGGACAGGCCGCCAGTCTGTCGCAGGGCCACTAATCACACACCCATGCACACTCACATGCACACCTAGGGACAATTCTAGAGTAACCAATTAACCTTTGAACCCATGAAGTCCCCAGCTGGGACTTGAACTTGAACACTTGCTGGGAGGCAAGAGCGCTAACCACTGCCCCACAGTGAAGCCAGGACGCGCTTTCATTGAAATGATCGGAGGCTGTCTTGTTTGGGCATTTCTCTGCCTACCTCGTTCCAGTCATTTTTATTTGGAATCTGTTTTGTTTTTATACAGTTAGCCCTTTTATGTTGGAGCTATTGCCAGGTGACAGGAAATAACGCAGACTCTTTGACCTACAGTAACCGTTTGACTGTGTACGCAATTAATGTAAAGCCAATGGATTCTGAAGAAAAAGCAGCTTTTCACTGCTATGCATCACTTTATCCCTTGTGATATCTTATCTTAGGTCCAGATGACCTCACCCTTACATTGACGTGTTCTCCCTACCATGATAAAGGTGGAAAGGATTTCATGTATTCCATGGACACCAGTGAAGATCACAAGTCATTGAAGAAAAAAGGTTCAGCGCACTGTCTAGTGGGGTCTAGATGACCCAACTCCCAACGCTAAAGCACCTTGGAAAGCACAAGGGATACAGTAGTAAAGTCAATCCATGTAAACCAAATGATTCTAATGCGTAGAAAATCACTTTGCGTCGATATGCAACACTTTACACTAGTAGAGTGTTTAGCGCAACTAGCATAAAACAACTGATTCAGACCCAGAGAATATTACCAATAACTGCACTGCTTTGCAACACTTGACTCTTTTAGCTGCTTTTCTCTGTGTTAGAGTAAGTTGGTTTACTACTGTAAAGTGTTGCTTATCAGGGCAAAGCTGCTTCTCCTAATTGTTAAATAGTAACAAATAGGTAATTGTTTAAATAGTCAAAGAGTTGTGTTAACTTAGAGAACGTCAGCTGAAGCTATAGTGCTAAAGGGTTAAAGAGTGGGAACATTAGCCAAGCTCAATTGAGTTTATGTTCGCATATAGACAAATGGTGGCTTTAATTTGTCGCATCACAAGTTCTACACTCCCTTTTTCTGGCAGCATTGTGAGAACTGCATCACCATGGTTACACGGCCAACAGTGTTCGTTGAGGTCATAAGGTAGCAGTGACCTCCTGCTTTCTAGGTCAGTCGTCTGACTTTTAGCCAATGTCCCCTCACGTTAACCCCTCAATTAACCCCCACGCCAGCCCCTCTGCTAGAGAAGCGGAGCGGAAATTCTCCGCCGCTGTTTCTATCTCTATTTTCTTTCATTTTATGCCTGGATACACCCTGACCCTGAGAAATTACCATCTTATTTCACTAATGCGCTGGGGAAAATATTACTGTCCTTAAAGTCTGTAATCACCAGGGGGGTCGTACTTTTTTCCTTTTTCGCTTTCTTCCACATTTCCAGGGGAACTGGAAGGCAGGAGATTTTTCAAAAACTCCAGGTGGAGTGTGCAATGACCTTTTCACAAAGTCTTCTACGTTTCAACTTCTCTAATCAATCCCCCTCTGATGGCTCACCGTGTGCTGGATTGTAATCTCACAATTAGGACTGCTCCATTGTTTCTGTTTGCCATCTGGGGAGACATTTCTGATCTGAAGGTCATTTCTTTTTATTTTTTTATTTTTATTTTATTTTACAGTTTTAAACAAATTAAAGCGAGGCTATGGCCTCCTCTGAGTAACCGTGCGTTCATCCGTCTGGTATTCCTGCTCAATTTGCTGGGAAAACTCATTAACTCAGAAAATGAAAGTCTTCTGCCTTCAGCCATGAGTAAAAAAAATATTACTGCTTTTACTGAAGCTTAAATTAATAAAAAAAAAAGAGAAAGATGTGACTATTGATGGTGTTTTGCCTCATTTTCATATCAGAGGAATATCTAAGACTTGTGTACTGCTTATGATTTGGAATAATATGACTAATTAAACAGAATAAGAGGTGTGCCTGTAATTGAAAACCATCTGTTTTTGTCAAGAAAATATGGCTGTTCTTTTATTATTTTTTTCATCTCTTAATCCTCTTGTCAATCCATAGGATGGCTAATAGCCGTCATTAGCCGGCTGCTATAATTGTGCTTCTTCATTTTGATACTTTTTATAATATTGTGTTGTGAGTCATTAAAGGTAATCATGCAATAACTCTAAGCATCCATGTGTAATTGCACGCAGAGCGAAATAAGGAAAATTACATTCATTGTTGCCATGTGATTTGTGTGATAATGAACTTTAAACTATTTAGCAGAGCAGTTAATAAAGGCTGTCGCTAAATTTTGAAGCACATGAAATTTAGTTGGACCTATTTTTTTCAAATCCACTTTGAATTTATTTTCGTTTTCATCATTATTGTGTGTTGTCTGGTCCTCTTGGATCTTTTATTGAATGGTATGTTTATTTAAGTAGACTAAATAACACCAAAATTATAGAAATAATGCATTAAAAACGGAAGACTAAGTGAATTGCCTTCTAAATGTAAGTAATGTAAATGTAAAATAACGTATGTTAATCGTAGATGAAAGAATTGATCTCCTATTCATCCAGAAAGCTTCTGAATCCTAGGGTTCTTCTATACAGATAACAAGCTGTAATTAAAAGAATTCTTCAGAGGCAGTGCTCTTAAACACTACATTTTTAAGAAGAAAACAATCCAACAGATTTTTCACTCGCCACCAGCAAAGGCTGCCAAATGATGTCAGGAAAAACATACAACACTGGACAGCCTATATCAGTGGTGCCAACACACATAAATCTGCTCAAACACAATGAAAATCATGTGTGACATGGCCTTGAGGTTACATCATAATAGCTTCCTCTGTCATTTTTCCTTAAACAGCTTCTTGAATTGGACCCGTGTATTTGTAGTTATGTCACACTATAGCGACAACATGAACTTTGTGCGTGCTGTTTGAGATCCCCCTTTGAGTGACTTATGAAAGTAAGGCACGTCAGCAGCTAGATCCACTGAGTCTGTTGCTGAATGCTCACACCTTTCTGTAGATCAGGAGGAAAGCAAATCTACTAGAGGGGCCTGGCGCTCATTTTCGTTGGAATACGCATCAGAGCACGTTTGATTGGCTATTCTGCATATCCATGAAGTGGCTGACTGAATTATTATTATTATTTTTTTATTTTTTGCTGGCATGCAATCTACCCACACTTCCTTTGTGTCTGACCATTCAATTGACTTACTGGGCACCCCTGGCCTAATTGATCATGTACATGTCTATAGCTTTGGCAGTTATTCGCAAAAAAAAAAAACGCCTAAAAGTCTGCCGTAGTCTGCTTCCTCAGGAGTTGAAAATGCAACATTTTGTTCCTTAGCACGGCGGCAGGTGTATTATGCTTAGGGGTGTTTTTTATTAGTGGATTCCTGAAACAAAACAGTGACATAACCATGTACCACAACTTTAATAACATGAAGATCTGCCCGAAAGAAGTGGGACAAACCTCGTCCCGAGAGGTTTGCAAACCTGGGGGCTAATGATGCGAAACATCAACGTGACGGGCTGTGACACCAACGCAAAGTTATTAGAAAAAGTTCAATTTTTTTTATGTGTCACAAATACAAATCACTGGTAAAACTACACCTTTAGATTTTCTTTTTCCTTTTCAGAATCAGAATTTTTTTCCTCCAATGCCAGTTTGAAGAAAAAAAAAAAAGACAGATCTGCTGCATGACATTAAAATAAGATGAGAAGATCCTTCAGAGGGCTGTGCAAGAAAGAAAAAGACCTCAAATAATGTCACTTTCAATTAATCTCTTCAGGTAGTGACCCCATTAGCCCTCCCACATAAGTCATTACCTGGGAACTTAACTGGTTTTGACACGGGGCCTGCACCTTCTTACACCACGCATTATTTGCTTACTAGTTTTTTCCAGCACAAATTGATCCCGTTCCACAAAAAGCCAATGATACATTTTCCTGTTTATCTGTCACCAAAAGCCTGCATGTCAGATGCATTTGTTTTTCTTGGCTTTTTTGTAAAAGCAGCAACTGTAATTCAACGGTTCCAAATGACATTAGTCTGACAATATGGCTTTGGCAATGAAATGTAAATGATTTCCAAGGGAGAATTTTGTCTTCTTTGTTCCCGTTTCTTTCTAGAAATGCAACGTGTGATCGTGCTCACACCTTAAATATTTAAAGATCTCCTTTTGCCAAGGCTGTCGTACCGCACACCAACCTCTGTCTGCTTTTAATCTCCCCCCCGTTACCTGAAGGCATCACCGCAGTGGTGCAAAGATAACATGTGGCGCTAAGTGAAATGACAAGACTGGAGCTTTAAAAAAAAATAAAATAAAAAAGAAAGCCCTGAACCGAGCACGGTAAAGTTCAAAGTTTTTTGCCCCGGTAAAAAGATGTCTTCAGCATCTGCCTGTGACAAGTCAGGCAGGATTGACAGGTGGAAAAAAGAAAAAAAAGACGCCAAGATCAATCGTTTCCAAGAAAACATCCACTTTCTTCATAAAGTCTTCCTGTAGGCAACTAAAGCGCACAGGCTTTTTTACATTTTGACTTACATGAGGCTTATGTATTCGTGGATTTCGAGTCCTGCACCTGTAAATAAGCTCAAACTTCATGCTCAACTTGATCTATTTTTCTTCTCTTCTTTGAGGCAACAGACCATGAAGGAGGGAAATGGGGAGGGACATGCAGAGCAGGAATGGCAGTTTGTTTTCTGGGACGTGCTCCATAAGCAATAAATTAGATGTCACCTTTGCTGCATGTCATCTTGGGTGGTGGGCGCGTTGCTCCCAAGCAGCGCCACTGATTATTTGTTTTGAACATCACTTGGGTAAATTGGGACTCCACTATCCTCCAGTCATCTGTCAGGTTGGATAGCAGGTGCCCTCCGGTCTTTAAAGCTTCTATTAAAATAAAAAAAGACAGCTTAATTATTCCTTACATAAAATGGTTTAGTTTTCATAAACTCTATAAACATTTTTCTATGGGAATAAGGGGGGCGTGTATATAAACTACATGTGTTGACCAAAAAGAAAATATGAAGAGCAGTTTTTCTAAAAATTGTCTGTAGGGACACAACAGTCAAAATTGTAAATGGTGTATACTTAAGCTACGTTCATACCAAATGCGATTCGGGGATCAGGGGGATCTGGTTTCAATGTTTAATCAATGTACAGGCACAACCAGAGCTGCTGCAGCAAACTTGGGCGTCAGGCACAGGTCCAGCAGCAGTGTGTTTCAGGCGCATCAGTGTGTGTTGACCATCGTGGTAAAATTAAAATTTACTAGAATTCAAGTATCTTAACTTTGGCGTCGAAATCTGCATCAACCACCAATCAATGGCTTAGCTTTTGCCTGTGATCTGCTGTTGGCCTGATTAGCGGGTCAAAAACAAACATGGAGGAGAATCTCTTAAACCTTTTGATATTTTTCTTAAAGGTCCTTTAATTTTATTCTTTGTTTTTTTTTTTCTTCTGTGCTCTGACTAATGCGGTCTAGCAAGTCATCAAACTGTGTCACAGAGAGACAGAATGTACTGATACAAGTAGTCGTCACTCCGACGTTTATGAACACGTTTTTGAACTAGAGTAGAGCAGCAAATTTGACATGCATTTCGCGTTTGGTGTCTTTTCTATCTTGCTTTAAGGCCCAAATTGCTTTATAGTCAGCAGTCCTATTCCCCCATTAACACACTAGCTGCGTTTACATGAACAAAAGTAATCTGAATGAATGCCTGATCGGATTAAAAATGCGTCATGGAAACACGCCATTTGGAATACTCTGCCCCGATCAGACTCATTCAGATCAAAATTTCTTTCCGATCGAGATAGGTGGGTTATGCCAATTGTGGATCTGATCGTGGTACATGTAAACAACTTATCCCGATCGTGGGTCACTACCGCGCTGGTTTAGGTCATGCATAGACTGTGTGGTGCTCAAGAGGAGTCTGGCTGGATGCTCTGCACGAGCAAACCGTGTCTCTGAGTAGAGCGACAAGACTCATGGCTTTGTGTTTCCGGGCAGGGGAGGGTGCTTTGTTACTGTGTGCATTCTGGAGAAAGCTTTGGACTCAGGAGAACCGTGTCTCGGAGCAGAGGAGCGGCTCTGGGACGGTTTGTGAGATAACAGAGGCTATTTTTTAAAGGCCACTTTGCGCAGTCCTGAAAAACCGTGTAAACAATCATGTGAATTCATGCTTCCAATCACGTCCAGAAAAATTAAAGGTTGATGTTATTGCAAAATATTTATAATGGAACTCGCTATGTCTTCTTTTCCAGCAGTTTCTGGTATTTGCAGATAGTTCTGTCAAAATGAATTATTCCAACCGAAAGTGTGGCGTATGTAAACATTAGTTATAATCAGATAAAGTTTTTCTGGGCCCCATGTACACAGTTCAATTCAATCTTTGATCCGATCAAAGACACTTCGCACATCTTACCGCGGCGCCAACGTATGACCAGCAGGAGCAATGTGTGTGGGGTTCAGTGTCTTTCCCAAGGACTCTTCAAGCCATGGTTGGACAAGGCGAGAACCGAACCTGTGATCATTTGATCAGAGGTCAACCGCTCTACCTTTGGACCGCAGCCACCCTCACCTGAAACATACATGACTGACAGGTCAATCTTCTTAAATGTCAAAGCAGGAAATGGAAATAATTCAATTGAGACATTTGCGCTTTTTATATTCTTCAAAATATTACATGTCTTGATGTGTATTTTTTTTTTCCTTTTTGAAGGATCTCTTATGTGTACTCACCATTCACATTTTTTACAGCAACTAATATAAAGCAACAAATAACGCAAGCATGCAGTAAACCCCAGATGTTTTGCTTTAATGTGTTTATTTAGCTGTCACATGTAACAAATAACTACATCTCCTGTTGCATCTTTGTTTACCAGCCGTTCAGCAGCAGCGGCGGTTGTTGTGATGATGATGTGTGGCACAGATTAAAAAGTAAACGCTTTTTTTTTTTCCCTTCCTCCAGGTGTGTACTTGTAGCATCTCCTGGGATTTTTATGCACAATAGAACTTCTAAAGCTGTAAATTACCAAGTGTTGAGCGTGTCAGCCTCGCTTTCATGCCAAACGCAAGCGACAGCTGTTTTGTGTGTGTTTGTGTGTGTTCCTTAACAAAGCTTTTTGGAGAAAGCTCGGGGGGGGGGGGGGGGGGGGTAGTTGTCAGCTGTGCTGTAATCGGCATCAAAGCAAAAAACAAACAAACAAGGAGACATGAATAGGAATTCCTGCATTATTACCTCTCTGTTAATGAGGCTGCAAATGCTGTTTTTTGGAAAACCAGCAGGAATGTGGCCGGTATTGCCCACCCCAACTGAAACATTCTTTGGCCACTGTGGGGGAAAAATGAGCTAGCTCCTATGCCTCCCCTCTTTGGCGTTGGGGGGCTGTGGGGTGATCCTGTTAGCCCTGGTCTGGGTGCCTGGCTGGACTGCCCGGCGGGTGGGTGGGGGTTGTGGGGTGGGGGTGCTGAATACCTCTTCCGCTATGGCGGGGGTCTTGGTGTGGGGACGGCCGGACACTCTCCCTCTTTTGGCATTCAATCCTCCACCTCAGTAGAACACCCCACCTGAACACAGGTGTAAGGTCCCCTTTGCACAAATGGTACATGTGACAGATTGAAATGGCAAGGCAAGGCAAGGCAAGGCAAGTTTATTTGTATAGCACAATTCGTACACAAAGTAATTCAAGGTGCTTCACAAAACAGAAAAATGCATTAAAATCACAATACATCATAGAAATAATCAACGTAAAATTTACTTTAAAAGAAAAAAAAAAGATTTAAAAAGAAAGGAAGGAGAGAAAAGTGCAGATAGGACCTTTCAGTCATATACACGACTAAACAGAAATGTTTTAAGTCTAGATTTGAACATGAACACAGAAGAGGCCTGTCTTATGGCTTCAGGGAGGCTGTTCCAGATTTTAGCTGCAGAATATTGAAACGCTGATTCCCCTTGTTTAGTTCTGACTCTGGGAATCAACAGGAGGCCGGCCCCTGAGGTCCTCAGAGTACGAAATGGTTCATATGGCACTAACATGTCAGAGATGTACTTTGGTGCGCGGCCATGGAGAGACTTGTACACAAGCAGAGCTGCTTTAAAGTCTATTCTTTGAGGTACAGGGAGCCAGTGCAGAGACCTGAGCACAGGACTAATGTGATCATACTTCCTGGTTTTGGTCAGGACTCGAGCAGCAGCATTCTGGATGCACTGAAGCTGTTTTACAGCTCGTTTGGAGAGGCCGGTGAGCAGGCCGTTACAGTAGTCTAACCTACTGGAGACAAATGCATGAATAAGTATCTCCAGGTCTGGCTTTGACATTATGTTTTTGATTTTGGCAATGTTTTTCAGATGGTAAAATGCCGCTGATGTTACTGACTTGATATGGCTGTTAAAGTTCAGGTCAGAGTCCATGATTACCCCTAGATTTCTGACTTGCTTTGAGGGTTTAAGTGACAAAGAATGAAGGTAGCTGCTGACACTTTCTCTTTGTTTCTGTGGGCCAAAAACAATAACTTTGGTCTTGTCTGAGTTTAGCTGGAGAAAGTTGTTCTGCATCCACGCGCTGATCTGTTGGAGGCAGTGGTTGAGTGAATCCACTGGCCCATATTCACCTGTTGTCAGTGACACATAGATCTGAGTATCATCTGCATAGTTGTGATAAGAAATGTTATTACTGCGTATTAACTGCCCTAGTGGCAGCATGTAGAGGTTGAACAGAAGGGGTCCCAGGATCGATCCCTGGGGCACACCACAATTCAAGCCCATGTAGTCTGAGACACAACTACCAATTTCAACAAAGTATTTCCTGTCTTCTAGATAAGACTTGAACCAACTTAGGGCAGATCCAGAGATGCCAACCCAGTCTTGGAGTCTGTGCAAAAGGATCCCATGATCAACAGTATCAAAGGCAGCGCTCAGGTCTAGCAGGATTAAGGCAGAGACTTTTCCATCATCAGTGTTCAGGCGGATGTCATTGGTTACCTTGATAAGGGCAGTTTCTGTGCTATGATGGGGTCTAAAACCTGACTGGAAAACATCAAATGAATTGTTTAATAAGAGAAAGTCAGTGAGCTGTTGGTAGACAACTTTTTCAAGGACTTTTCCTAAAAATGGCAGATTAGAGATAGGTCTGTAATTATTCAGTACAGTGGGATCAAGACCGCTCTTCTTCAGGAGGGGTTTAATGACTGCAGTTTTTAAGGCCTCTGGAAATATTCCAGATTGAAGAGACATGTTAACTATTTGAGTAATTGGTGGCAACACACTGTTCAGGACAGACTTTAGAAATCTAGTGGGTAACACATCAAGGCAGCATGTAGACGAGCTCAGACGGGTGATGGTCTCTTGGACAGTTTGGTCCGTGACAGGTACAAAGTGAGTCGGCTTAGAGTGAGTAGGTGGCCGTTGGATAGTTATATGTGTCGTGGAGTTGATGGCTTTTTTAATGCCCTGAACCTTGTCATTGAAAAATACAGCAAACTCATTACATTTAGGTGTACAAACCAGTTCTATTGGTAGCTGGGTTGGAGGGTTAGTTAATCTGTTAACTGTTGTGAACAGGATACGAGAGTTGCTGCTGCAACTTCCAATTATTTCAGAGAAGTACCTTTACCTTGTCTGCTAAGATTGGTGTTACAACTCTTAATATTCCATAATGACTGGAGTTTGACTTGCGCCACTTGCTTGCTCGCTCAGTTTTGCCTGAACATCATCCCCAGGAGCTTTCGTCTATGTTTTTCAATTTACAGGGGCAGGATCAAACATTCAGATCTAAGTAAGATCAGATTTTCACATGGCACCAGAGGCTTTTCGGGTTATCATTCACAAACTGTGCCTAGTGCTCTCATTATGTCTCTTGGAAACTGCAGAGGGGTGTTTGGGAGCAACGACAGCAAGAATCCGAAATGCTTTACATGTGTTAGTTTGTATGCATATGTATGTGTGTGTGAACTGTAGTTGAGTACATGTTGACTTGATTGTATGTGAAGATTTTTGAAGCCAACAGGTATGTTTGTAACACTTGAGTATGTGTGAGGGTGTGAAGAAGTTGGAGGATTATTAAAGAAAATGCTTAAGAAGGGTAGCAATGACAAAAACGGGCAACAAGTTGCTCGAGTTTTATCAATGTTACTTTCATGTGTAGATGTTTATCAATGGCCTGTCCTCAGACACTCATCCACACACACATTACAAACATAACTGTTGGCTGGAGAATCCTTCACATACATGCATATTGACATGATCAATTCCCATTCACAAACCCATGTGCATACAAGCAAACATATGCTATTGTGCAAAGGTGCATAGGCTCTCGTCTAGTCTTTATAGAAGGTTTTTAAAAGAAACGGTTTTGGTTTAGGTGATTTGGATTACCCAACAAAACTCATTTCAGCCTGTTCAGTCCACTCTCCCATGTTTTGAATGAAGCAGTTGGGTGAAAGAAATTCAAGGTTTGCACAACTTTAGCAATCAATGTCACTTTTTACAATCATCTAAATCATACATGTTGATGTAGGGCAGGGGTGGGCAATTCCAGGCCTCGAGGGCCGGTGTGTCTGTATGATTTCTAGATAGTCTTGCTCTACTCATGGCTGATTACCTGGTTCAGGTGTGTCCAGTCGATTAGAACATGCCAGAGCAGGGTATGCTGGAAAACATGCAGGAATGCGGCCCTCAGTGCCCACCTCTGATGTAGGGGATCCTCTGTTCGAAAGTTGAACTCACAACTGAAAGCGAAACATCCCGTACTGGTTGGTTTCCTGTCAGTCTTCTCTTCAGATCATCCAAACCCCATCCGTAAGGTTCAAGCCGGAAGTCTGTAATGGTCATCTCACGTTATGTTGTTTCTGGCAGAAAAGCGACATTCACACCGGGCATGTGTTGGGCGTTCAAGAATGCCCGATACGCAGATTCATGATTGAGCATTCAGCCGGTGATTTTCACACACCGAACAAGCAGGGGGCGACAGGAAGGTTCTTCTTCTTCTTTTTCCAGTTGCCTACTCTTTACTAGCGCTTGTCTGCCGCCTGCAACTGGCAGAGGCTTTGTGTGAAACGTGGAAGCAGTGCAAATGCAGCAAATCTTTTTCCAGGTTTCTCTTTCACAGCCCTATTCTGTTATCCGAAAAACTCAGTGTCACAGAATTCTGGCCGGGCAAGAAGCGCAATTTTTAATTTTTCCTTCATGATCACATTTCAACCGGTTGGCACTTCAGTGTTTTGAAAAAGATGCTACCCACACATCACTACCAAATCATAGTCACTGAGTGGCTGGTTTTAGCAGTCAATAGTTCAACTGGTTGAACATCCAGCCCGAGATCATTGAACGCTCGTTTTGAAGTTAGAGCCTTAGACCAGACTTAAAAACTTGCGTAGCGACATACAGACGCGAGAGTTCTTCCCGAAACGAGGGTTTATGTGCATTTACATAGAATTTTTATTGGAAATGGCCGTTTAAATGCGAGTTGATAGTAAATGTGTATGTAACTTTAACATTTAGACTCAAAATGTTGCTGGCCAACTAGGCCACTGTCGAGTTCCATCATGATGCTTTGGTTCAGGTTGTCTCTACTCTAGTTTCACCACAATATCTATCTTTTTCAATCTTAAAATCACCCATTGTTTCCTAGGTATAAAGACCCTTTAAAATATTTTTAGAAATTCAAACTGTTTCATAGTTTCATTAAACTCTACGTTTACAGAAACGCTAAAGCAACTTTTTAGACTAAACCTCTGCTTTATTTCTTCGTATGGCATGCTGTAAGTATCACAAAGTAGAGAAAGGTGCGTATTTCTGGAGGTTTTTATAAACAGAGGTTCAGATCAACTACGTAAAATATTATAGTGAAAAATAAAAGA
The DNA here is from genome assembly GCA_023969325.1 of Oryzias curvinotus. Taxonomy (NCBI): domain Eukaryota; kingdom Metazoa; phylum Chordata; class Actinopteri; order Beloniformes; family Adrianichthyidae; genus Oryzias; species Oryzias curvinotus. The sequence goes on from CM043728.1 coordinate 10,229,273, forward strand.
ACAAAAGCTCAATGGGTCCGTTTACCTTATTATAGTTATTAAACCAGCTGCAATTTGTATTTTTTCTGGTGAAAACTATGAAAATATAAAACAAAACTGAGGTTTTCTGCTCATTTCATTCAAAGAAAATGTATTTCAACATACTTCTAAAAATGGCAAGATTTTAGAGATTAATAAATGCTGCTTTGAGCACATTTTCTCTGCTGGCATACGCATAATATAACTTTGAGAGCCTAAACATTCTCTGCAGCTCTGGTTTATAGAAAAAAAGCCTTTCTTGCACATCTGCTATGCCAGTCTGGGAATGTTTATGAGTTACATATTCCTTCTAGTGTTTGAACCCAAGAGTCCATCAGTAATAAATACTGTATGTGTGCTTTACCGGAACGGTTCTGGAGAGTCACCGAAAAAAAAAGCCAACTTACAGCTTTTGAAAGCAATCTGAAAGTAGAAATCGAAGTTAAAGTTGCTGCTCTGAGGCAGAGGGAGCGTGAGCCAGGCACAGGAGCAGCGGCAGTGAGGAAGAAGAGGAGGAGGTGGCTACACTTCTAAGATGCCACATCTCATATGTTGCAAGGTGATGAAGTGCAGATATCTGCCCTTAAAGAATTTGTGCCCTGCAGACATGTGAGATCTGTATGCCTTTATTCCTTTATTTTCTGCCCCCTTCTTCAAAACTTAAACACGCAGCAACAAAAGACACCTTGAAATATTCCTAATCCCGCCCCTGCTGCCGCCGCTGCCACCGCCACCACTACCTCGAAAGAATGTTGGAGACAGTCGGGCTTGCTAGTTTAAAAATGTATATGCAAATGCAGGCTACATTAGAGCGTGCACAGGTTGTTAATAAATTAACACGTGGCAGAAATAATTCAGTTTAGCGTGATAATTCTTGGGTGCGAGCTGTCAGCTGTCGCATTGTTCTGGGTAAAAAGTGACGCTGAAATGGCAACAGGAGCAGTGAACTGTGATGTTTTAGTGTACCTCTGACACAATAACTGCCTTTTCCTCATCTCGCAGGGTTTTTTTTTTCTTTCTTTCTTTTCCGGAAGAACAAAAGGTCTAATTAAGGATGCGTCTCAGAGAAGTTGACAGAACGCATGCACATGTTATCAGGAAAGAAGTATTTGTGGTGGGGGAAAAAAAAAAAAAAAAATTACCTCAGGAGCCAAACTTGTTCAAAAGCTGCTGGAACAAAACGCATCCTAAACCGCAATGTTGAAGTCTGAATCTCTTTGGCCTGAAGTGTGATATGCTTAGCAAACGCTCGCCGCGGTTGTTAAGCCGCCGATTTTTGGAAGAGAGACGTTGACGTCTCAGATGGGGAACCGTTGCATGAGGAGTTTTTGCCTCATCCTGGAGATTTGCATTGTAGGAACCAAGGGAGCTAACACTGTTTATGTAGCCCAAGGTGCAGAGGATGTGTGAAGTGTCAAGTGACTCACAGGCAAGTTTTTAATAAGCGCCATTTGTTCAGTCTGCTGTTTAAACACTCCCGCTGCATCTCTATATCCTTAAAGACTACATACCCCCGCTATCTTTTAATTAAGTCTCAGGCTAATGTGGCACTTAATTGACTAATCTTGGAGATTTTGTTTTCTCTAATTTACTTGAAAAAGCATTGCCATCTAAGCTTTTTAATATTGGTCTGATGGGGTGCATATTTAGCGGATGCGTCAGAAATGAATGCAGGGGAACTACTTGAAGGGGAAGAGAAACTAAGTACAGTTAACTCCTTTTTAATTCTTTGACAGCTGGCTGATAGCTAACTAGGCCACAGTTTCATTAACATTCAAACGTTTTTTTTGTTTTTTTCTTCATCTTTTCCATTTCGGAGGTTTGCATGCTGTTTCTGCGACACAAAGTTCCACAAAGTTCCTCTGTTTTATTTTATATATAAGCACCTCGATTCATTTTGTCTTCTGTGGCTTGTAAAAAAAAAAAGTAAAAAGATCCTCGTTTATACTCCCTGCAGCTTGTTGAAACAAAGGACGTATATTCAACATTTTCCAGCTGCCTCGCCAAATCCTCATGCAGGAACATTTATTTACAACCTGACTCTTCCAAGACAGTACCAACTTCTGTGCATTTGTTCTGGAATCATTTTCCAGTTGATGGGGGAAAAAAAATAGTTCTAACTTGTTTTAGCCATTTCTGCACTAATGCCAGCAAATCTAGCTTTTCTTTTTCCAGAAATTCACCTTGCTTTCTCATGAGGCTCCTTAATGGCTGGTCAAAACGTTATCGGATGGCAACGTACGTTTGGATTGATCATTTGATTTCAACTTGCAGGTTGCCTTCAAAGTCTCCTTTGCACTTGTAAGTACGGAAAAGCAACCGAACAGCAGCTGGCTCAAAACATTGTACCCTTTGAGGTAGTGCAAGGCCGGGCCCGGTGTCATGTCACCACATGCAAGGGCTGTGATCCAATGGAAAAGTGGCGTCAGAGGAGAGTGATAGGAGAGAGTGAAAGGCCTGCAAAACAATGACTCACTCTCAGAGAAGGGGGGAGGAAAAGAGGAAGGAGGCCTCTCCATGTGAGGGTATTTTCATGCCTGTGAGTCAGAGAGTGGCAGCTGTGAAAGCTTGCAGTCCTTCACTGTCAGGCCACTATCAGAAGGTCCGGACAAACCCCAGATTTAGTTTGGTGATTCATCCACATCAAACATTCTCACAAATCACTTTGTTTTGTCTGCGATGAGGCAGATATCCTACAAACCACAAACGTGTTCTGGTGTCAGCTTGGTTCTTTCAGACGACATTGGGCCTTGTTCCTTCCTGCACAACCATCAATGTCCCGCTTCAAGAGAAAACTAGCATAAACTATGGCTGTCATGAAATCGTGGTCAAACTGTACGTGGAAGGAGGAGAAAACAGAGCAATTACATCATATTTGGAGTTGCACTAATGGGACATAGGTTGAAAATTAGAATGCAGTGGATAGATTTGTTAGTTTTACTCTTGAAAATGCCAAGGACAATTGCTTTACATTCTTGGACTTTGGTGAAAAGAACTAACCCCCAAAAAGTGGAGAAGCAACTGAAAAAACCTGCTAGCAAAATGAGTAAAAAACAAAACGTCTTTGGAAAGTTTCTCTGCCGAGAGAAAAAGGCCCAGCCAGGAGACAGAAGAGGAGCCTTCCACATCCAAAAAAAAAGAAAGCTACATTAATAGACCACCTCTTTTTTGCAACATGAGTGTGGAAAGGGGGGGAAGATGATGACACCTGTGCCATGCTAACTGTTAAGCGTGTCAAAATAAAAGCACAGGGTTCGTCCTGTCACTATTTGATCCTCCATCATCCTAGTATTGCTACAATAATCATCTGCCTGTAATTGAAAGACCGGTCCGTGAAAGTTTGTGTGACGTCATACCGGTCCATGGCATGAAAAAGGTTGGGGACCACTGACCTAAAGAACAGCTCTTTGGCCGTTCACACAGTTAATACAATTAAAATGGATTCTGATGCAGAGAAATTTGGCTTTGTGCTGATCTGCAACACTTCTTTCTCTTTTGGCTTTACCCATCAGGGGTCGCCACAGCGAACGAGTTGCATGGTAAACTTGGCAATGTTTTACGCCAGATGCCCTTCCTGACACAACCCTCTCAAAGCAACCGGGCTTGGGACCGGCACAGAAGTAGAGAAGGGAACAGGGAGCAGCCCGGATTCTAACCCTGGTTTCACGGACGGAAGGCGGCGCAAACCAGCACGAGCTAAACCACCTCCGCTGATCTGCAACACTAATCTTCATTAAAACTTTTATTTTAAGCAAAAGTCATGGCATCATTTAGTTGTTTGAACTCTACTAAACTTCGTGTTTTTCACGAATTGGGAATTCAGAATTTTTTTATTTATTAAAAAAATAAATAAATAAATACCCTAATTCAACAGTTAAAATATACATTTTCAAAATAAAATTCAAAATATAGATATTTGTCTTACTGAATATCTGTTTTGTACTCTTACTATAAAGATATCAACAATATTTGCATGCTAAGATCTCCTTTCTCACCCTAGTCAGAGACTGTGATCAAGGCTTTCTAATGATGATCTTTCAGCGTCTACATCAACCAAAATGCTACTACAAAATTAATCCAATTGTAACGTCTCCTTTTCTATACGTTCGTGTTGGAGAAAAATGTTTCAACAGTCTTGTGTTCGTGTATTGTTGCACGTATTATTCTTGGAATGGCCATTTACACCTTTACCAACAAACAGCTCAGACCCACAAGCACAAACACAGGAAACTCAATAAATAATTAAATCTCTAGTGGCTACCCTCAGAACTACAGTGATACATTAATTGGGCAAAATTAGCATGAATTAAAGCAAATAAGTGTAACATGTAATTTATTACTTATCAAGCGTAGTTTAGTGGAGGAAGGCTCCGATTTCCCCCAAGATTGCTTTAACAGCTATAATGCATTTCTTAATTTACTCTGTGGAAAATCAATTTTTTTTAGAGTTCATTAGGCACCAATATGTTACATTGCCGCTCCCCTGAGCATCCAGCTACAGAAAACATTATGCAAATTCCTGCAAGTGCATCTGTATGTAAATAGCAACCAAGTCCGCGGTCTATTCTCTATGGGAAGCTTTGTTAGCAAGGCCTTTTGTTTCTAAGCCTGAACCCTGTTCAGGATAGTCTGAAAGGCAGGAAATGGCTGCATCACACGTAAGAGCAAACATTTGAAGATGGTCAAGATTTTACCAAATATCGTTGCACCAAACATTTCCACCTTGATGGTACAATTTGGGTATTTGTTTTCTCTGATTTTGTGTAGCTTACATGTTCAAAATTGAATTGATTTCATCTCTAAAGGAGGAGGCTTCTGTTATCAGCATGATCAGTTTCTTTGGTTGTCAACGCTAATGTTGCAATTCAAACTCATGACAGCGTCTATTGATTTAAAGTCTCACTTCAATCCTCATTTGATCTATTATTATGTCATGATTATGCCATTCTTAGCCAAAATCAAGAACCTGTGTTGTTTTCTAGGACATAGTTTCTGCAGATCAGCTGCAGTTGTGACCAGGACCATTGGTATGGGGTAAGTCCTGCCCCATTTCCCGTCATCCTTTTGTCTACACTTTCTCTCACCAACTTACAACCCTATCATAGCATTAGCAGTGCAACAAAAATGGCAAGCAATACTGGAGCTTCCCAGCTGTACATTTTTTAGGAAAACAAGTTCGTGAATCTATTTGTCTGCAAGTGGATGCATTGAAAATTACAGTAATTAGAATGATGACATACTCAAATACAATTTGTTTTTACATCTTTTAAGGAGAAATATTTTCACACAATGCTTGGGTGTGTGCCGAGCCAAGTCCAGTGATCTGTACAGATCACTGATCAGCCATGATTTGTTGCACCCCTAGCAGACGCACTTACAAAAATCACAGAGTTATGGCTGTGAAAAGGAATTTTGTGGAATGGTTTACTGCTTCCTCTGAAGATGATGCAGCATCCTCTGAAAGAAAGAAGAATACCAAACCCAAAAAAAGATCAACTAAGAATATGATTTTAAGATCATGTTTACTGAAATCATAGTTAAATGTTTAATGAAAAACTGAAACATTATTTCCAATTGATCTTGTTGTTTAGGTAACCAGTCTGATAGTTTTTGTCATTCACTATTCTTACCTGTTTTCCCAGCAACTTATGTCTGCTAAAATGTATAGTGAAATCATTTTAACACAAGGTTGCTTTATTCATTTATTTTTTAAAGAAATATTGCTTTCTTATCTTCTATTTGGCTTCTATTTTTTTGTGTTAAAATACCGTAATAAAGATAGTTTTATTGTTTTATGAAAACTTAAAACAACTATGACCATGTGGTGGAAAACCCTACAAAGTCTCATCATTCATATGACCCGCACATTCCTTTTTACATTTTTTTTCTACCTTGAGTATAATGACACCAAACCCTGTATTCAGTATTGGGATCTGCAGATTTTTTTATTTCAACAATAAATATTACTTTTTGCTTGAAGAAGTTGACGATCCGGCGCAGAACAAGTCACAGCTGTTGTGTACAACACCCTTCATTGCGATCATTTCTCTTGTTTTGCAGGAAATGTTACCCAGTCTGGGAACGATTTGTATTCCTACATTGTTTTTTTTTCTTTGTCATTGTGTTACTAGGATACAGTAGTCAGATGCTTCATGTCACTTGTTTCACTTGGCTACCATCCAGACTTTAGCATCTTGCTCAGTTCTAAGGGCTTTTGGGAAAATTCATTTTCTTCCCGACAGGTTTAACCTCAGTTTTGTGAAGAGTCTCCGTCTCTGCACAAAAGGCTCCTTTTTCTCTTACTCAGAGACTCTTTCTGCTTTTTAAAACAAAACCCTGCATCACCTGCTTGACTCTTTCCATGAAGTAATAACCACAAAGCCCAAAGGCCATGTCGACCATATGGCGCTACATAGGTCTGATAGATTGTACTACACAGTATACATACATGACGAGGACTTGAACAGGAACTAATTACAACTCTCTTTGGAAATTCCCTTTAATCGAAATTTCATTTAATTGTGCAGTGTGTATTAGATTTGCTTTAAATGCTTTGTTATTATTTCTTTAAAGTACTTTCTTTGTCCGTAAGTGTTTTTTTTTTTTTTTAACTAACATTAATTATTGTTGTATGACGAAAGCAAAAATTGAAATATTACAGATTTTTTTCAGGGCTAACTGTTGCTCTTTTACGCTCACATGAGACTTTTATTTTTGAAATCCAGCGTAATTCTTGTCCCGCAAAAGTAAATAAATCAAACCGACAGCCGCTTTGCCTTTTCCCCTCTACTTATCGCAGGAGTTTGTCAGCAGCAAGCTTGAAAGCAAACTGCTGCTGTGATCATTATATTTACTCGCACTGAGGTGCATTATTTACTTTGCTCTGAAACACAATTAGTTCTTTCAGTCACCGTCACGTCAGCGCTCGCTATGAAACGAGTATCTAAGCAACCCTTTGACATACAAACACATTGTATGTGGGACACATCCAACCTCAATTTCTCTACTGGCTTCTTTTGGAGATTATTTACTTAAGTGGCATGAGCATGCAGATCTCAGATAAGTTATTACTTCCTTAAAATTCTTTGTTGACTAAAACTGGAAAGCAAAACTTGGACTCAGCTATTTTAAAAAAGCCTGCAGGGAAAAACTTTCTGTTCCACTTCTCTTTATTAATTCAGAAGAAGTGCTAAGTTTTTGTTTTTGTTTTTTATGTTAACATGGATCATGTCTAACCTTTTAGGCATGATTTAAAAAAAATCCCTTTGTTTCAATATTTCAGTTGGTTTTTAGTTGATATTTTGGGGCTGAATTCCTATTTTTGCCATAATAAAGAATCTCGAAATTTGCCCAGTGGTACTAACCACAAAGTCCATTTGTATAAAATATGTTATTGAAACAGTTTGATTCTTTTATTTTTATTTTATTGTTTTTACAATTCCAGGTATGCACTTTATTTTCACCCTTCAGCTTATCCCTGTAGAGGTCACTTCAGTTTTAGCTGATTAGCACAAGTGGTTACGCAGAGAGTTTCATGCCGGATGCCTTTCCTGACACAACCCTGTATTTTATCCGGGCTGGGGACCAACACAGGGAGAGCCAGACTTGGGTCCCCTCATGGCTACATAAATGCAGGGCTAAAAATACTCCAAATTTAGTTATTCTGTAACCCTTATGTTGGGTCAAATATGGACTAACCACGCACTGGGCAGTTTTAACCCAATAGGGTTGGGTTATCATTTTCTAACCCAAGAAATGGGTTAGGTTTTTAACTCAAAGTTGGGCTAAAGTAATCCCAATGTTGAGTTACATTTACTTATAATTGGATAATAAAAACAAACAGTAAAAACCAAAATCTGGGGTTTACTGCTACTACCCCCAAATGACTAAAAACCAACATTTTGTCTAAAGGATTAAGAAAAGTACTATAGAACCTTGTTTCTACTGAGTGGTCTAGTCAGTCCTGTTTAGAACGGTTCAGGTAGTTCAAGGGAGCGTTTCCACTCAAAGTTGGACCTCACGGCGCATGTGGGGTTAAGCTAACAACAACAAAAACTATGGAGGTCATATAGCAGCTTATTTATTTTCGCTTGGCTCCTATAAACAAGGCATTTAATGTTGTCTGAAAGAAGACTGCAAGCAGCGTAGAGGAACACAGCTGCTTTCTTAGCATCTTCTTTTGTTATGACCTTAAGCCAATTAATGGGTTTCAACAGTAGCTCCGCCCTAACTGGTCTGTTCAATTTTCCTACAGACAACGAGGGCACAAAAATAGTACGATTTGGTACCATTTTTGCTGAATGGGTCCATTCTATAACAGAAATACTTATTATTCCAGTCTGGACTGTACCACTTATTGGAAATGAGCCTTAATTGTTCATTAACAGTTTTTATTAAAAACAGGAGTACACTTCATGGCAGACAGCATACATGTAAGAAAAATGACACGAACCACAAGTACACATAAAAAGACAATAAAAAAAACAGTACGATTGACATTTTTTAACATAATTGCAGAAAATTGATAATAAAGTATACAAATCTGTGTGGAGCTTAAAAATTTTTTTTGCTAATAACCGGAGTAGATGCTATTACAAGATTAGTTTAGATGCTGTTTCTGGATTTACCTTGGAGAAATCTGGAGATTTTTTGGTAAAAACAACAACCAGACAGAAGTGTTAAGATGATAGATGATAAACTTTAGAGTTTTTTTTTCTATGTCAGAAAATCCAACATGCTGAAACCTTTAATTCTCTACAACGTTTACCAATATATCAAGCTTTTTGCAAAGTGCTGGAGTAAAATGTGCCTTGTCAGTATTTTTAGTTGCGTGTTACAAGTTTCTAGCATAGATCTGCTTCATCCGACATTACCTTGCCTCTGCTTACTTAATTTGAAGTTATTAGATCGCGGATTCCTTTGCTTCTTTGCGAAATCCGCTCAGAATCATGCCTGCCGAAGTTTGAGCTTTGCAGGGCGGCGGTAAAACCAAAACAAACATCTGATCTTCTTCTGCTCCAAAAACGATGCTGTTCTGTATTTGTGTCATATTAAATTGTGCATAAAAGACATCAAAGCAAAACTACGTTAACTGGAATATAAAAATAATGCGAGAAAAGCCAGCTTCTTGTTTTTTTTTCCTTTTTTTTTTTTCTTCTTCTCCCACATTGCCTGAGACAAACATGAGCTGCTGTCCTACTTAGCATCCCAGAAGGCCCTCATCCCAACACACACAACTTCCAGTGCATGTTTGTTTTTCGAAGTGTCTGTGTTTTAGAATTCAGAGTTTGAATTAGAGGCATTCAACGCCGTTCCCTGTGGGAAACATCAAGTATTAAATGCCACTCCTTGGCATGCTTGTTTGAGTAATTTACGCTCAAACGAATGTCACTTTTTGTCTCCAGGTGGTCCTTCCTGCCACGTCTTTGTGTACAAGCCGACAGTGCTTTTGATGGCTACACCTGAGAGATTTGCCCAAATGAGGCAGCTATTTTTTTTTTTTTTTTTCCCAGAAGTGCTTTTTTCAGAGTTTCCGCTCTGGGCTTGTTTACCAGTAAACGTTCTTGTAATTCCTCCTTTCATTTCAACATTTTTTCTTTTTGCTTACAGGAAATCTTCGCCCTTTTCTCTGTGCTCTCGAAAAGAACGGCTTGACGGGCTGTCAGTAAACAAAGTCGAGCTCCCATTAACCTCATTCCCTCTGAGAAATCCACAAACAAGCCGAGTGCCTCCGACAAACCCCCGTGTTCACTCACGCTGCCACCAATGCGCTCGTGTCCTGAAGAGCCAATATGGAAATGCTCGTCCTTCCTCCCTTCCCGCGCTTAGCCCTGGCGCTCTCGCCGTCTGTTTTGCCTAATTGCTTTAACACTAGCCCGCCATGCTAATTGCACTGGGCCCCCTGTCACCACATCATTTACATGGCCTGCTTGATTTGAAATTTAATCTGCTTGAAGGGTTTGTGTTTCATGCTCACTTTAAATCCTAATCCTCGATGGGATTTAAAGCAGTTCAAATGAATCTTTGTGTTTGTTTGAAAATAATGTTTCATTAGGTTTTTTTTTCTCCCTCTCTCTTTTGATCCCATAGTTCACTTTTGGGACTTACTGTGTTGCAAAATAAAACTTTTGTAACGCCACCTTAACTTTGACAGGGGAGAAATCAAAGAGGAAAATGGATGAGTTTTCCCGAAGCCGGGCAAATCAGATGTGAGGTGTGGGCTGGCCTTTTCTTCTGCAAGATGGCCTTTTTGATGTGGGGCTGAAAGAGAGTGGAGATGGACAAAAATAAGAGAGGTAGTGCAATTCAATCAAAGGGCAAAATCTATTTCAATTTCTTAGAGGTTGGGGGCCCACCCTGTTCCTGCAGTGGGACCCCCCCCCCCCCCTGCCCGCCCGCTCTCGTCTTCCTCCTGATCATAACTTTTCTCTTAAAACTGGACTGTATCAAGATGCCTTTTACCATCTTCTAAAACCGAAACGCTGCTGCAACCAAAGAACTACAAAAAAAAAAAAAAAGAAATCAAATTCCGTCAGTTATGATGGAACATCAGTTTAATGCTTCGGGTTGTAGTGTTTGACAGAGCAGGAGACCACTAGAAACAAATTTTTTATCAGACCTCATCTTTAAAAAAAAAAATTAAACCTCCGAACATTTTTGCCACTTTCATTTGGGTGTTTAAAGCAACTTGTACTGCGTTTCTGGGCATTTTTAAGGAGATCTGGCCTGTTTTTAAGACTATGTCACACATCCACTGTGTACATTTTCCACATATTGCTCGGATGAAAATTAGAAATATGTTTATATACATGGAAAAATGTGTGGTCTTTACGTGAAATGTTCATAAATGTATCACAAATAACCACTTAGGAACCACGGAAGAAGTACGAATAAAACCAAGGAAAGAACACGTAAACCAACGTAAAAACCAAATCGGACCCAGAGTTCGTGCGGCAATTACGTAATTTTAACTTAACGTATATGTTCGCCGTGTACCCGATAAATAAAAGTTATATATCTATGGTACTTGTGCGAAAAGTCTATTAGACACACTTGAAACAGTCGGGCAAAGCCACAAATTTGTGTATGCATTTCACAAAAATCACGCACAACTGCGTAAGATTTACGTAAGCATGCACATAAACTGTGTAAAATATGCATTAACTGCATAATTCTCAACGGACATCCAAACACATCGACGAATTACGAATTTACGAATGTATCACGAAAGACCGAAATTTCATATGTTGAAAATGCGAAAAATGTACGTAGTGGTGTGTGTAAGATGGCCTTTAGTTGCCACCTTTTGAAGCTAGATGTTGGTTTGCTTGCAGGTGAATTTTAGGGTATGGATCCAAATAGACCTTTCAGTGAACAAGAATAAGTGCACAGGGTTTTTTGGATTGGAAAAAAATGTATTCATCATCTAAAGGTCTGTTTTAATACAACCAGCTTGTAAATGTAATGTAGCAGGTGCAATTTCTGCATAAAAGATTCATGTGAAAAGATTTTCAAAGGAAATTGTAGCTTTCCCTGACTATGTGAAAAGTAGATAAAAGAATAAGTTTAAATAGCTGACTTTTTTTTTTTTTAGTATTGAAGATGTTTAATTCGATGGGTTAACCTACACAAATTGCTCACAGGCAGAACAACTTCAGTTAAAATAAATATTCTACCCAAAATCAAATGCCTCTTTTCTATGATTCCTATACATCCACCCAGAAGATGGTTTAAACCATTAGACACATCCCCCGTCGCCTTCACTTCCAGGGTGGGTTGGACCAATCCTGATTGGTCTGCCTGTGCCATAAGCTCCTCCAGGGCTGGTGGGGGTGAACTTGTCGGCCGCCTGGAGGGGGTGAGGAGGCTTGGTGGTCGGTTAAGGTCATCTGATGGGTCTGGTGTTCAGGCGCCCTGGCCCTGTCTGGGGCCTCTGCTGGTCACTGATGTCTGTCTTCCCAGTTTGGCAGTCGGTTTCTGCCGCTTCCTCTGGCTTGTCTTTGGTAGGGCTGGTGGGCAGGTTGCCCAGGTGTGCAGTGCGTGTGGTCCCGGCCTGCCTTTGGGGATTGGGGTAGGTGGGGGCTTAGGACTCCCAGGGGCTGGCGTGCCTCTCATCTGGGCGCCTGTGTAGGTCTCATGTGGTCGGGGCTTTGGGTCTGGGGCTGGAGAGCCTTGGGGTGGGGCAGGTCCCAGCCCTGGCGGGTGCTTCTGCTGTGCGCGGGACTGTGTGACTGGATTGGTCGGGCTGCCAGGCCTTGTTCCTTTGCTGAAGCATTCAATGCGATCAAGGTACACTCTAAAAGCCCGTACACACCGGGACGAATATTCGCCAGGCGTTATTCGCCAGGCGTTATTCGCCACGTCTTTTGTGTTCACACCCAGGCGATTTTCACTGACGATGAGCCGAGCCAACATGCAATTTCATTCCCTGACATTAGATGGCGCTTAATGTAAAACAGAAATACTCCTGTAAACAAGGTGGTCGCTTTTCACTCAGAAGAAGAGGGCCATTATTTACGCGCTTGTCAGAATCATACAAAGAAAACATGAATATTTCAAGCACCAGTAGCTCCAGCTCCAGTTCCAATGATGAAGAAATTATTGTTCTGTTGAATGATGAAAGACGCCGGAAAAGACGCCGATTTTGGGTACATCCCATAGTTACGAGAAGAGAAGAACATGGTGAGTTTTATCGACTGGTACAAAAGCTGAAAATGTATCATGAGCGTTTTTGGGGATATTTTAGAATGTCCGTCATTATTTCTTTGCGGCAGTGTAGACGCTACTTGGCGTCTATCTTCTTTGCTGGTATGTGTGCTCAGAAAGACAGTTTTGTGTTTGAGCGCCCCCAAGTTGTGTTTTACTGTAACTTCAGAAGCTCCAGACACGTGTGCAAAAGCGCCATTCTCATTGGTTGTATAGTTTTTGATGCGGCGCGTCAAACCAAAAAAACAAACCCGAGGCGTTTTTTAGAAAGTGACGCTTTGACACGTGCCGTTTTTTCGCGTCGGTGTGCACACTCACATTGGTGCCCTTTGTTTAGTCACGAGGCGTTAAACGTCGGCGAATATCGCGCGCGAAATTCGTTAAGAAGCACACAACCCACCTGCTTATCCACTTTTGCACAAATATGGGCACGGGTAATGTTTAAATATCAAAAAAAGTATGCAAACATCATTAATATGAATAAAGTTTAGCCACAGATACAAAAGGGTTTATACAAATATACACCTCGTCTGTCAGAAGATTCATACCCCCTATAGAAACAGTAAAATCAGTCCAACACAAAAGGGCCTTTTGCTCCTATCTGTTTGCTTAGCTGTTAGACAGGACAAGTTGGCAGTGACAAACGTCTTCCATTAGACAAAAAAGAAGAGGTGGCATTCGCAAATATGGCTCACAAATTGCATCCTTTGTTAACACAGCATTAGTGTGAGAATAGTCTTTATAAGGCGGAGGTGACCTCTATTAAAACAACCAAACTCCTAAGTAAGTTCTGTGTTACCAGCAGGGAAGCTACTAAACATTCAGACATACTGTACACTCAGAGGGGGTTATTTATGGTGGGAAACGGAGGCGTACTGTGCTTAAAAAAAAAAAAAATGAAAGTTTCCCATTTATTTTGTGTCTTTTCATAATTTTTTTTTTTTACCCCTTGTTTTTTCCTCTTCATACAAATTCACTTACAGAGAGAGAATGCAGTCAATATTAAGTCAATTATAAATATTTATAATCTACACATTTTAAAAATCCTGTCAATCACAGAGATGTGGGGGGATAAGCTCACAGCAGCTGCTTGGTCCGGGTGTGATTTGCATGCCACAGAAAGCCTTAGATTGCCATCCCCCGTTTTGTTTTTGACTTTGCATGCCTGCTTGTTCTCAGTGCAGATTAAAAATAGAAGTTTTGTTCTCGTTGAAGATAGATGTTTTTCCCCCTTTCTCTCTCTCTCTCTCTCTCTCACACACACACACAACACAACACACACACACACACACAGAGGCAGTATTGACGCGCAATGCTGATGGCGATTCATTATTGAAAAGGAAATCGTCTCAATATGACTGGAGTTTGTTATGGGAGGCTTTGTTCTCGTCATCTATATTGCAGGGCATCTTTGTCAGTCAGCACTCTGAGATCTTTTTCTTCTCGCTCTGTTTGTGTGTATCTAAGAGAAAGTTCTCCAATCTCTGTGGTGTTTGTCAGTGCTGCACTTCTAATAACTATCTGCCTTATTTTTCTGCTTGATACGAAAGTGAGTTACAGAAGTGCTCAGTGTAGTTTTGCGCTCTGTTTCCTGCTGGAAGAATCTCTGGAACAGCCGTGTTTGGCTCTCTGAAGCCATTTCAGGAGTTTTTAAGTTTTTGTGTGTGGTGTAACTTTTGACAGTTGATCTGTATGCACAACTGTGCCTTTTGTTCGTTTCTTGACCACGTTCATCTGGTCAAACAAATCCGATGGGATGCACTCTTGATCCCAACTCCAAGACTCGAGCCGCTGTCCTACTTCTTGACTTCTTGTTGAAGCCCCCAGTGCCTTCTGAGCGTTTTGTGACTCAAACACACGGGATTGAGGTAATCTGCTGTTGGAAGGGAAGGAACATACCAAAAACAAGAGAGGACAGATTTGGGTTAAATATGGCAAAAGCCACGAGCTCCCTGCTTGCTCCATTCCTATTCATCCACTTTTAAATGTCTAGATCCGTGTACATCTTTGTTTTCCTCGTGTGAGCTGGTTTAAAACTTTACAGCTTGATAGCTCTGATATGGCTCACCATTGATGTTGCACAGGTAATGTTATCTTGAGGTTTTGAGGGGCTATAATCTATTGTAAACAATGGGATGATGGGAAATGGCAGCAGGTTTAGTTTGCGTCAACAGTCCCACCTACAACTTAGACAAATTTCTGATAAACTACTGCTGCTCTGCAGAAACTATGTCCAAGAAAACAAGCCCCCCCCCCCCCCAAAAAAAAACAAAAAAACCAAAAAACATTATCGTAATTAAAGGACCACTGCTTTTACAATGGATCAAAAGATGGTTGGAGTGGGTCCTCAAAAACAAAACACAAAAAGGCAAAGATGTAAAGATGCCTTAAAAACATTTCCAATCAAAGCAGCAATGTTTGTGATGGTGGGAGCACCACCACTGGGGGACAACTTTGAACATAATGTTGGGTTAAGCTCAAAAGGTTAATGCCCTGGGAAAAAGAAAACAGGGGTTTATTCTAGAATGGTCCATCAATACTAAGGGGACAACAATGTGACTTCCAGTTTGAAAACAGAAGAAAACAACGACAAAAATTTAACCACAATAGCAAATCAATGAGATACAGGGGCAAAATGTTTCTATTTACTTTAATGTAAAATGATCTAACTTAATCATTCATCCATCCCTTTTGGGGTTGCTGGTGCCTCTCCCAACCACTCTTGGGTGAAGATGGGTCACACCCTTAATGGTTCGCCATTCCATCACAAGATCACTCAGAAACAAACTACTACATGCACTCAAATTCACACCGTTGGACAATTTAGAATGACCAATTGACCTATGATGCGTATTTTTAAACTGTGGAGTCTAACTTTACAAACATTTGATATTCATGACATCCATCCAAAAACATGCTTCATAGGTTAATTAGTGACCCAAAATTGTCCCATGGTGTGATTGTGTGGGAAACCTGTGACCTTTCTAGGGTGTACCACTTCCACCCAACACTAGCTGGGATAGGCTTCAACAACCCTGTGACCTCAAAGGATTAACAAGGTTAGAAAATAGATGGATGGATGGACGACCATGGATCTTAAAAATGAGGTACATTCTTATATATAACATCCAATCATTTACAACCATTGAGCCATTCCCCCTGTTTGGAAACCCATAACAAGTATTTGGATCAAATGGTTTGACCAGAGTGTCTTGTCCTCAAACATGTGTCAGAAATCCCTTTTATTTCTCCTTCATAAACCAATGCAGAATTCTACACATTCTATATCAACACGCCATTTGAAACATTATTTAGCCTCATTACAAGGTGAAATGTAATTTATGTGTCTGTCAGTTTATAATTGCAGAAGCATGCCACCTCCTGGCATTGATATATGGAGACATGTGGGGAACTACTCAGGCGTTACCATGCAAAAGCACGCATAGGTATTTATACACATGTGCATTTCGTAAGGACAGCCGCCAATAACCTTTTATTTTGAACTAATGGTTGCTCTGTGGCCATCCATTCCTAGTATTTTTGTTGAATATGTAAAAAAAATGAAAACAATAATCCTCATAAGGTTTTTAGACATATGTGCTCCTCAAATCACATAAACTCATGGATGAATTCATTTATGGGATACTAAATTGCTTAGAGGTCATAAAGCAGTGTGTTTATTTCAAGCAATCTTGGATACACAGCATCTAGAAATGGAATTTTTTATTGTTTTACTGTCATGGCAACAATTTTTTTCCCCGTATTTTAAGTAATGGTTTACTAAATTCCATCAAACTCCCCATTGGGTGTAATGCTATGGTTGAAATCTCTGTCTTTAGTTCTTGACTTTAGTAGCTAGACTTGAGACAAAAATCCTTGAAAGGGTGTGTGCAGAGTGATAATTGTGGCTCTTCAAATTACAGCGGTTTGTTTTTCTATAAATCATCGCGAAACCTTGAAGCACCGTCAACGACCGGTTGAAAAACCTTCCAAGTGCTTCATCATGTTTGTGCCAAACTCTGGAGATGCGACAATAAAGTCTGTAAAAGCATCTTCCAAAGTCACATTTATGCTCTCATCAGCGAGCCTCTGATTGTCACTTTAGCTTAGCATCCACTTGATTTCGTAATTTATTCAGAAGTCGGGATGCATCCGTGCATGTGGCGCGTGCGAGCGGCAAGGCTTGTGTGGTTGAAGCGGCGACGTGTCCCGCTCATAAGTGTACTTGTTGTGTAGCATTCTCCCTTGATTTCATGCTTTGCTGATGGAAAATTAGGCCTGGCGCATCTCTGCGTGAAGAGGAGATGCATGAGGAGAAGGAGGAGGAGGAGGAGAAGTGCTGATGGTTGCTTTTATTGCCTCAGGACAATCTCCCCGACAACACGGAAAAATAGAGTGATGAGGAGAGAGGGAGGCTGTGTCACCGGCTGCTAATGCACCCTAAACAAGGCGATGAGACGCGTGGAATCCCCAATACGCCGTCGAGCCTCAGAACAGAACACGTCTTTCCGACTCTCCCTTTATCGCTTCGTGCATCTATTTTTCTTTTTTCCAAGCCATTGTTGTTAAGTGTAGTTATGAGTCTAGCATTCTAACATCTCAAATGTACTCGGCCCTTTTTTGTTGTGGTTTCTGAAAGGCTTGTCGAAGTGTTGAAGAACACATTTGCATTTTTCCCCTCTTTTTTTTTTTTTTTTTTGGTCTTGTTTTCTTCTCTTTGCCTGTCTGTTGCCCAATGAAGCTCTGAGGATAAAGTGCTTAAAGGACTGCAGGCACTTCACTTGACTTGTTTGGTTGTTCAAAGATATGCCAGAGTACACCGCCGGTTGAAATGCGACTCAGTCCGCTGTCAGGCGTCTGGGAAGCGTTTGGAGCAGCGCGGGGGAAAAAAAACCAGCTAATCCCGCCGTGTTATGTAAGCAGGAAAAAGAGCCCTGCATGTTTTTGGATGCCTGTTTTTCGTCATGTCACAAAGATCAAGCATTGCACAATTGCTTGTAACGTAATGTCTCTCTGATGCCCTAAAAATAACAGAAGTTTCCTGGCACTTCCTGTCTTGTTGTTTGCTCAGCAACAACAGTTGCCTGACAGTTTGCTTTGTGGTTCCAGGTTTTCTAAAGACTTGTAATAATTTAGCAAAAGTGGGTTAAATAAAGATAATTTCAAGGTCAATAAAAATTATTTTAGACATCCAAGCTTGAAAAAATATATAAATTTGAAGCTCATCTTTTTCTTTTATGGTTTTGTTTTTCTTCCTGAGGAGTCAGATGGATGAATTGAGTTTGTCACATTGGCTGAACTCTTTGTTTTAGATGTTTTTGAGCCATGTTGTGGGAAAGAAAAACCTTGTTTTGAGTGCAAAGGACTTTAGGTTGACAGGGCCTAATATCTAGGAAATAACTATCCTAGTTCGTCATGGAAAACATGGGGTTTTTGCATCCACATCCATGTTTTCTGGGATTGAAAATCAAGTCTGTGAATCTGGAGAGTATTAACGCAGAAAACAACACAATAAAAATCATTGGCTTATTCCTTTTATTTTAGTTTTTCCTGACTAGAGGGTCGAACACCTTATGGAGATTTCTTGGAGGTCATGCCCTGTACTCAAAGTTTAAAAAGTTGTTTTGCAGCTGGAAGCAGAAGGAAATTGTTTACTTTTTTAACGTGTGCATGGAGGAAATCATAGGAGAAAAGGCATCTGGTGCAAAGACTTGAAAGAGGAGCGATGACGTGGCCAACGGCAGCCAGATATGTCTTCATGTGCCAGCAACGTCAGGCTTTGACGACTAGTCCATCGCCTCAGAAAGAGCGATCTCTTCTCCCCTCATCTTCTGGTACCAAAAAGTTGAAGACAGAGCTGCAAAAAGGCAGCAGCAAAAAGTTGAGGAAAGAAGACGGATGACACGCCAGAAATTTATCGATAGGTCATCTCATCTTTTTTGTCTTCCTTGTTGCAGCTTCTCGTAATTGAAGCTGGAGCAAGTTTAGGATCCTAGATTAGCAATCTTAAGTGTTCGGTCGAGCCCCGCGCCTTCCATCTACAGCAATCACTGAAACTCTAATATTCTATTTCCACCAAGTAATCACTGAGGAAGTTAGGGGGGGATCTAACTCATTCCAACTCAGCTGAGTCCACAACCAAATCAATATTCACAGATAGAACCTAATATTTGGTGTGGGATAAGACTGTTTTGTATGATCTTATAATCAAATTGTGCTGGAAAGTACTTTGTTAGATGGAGGGGAAAGACATTTGAACCTCAAAGGCACGGTCTACCACTGTGAGCCCAGACTTAATTACAATGACCTTACAACAGGCCAGCAGCCTAAAGCGGAGCATTCAGGACTAAGCAAGCACAACCTCCCCCCTCCTCATCCTCCGCCATCGCCGCCAGCAGCGCACAATACAACCCCTGCCGCCATCAGGGCTGATAAATGAGTTCGTCTCCTTGATTGCTGCATCAGGACCGGGAGTGTGAAAGGGGCAGATGAGGAGGAGGAGGAGGAGGGGAGGTGATGAAGGAGCGAAAGAGGAGCAAGAAATCCAGCAGTAGTTGGACAAGTTAGTGGAGTACTTTTACCAGCAGAACACCTCATAGGATCACAGAAAGTTGACAGAATAATAGATAACTGCAGATTTTCATTTTAAAATGTGATAAATACTAAAAAAAAATCTGTTTCAAAACTTCAATTCTAACATGTTATGAACCGAACAAGTGACAAATAACAGGTTTTCAAATATTATAAGAAGATTAAAAGCTTCATGTTTTTAAGAAAAGTTGCCTTCTGGGTAAAAAAAAAAAAAAACCCTGTGCATTTGAATCTATTGAAATGAGAATTTCACCAACTCGGACAGAAAAATAACCCTTTTAAAAGCAAATGAAATATTTGTGAGATGTTTTAGTTTAAAGCCAGAGGCAACTTCTTTTGGTTTTTATACGCTATTTTTTTCTTTTTACCACAAAGGAAGAAAAAAAATTAAAAACGAAAACTCAAATTCAAATTCAAAATAAAGATTTTAATTTAAAAAATGAGAGACAAAAAAGATGAAAATAATTACCTGTTTGGCTGAGGATATACAAGTCTTATTTTATCTTTTAAAATAAAAAAACTGTATTATTTTCTAGGACATGGTTTCTGCAGAGCGGCAATAGTTCATTAGACATGGACCTCTCAGTTGTGGGCGGGGCCGTTGTCATAGTGGATGCATCAGAACGGGGTTGGAGCAGCGAGTTTGTGGCCCTTCACATCATATTTTCTACGTCTAATATACTTTCTAATATGACCTTTTTCAAACTGCTTCTTTCCGTCTGCTCCTGATTTACAATGATTTGAATAAAGAAATAGTCAGAAATGTCATTTTAAGCTTCATTTTCTTTTTAGATGTCCTCCATCTTTAGACAAATGTCACAAGTACATGTTAAAAACAGCAAAAAAAAAAACAACACATAGTGGGTAGTGGGGATATTTCTCTATTTAGGAATTTTCACTGAAAATATTCACAACGGGCTTTAAGAGACAAAAAAGCTGGCATAAAAGCAAAACACAGACAGATTGAAACATCTAACACTGACAGGACACGAAGATCTACTGTTATTCCTCCTTTGAGCCTCTACAGATTAGAGAGTTTTTGTAAATTTTCTAATAATATACATAAACACTGAATATTTAAATGTTTGGTGGTTAGATCTTTTGCAGATACATTTTTTGTGAATGAATGAATTAATTACCGTATTACATTTAATACTACTTAAAATATATATTTTTAAATTTAATTTGACATTTCTTTGTTTCTTTTTTAATGTAGATTGTAAACCCGTTAGGTTTGATTTTAGGACTCTCAGATGGACAGAACTGCAGCATTTGCATTCCTCCATCCCTCTCCATGTTCAAGAGTCACCAGGCGGCGTGAGTTGAACTCGTGTTTTGATTAAGTTTTCTTAGGTGGAGCCTCGGGCCTCGTCTCTTACAGATAAGAAGCTGTAATCCTGAGACACGTGTGTGTTTTATTGTGTGCTTCTGGAGGATTCTATAAGCTGTGGGATGCAGATACCAGTTTGTAAATCACATTTGTGAGTTTTTTTTTTTTTTTTTTGAGGTTCCTGTCCCTCTCTGGCTTTTGAATGAGGTTCCGAATGAGTCTTTTTTTTTTTCTTTTTTCTGTTCCTGTTGCTGATTGCCACTTTCCTAATAGCAAAGCAAATCCGAATTTAGGACAAGCACTTAAACACAGATTGAGATTAAGATCAAAACATCTGATGACTAGAATATTAGATTCCTTAAGGAGGACTCTTAGTTTTAAGGCGGTCGTCCTATATTTGACAGCATGCCAGTCTTAACAAAGGGGAAATGCTGAGTTCCCCTTAATAGATCTATATTCATTTTCAAATGAGTTGATTAGCCAGCACAATGTCATTGGATTCAGGGGCCCATTACACATTTATGATGGTAAATTACTGAACATTTACAATCCAAATGAAATTTCATGAGGAGGGGATATTGAAAAAATGAGGGGAGAGAAAGGGAAGACACTTTGCGTTCATCCCTGTAGCCTTGCCTCATTGCATTTTCCCCTCCTCTCCCTCCCACTCTGACTTTTCCTCCTTCACTCCCTCGCGCTCCATCCGCCACTCGTTCCCTGCTTTCACATATTGCAGCAGCGCCCCCTGTGGTCTGAAGCGGTAATCATGAGGGTTTTAGCCTCCCAGCTCTGCCGTGCAGGTTTTTAAGGGGAACTTGTCATTTTCTCTCGGTGCCCTATAAGTGCATGTAAATAGTCAGTTAAGGCGGTTTCTCCTCCGTCTTCAGTGTGCATATCCTCACGTGTCCTATACATCCCAGAGCAAACACCTCTCCTCCCAGATCAGCTCCCTCCTGCCTTGTCAGCGCGTCCGCATCAATATTTTATTTTGGCAAATTTGCCATGACACGCATTAGTACAATTAGGGGCAAGTTTTTTACCCGCCGATCTCGTCTTCTGCCAGGGCCGAGCGAGTGGTAGAGGGAGGCTGGTGTGGCTCCGTCTCTCTCCAGGCTTCCTCTCTTCCCTCCCCAGCATGGCTGGTTCGTTCCTCGGCTCTCCACCTCTAAATAATTCATCGTCCAATCAATCATTTTCTCTTTGTTTTGGGCCCCAGTGCCTGAGATGAAACGGGCCCGCTGCCAAAGCTGCTTTGCCTCATCTGAGGCCTGGAAAACATGATCTGCTGCTGAGATTACAACTCGCACTCACACACAGACACACAACAAAACACACCTAGTGCCCATGTGCTGGTACCACGTCCTCCCAGCTGGGAGTCATACACACTGAAACAGATACAACATGGGCACCTGGATCCACAAAATATGTTCAAAAAGTGTCATTTTATAAAAAAAACAAACATCCTTTTCTTCTTCATCACTCACAGCAGCTATCTGTCTTAGCTGCTGTTTTCTTTGTGGTTAAGTACATCATTATTCCTGTTTAGCAGCGTCAAACACGGAGACTTTTCCCGTTTTTAATGGCGTGGCGTTGCGAGCGAGCTCTGTAATAGAACACAGGCTGCGTGTGTCTGATCTCCCAGCTGGAACATTCGGGTTTGGTTAGCTTATCTAAAAGGGGGCCTGTCTCCGCCTTAAAGGCTGTGAGGAGGCAGCCTTAATAGGGGGAAATGTCTTGGACAAGTGATTTGAAGATGTTTTACTTCATCCCTTTGGAGCGCTCTGCAGGTGATGCCGCGAATGTCTTCCCCCGTTTGATGTCGAACAACACAGATCCGCTTTTGAGTGATGGCTCCGCCGAATGCAGGGTAGGTGGGGTGGTGGTGGGGGGAGAAGACCCCGCGCGCCGCTCCTCGAGCCACATCAGAGACCTGACGTCTATTATGGTAAAGAAAAGACAAGCGTTTGAAAAATTTCAAGTGTGCGCTCCGGCAAAGTGTCACCGCGCATCTTTTTTTTCTTTCTTTTTGTTAACAAGGTGGTTTTAAGTGAAGCATGACTACATGAACTCTGTTGGATAGCGCATGAAAGGACCCTGCTCGGCCATTGTGCTAATATTTTAGCCCCTTTACAAAAGTCCCCTTAAGTCTCTTGTGTCCACCTAACAAGTGGAGATTAAACCCACAGAGTATGAGATTCCAACGGTTGCATCAGCTCACTTACAATCCAACTTTTTGTTGCCCATCACATGTTCAGTTTCCCCTTCAGATAACTAGAAGAATTCTGTAAAAAATCTACCTTTTGTGCCATTTTTTTATTTTTTTTATTTTATTACAAATGACAGTGGGATGCTTTTATTTTGAAGGAAATGACAATAAAATGCGTACCTGCGTTTTGGAGGATAATTTAACATGAGTTCTCCCTAATCTGGGTTGGAATCTGTTGTCTCCAAGTTTGGGAAAAGTTGGAAAACGGGGTGACTAGGGATAAATAAAAAAGGAAGTGGAAGTTAACCCTTTAACACTGGAGTTTTAGTGTCAGTGTTGACATTCTTTCAACTGACATAACTTTTGAATTGTTTATGCAATTAAAGTCATTCCTGCTGATTCTGTGGTAGAGAAAATAGGTAAAGTGGTGCCTAAAAACAGTTTTTCAAATCGGTTGATTCCTGTTGATCGTGTAAACTGTTAAAGAGTTACGGTAGATCAAAGAGTGTGTGTTATTTAGGTTTTAAAGCCCAACTCCGATCCTCCTTTCATCTATTTTCAAAGCGTTCTCAGTGGTCTTTTAGTTATGATTATTCAGTGTTTAGTCAAAATCAAAAAGACCTGTGTCGTTTCTTAGTTTCTTAGAGTCTATTAAAGATTTATCTCTGAGTTGTGGGTGGGAACGTTGACGCAAAGCAAGCACGCTTAAGCTACATTCACACCGAACGCGATTTGCGCTTCAAATTCTCATCAGCCGCCTCTCTTTCGCAGTGAAGCAAATTTTGCTGCTGGACGGCGGTCCAGAAATGTGTTTGAAAAAAGCTTGACACCCTAGCCGCGTGTGGGACGACAAGTTTTTTAAAAACAGACAAAAGCGTCTGTAACACAAAGATGAGTCACTGATTGGTAAATATAACAAGGCGACCTCGTAAAAATTCAGAACTCAGAGAATTCTGGCCGTGGTGCGTCGCCTAAATCGTGCCACGCTGCCTTAGGACCGACACCACAACGTTAAAATCGCGCCGCTGGACCTCAGATCGCGTCTGTACCGTTTAGTTAACATAGAAACTGGCAGGCCCTGACGTGCATTTGGTGTTGTGGGCGGGACCAGTGAACCTCTTTTTTTTTTTCACTCTCTCCCACTTCCTTACAGCCTCTCAAACCCTCAAACTAACATTTGCGGTGCAACAAATATGGTGAATAATATTCTAATTTTTCCAGCCGTGCAGTTTTTGTTGCCAGCTGGAATGAGGAAATCAAAAATGTACGTCGTGTACAAGTGGTTGCATCCGATTGGAGCTCGCAAGAATATTTTCTACATAACTAATAGTCTTTTTTTAAACTGCATTTTTTTGTGATTCACAACAATTTCAATAAAGAAATACTGAGAAATGCAATTTTACACGACATGTTCCCCATATATGTCCTTCATCATTAGAAAAATGCTACAAGAATATGTTAAAACAGCATTTTTATCGGGTCATAGTTACACTAGCGTGTGGTATTTTGGTGTCGTAGTGACATCTCAGGTGCTGAAGGGTTTCAGATTTTTCAAAGCAAGTTACAATAACCCCTTTTTTTAACGATATTTATTAATATTTTCTTGAGGAAATCAGCTCTGCTGGCTCAAACAGAAGTTTATCTGGAAGGAGTTTTCTAAAGAACTGGTATTTATCCCACTGAAAAGGGAAAAGAGATCAGTTTTGGGGCTCTTAGTGAAAATGCTGCCTATTTCTGCGCACGTGGAGCACAACAGCCGTGTGTGAAAGTGCTGCGAGGGAGCAAGTGTGTGCCTGGAGTCAGATAAACAGCGGAGGCTGATAAGGAGACGTTAACTGTAACCGTCCTGGGCACTGTAAAAAGACAAACTGCTTTATTTATCAGTCTGGCAGAAACACATTATGGAGACAGACAGCGAGCTGCGGGAGTAAATAAAACACAAGCTGCTTTTGAAGGAGGGGGGAGGTAGAAAAACAACCAAGAAAGTGTGGAGTTTAAGGAGGAGATGAATGAGGGGAAAGGAGGCAGAGTGCGATGCGAGCGCAGGGAACCGGCAGCAAGTGTCAGGCGGGGAGTTGAGGGATCACCCAGGGCCTTGTAATCATGCCCCGTAGCGCCGCGCGTCAAGCTGCTCCAGTGTGAATGAGCGATCACACCTACCTGCCCCCTGTTTGTTCCCCTTTCACTCTCCTCCTGCCTCCATCTCCCCTCACACACTCGCAGAATAACACCATGTGCACCGACTGCAATATCTGCCCACTTCAAGAAATAAATTGGCCACCTACCAAAGACAGCCAGAGTCAGATTACCTCCAGTGAGAAGTCAGCTATCGTAATTATTGTAACAGAATGTGTCGAGAAACTGTTCAAATATGTCATTCCGCAACATGCCCTCAGCTTCCGCGGCCTCCGGATTGGAAGATATTTATTAACAATTACCAATTAATTGGAGAAAATATTTGGCTCATACACGCCGGGGTAATTTAAGCAGCAAAATGTGATGAGTTCTTGGTTTTTATAAGAATATCATTAACCCTCTTGTAATTAACCTCGTTCAAAAATTAACCACATGTTATTATCAAACCAAGCAAATAATTGAAGCAGTGGCTTCATTTATAATTTGACAATTTCCTACCTCTTTCTTTTTTCTTTCTCCCCTTCAGTCTTTCATGTCTTCCTTTATTAAAAAGAAGAGGAAATGGAGAAAAACATTTAACTGCGTCGGCTTTAATGAACTTGTAGCATGGCGCAAAGGAGAGGCGGAATTTATCGCACAGGAACAGCAACCGCCACGCTTCCCATTAAACTCAACTTTGCCCCCTCCTTCTGTCACTCTCCGCTTCACGCCTCTGCAAAGATTCACAAGAGAACCTCGTGCTTTCTCTGAGACGGAGCTAGCTGGGAATATCGTGGCGAGTTGGTCTAAGTGGAGCACAGTCTAGAAGTTTGTAGTGTGGGATGCCTAAAGGAGTGATGGGAAACCAGATGGAGATGAGCAGATAGACGTCACACCATCGGGTGTTCCAACTTCCCATTCAAACTGTAGTTTGTTTTGATTAATTGATATCAGCTTTAGAAAGAAATGACAAATTATATTACGTACTGATACATCAAGGTTATTAATAATATTCTTTAAATAGACACAGTGTTTAATAAGAAGTGTTTAGTGCTGTATAATATCGATTCCCTTCTGCATCTTAAAAAGGACACCATCCATGTGTCACTACCAAATCCCAGCCCCTGATTTGTCAAAGTTCAACCTAGTTTAACTTTCAACGTGCGTTCAATTCCCCGTGCAGTTTGCACGCAGAGGCCGAAAACTGACTTAAAAACTTGAGTAACGGCGTGTGAATGCAAGAGTTTTAAACGTAGAAGCCCGAAACGCAAATATACGCACGTTTACAGACTTTTCATCTGTAGTGGCGGCTTGAACAAGTGTTGCAGAGTCTGATGTGAACATACAAATATACCCATGAGGTATTAAAGAAAAGTTAATTCATGTAAACGTTTAACATACTTATGGCAAGTAAAGTGGTTCAAAATTGCATCCAAGTTGGACAATCACGTAAAAATGAAAATTGTTCATTTAAGAAGTAAAAAATAGTTACTCTAATATTATTTTGAAATTCTGATTTATACTTTAGAACCTTTGTAATCAGAAATAATTTTTTAATTAAAGTATAAAATAAAAAATCCCCCAAATAAAAAAAGATTTGGAAAGTCTTTCCGACAGCAGTAATACCATAACTGATCACCAAAACAAAAGGGAAAATAAAACGACTAGAAGTCTCCTTTTCCTTTGCATTTCCTGTCATGTCTAACGAACTTTTCATGCATGTACCACGGATGTATAACTTTTATCTCACGTCTGCGGTGTACATATCACATTCAAGCTACATACTTGACGCACAAATCGCTAATAAATTGCTGACAAACAGCGCAATAATAACGCACCGTTCATGTTCTATGTTGATCTACGTGTTCTTTGCATTTTTATTTAGACTTCTGTGGTTTCAATGTGGGTCATTTGGGATTCATCTGTGAAAATTTAACGTTTGACCAATTTTTATCTGTGCAATATCCGTAAAATGTTCGTAGTGTTTGTGTAACACGGCCTTTAGACATTACGCGGTCCAAGGGTAGATTAAACACCTGACTTTTTTGGAAGCTGGACTAAGTCGTGGTTAAACGTGGAAATAACACGATCTCAAAACAGTTTTTGGAGATCTTTACCGTGCCCCCCCAACTCCCACCACCACCAATGTATGGTTGACCTGTTCCTGCTTGAGCTCCGCTACACCAAAGAGCCTCTGTTTCTCAGAGAAGAGCATTGGCACTCTGCCAGGTCGTCACTGACCTCTATGCTCTGCTACCACGACTCCCGAGGACAGACTTTAACTGCCATACAAAAACTCCACGGCTCACTGCCTATTCAATCACTCATGTGACAGTTAACAGCCCGCTGAGGCTAATGATTTTCTGTCATGTTCGGGTCGTGCTGCGGAACCACAGGATTAAATATCATCTGCCGATGGATGGATCAAGTCCCACGACGGGGTTTGCTGTTCATCGCCCCACCTGTTTTACCTCTGAAGTGACGCTCGGTCCCACCTCTTGTCGTCCACAAAATGCTATTTTGTTATCATTTTGCCGTCCGCTGGTGATTCTGCACGCTTCATAGCCCTTGGGAGATTCCTGAAGTTCTCAAGAAATGTAATCCTGAGTGCCAAAGTGACGAGCTACTTTGTCTTGTGACATTTATTGCTGTAGGAGAGAAAATGAGGAATCTTCATGAGCTGGACAAAATTAATAAAACCATTTTTTTTTTGTCAACCAGTTCTTGTTTTACTCTTTCTTTCAATGTCATCTACCTGTGAAAGTTTGTTTTGAACTCTCACCAGAAAGTATCCCCTTCCCTTTTTTTTTCTTTCTACCTGTAGAAGCTTCTGCAGGGGATGTCAGCCATCTCTGAGTGTACACAGACGTTTTGAAGTTCCAGGCCGCTGCTACTCTTGCACTGCAGGTACAGCTGGCCGCTTTTTGAGTTCAGCCCTGTTTTGTGTCTGAACACACATCTCGGATTCATGCGGACACCTTCCAGAGCGCGCTCCGTCTGCACATCAACATTGTTTGCTGGACAGGCGTCTGTGGCCTGGAGTTGTGGGGAAACTTTGGAGTATTTATTATTCAAAGGCCTTGTTCCCTATGCTGTTTTAGTAAAGAGAAGGGGATGCAGAGCTGACACAGTGCCACTGACAGGGAGGGCTTCAAACCGCCTGGTATTTGTTCCAGTCCTTGGAAGGCAGGAAAACGAGATCACTCAGCTCTGTGTGTGTGTGTGTGTGTGTGTGTGTGTGTGTGTGTGTGTGTGCGCGCCCACTTTTTGCAACGCTGTGAGTTTTTCATGCTGTAAATTTTTTGATACACCACCATGCACCATGTGTTGGGAGTTGAGGGGTTGATGCTAGGGGTGAAAAAATTAATTGATGAATCAACTTATATTTGAACAAGCCAACCAGATTTGTCTGTCTGAGGAAACTTGTGTTCTGAATCGACCTATACTATTATAAAATCGTTGCAAGATGAAAAAAAAAAAAAAAAGATTATATTGATATGGGAAAATACTGTTTGGTTTGACAGCAAAAACAGATCAAGCCATCCCAGCATTACAAATGCAATGTATGGAAACACTTAATTTGGCAAAGTCATGTGACCATACAGTGTGGTAGAATGTTCTAATAGTGTTCCTTTTGTATTATTTTGATGTTAGAATACGACAGTGTAGTTTCAGTCAACGTCAAACATGTGACACTTTTTAACTGGTTCCAGAAAGTTGATCTGCTCCCCTTAACCCTTGTGCTATCATCTTTTGGGGTCCAGATGACCCCACCCTTACATTGACGTGTTCTCCCTAGCATTACAAAGGTGGATAAAGGTGAAGAAGATTTCATGTAATCCATGGACACCAGTGAAGATCAAGAATCATAAAAAAAAAAAAAAAGTTCAGCGCACTGTCTTGTTGGGGTCTAGATGACCCCACTCCTAAATTAATGTGCCTTGGATAGCACAAGGGTTAGGTAAATCTGTCCTTGTTTTCTCAGCAGGTTTGAATTTGACTTTGGTTCAGACTACAGGTGACTGACTGAAACGCCTCTTCTCATGGGCCGTCTTTCAGCAAAAAAACAGAAACGACTCATTTGTCATTAAAAGGAAATGAGATTTTGGACACTGGGGTTGTGATTTCATACTTGGAGCATCAAACAACAATCAGCAAAATCCATGTCAAGACTGTTGCTTGGCCGAGTTTGTTCTAGTATTTCTCTTTATTAGGTGCTTAAGCCAGCAGTAGCTCACAAAACATCTGCTGCATTGTTCCGCAAACATTTTTACAGCTTGTATTTATTTAACCTTTGTGTTTTGAGAATATCCAAAGGAGATGTTAAAATAAAATAGTTTTTGTTAAATATATTCCATCATTTGTAATTCTTCTTACAAATGATGGAATAAAGAAAAATGTGTCCGATTAAATTAGAGATTCTTTTTTGGGCCATTTTGCCCTGCTCTTGTTTACACATATTAAACATATGCGGTAAAACGATAATTAAATATATCCCGATATAACTTTTTTTTAGAGGAATGAGTCTGTTGTGATACTTTTGTTTTTGAAGGGACCGAAATCAACACTTGCCAGTTGCAAGCATGTTCTCCTATTTGGCGAGTAGAGGTTAGAGGCTTAGTCGCCACATGGAGAGTAAATGTTTGCGTAAACATAGTCATGTTAACTTACTCTCCCTTTGGTGAATGTCTTTTTACAAATGCAAGACTAGAATAATTCATAGGACATTAATAAAACTGGTATTTTCTAAATAAAAACAGAATGAAATCCACTGTGTTTTAGCAGCGTCTTCTTAGCGTTACAGAGCCGGTGTTACACCAACAACTGTGACCTGTCAGACGTGCTGAATCCTACCGTCCCCTCACCTGAGAGCTGCAGCTTTAATGTCACTGATACAAAATAACAATTATCAAACTGTTATAAGTCTGGTTTTGTTATGATTTAATATAAAATGTGATTACCTGGATGCAGAATTAAGAAATCTCTATTACATTTTTTTTTCTCTTTAAGATTTAAATTTGGAATTGTATGCAATGTCATTTTCTTGTTTCTTGTGTTATTTAATTTCTGCCCAGTGCTCTGAGTGTCAAAGTAAAGTACCGTGGTTTTAACGTGGGTCATTCGTGATACATCTGTGAAAATTTTAAGGAAAGAACCACGACTTTCCTCACTTGTTTCACGTATATTCACGTATGACCATTTTTTTATCTGTTGAATATTTGCAAATTGTACCAAGCCGCTGTGTGATACGGCTTTTATCTCTAAGTTGGTTGAAGTTGGCTAAAGATGTCCAGGATTTTAGGTCAGTAAATCGGTTCGTTCTACAAGAACCAATTTCGACTATGAATCGTATCTTTACCCACAAATTATAATATGAATTAAATCGTTCAAATGAGTCGTTCCACCCCTCTAGTTCATGCAGTTTTGCACGTTGATTGCTTAGTGCAGTGTTTTTCAACCTTTTTTGAGCCAAGGCACACTCTAACGCTGATAAAAATCCCGTGGCACACCAGCATCCAAAAAAAAAAAAAAAAAAGGAGAAACTCATAATCTGTATTGATCTACAGCCCCTCACATCTCACATGCATTTTGGTAATAATTGTGGCAGAAAAAGCTGGAAGTTGCAGCTGTTTTTTTTCTAAAATATGTAATAAAAGTTAAGTTAGAAGATTTAAAAACTGTTTGATGTGTGTTCGTTGTGGTTTCAAGACGTTTTAACAGGGAAAACACAGTGTGCGCTGAGATGCTGTCACTGTAACCCAATGCATCATGGGAGATGTAGTGCAAACAGCTGCCCAACGCAGACAGACTTGCGACTCTGAGCTTCATTGTTTTGTTCACTTCTCCAACGGTCTGATACCGGATTCCGTGGAAAGCTACACCGCTAAAGACGAGCTTTAGCTGGTATTTGTGTTGGAACTGAGAGACTTTATGAGGTAAATCAGAACAAGGAAGTCAAGACTTTAACCACTTCTGATTGGTCAGACTGATGACACGTGATTAAGCCTCCAAGGATGATTGGTGGAGACAGTTAAAGGGGCGGGACTTTTCCGCAAACAGCTTTGGGTGCAGCTAAATCGTGGTACCGTCATTCTTATCAAAGTGTCTTTAATAGAATCAAATAAACACAAAGAAAAAAAGTCTTTTACGATCTTCTATGTTCCTAAATACTCAGTGTTTTATCAGGGCCTGTTTGGATGAACACAGAGCTGATTTCCTGAAGATGGGAAATGTTTTTAGATCAGTGAATGAGGGCAATTTCCCACGGCACACTGGTTGAAAAACTGGCTTAGGGTGAAGTCTTCACGCACTGTTCATGTCTTGGTTTGGCTTAAGTCTTGGCAGGTTAAAAAAAAAAACCTTTTCATTGAGCCAGGCAGAAAGTTTACCCCCCAAGAAGAAAAAATCAATTCCATTGATCTGCTCAATTCATACATAGAGTGCTATCTTTATTTATTCAAAACACTGCATTTAATCAATGAAATTTAATAACTCTCTTTTGCTGATCACACACAAGTCACACTCTCTTTGCCCCCCCCCATTATAAACAGTCATAATGAACAGAACCAAATGTCTACAGCCATCTTTTCTTCCCATATTCCCACTAGGGAACCTTAACTTTGCACACTTTACATGCAATATTCATGCCATGTCTGAGAAGGAGAACTCGTGGTCTGGTCATCTGAAAAGCCCTGGCAATCACTGATTGTCTCTTGTCCTCATGAAAGAGAATAATTCCTTAACATGCGCCAAGACTGTTCAAAAACAGCCTTTTTTGATGAGTGACACTTCCTGTCCTCCAGATACTTTTTATGTTTCGAACTCATTAATAAAGCAGCACCCCAGAGAGCGAGACACGAGTCAACCAAGAGTGTGTGTGTGAAGGAATGGTACGTAAGTGTGTGTGTGTGCGTAAACTTTTCCTGTTTGAATTGTCAGGTGTGATTTGGGGGCTCTGATCTTCACACAACAAGGTTCAATCACGCCAGTTGTAGTGCTATTTATCGTTTTCCTCTCTGACAATCTACACGCGCTCCGGTTAGATTGTCAGAGCAAAGTGGAGGGCTTTTTTTTTTCCTTTTTTTTTTTTTTTTGGCAAACACTGAATATTAAAAGAGTCAAAAGTAAGGCGCAGATTTCCCAGCAGTGAGGTGAGCTACCCTCAAAAGAACGAAGAGGAGTTAGAATTATAAATTATAGCACTTGTTCTATTAGAAAAAACTGTTCTGTCGTATCTTTTTCATCATCCTGTGCTCACCACATCTGCTTGTATCTTGTTCTGGAGCAGTGAAGGAGTTTATCCCATCAAAACTATTAAGCATCAGAGCAAGATTTTGCAAAAAAGAAATCCATGTACCATCAGTTTTGTTGTGTTGCAGCATAAATAAAGACTTTGTTTAGTTTTCTTGCCTCCAAGGGGGGCATGCTCAGAGATGGCTGACATGTGTCACTTGCTGTATTGGTGGTACAAAAATATAACTTCTAACATTTTTTAAGCCAAGGAAATCATAAAGAACAAGTTGTTGAGTTTTTTTGAAGACTTCAGGAATAAAAATGTAACATTTTTGGTTTAATTCTTTTAGCTTTTTCAATTTTCGGTGTCATTTGTCTGCTCATAACAGAAGCTCCTCCCACACGCGGCGGGAGCTTCAGGTTTACCCACTTTTGGACAAAACGTCAAGCAGCAACTTTGACGGATCTTAAAACAAAGACGGTGAACACGGATTTGACTGTGAATATGATGCGCACGAGGAACGGGGAGGGCGAGTGGGCGTCACCCGCTGTACATATGTGTGAGTGCGGAACCCTGGCTACTTACCCGTTGCTCCCCTTATTTGTCCCAAACATGAATGAAACTTTTCAAAATTATATTGAATTCCATTGGGATTTTTTTGAGAGCATGCATTGCAGGCGCTCTAACCCTCTTGCTATCCTAT
This sequence comes from Oryzias curvinotus, assembly GCA_023969325.1. Classification (NCBI taxonomy): domain Eukaryota; kingdom Metazoa; phylum Chordata; class Actinopteri; order Beloniformes; family Adrianichthyidae; genus Oryzias; species Oryzias curvinotus. The sequence goes on from CM043728.1 coordinate 10,262,175, forward strand.
GGGGTCCAGATGACCCTACCCTTCCTTTGACGTGTTCTCCCTACCATGACATAGGTGGATAAAGGTGGAGAGGATTTCCTGTAATCCATGGACACCAGTGAAGATCACAAACCATTGAAGAAAAAAGGTTCAGCGCACTGTTTTGTGGGATCTAGATGACCCCACTACCAATGTGAAAGCGCCTAGTATAGCACAAGGGTTACGTGGTCGTCACGGGCACTGCGTTGGTAACCCCTGCTCTAAAGGCTCCACTGCTGAAAGAGGCTACCATTTAGTTCCATTCTAACACACCAACAAGCAGGTCTTAATGGATGCAATGAGTGCATGTTTAAAAGTTCCGCTGCACCGCCCCATGTCTGTAAAGCAAGAGTCCATGAAGCCTTGAGGTGCAGGACATCTCCTAAGTGAGCGTCTCCCGATGGACACACGCTCTCGGAGCCGTTCAGGAACTGTAGGCTTTTAGCCGGCATATTAAATGTGTCAACTCATAAAGTAAAATGCTGTAAATGTTTTCAATATTCATGTTTTCCTATTTGTCAACCAGCATTTCATAACAAATTCATGAAAAAAGCCTCTCAAACTGCAGACTGGGAGAGGGGCTTTGTGGAGCGCATGCATTTTTGAAGAGACATCCATTTAGAGCTCACCATCGGAGATTTGCATCACAAGCCTTTGAAAAATAAAGATAAATATTTTGTATCATGCATTTTTCAGCACCACACCAATAAAACATAATTCCTAAGATCAGAGTTATGCTGGGAGTAATCACTTGTTTTGTCTGTGAGCATCGCCTAATGGACTTTTATGCCACTTTGTTTAGTGAATAATTAACACTTATGCTGTACGTACAATCAGAGGATTATATTATTGATCATGAGAGCTGTTTGTAATATCTTCGGCAACAGTCTGTTGTGAATAAATAACATGCTGCTGCATAGTTAAAGTGCATCTTTAAAGACTTGGCTCTTCCACGAACAAGAATGTTGTTTATATGAAACACAATGTGCATCTTTCTGTTTATATCCTCATAAAATATCTTGGTTTTATTTATAAAACTTTGTGTCAAGGCTAAACATTTGGTAAAGATATGGGATTTTTTGGTTGTTTTTCATTTTTTTGTCATGTTGTGTTCAATTTATTTATTTCTCTGGGTTTTTAGATTCTGTCTTTGGTATTCTTGTGTTCACACAGTTTATGTTCCACTTTTCTTAAATTGTATTAGGTTTCTGTGAATTTTTTACCCAACATTTCTTGTATGGGTCCTCATCCGGTCTGGTCCGACTTTTTGGGACACCTGTGCATCTGTACGTTCGAGGGGGGAGTGGTACTATGTGGATACGGTGTCTCTTTCATAAGTTTTTACAGGAAAAGGGCATTTTGGACTCTTATTTTCCACTTAACATTTCCATTCATATTGGTTAGGGATGTTTCGATTTGATCAGGTGAATTGGAATTTGGGCCCGATCGCATAGTTTCATACTTGATCGGAATCAGATATCCTATCCCAATCAGATATTTATTTTATAATTATTATTTTAATCAGTGTTATACCACTTTGAGTGGTAAAACAGTTTGGTAAAATTAGTCAGATATTCACAGATTTGAACTCCGAGCTCAATAACCTTTTTAACAAATGTTCTTAACTGACAGAAAGTGACTGTTTTGGTTTGTTTTTACACAAACAATAACCTACAAAGACATTTTAAAAGAAAAAAGATTGGGATACTACGTTCCATCGTTTCTTGGGCTACATTCTGTTTGATCTCAAGGCATTTTTATTGTGTTTTACATTATACAAAACACAATCCTGAAACAGGTATTTATAATATTTGAAGGCTAAAGTGGACAAAGTTAACACAGCTTCTTCCGCTTATCCCCTTTGGGGTCACGGGGCTGCTGGAGCCTTTCCCGGCCACTAATGGGGGAAGGCAGGGGGCACCCTGAACAGGTCGCCAGCCTGTCACAGAGTTCACAAAGTTAGCAAGTAAGTACTTTTTTTTTTTTCTTTTCAGAATGCAGCCCTTACTTTATTTATTTATTTATTTATTTATTTATTTATTTATTTATTTATTTATTTATTTATTTATTATTATTATTATTATATTTGCACTTGTTGACAAAGTTAGCAAGTAAAAAAATAAATAATATAATAAAAATAATAAATAAAGTAAGGGCTGAATCTAAAAATAACCTGCGACGAGGTGAAGTCCTGTAATTTTAGTTGTTTTAAGGCAATAAAACTTCTCTCTACACACTAAATACAATTTTCTCAGGCAGACAGGAAGACTTTTAAAACGTTTTTCTAGTGTTTAAAGTCTGGGTTCAAACCCAAAACAAAGATCTCATTAATTTGAAGATCTGTGTAGATGTGGCAAACTGAATGCATTTTCTACAGGAAACAGGAGGAGATTGATCAACAGCCAATCAGGATGCAGAGCACGGTGCGCTGCAAAAAAAAAAAAAGCCATGAAAAATGAACGGGATGTAGCGAGGGACGACTAAATGCTATGTTTGAGTCACTAACTTCCCAGTTTCTTAGTGCATTTTCAGTAGTTTATATTTGTTTTTATTCAGATCTTCTGCAAGTTACAGTTTGGTTCAGTTGCTTTAAAGTACTGTTCTTCGATGTCTTAGTCAATCAAGTGTTTCAAATACAACACATTTTTCCTTTCCAATCAGTTGCTATTAGCTTTTCTCTACATGGATTTTTCACCAACAATCTCAGAACAATTGTACTATTTGGAAAATGTTCATGTAAAGTCAACTAGTTATGAAGTAACTTGAAGTAATGAATAATATTTTTCGACTGCAGTAATGAAAATAATTTAACCCTTGTGCTATCCTAGGCACTTTGCCTAGTGGGGTCTATATGACCCAGCCCCCAATGTTAGTGTGCTGAACATTTTTTCTTCAATGATTTGTGATCTTTCTTCACTGGTGTCCATGGATTACATGAAATCCTCTTCATCTTTGTCCACCTTTGTCCTGGTAGGGAGAACACGTCAATGTAAGGGTGGGGTCATAGGATAGCACAAGGGCTAAAATGCATCTTTTGATCTCCCAAAGTCACTTGTTTCTCATTTGGGTACAGTAGATTTAACATGTTATCTCACATAGACCATAAAGTATCCCAGAAGTTTTCTTTTTTTTTTCTTAATAATTATTTAATAATTAGATGCAGTTAATTAATTTATGGAAAGACTAATAAACTCTTCAATCAGATTTACTTTGTAACATTATTTTATTTTCAATCTATTTCAAATTCTAGCTGTAGAGACGTCACCCTGCAGACGGGTTCTTTTTCCATCCTCTTCTGTATTCACCTGTATCTCATTCCCAACATTCCTCTGGTCTTTATGGGGAAAAGAGCTCACAGCAAGCGCCTCACCTCACAGCGTGAAGTGCAATTTCAGTCCCAGTAAAAGCACACTCACTTGCGTCTAACGGGCACAGGTCCTGAAATGCACAAAACAGCCTTCTTGCGATCTAGAGTAGCTTCACAGCCAGATGGTTGGAGGTCAGCGAGGGTCGGCAGTGGGGAGAAGAAAAGCAGGTGCTGCTTCACGGGTTCAACTGTGCCACTTACCAAACCAGAATTTACATGTGGAATATCTGTCAGAGACCCTCTGAGCCTAAAGGGTATACAAATTGTCAATTAATGAAATACTTTAGGGTCTGAGAGAAAATAGGCCCCGCGTGGAATAGGCTTGCAAACCTCACAGCAGGGAATCACAATTAATAGCCTTTTCAGATGAAGCAGGAAAGGCCGTCATTCTCTCTCATGCTCCACTGGAAACTATAGATTCCTGCAATCGTATTGGAAACAGAATGCTTAAGTAGAGCAAAATGTTTTCACTCATAATTCCAATGATTTTTTTTTTTTCTGTTGACATTTCATTGTGCAATTTAGACTTATTTAAATGACTATATTTTGCTAAAACTATACTTTAAACCGTTTATTTTGAAAGTCAGTAGCACTTAGATGATTACATTGTCACTTTGAAACACAATTCTTTATTTTTTGAATTTGATGAATTATATTGCATAAAAATATTGACTAAAAAATGCCCCCTTTTAAATTGCCTGGATTTCTAATTTATTTGTCAAAAAAAATCTAGAAAGCAATAAAAGGTTAATACAAATGCCATCACATTTGCTTTTTTCTGAATGTCTAATTAAAATAGTTATAATTAAATTGTCACTTTTAAGTTACAAAAAACAAAGGGCATTTTGAAATAACGTGAATGAATTGTTTAATGAAACAAATTATTCATGGTCTATCAGAACAAAATGGAAGAGTTTGGGAACCAAAGCGTTGGATGCAGTGGTGTAAAGCGCGCCGTCATTTGACTCTAGAGCAGTGGAGACGCCTTCTCTGGAGTGATGAATCATGCTTTTCCAGGAGATCAGTACATTTTGGACGGCATTGTCCCGAGTGTGAAATTTGGTGGCGGAGGAATGATTGTCAGGACTTGGCCCCTTAGTTCAAGTGAAAGGAACTCTAAATGCTTCAGGATAACAAAACATTCTGGGCTGCCAACCTTGTGGGTACAGTTTGGAGCGGGCCCCTTCCTCTTCCAAGGCCAGCGCACAGAGCAAAGTCCATACAGACATGGATGACAGAGTCTAGTGTGGATGAACTTGACTGACCTGCACAGAGTCCTGACCTGGAACTGATGGAACACCTTTGGGATGAATTAGAGCGGAGACTGAGAGCCAGGCCGTCTCCACCAACATCAGTGTGTGACCTCCCCAATGCACTTTTGGAAGAATGGTCAAAAATCTCTTAACACACTCCTCAACCTTGTGGACAGACTTCCAAGAAGAGTTGAATCTGTAAAAGCTGCAAAAGGTGGGCCGACATTATATTGAACTCTATGGGTTAGGAAGGGGATGGCACTTCAGTTCACATGTGAGGCAAGGCAGTTGAACAAATTTAATGTATATCAGAATGTGAAAAAAAAGACCTAGAGCAAGATTGCGGGATTTGCACCGCTTTGACATTTGACATCAAGCCTCTTCCATCTCCAGGTGGCCGACATGCGCTAGTGTTGGATAGCTTGGGTTAAATGCACATACCCAATGTTAACGAATGTTACGCTAGACTTGGCGTAATTCTTTCGGAGCGACACAGACGATAAAAAATGTAACAGATTTATTGATTTGAAGTGATATAAAGAGTTGAATGGATTTGTTAGCATGTTCTTTATGCTGTGGTCATTCGAATTATTCTTCATATGTTGTTCTAATATACTAGATTCCTCCTCTGTTTCATGAAGCTAAATACGTTAACAGTAGTGAAGCGTGCATATAGTCAGCCTATTATTGTTATCTATTACATGATTTGATTTCTCTTTCACAAAGAAATGTCTATTTTTGTTCTCATATTTTGTTAAACAAATTTCTCCCAAAACTACGAGTTATACATGTTTTTTTCTTCTTAATCATACATTTTTTAGGCTGCTGCAACATAGACTCTGAAGCGATCTATAGTCTATAGTTTATCTTTTTGTAAAACTGATCCAGGAACAGCCTGAATGTTCCAAAACAACAATAATCACAAATTTAAATTGATTTTTTCTTTCTTTCTCAAAACCATGCATTTGTCTTAACCATTCCTTCTATGGAACCACAACAATGCACCGACTCCTTTTATTTCTGTGTTCATCCATCTGTAAAGTGGATAAAGTTTCCATCAGGAGAAGACGATCCCGCCGCAGACATGACGTTCTGATAAGAAAGTAGTCAGAAAGGTGGAAGTGTTTGTGGCTGGCTGGCACAGACAGTCGCCTCTGTAAGGTTGTATTCCTTCTGGGCCGTTACCCTTATTGCATTAAACCACAATGCATAATTACAGTGAGAGTCAGTGGCATCCTCCATTGTTGTTTAATTAGCCAGCTAATGTTGTTACTCGGTGCTGCAAACCTTCATTTGTCTTGCTTAAGCAGCCTCTCGCTTTTCATTAGAATTGAAAAATTAAGTTTATTTATCATGGGGGGGATAATACGCCACGGTTATTTACGCAGCTTATTAAATCTTAATAACTAGAAGTGACTTTGTCGTTCCTCCAGGCCCTCTCGGTGTTTGTTACATGCAAAGTGTGTTTGTTTGAAATAAATCTTTCAAATAGGCAGTGTGTCTCGAAAGCCCACTTTGGCATTTCTTATGGGTGATGGTGGACCATGCGTGAAGTTACAGACGATTATTGATCAGTGCGATATTCTCCAGGACTTAACCTTTACACTAGCCAAACGGGGTATGAAGTCCCTTATTGAATGTGTACTTTTATGTTCTTCTCTGGTGACAGGCCTAATCAATAGCGTTCCCTTTCACTCTCATTAGAAGCTGGAGCATCCAAGACCAGTTGGGATCCATCTACGTATACATCCTCAGACATTTATCTTAGAATATTTCAGCTTGGTTGTTGTGTAAAAACATATATGGTAACAGTTTTTGACGTATACTGAAATTATTTGATACTAATTGAGTTTTATTCATGGGTGGTATAGGCTAAATCAGACTAATATTATAAATGTAGTTGTAGTTTGCCGTTACAAAGAGCTTGATGGAAAATTTAAGGATTTTATGGTCAGCGTAAGGCATACAGAGTAAAGCCTTAGGGTGTATTTAGACTGGACACATTTGGTTTACTTAAAGTGAACACTGGCAACAACCTATACCCACCATTAGTAATGTGGGGTTCAGTGTCTTGCCCAAGGACACTTTGACACATGTTTGGCCAATGTGGGAGTCCAACCTGCGACCCTCCTTTCAAAGGTCATCCGTTATACCTCTGCACAGTGAAAGATAGGAGCTATATTTAAAGGCTATGTCACACAGCCTCTAAGGGTCAGGGTAAGGGTACATTTTGCACATATTGCACAGATGAAAATTGGTCATACGTGCATATAGGTGGAAAAAGTGAGAAAAATTGTGGTCTTTATGTACAATTTTCACAGATGTATCACGAATGACCTACGTTAAAACCACAGAAGAAGTTCGGATAAACCATGCAAAGAACATTTAAATCAATACAAAATATGAACCATGTGTGATTATTGTGCTGTTTATATGCAATTCATTAGTGATTCATGTTTCAATTACGTAATTTCAATGTAATATGTGCGCCGTATACGCAACATTAAAGTTACATATCGGTGGTACACATGTTAGACTTTGGTGGGACGGTTGTGGAAAGCCACAAATTTGCATATGCATCTCAAAAAAATCACACACAATTGCATAAGATGCACGTACTAAATGCGTATAGACTAGGTAAAATACGCATTAAATGCGTATTTCTCAATCGAACAAAAATTTAGAATAGCTCAAAAACAAATTCACCTAAAGACCTGTCCGCCGAAAACCTTGACGGACATCTGTACACATCGACGAATGCAAGAAACAGTTATGAGTTATGTATATCACACGTGTCACGAAAGACCGAAATGTCACATGTGGAAAATGTGCAAAATGTACGTAGTGACTGTGACACCTTTTCTTTACCCGTCAGGAAGGTTTTCAAAAGAAAACTTGTCAACCTTGTTTTCATTGGATGAACTTGTACGTATCCATTTATTTAGAAAAAAAACAACAAAAGTTACACTATTTTGCTTTTTAAATTGTCTAAATAGTCGTACAGAACTCGTATGAAGATACCCATGTTACCCATGAGCACATAGCAATGTGCACACTGTTATCAGTATGTGGTGGCCTTGCCCTGATGATAAAGACAAAAGACATCAACGTTCACATCTCTATTTCACCTTATGTAGGCAAGATATTTCCAGATAAGCACCATTAATCATTCCCCTGCATCTGTTCCTTTGCGTAGAATTTTCACCTGGAAAGTCTTTGCAGTTGGAAAATAACGCTTCTCCTCGCAATTGCCTGACACATTATCTCATTAAAATGTACAAAGAAAACTCCTTCTCTTTATCTCTGATAATCTAATTAGCATCATCCAGATGGTTTAATAAGGGATACCGGCGCCGTTTAGCCTCCCAAACGGCCCGCTAGAGGAGAACAGTGAAGGAGGCTCCTCTTCACTCTCCTCTTCACTCTGAATAGCTCTCCAGGGTTCACATTATTGCTTCCTCTGCCTGAGGCGAACCACTCCAACTCAGGAGTTTAGGGAGGATGAATGCATCCAGGAGAGAGACATGCTCAAAGTGAATCAAATAGGCGGAGATGTTGGATACAACTGGGAATGTTTTAAGCCAAATAACGGCAGATAACTTATTTCACCTTTAGCGCCCCCAAGGAGCCAAGTTACATTTCCGATTAGGCTGTAAATCTTCTGGAGATAAACCGCTACATTCAGCGTCTTTAATTGTAGCAGAGGTAACATTTTTACTGCTGAAACCATCATCTGTAGCCGCTTTATGTGGGTTTTGCTTCATAGACTAGGAATGTGAAAGATTCTAGTACTGAGAGCAACAGCAGTATGAGTATAACCCATTAACAGTAGCAATGTCGCCAAATAACACGCCTTCTTCGGCATACTGTAACTCTTCGAGGCGATTCAAGAATCAACAAGAATCAACTGATTCTAAAGTGAGGAAAAGCCGCTTTGTTACTTTTTACATTAGCAAACGTAAAGTATCTACTTTATGTTAGCAAACATAAGGTAGGTACTTTACGTTTGTTAATATAAAATAACTACTGTATGTTGGTAAATAAAAAAAAAAACATTTAATGTTAGCAAACCCAAAGCAACTACTTTAAATAAGCATACTCAAAGCAAATAATTTACGTTAGCAAACGAAAAGCAACTAAATTAGCAAACGTAAGGGAACTACCGAAAGCAAATGTAAAATAAGTCCTTGCATTTGCTAATGTAGTAACTACTGTATTTTAGTTTATTGTACTGTAGTGAGTTTATATTAGTGGTTATATTACTTCTTCACTTTAGGAAACATAAATTAAGTACTTTATGTTTGCTAATGTAAAGTTTCCTATTTATGTTAGTAAATGCAAAGTATTAAGTCTACATTAGCAAACATAAAGTAAATACTTTACGTTAGCAAACGTAAAGTAAGTACTTTACATTAGCAAACATAAAGTAACTACTTTGTGTTAGCAAACATAAAGTTGTAACTTTGTGTTAGCAGATATAATGTAGCGGCTTTACATTGCAAACATACAGCGGGGAAAATAAGTATTGAACACGTCAACGTTTCTCTCAAAAACATATTTCTAATCGAGCTATTGACACGAAATTTTCACCAGATGTCAGCATCAACCCAAGCAATGCACACATAGAAAGAAATCCAAACATTTATGTCCATAAATGAAGTTATGTGTAATAAAGTGAAATGGCACAGGGAATAAGTATTGAACACATGAAGAAAAGGAGGGGTAAAAAGGTCTGGCAAGCCAAGAAAGCAGCTGGAGTTTGTCAGTATTCAGAAGGTTAACCTGCCCCCTATTAGGGCAAAGTAATATTAGCTGGTATAGCCCTGATTGATGCCTTTTAAAAAGGTTTCTCACCAGCAAGGTGTTAGACAAGAAGCATTGCATGAAGTGGAAGTGGAAAGAACACGGCATTACCATAAACCAGCCATGGCCAGGTGCTCCTCGCAATATTTCAGACAGAGGAGTCAGAACAATCATCAGAAGGGTTCTCCAACAGCCCAGGACCACTCTTGGAGAGCTTCAGAAAGACCTGGAATCAGCAGGTACCGTTGTTTCAAAGAAAACAATAAGTAATCCACTCAACCGCCATGGCCTCCATGCACGCACACCACGCAAGACTCCATTTTTGAAGAAGAAGCATGTTGAAGCTCTTTTGGAGTTTGCGACACAACATTTGGATAAACCCATGACATTCTGGGAGAAGATACTCTGGTCAGATGAGACCAAAATTGAACTCTTCGGATGTCATAAGACACAACATGCTTGGAGGAAAAATGGCACCGCACATCACCCCCAAAACACCATACCAACAGTCAAGTTTGGAGGTGGGAGCATCATGGCGTGGGGCTGTTTTTCAGCATGTGGTACTGGTAGACTTCATATCATTGAAGGAATGATGAATGGAGAAAAGTATCGAGACATTCTTGATCAGAATCTGCTGTCATCTGCCAGGCTGCTGAAGATGAAAAGAGGGTGGATCTTTTAGCAAGACAACGATCCCAAGCACACAGCCAAGGTAACATTCAACTGGTTGAAGAAAAAGAAAAGAAAGCTGCTAGAATGGCCCAGTCAATCACCAGACTTGAATCCAATTGAAAATCTTTGGAAAGAACTGAAGATCCGGGTTCACAGAAGAGACCCCCGGAACCTTGAAGATTTGAAGGGAGTTTGTGTGGATGAATGGGCCAAAATCACACCTGAGCAATGTATTCCACTGGTTTCTCCATACAGGAGGCGTCTTGAGGCTGTAATCACCAACAAAGGTTTTTGCACTAAGTATTAAATAAATTTCAGTAAGGATGTTCAATACTTATTCCCTGTGCCATTTCACTTTATTACACATAACTTCATTTATGGTCATAAATGTTTGGATTTCTTTCTATGTGAGCATTACTTGGGTTGATGCCGACATCTGGTGAAAATTTCCTGTCAATAGCTCGATTAGAAATATGTTTTTTGAGAGAAATGTTGACGTGTTCAATACTTATTTTCCCCGCTGTATCGTAACAACTTTTCATTAGCAAATTTAAAGTGATTAGTTTGTGTTAGCAAACGTAAAGTGCTGCATAATGGCGTAATGACCATTTTCTCTGCAGCAGAACCAGCTAATTTACATTAATTGCGTAAACACTTCACTGCTGTAAAGTGTTGCACATCAGTTCAAAAGCTACTTTTCTACGCTTTAGAATCTGTTGGAATCACGTGATAATTTAGTAAACGATAATAGAAAAAGTTTAAAACCCCAGATACGAACAAGATTATATCGGTGAAAAGGTATAGAATTGATCGGGAAGTAAATCATAGGTTTCTGCCAAACTTTATTAGCTTCTTGTTGTGCTTTTTTCTTCTGCCCACTGGAACTGCACACAGACATTCACATACACTCAGTCAGGGGGCTGTACTACTGCTGGTTGGGTGGGTGCACACACTCCACTTCAAACACACAAACATCTTAGCCGGTTCCCAGTCAGCAATAACACTACACATACACATACACACACACACACAGTTGGTTGAGTTAATTCTTTATTTTCGGATGTTTGGGTTTTGTTTCTTTGTTGTTTTTGGTTTTGTTCTCCTTCCCCCCTCAGTCCTTTTCCTTTTGTTAAAATATTCAAACTCTGGTTTTGGCAGGCCTTTATAGTGTCTGACTCCAAATTGCCAACAAGCATGATTGAAGAGGGATGGCCTATGGGAGGGGCCATGCAAGGTCAGTCTCACCATTAAACCGTTAAAGCTGATTCCTCATGCACTGACTTTTTGAAAATATTAAAGCTGCTATTTCTTGTTTTTTCTACCCATTAGTCTGCTACATTCTAGAAGTTTTGGAATATTTGTTTTTTTTTTTTTGCTTAAAACACATTTTTCATGTCTTTTTTCTTTGGTCCTTGGCCCTCTCTCCTAGAGAAGAGCATTACACTCCTTATGTTGTATCTAATGTCTTTGCTTTTTTTTTTGTACATGTGATGCAAACAAAAAGATGTCCAATCACTAGCCCCCCCCTTCCCCCGCACTTCAAACAATACCTGAATACATTATTTTAACTTTTTTCACCACAAAGACCAAAGCTGTCCCAAAATGCCAGGATTTTATGTTTGAAGCTGTTACATCAAAGACTTTTTGTTTTGTCTTTTCAAAATAAAAGTGGCCATTAGAAAAATCCAAGTATCTTTGTATAAAGGCATGTTCATTTATACTTTTAAATGGCAAATGAATAATACATATCTAGATTGTATTCATTTAGGTAAAAGATTGGACTGTATTGTATAGCCACAACTGTGGTAGGGATGCCAGGATTCTTTGTATAAAACAGAAGTATATGTTACACCATTGAACTGAATCGTGGGATAAAGTGAATAATTGCATCCATACTGGTATTTTTACATTGTGTGAAGTGTCAAACATGTATGTAAATGTCAGAAGAGTTTAGTAATTATTGTTTTATTACATTACACTAGGATTAGTCTGAGACAACTGTAAGGTTTTTCGTCATCTCTGCTTGTATATTGGCAAATTTAAAAACGGATTTTTGTTGTTGTTTTGTAATACGCAAGTCATATAGCAAATGACATAAAATCGTGACCCAAAAATCGAGGTGAACTGAATTGTTGGGAATGTGAAGGAAAGATACACACAAGTGTGTAAACCAAAAAACACAAACGGGCTATAGGAGCAAACAGTTTAGCATAAATTCTGTCGACCACCCTGCGGTAGATGGAGCTTGGTGGGCTTCCAACTTCAAGCCGTTAGGCCTGACAGGGCAGCAGTTCAAATAAAGTCAGGTTTCATACCATTAAAGAGGGGGAAAAAAAAGTTCTATGTCCAGATTACATTAGAGGGAGTCTTAGCCATCCGCTCCATCCAGTTCTGACACATCTCTCCCTGTAATGAGCGGATGCTGCCGTTGCCGAGACATGAATGCTCAAGTGGAGTCCGGCCGACAAGACAGCCTCAGCCAGGCCCACGCTTTGGCAATCTAGGCAAATACGTCGTGCAGAAAGGAGGCCGGCGAGCCAGACAGTGGAGCCAGCCGCTGCAGCCCTCTGAGCCAGCAGTTAGAGAGACATGCTCAATTAACTCTCCAACTTCAGCAGGGCTTTTTCTGCTGGCCAGTGGAGAGGAACAATAATGACTGGATTTAGAATAAAAAGATGTGCACATCTACAAAGAAAGGGGTGTGAGCAAGGGGTGGGTGGGGGGAGGATGAGATAAGGGGCTCCCATTTAGATTGACGCCTGGAAATTGTGGAAGGTCAGCGCGGTCTGTGAAGCGTCACCCCGGCAACTGCTGTGGCAAAAAGAAAAAAATCCTGCCATGTCTGATCACTGGGTGAGAGGCTTCATTGCTTAGGTGCCCCCCACCACCACCATTTTCCCCATCCTCTGCTTTATCTCTTCTTAAGGCTTTGTAAGAAGCTTGCAACACATATTTTTAGAGGATACACGTTCTTTCAGGAGACAAAATGATGACATTTCTTGTGGAAAAAAGTCCATTAGAGTCTTTCTGCGCATCGGTGCCATGTCAAACTTTAAACTTTAATAGTTCTAGCAGGAACCCATGAGCCTTTTGGTGTGTTTAAAACACAGCAAGGCAATTATTCTGCTAAAAAATGTTTATTACATAAATTCCCAGGTGCGTCAAGTCCAAAAACGCTGACTCAACCAACACAATTGGGTTTTTCCCCAATCGAAAACATTTTAAATGCTCATTGGGAACAATTGTGCATGAGTGGCCCTCAGGTAAAAGGTTCAAACAAGCATCTCTGCCTAATCTACGCATTGGCAACCGAGGACCACCATCTGCTAATTGCACTTTGTGGCAAATTGAAACAATATCTAATTGTCATTGTAATTGGTGAGATTAATTAGGCTTGTGCGTTCCTAAACAAGAACGCCACACAAATAACACACGGAAGAGGCAAACAGATGGGAATACTCAAAGCTCCCGTGTTAGTTAAGCAGAGGCTGACTCCAGCAAATATGCAAATGGATCTCTTTGAGCTGTGGAGAAAGTCCCATATTTTTGTCCCTTTTCTTTCTAATTTGTGGTATATCGTTCTTGACTAAAATCCACAAAAACATTTGTCGCATGCAGTAGTGGGGGGATTAGTTTTAAACTACGTACACATAGGGTGTTTAACGTACGCGCTGGACAAGCAGGAAAGAGCTTTTTCTTCTTCATCTTTTCCTTTTTCTACTGTTTACTAGTGCATGTCCGCCACCTACAGTTGGAAGAAGCTTAGTGCAAAATGTCAAAGCCGTGCAAATCTCGTAATTTGGGCACAAAAACGGTTCAGTTCAATGCTAGCGTCCTTGCAATGGTGGATATAGGTTACCATCATGTCAGTTGATATATCCTTATTTGAAAAACAAATGCAGACGTCTTCAAGCTCGTCGCCATGTCTGGGTTTACCAGATACACTAGCGATGCTTAGAGCTTGGTGACTTTCACCGTGTCACTACCAATTTTAAGTCCCTTAATAGTCAAAGTTTGACCTGGTTTTGCTGGCAACGCGTGTTTATACTTATAGCTCGAAAACAATTGTAAAAACTAGCGTAGCGAGACAAGATTTCGAACATAGAAGCCTAAAACTCAAATGTACGTGTTACAAGGACTTATCATTTAAAGTGGCTGCTTGAACGCGCGTTGCCGAAGCTGGCGTTTACATAGTATTAGGGTTCTTCCAGTGCTGACACAACCAACTACCGTAAATCTTCGACTGTTTACCCAATGAATGTAGTTCCGATGGATTCTGGAGCAAAGAAAAGCAACCTTTTTTCTGCGTCAGAATTAGCTGATTCACGTTGATCGTCTGAACAGTTGAGGAGTTACATTACACCAAAGGGTGTGTGTTATGCTGCCGGCAACATCTCCGGTGTTAAAGGGTTAACTAAAGGGGCCAATTTGTTCGCACACAGTGTTCTGACAGTTACAAAAAAAATTCTCAGCGTCTTTTCTTTCGGCGATCAATGTCGTGATGCATATCAGCGCTCAACACTGCCTTTTCGTATTTTCCGTCTTCAGGGCACTTTTTATACTCTTGTAAAATCAATTAAAAGCCGCTCGTCAGTTTCATACTGATCTGTAGTTTCAAAGACAGTGCCAAAACACGCACCGCTCTTTGGCTTTTTAAAATACCTACCTTTGTACCCGTGTGTGTGTGTGTGTGTGTGTGGACCGGCCTCACATATTGAACTTTGCCAATTGCCGAGCAAAGATCACACACAGAGAGGTGTTATTAAACTTTGCGCTCCAAACTTTTGACACACCGCCATTCTGCATTAAGAATATGAATGCCCATACTAATAATGTGCTGACCTTTTTGCCATTCGCACTCTCTGTGCACGCTGTCCAAGCAGACTTTAAGTCCTCACTTTGTGGGAAAGAAATGGACATTTGCACTCTGTTGATTCATGGAATGGTAAAGATTTTAAGGAAATAAGCAGGGGGCTCCTTACCACTCCGTGTTTTTGTTCATACTGTCTTCACACTGGTGGAAAAAGAAGCCAAAGGTGGAAAATGTTGAAGACAAAGAAATCTTCTGGGAATTTATTGACTTAAGCACCAAAAAACAGAAAAACCTCTCGCTCCAGCAAATCCAAGTCATTTCCTAACGCTCCCGGATACAATTTCCAATTGTTTACGGCTAATTTGCGGCAGTTTTCCACGCATGTAAACACACCAGCTGAGTAAGCTGTGGTATGTCACAGTGGGATGCCCCCCCTGCCTTCCTCTTTCTTCTCGTCTTTGCCTCTTGAGAGTATCTGAGAGTTAGTTTACCTCTAGGACATGCAGCCTTTGGGGCTATAACAGACAGTGTGACAGGAACAAAGGAAATGTATTCGTCAGCTGTGTTGTGTGTTTGGGTGAATCCATACTCTCACTCAGGAGAAATTACATTTCTGCTTTGATTTAATTAAAGCTAAATATTGGGCAATCGTCAGGCACTTGGCAGGGTAAGCTTGACACTGTAATTATCTCCTGAGGTGCTTTTGTCTTAAAGGCTGCATTCATGCGAAAAACCAATTCCAGCGTTCACTTGTCAAGGGCTTCACGATTTTTTTTCCCCTTTTTTTGTTACTTAACTTTTTTTTTTTTTTATCATCTGTGTGCATACCATGCTTTTCAGCTGTCTATAGCCTGTGCCGACTTGATGGGATGACAGTGCTCCCTCGTTTATTGCGCGGTTACGTTATTAAAATTAACCCGCGATAGGTGAAATCCACGAGGTAGGGTTATAGATGTTTTAGAGCTGTAAAACTCCTCCTCACTACACTACAGAAATTACTTTCTGGATATCCAACATCGCCTTATGCCAAATACTTTTTGGGTGACAAATGTCAAGTCAAGTCAACTTTATTTATTAAGCGCTTTTAAAACAGCAGAAGCTGACCAAAGTGCTGAACAGTTCAGAATAAAACAAAACAACAAACTAAAACAAACAGAATAAAATCAATAAAATCGATACATTAAATAAAAATAAATGAAACCAATGAAATAAATAAATAAAACCAATAAAAACATCAACTCACACTGATGTACCTGTTTCCATATAAAAAGAACTTTTGAAAATTTAAATTAATTTCTAGAATTTAAAATGAATTGTCGTAAAAACCAAATGCAACCAAAAATAGGAAAAAGTAGGTACTTTGGGACTTGTAGTGATTGGATGATGACGTTTGAGTTTTTTAAATACATCTTTGAGAAACCCACCTTTTCCGGTTTCCGTGCAAAAAAAAAAAAAATTCTGACAACAAAAGTTGTTTCTAGCAATCAAAGTGAAATATTATAAAATGAAACAAAAAAAAAAAGGAAAAGGTAGGTACTACAGGACATTGCTATCTACAGATCAACCTCCAAAACTCTCCTTTATAAATAGGATGTCCATTTATCACACATGTATTCCTTTGGTCAATGCCTCATTTTTATAACCATCACTGCGATTTATAGGATCGTGTCAAATGGCCGTCACATACACACAGGCAGTTGCATTGGTATTATTTCATTTACAAGACTCTGTTTAGTAGAACTCTATATTACCTTTGTTCCCTCTGTAACATTTTAACTTGTACTTTGTGTTTTAGTGACTCTATCACTGTAGTTGTATACAGGGTTTGTACCATCCTGGGGCGCTCCTAGTTCTTTTTTTCTGCCCCGTATGACCTAAATGCATTGCAGAAAACCTTGAAGTTGCATACCTTGATCTTCATAGTTGCCTTTAAGACATCTATAGGAGATGTAGTTTTGGGATGAATGCAATTGTTTTAAATGGTTTTATGGGTCTCCCTGTTTTTTTTATTGTAAACAATAACTTAGTGCCTCATGTAGACTTTCTGTTGTAAATATTGATGATGAAGAGCTGGTGGTTTATGTGTATATAACTTTTATTGCACTTTCATTCTGTTTTATTGTTGCTGCAAACTCAGGTTGTATTCTTAAGTGACAAATTGTTCTCAATCGACCTACCTGGATAAATAAACGTTCAATCAATCACCAATTGGATGAGGCTATTTATGTATAAGGCTATTTACCGGATATGCTCTGCAAAAATCATAAAACTTTCATTTGTATGCAAACATAGAAGACACATTTTTAAAAAATAGTAAATGACACGTCGACATCCAATCAGAGATGTCCCATAGTACCTACTTTTTCCAGTTTGTCTTTTTATTTAGATTTTGTTTTCCAAAACATTTCATGTTTTGTAAATTTTTTGTTTTGTTTTTCTAAAATGTAACGTTGTTTGTTTCATCGTCTGTTCTGCTTTTTTGATTGTCGCAGTGATCTTTTAAATGTTGAATAATTTGGTGATGTGATTGGAACTTCAGGGCCACCGTACTTCACTAGACACTTTCTACACTTTTAACTCTTGACAGAGTTTTTTCTCTTTTGTTTTACGTTCCAAGTCCAGTTTTTCAGAATGAAACCAAAGATCGGCTCGCGATCAAAGGTTTATGGAACTCTGGAAAGCTAAAGGCATTTGGGATCGTCAGCAACCAATCAGGGCGCAGTATACAGTGTGCTTTTAGAACAACAAAAGAGCAGATGTGAAATTGCAAAAAAAGATACATATCAAGGGAATACTGTATTAAAAAAAATTTCAGACAATGGCAAGAAAAAGTGCCAAAATGGCCGAACTTTCCTTTTTTTCTCTGTGCAGAAAAGCCGTATAATAGCTGACATTATGGATCAGCAACAAGTCTTATGAGCTTCAGCGTAAATCCTCACTGACAGATGCATTTCCCTCTGAGAGTATTTTATTTACTATATATACTGTATATCAACCATATATCTCAATTCTTTCGTGCTCTCTTTCACTCTTAGTTTTCTCTTGAATTATTCACCAGCATCATCATGTTGACCTGTTCCTTGTCAGCGCTGTGTGTGTGTGTGTGTGTGTGTGTGTGCGTGCGGGAGCATCTGTGTGAATGTCAGGGCCAAGCAGCGCTCCCCTTATGCAGTCCTCGGCTGTAATTTGTGTCACTGACTTGAGCTTGATGGCTGAGCGACTCCGCACAACAGTGGTGTCACAAGGGTGGGGTGACGGAGTGTGTGAGAGCATAAGTGAGCTCTCGGCCGTGTTTGTGTGTGTGCATATTTTTGTGCCACGTCTTCTTGACTTTGTCTGTCTCCGTCTTGAGATGCGGACATGTGAACCTGCCGCTGCCGTGTGCCTCCGAGGAGGAACAGCGGTGCTCCTCTCTCCTTCCAGTGCCTGCCTTGGCACGGTGTCACAGTGAGGAGCCCGGAGGAGACATCCGAGGCCGCGGCGGTGAGGCGCTCACAGCTGCCACTTGTCACATTAGTCAGCTCAAATTTGGAGGAAATCAATTCTGAACCTTAATTTGCTCGACGACTCCCACGCCCGGTGAAGCCGAAGAGCCCCGGCCACCTTCGGCACCCCCCACCACCACCACACACACACACCCTCACTCCAAAAGATGAGGAGTAGAATCCCGGGGGACACAAGTCATCAATCTTAAATCACCTCCTGCAAACTAATGGCAGTCCCAACCCGGCCAGTCCTGCTAAATTGAATTATTACTGGATTGACAAAAAACTGCTGGGAACATTTTTGAAGGAAGGACGGTTAAGTGTGTCCTAATGATAGGGAGCGGGAGAGGAACTGGTCGGAGTGAGTCGTGGAGTTGGTCTACAAGTACTTTCTAACACAATGCATCCGTGCACGTGTTCCCCAGATGCACACGCTTCAACACCAGTCACCCATTTAGACACCGTTCTGCACATGTGCAGAGCTTACGCGCGCGCTCCTGCAGCCATACTGTATGCTAATGCTCGTCATCAGTCAGGACAGATTAATGCTGCGGCCTTCGGCTGCTGCCAGGACCACCCACTCACCGAGGTGAGGTGCAAGGTAAGACAACAGGACTCAGGTTAACTTAGTTTCACTTCTTCTTTCTCCTAATGTTTTAATATTCATCCAACTTGAAATTTGTTGTACTTATTTTTAATCTTTCAATATTTAAACGTCATTTTACTTCATTTGATTTGTAATATTTTAACCTTTATATTATTTTAACTTAGTTTTCCTTCTTTTTACTCCTAATCTTTTATTATTTATCCTATTTAAACTAATTTTATGTCATTTATCCTGTTGTCATAAAATTCTTTTTTTTGCATGAACCTTTTGTTTTATTATCATAAAGTTTTTTTGTGATTTTGTTTGTTTTCAATAAATAAAAATGTACATTTTTGTTGCACAAATTGGTTAAATACTTCATACAGAGAGCAAGTATCTTTTGATTTTGGTAGAATTTTTTTTTTTAAATGTGCCTTTCTAGGGTAACTTTTTTAAAATGTATTTTAAAAATCCACTGAAAATTGTGTTTTGTAACATGTAGTATTTTTCTGATAATGAAGGATGTATCTAAAGAAAAATTAAGCTAAGAATCATATTTCTGAGTATTTGTAATTCAAATCGATGTGAACCAGGAGGAGATGTATTTGGGACGTAGAAAATACACTGGGCGGGTTACAAGCTCCATAATCTTTGTTTTCCTCGTCTCAAAACTGTAAGCTAGTGGGTGAGCATGTAAACAGAGAGCTCTCAGCAGCGGGGAGGGAAGGAGGGGGTGGGGTAGCTTTAAACTAAGAGTTGAATATTTCACTGATGCTGCTTTGCTAAAACTATTACATTAAAAATGGCAGTTTTTTTTTTTTTACTTTTGGCTCAAAATGGCATCTCTATTTAAAAAATAACTCCTGGAAAGCTTTTACAACAGACCGGAGTGAGACTTTAAGAAATAAATACTCAATTTTAGCTTGTAATACCACCCTAGGGTGCTTCAGGGGGGTCGGTTCTCACATGTATTTACTGCTCAGTGCTGTAAACATATCAAGTGTGTCTGTGGAAGCGCTAGTTGAGACATATTTACCATTTCTCGCTGGAGCTCTCAGAGTTCCAACTGCTTCGCGAGGGCGCGTGAAAGTGATGGATGAAAGTTTTCCTCTCCCAGGGCGCGGGGCGGAATTAAATTGAACGCTCCTGTTTATTCCCCCCGTGTCTCGTCGCAGAATCAGGTTTGTTTGCAATTGATTTAAGCTGCAAAGGGGGGGGGGCGTTTGTGTCGGAAAGGCTAAGGTTTTCCTCTTGATGGAATAGATGATTGAATTTGTTTTGTCCCGCGTGCCTCACCGCTGGTGCTCCTCGTATCCGTCGCCCATGTCGGTAAATCAGATCATCGCTCTCCCCTGTCAACACGCGCTCCTTGTTGAGCCGTCAAAGCTCATTTGCAGACTCGCTCCCCGACTCTCTCCTTCTTTTTTATTTTTTTTTTTTGGTCCCAATTTTTTTTTCTAGGTTTGACTTTTTGTTCAGACTTTTTTTTTTCTTCAACGGACGCCCAGAGCCTCGCGCCGGCTGCTTTGATGACACGATGAATCCCGTCTCGGCGAGGTGACGTCTCGCACTCTCTCAAGAGCAATTCGCTGCCACACCTGGCCATGATGGGCTTCTGTCCATTGTTAAGGGGCGCTTGTCAAGAAAAGTTGACTGTAGTCTGAGGTGCTTCCTGTGGGGAATCGGCCGCAGAATCATTATTCATCATCCGAGACGCCGCTCTGGCCCGTCAGGCACTCTCCCTGAGCAGCAGTCCATCTCTGCAGCCATTCATCATGGCTCTGAATGCACCTGAGAGGCAGAGAAAAGAGTCAGACGCTTAGGCTCTTCGCTACCTAGACCCTAATGAAGGCCGCCGGTCTGCTCCCATGCAAACGTCTCAGCGATATTAAGCTAGGTCAATTATTGCCTCGCCATCAAAGTGCTTCTTCTTCTTCTGCTGCTTTCCAGCATTAAGGCTTTTTTTTTTTTTTTTCCCCCCCACCGAGGAACCTAAATGATTGAGAAAAATGCCAACGTTGGGTCTAGACGGCTGCTCTTAGCTTCTCTTTACGCAAAGCTTCCTTTTAAATTAACCAAGTGGCTCCTGACAAAGATGTGCCGTGTTTTCATCGGCTTTAATCGCCCCGTGTCACAGCGGATTTTGCTCAAAAGCAAGCTAATAAAGTCAGAAAGTTTTCCTTACTTTAGCTCACAGTTGTTGTTTTTTTACTCTATAAAAGGTGAAAAAAAGGAGCACAGTTTTCACTGCTTGTTCAGCTATGCAACCAATCAGCAGAGTTGGAGCTACAAGCACAGCCGCAGGTGCATGTAAAGCACACGTGTTATTATGCATTTCCTCCAGGCTAATGTGATGAAATTATGGGGTTTTTTTTTTTTAAGAAGGACGTGTCTGTTTGCAAATTTGGAAACATTCAGCACTTTGTGAGTCACCCACTATGTTTGTGCGTTGTTTTTTTTACCCCCCTCTCTGTAAGAAACAGCTGTAGAGACCGTTGCTGCATCACTCCTGGGAAAACATTTGCCTTGAAGTTTCCTCTCTCCTCATCTTCAATGACCGGCCTCGGGCTCCAAGACAACATATGTTCCCTCTCGTCCACAAGACGTGCAGTCGACGCAACCCGTTCGCACACATGGATCACCACACGGCCAGCAGCTTCCCCGTCCCTCCCTCCTCCGCTGTGGTATGAACACAGATGGTCGCGAATGACAACGGCAGCCTTTAAAGAACTCTTAGCGTACTTACAGCGGCGTCCGCCGTCACTGGGAATGACAAAATCATTAATTGCCATTGCATAAGGGCCCGGACGCCTTTGCAGTGTCTCGCACAGCATGAGCGCCTGTCTAAAACTCACAGATGTAAAAGATTAATCTTTTTTGCCTTCAGGTAGGTGAGCTGAAAAGCAGTGGGTGGAGGAGAGGGAAAAAAAAAAAGAAAAGCAGCACTTCAAGCTGTTTGGTTAGCAGGGAGTAGAGAGAGGAGGCCATGTCCCCGACAACCACAGGAAGTATTTAATACTTTGTCCTTTACGAGACCCCTGTTCATTTGCAGCAGTACAAGGAGAACTGAAATGTTACAGACTTCACATGTTCCTTTAATGAAGAAGACTGGAGGAGTTTATTCCGTAAATGAATTTTTGAAGGAGTTAGTTTTCCTCCTAATCTCTGAATTTTGCGTTTTATCCTCTGTGTTAATATGAAGCTTAAATAAGAAGCTTTTCAATTCGACCATCTTTGGAGGATTCGCAACACAGAACCCCTGACCCAAAGTTTAATAATAATAATTATACATTTTATTTGTATTGTGCTTTAAATGGCACACGAAGACGCTTTACAACACATGAGTAAAAAACTGTCAATAAAAGCAAGAGCTAATACAAAAAAAATAAAAACATAAAAATGACACATTAATTTCTGGATGTTTTGCAGCTTATTTATTATTTTGGAGGATGTTGCATAAAGAATGCTGTTGCAGTAATCTAACCGGGCGGTAATAAAGGCATGAATTAAGTTTTCATGGTTACCCTTACAGAGGATGATATATCTACCAAACGTGGAATCTATAGGTTCTTCAGTGAGAGCCGATGATGATGCGTTTTATCTAGGGGTGTAACGATTAATCTACTTATTTGATGAATCGATTTATATTTCAACGATTCAACCACATTCAGTCTGTCTGAGGCAAGTTGTTGTTGACCTATATCATTACAAAATCGCTTCAAAAGGAATTTATTATTATTGGAATACAGTTTTCCCCCCTTATTCCCTTAATATTATTATTATATTATTCCCTATTACTTCTAGGGGAACCAATCTCATCAATCAGGAGTGAGCTTGTTGGAAGTTCACACCCATACCACAAGCGGGCTACATGAAATCTGTTTATCAAATTATTTGAGACCACCTACTTCTAACTTGCACTACAAAAGAAATAGGAACAAAAAACTGGATTAGCAAGAACATGCTAAAAAAGGTAGCAGAGTAAGAATGGCTATTCTAACCAATGGAATGACTGAGTAAGCTGTGTTTTACACTATGGCAGCGGTCCCCGGGCCGTGGACCGGTACGGGTCCGTGAGTCATTTGGTACTGGTTCTCTGTTCCATCCGTCCATGTTACTCTTGACGCAGGCCAAGGTGCTCTTCTCGGTCACGTGATAACCTAAAACCCAGGAGCTAGCAAAATGAGTAAAAAACAAACGTTCTTTGCCAAAGGGAAAACGGCCAGCTAGGAGACAGAAGAGGAGCCTTCAACTTCCAAAAAAAATGAAAGCTACATTTAATAAACAGTACATCTTTTTTGCAGCATGAAAGCGGGAAGGGGAGAGGATGACGAAACCTGTGCGATGTACAATGTCATGCGTGCCAAAATAAAAGCTCAGAGTTCGTCTTGTCACGTACTTTATGTTTGGAACGCCAGGAGGGAGGAGTCACTCAGTCAGTTCTCATATACAGTCAATGGTTACTTTAATATGAAAAGAGCTTCATAAATAAAGTTTGATTTAATTCAACTTAACCAAATAGGGATTCTAACATTAACCTTAACCTGATTGGGCTGTTAAATGTGGCCATATTCCTTTGAAACTGGTGAACCAAATCCAGCTGCTGATTGGATATCCACATTGGATTACTTTGCAGTTAAGAAAGAAAGAGCCACAGGTCAAAATTTAAAGCATGTCACTAAAGCAGGAGTGCTCATTATGTCGATTGCGATCGACTGATCGATCTTCAATGACATGAGGGTAGATCGCAGGCCGGCAAAGATAAATAACCAAAAAAATTAAAATATACTTTAAAAAAATCCGTCAGAGAATCAAAATCCTCACCGAGAAGTACAGGACTTGATTGACTCCTGGACCACTGGAGTGTTTATTGAGGCCCGGATCGCTCCGCGTGCCTTTGCAGTTCCGACCCGATAGATCCGACCCCACCAAAGCGGCAGTGTTTTCCTGTGGCACGCGCTGCCCACGGAGCCAGCAGCGCTTTAGAAATGGCAACGGCCCCCATTGCACAGGCATGAAATACAATAGTAATTGCGTGTTGATTTTGTAATAAAATGCCTCAAATGTTAATACGAAAGTATTAACAAAAGTATTAATCTCCTCACATAGATTAGTTGACTCTATGACCACAGAGCTAATTTATTTTAGCTCTGTGGTCATCGCCATTTTGGCTGGCTACCACACATTCGAACTTCAGACAAATATGGGCAAACGAGCAGAACTAATGAGCCTGACAGTTGTTGGAACAAGCCCAGTAAAGTCACTGCAGAGTTTGGTCGTCATTCATTTGAAGCGGACGAGACCTGACAAGCTTGTGTAACAAATCAACCAGCACTTATCTGGTGAACTGACTTGATGTCAGTTACTTTTATTTTCCATCCAGCCCGAAGGAAGAAAGGAAAGTGTATCCCTCCTCTATAGGACCGTGGGAGGAGTTTGGCAAATAGTAGACGGCGTGCACTTAAATAATGCTTTTCCACCTTCTCGCACATATTCATGTGACTGGCTGACCCAGGGCTTGAAAAGTAGGAACCAAACTTGCGATCCCGCTTTAGACCTTTGCAAAGACCACCAATTTTCACAATAAAACTCATGGTGTTGCAGACAGGGTTCTGCTGTTTGTTAATCTGATTTTTTCTTTTTTAATGAAGCTAGTTTGCAAATACTCTGAGATGTGACATTATTGTTAAACTGAATGCGGTCATTTTCACTTAAAGCAGTGGTCCCCAACCAGTCCGGTCTGTAAGACAGTTGGTACCAGGCCGCAGAGGAAAAAAAAAACAAGACCTGCATTATTTCAGTTTTACTTAGTATCTGACTCTGAAGGAAGTTTTATTTTGGAAAACTACTGGATTCTCCCCTCCACATTTGACTCAGTCTTGGCGCAAGTTGCTCGTCGTGTGTCAAAAATACATTTGCTACTTCCTTAAACCTGCTACACTGACCGCTTAATTTAAACCCACAACCTAGCAAAGTTGACCAAAAAAAAAGACATATTAGGAAAGTTTCTTTTTGCAGAAAAGAGGCAGCGAGGCAATAAAAGAGCCTTCGACTTCAAAATAAAAGTAATCTGCATTTAGCAGACAAAACCAATAGTCTTTCCTCCAAATATGGATTTATTGCAACAGTTGTTCCCAAATACCATGTTAATAATTCAAAACATTGAGCAACCTTGAGCAAATGTTATGAGGATGCTGCTAGTAAAGTTCTTCATACGATAGATTCATGTTTATGATTACTTTTAGAAGATATATACTATGGCTCTTTTTCTTTCATATTCCTATTCTGAGGTATGAAAAACCTGGTGTCATATAACTCCGGCTGGACACGGGACGCAATTATTTTTTTTCCCTCCATGATCAATTAACAAACAGTTGATACTTCAGTGATTTAATGGGACGTCGTAAATATGTCACTACCAAATCTGAGTCCCTGATAGGACCTGGTTTACCTTTCAAGGTGCGTTCAATTGAGATGCGTTTTGTACACAGACGGTTGCAAAAACTTGCTTAATAAGTGCTAATGCAAGAGTCTTAACGCGGAAGCTCGAACTGCCTTTTGACATGGACATTGGAAGTGGTCAGTTGAAGGCGCTAGCCTAGGCCGGTGTGAATGAGCTCGACAGTCAAGGGTTAAGGGAAGAACTGTCTCACATTTAATTCTTCCTACACAAAATCGAAAGTACAAATAACGTTGAAAGCAGATGCAGATATTTTACAGAGGATGAAGATGAACTTTACCCTCAAAAGCTGGAAGCTGGAAAATTAAAAAAAACGCCCACTTCAGCCTTGTACAGGGCAGTCCGTGAAAATATCATGTGTCCGTGGCTTGAAAAAGGTCGGGGAACACTGCTCCTGGGCCACTCATAACCCTTTGGCCTTCAATCGCACATTTGATCTTTAGTATTTGGTGGTAGACCTTCAATTTTATGGAAACCACCTGTTCTGACAGAAGCAAAGAGGCTTAATTTTGACGACTTTTTTTTGGCTTCATCATCATCATAAAAGTTAAAATGGATTTTCTTTTTTGTCAAAAAAAAAAAAAAGAAAATTAATGGCAGTAATGAGTCATTGGTAATGTCGTGACCAGTGTGAACAATGAGCCGCCGCACACAAAGTAAAATAAAGGTGCATAAGTGTGGTTCACTCTGGGATATATGGTACTATATTACAACTGAGATTAAAGATATAAATATTAACAACTGCTCATTGTTCTTCTAGTTGAATAATATCGTTTGGATGTGATTAAAATTACTGAGTAATGGTTACCTTGAGTGCAACGAGATGTGCCAACACGGCACGTGAAATAAAACGTAAATAATTATGCCAATATTAACCGCGGGTTTCCGAGGAATACACAGAAGTATTTACCTTCGTACCGCATGTATGCTTCAGACGTTCAGATGTGTCTTAACTCTCCCGTCTGCCATTATGCACCAGGCAGTTCTGCTCCCAACACTCCAAATGAATAAAACTGCACATTAGACGGTAGCAATCCAATGAAATTTTGAATATTTGATAACGCAGATGAAGATGGCCCGAACTCAAGATAGATGCTGCATCAGATGAATTTTCCAATAATAGTGCTGTAAGTCAATTGTTGTCCTCCTTTTCATATTCACTTTTATCAGCCCGTCTGTCTGTTTTCTCACATTTCTTTATATGCCCTTTTCTCTTTAAATCTTCCCTTTTCCTCCCCTTTTTTTGGTGTGTTTTTATTTCCATTAATCTTTTTCGAGGGCTCTCTGTAATCCATCTCCCCAGCCGAGAGGTATTCCCAGAGGGTAAATTACTCTGGAGGCCTGCCTGGCCCCGCACTGCATCAGATTGACCCTCAGCTTGTTTGCCATTTTGTATACTGCACTGTTTATTTAACAAGGAGCAGAGTGAGTGTGATATCCAGGGACGGGTCCCTGTGATAGTAGCTTTGACACCCTGCCTGAGTAATGACCCTCATTATGGAGCATCTGACAGCTCCCTGAAAGGCCTGATTTATGAATATGCTGGGACCGCAGCCCCACAAGCCTCCATGCACCAGCTCTCGAGCATGGACTCCCTTCCCTCTGTCAGCACCCGCCGACTGTACATACATGAGCGTGGGCGTTCATATGCAGATAGTTCCTGCACATGCACCACAAAAGTAAATGATGGCTGAGGCCGGCACTTGTTTTTTTGCCGTACTTTCTGCTCCCCCCTGTTAACTAAAGTCCAAAACAACCCCCCCTCCCAAAAAAAAAAAAAAAAAAAGATATATTTAGAACTTCTCCCAGTTGATCTTTTGGAAGTTTCTATTTTCCATGGAAACTACGTTGATTTTATTTGCGGATTCAATGTTTGGAATGATGCACCAACAGCCTACAAGGAGTAGCATGGGCCACAACTTTCATTTAATTTCATTTAATCTCCTTTTATTGGTCAGTGCTTCATGAAAATTTCACAAATCTCACTCCTCATGGATTAACCCAATTCATATTAACCCTTCTTAAATATCCCACATATCAAAGGGCAGGCATAAATAAGTTATGTGGTGTATAGATATATATTTATTTATATATATTGCTTTCTTGGGGGGCCCCAGCAGAATCAATTAAGCAGAAGGAAGGGGTTTTTTTGGGGGGAAGGATTCAGCCCGCCTGGGCCTTGAAAAGACCTGACCAACTGCAGATGAAGCAGCGGTAGGGAATCTGGGAGGAGAGGATGCGCAAGCACAAAGAATGGACAACACGAAAGGAAGAGAAGTTTAAGTGAGGGGGGGGGGGATCCGAGAAGAGGTGCGAAATCCACTGGATATGCATAAACAGCAGACATAACAGGCAGGCGGGCATGAGAGCGAACAGCAGCGGCAGCAGATAAAGCTACATGGGCTTGTCAGAATCCAGCAGCTAGGCCGGTGATTTATGAGGATCCCCAGTCAAGACTTCCCTCCAAATCCTCTACCCAGCAGCCTTTGTTCACAGCAGAGGCACCACCTTCTACAAGACACACACCTTGATTTCAGGCGGACCCCTCAGACAAACACCTGCTCAGTCTCAGACTTCACCGAGGGTGGAGGCAAAGGAGGAGGGGTACTTGACACAGATACCGCATTATAACGTTCAATGTGATTACTTTTCTTTGATGTAGCTTTTGACAAAGATTAACATCTTAGTTCATGATCCTATATTAAATCTGACTAAATTCTTAAATATTTTCTAGTTTGTCCAGATCTATTTGTGAAAGTGGGGTTGGATCCATCATTATGTAGAATTTGAGGTCCTAAATTAAACCCAAAGTCTCACTAGGTTGCTTTTTGTTTTTTCTTCAGGTCCTCGATTAGAAATAGAAGGAACCTACACCAATCCTTAACTTTTATTTTATTTATTCGCGACTGATTAAGCCAGAGTAAGTTAAGTCTATTGGTGCGTTCACACTGGCCTCAGTAATGTATGTTTCGACCACTTCCACTGAAAAGTCTATGTAAACTCAAATAAATGGGTATTTCAGGATTTCATGTTCAAAACTCTTACGTTCACACGTCACTATCCAAGTTTCGACAACTGTTTTTACACTCTTTGTAGAAGTTGCCATTGAATGCACATTGAAAGTCAAACCAAGTCGAACATTGACCTATCATGGACTTGGGTTTGGTAGTGACCAATGTATTAATTCTTGGAAGTGCCAATTGGTTAAAAATTCATCATGTCAGAGAAATGAATAATTGCAGTTTGTGTTGGAATTACATGACACCAAGATTAACGAGATTTTGACTGCTTCAACATTTTGCCCCGAGCCTCTTCCAACTGTTGGAAATGCGCTAGTAGACTGTAGAAAGCAAAAAAGGAGAAGAATCCCCTCCCAGCTCATCCAGTGTGAACGCCACACACTGGGCGTGCACTTATACGCACATTCAAGAACGTGTGTTCCGTGTCTGGCGCTAATGTTGCATCAGATATTAGGTCACGAGTCCAAGTCAAGTTTTGAATTTCCTTGATAAAATACATTTCTGTTGTCACAATTTGTCAGTGTGGCACTTCAAGGGTTTGTTTACATCAGGATTTCACTCTGCTGCAGCTTGATTCTCTGCTCTGAATGCATTTGGCTAGTAGAAGTCTTAAAAGTCCATCCCTGTAAGACATGAAAAAGGAACATCTGTATCCCTGTATCCTGTATCATCCGTCCGTCCGTCAATACATTCTTCTCTGTAGTCATCTAGATATCCATTTATCCACTTACCCAACCATCCATTTATTCATCTATCCATCTATCTACCCACCCACCAACCCACTCATCCATCAATCAATCCAATCATCTATGTCTTGTTCTATTCATCCATCCACCTAACCAACAATGCATTCATGTAGTCATCCATCCACGCCTCCACCCATCCACCCATCTAACTGTTCGTTTGTTCATTCAAGTTTTCATCCCCTCATTCATCCACACACCTAACCGTTCATTTGTTTGTTCCCTCATTTATTTATTCATTCATCTGCTTACCTAACAAACCATCCATTCATTCATCCATCCACACACACACCCAACCATTCATTCATCCATCTTCCCGCCTAACCACCTATCCATCAAACCATCCACCCATTCATCTGTCTTTCCATTTACCTACACAACCATCCATTCATCCTTCTATCCATCCATTTTCCCACCCATCCATCCGCTCAGCCACCCACACATCCATGCATTCATCAGACCAAACAATAGCCAAATATGTATCTGTCTGTCCATCAAGCTAACCTACAGACTTTTGACTGAACTAGCTGTCAAAGTCTCACTGAAACTGGCACAGCAATGCAGCAATATAGAAATAGTCTAAATAATCTTGTAATTTAGAGAGGTATTGGGGTTTTGTAGTTGCAAATCAGTCAATATTGCTGTTTCCAAATTTGTAAATGTTCTTTGAACTTTTCACCTTTTGTCATTAGAAGTGGGCAATCTTTGAACTTAATCTTTCATCTCAGGCTTATTATTTCATAATTTTTCACAATAACCAGGGTATTATTTTCATTTCTTGATGGAGTTCTAGACATTTCAACTTATGTTCTTGATAGATAAAGAATGGCACCTACAGAGTGGTTTGTCTCCATTTGCCGGATTACTCATTGTAATTTATAGATGAAGGTCCAAGGTCATGAACTCACAGAGGAATTGGCTACGATTTGTGGTTGGGCTGATCCAGAATGCGATTTGTCTCTATGTTACGGAGTGTCACAGATTTGACAAGATATGCATGCACGCACATACACCCATCTACAGTAATAAGCCACAGGATAAAATGTTAGAATTATGTTTTATTAACTTTAAATATGGTTGGTTGTTTTAGAGGGAAAGTGTTGCACAGCTTTGTGAATGTCCAAAACCTTGACTACTTTTTTTTTCACTTTAAATACTGGAAATAAAAGCAGTCAAAAGGAGATTTAGTCTTGTTTTTTCTTCATTTTCCTTAGATTCTCTTAGACATCAAGTCATAGCTACACTGCTCAGCTCTTTTTAGTCTTTAATTCCTTTTTTTTTTTTTAGTTCTAAACCTTAAGCATTTATTGTAAACAATACCTTTTGTTTTAGTTTTAACCGATCTTTCTTTGAAAATTTGAGTGGAAGTTGGAAGACAGGAAAAACCTTATTTTATATCCGTTTTCAAATATGTGAAAACCCTTAAAACCGGAGATGTCTGTTTTCCAGCTCTCCCTGGACTGCTTGATGCTGATAACCTAAATCAGGTGTGTTCAGTCAATCAGGATGTGAAATCACTTAAGTCGGCTAATCAACAGCACGCTGGTAAGGGAGAGCTGGAAAACAGGCAGGGTTGAGGACCAGGGTTGGCCACCCCTGATCTAAATAACGCAGACTCTTATTGGTAAAGCGTATACTGGCACGGGGGAAACCAGGATTTGATCCCCAGGGAGGGCAATGAACTTTGTCCAGTGTGGGTCCTTTGGTAGGTCCCTTCATGCTACTGTCTTGCCATGTGGCCACCATGTGCCAGTTCCTACGCCCCTAACCCGGGTAAACTAAAGGGTTCTGTCAGGAAGGCATCAAACTCCTGTGTGAATCAGGGAAAGCTGATTCCCCCTGAAGGGATATGCTGAAAGGGGAACAACAACTTTGACCTACTGTAAATCTTTGACTGTTTACGTGAATCTGATGTTTCTGACGTGGAATAAAAGCAGCTTTGCACCAATTAAGCAACACGTTACTAATGTAAAGTGTTGCATAATGCTGCAGAGCCGCTTTTCTCCATGACAGAATCAGCTGATTTTCATTGAATGTGTAAACACCTTACTAATAAGTGTTGCATATCAGCACAAATGTATTTTTTTCCGCTTCAGAAGCCACGATTTTGCGTAAGTAGTTGAAGAGTTACGATGGTTGAAGGAATGTAACACTTGAGCTAAAGCTCTGTTGTAAAAGAGATAGGTTTACTTTGTTGCTAACTTATCTCTTTTGTACTATATCAAAAGTTCCATTCAATTTTGTGTTTGTCGTTTTATTTTTGTTTATACTTTGACAGTTGTTTCAGTGCTTTCTTTTTTTTTTGTATGTGTTTTACTGTCACTTTCCTGTAATGTTGGTCATAGCAGATGATCACTTCAACTAACTTTGATGCCCTCCGATCCCAGAGCGTCTACTCGCTGTCGGTCCCGAGTGTCCGCACAGAAAAGGAGAGGATGGCTTTTCAGTATAAAACACCTACAAACAGTAGCAAAAAGCAACTCCCAAATCTCATGTCTAGACCTCAGTTCGGCGCCATTATCATGGACCTGGAAATGAAATAGGTAATTTTGAGCTATTACTTTTCAATGTCTTTAAAATTTGCAGAAGTTTTTTTTTATTGTTGTGTATCACTTTTTGCCCGTTGACCAGGACTCCCATTGAAAAAGCTGACTACTTTGCAGATTTCCCCCGTCGTTGGTTATTTTTAGAACTCCCACAACTGTTTTTTTTTTTTTTATTTGATGTTTCTTTTGGTTTTTGAATGAAGGCTTGATAAACTGCATAAATAAACTGCATTGAATTGAATTAAACCGATAAAACTCCTTCAGATCTTTTAATAAAAAGATCTCGAGATCGACACTGTGACATCCTCTTTAGTTGGTATATTGATTTCTGTTTCACGCCATGCTTTCAGCGAGGGATTGAAAAAGCTTAGCTCTTTCACTCCAAGCTCAAAAAAGAAGGCTTAGACTTATTAGCAAATGAGTTTCCTGCAAACAACAACGCAACATCAAGCAAAGCCCCGTTGGCGATATAAATGGATAAATACATAAACAGGCTGTGAAAAGCTGATTGCATTAGTCCCCTCTGATTTAGAGGCATCTGCATCTGAATTTGAATGAAGGTCTGCGCTTGTTGCCGAGCGCCTCTACAACAGTCCGTGGCAAATGAAATTTTCCCACTGTAAATGAGATAAACAAAACGGTTTTGTACCACTGCGTGTTTTCCCGCCCTTTAATCTTTTGCCGCCGCGGCGCTCGTTTGTCACAATTATTTAAGCTAGATGAGTGATATTTAAATAAACAGCTTATTTACTCAGCATCATTGCCTTGTCATGTTGGCTGCATCGTGCCTAATGATTGTGTGGATGCCTATTTAGGGTTGTCATTTCTTCCTGTTATTTATCACCCCCCATCCCCACACACACACCCCCCTTAACACTTTTTTTTTTCTTTAGTTCATCCGACTGCCTCAGTTCACTTTTCCCTGATGTATAATTTCTCCGTGAATTTTAATTTGAAAAATGTGCTATTAGCAGGGAATGTAATCCTGTCACCGCCTGTCCTTCATGCTTCTCGCACAGTGATGTATTAAAGGGACAGCCCATTAATGAATGGAAGACGCCAAGTTAAGTCTCTTTTGAGGTGCCATTTCTATTAATTTGCTCTGTTGATTTTTTTTTTCCTTTTTTCTTTCTCCATGCACAATTTATTTTAAAGTGGTTATATCATGCTCTTATAAGGCTTTCTTATTTCAATTTTGCATAATTTAAAACCAGCAGCTATAACTTTTGTGTTGGTTTGAAATGTTTCAGTTTTGGCGTGATGCTCTGTCCCTTTTGGGCCCCCACATCCTTTACTTTCCTCCTTTCCTTTGTCCTTTCATTATTCCTTTCATTATTCCAATATTTTTTTTCCTTTTTTGGGAACCTTGCAAACACATAAAAGGTTGCAGTCTCTCTAATTATATAAAAAAAACCTGTGAGAACAATCTTTTACTTTGAAACTGAGCAGCACCGCAGACAGATTTAGGGATTTCATCGGTTAAATGCTGAGATATTACCTGTTCTGTGAGCTGCTATGCTGCCTCCCTAAGGCCTAGTTGGTTTACCACAATCCAAAATGTTGGGGCATCATGGAGTTCAGAAATAATACTGGTTTACCCCTTTAACATTCTTTTGACTACCATAACTGTTAATGCGGTTAATGTACTTCCAGCGTATTCTCAAGCGGAGAAAAGTGACTGCACCGTTATCCAATAGTCTACATTAGTGTAGGGTTGCATTCCGGTGCAAAGCCGATATGAAAAGCAGCATTAAGGAGGTCAACCTCTGATCTGAAGATTGCAGGTTCGATTCCCGCCCTGTTCGCCCATGTTTCGAAGTGTCCTTGGGCAAGACACTGAACTCCACCTTTGCCAACCTTCCACCTCTGGTGTGTGAATGTGTGTGTGACTGGGTTTGTGACTGTAAAGCGCTTTGGGCCTTCGAAGAAGGTAGTGAGCGCTATA
Organism: Oryzias curvinotus; assembly: GCA_023969325.1. NCBI lineage: Eukaryota > Metazoa > Chordata > Actinopteri > Beloniformes > Adrianichthyidae > Oryzias > Oryzias curvinotus. Next base: position 10,295,886 of record CM043728.1, read on the forward strand.
CAAGTATAGGCCATTTACCATCTATTCCTACAGTACCTCTTTGATTTTTATCACCTTTAGATAGACATATACTGACGGCTGAGGCTCGGTCTTAGCTTGTACGAGACTAAAGCACCAATACAGAAAAAAAAAATAAAACCTCTACAAAATCCACAAATCCAGTCGAAGCTTCATCGTTCGTGTTTCATGCTCTGGCAGTAAAGTAGGGTGCTGTGATTCCTCCTCCCTGCTTGACTGGGCAGATTATGCTCAGGTATCAACCGCAGCCGAGAAAGCGGATTACTTGTGTCCAAATAGACTTGTCAGTTTGGAAACTGGAGATCCAATCATTTCCACGTGAATAGTAATTATAGAGGATGAAAAACACCTTTTTTGTCAGATGCTCGCGATGGATGAGACAATCACTTACTAATGAAGGATTTCACATGTATGAGGTGAACAGAGGTTCTTCCCCTCAGCCATCAGCTGCTCTCTTTTCTATCCTTTCAGTAGTCTCTATAAACATGTTTGGATCTACCACACAAAAAGTATGTTTATGAAATTTAAGATTTTTCTCTAACAAGAGGTCAACATTTTAGCTACTTGGGCAAATTTTCTGCACAACTTAAAACATTTATACAGAAGATTCAATTAGTTTGCTGTAACCTGCACGCCTTCTGTTTTAACTTCTGTTTTCAACATAAAGAAATGTCCATCCATCTTCTGAATTGCATTTTGTCCCTTTGGAGTCCAACTTGTAGACTTGTGGGCGAAGGCAGGCTACACCCCACACAGGTTGCCAGTTCAACGCAGTCACGCACACATACACACACTCGCATTCACGTCTAAGGACAATTTAGAGTAACAAATTAACCTATGAAGCATGTTTTTGGACGATGGGAAGAAGCCGGAGTCCCTGAGAAAATCCCACGCATGCACGGGGAGAGCATGCACAGAAAGGTCCCCCATTGGGGATTCAGTGGGCGGCTGTGGGGCAGCGGTAGGGCGGTTGACCCCCGATTGTAAGATTGCAGGTTCGATTCTCGCCTTGGGCGCCCATGTGTCGAAGCGTCCTTTGGCACGACACTGAATCCCACCTCGCCTCTGGTGGAAGGTTGGCACCAGTGTTTGGCAACGGGGCCGCCACCAGTGTGTGAATGTGTGTGTGAATGGGTGAATGGTTTTGTGATTGTGAAACGCTTTGGACCTATGTGGAAGGTCATAAAGCGCTATACAAGTATATGCCATTTACCATTGACTATTCTGTTTCCCGTCCCCCAGCCGGGACTTCTAGCTGTGAGGAAAAAGCGCTAACCTTTTTGAAGTTTTCTTTACCAAACCCATCCATCCGGGTTTTCTAAACCCGTTTTGGAGTCACAGGGCTGCCAGAGCCTATCCCGGCCACTCATGGGCGAAGGCAGGGTACATCTTGGACAGGTCGCCATTCTGTCACAGGGCCACAACCACACACCCATCCTCACTCGTTTTCACACCCATATGTACAAATGCCAGTTTTTATTTTGTTTCAGAGTGGAAATACGAGAACTCTTTTCCCAAGGCATAAAATGTAACGCTGCCTACATTATTGCACGGATGAATATTGGTCATACATGAACATACTTGGAAAAAGTGAGAAAAGCTTTGGTCTTTATGTGAAATTTTCACAGATGTGTCATGAATAAACCTTGCTAAAATCATGGAAAAATGTTACTGAGCTAACTCCCCATCGTGTTAATAACAAGTAAAAGAAACGCATACATTAGTATATTCATGATAACCCCCGATGTTGTTGACAACTCGTAACAAAACAGACTGACATTTTTTAAAGAGTCCCATGTACCTCTCAAAATCGCTTCGACAGCAAAAAGTACAACCAGAATGATCAACATATAAGGTGTTCTGGATTACACGGCGCATTCTTTTTGAGAAAACAAAATAAAGGCTTTGGAGTGCGTATTATGGTGCTGAAAATACGGTACATGTTCTGTCAGAAAAAGCGTTTGTCATCGCAGACCATCCCACACATGATCTCTGCACCTGAAAGCTTAAGGCTTGACCATGACGGAGCCCCCGCCTTCATAAAAACCAAGCGCGAAAACCGTGATCAAACGGCCTTAACTTTGACCCTTCCTCTGAAAACACCTTTTGTACACACATGCACCCACACACACACACACACATAGAGGTGTACAGAGCGAGTGAATCTGTTTTATTATTACGAGCTTGTGCATTGTTCATCCCACCAATACTCAATCACTCATTTTCCCACTAAGTACCTCTCCCTCCCGATGGCTTCACTTGGTGCTCGGTCGAAAAGGTCACACAATTAAATGGCTAAGGCCTTCTGTTCTTGTCATAGAATGGTGATGTATCACTTCAGGCTGGCTGTACGTGTACCTGACACACTGTGAGCATGAATATGATTTCAGAGGTCATTAAAAATTTAACAGCGTGACCTAATTACCCAAGCTCCCTATTCAGATTCCAAGCAGTAAGGGAGATGGAGAGAAGAAAAAGGAGGAGGAGGATCTGTGTATGGCAGGCTGAGCCTCATCTGGAATCAATTATAATTACTTTATGTTGCTACTTTGTCAATCAATATGGAAGGAGCTGTAATGGATCGCTCAGGTGTCACATACTGTACTTGAAGCTACCGGGCTGTTTGTGTGTTTGCCTTGGCGACATTTCCAGAAGAGATGGCTGTAATTAGTGTGCTGGCTTTAGTGCGGTAAGTGGATAAGGTTTGTGAGCACTTATCATTTATCTTAAAGTGGGTTGATTGAGAGGACGGCACACACATTTATAATGATCTTTACAGACGGGGGGGGGGGTACTATTGTTGTCGTTCAAGTCAACTTCCTCTTAGGCTGCATGATTTTTTTTTTTCCTCTTCTTTTTTTCCATATTGATTTGTCAGTGCTGATTCACAAACAAGGCAGATTACCATTATCTGCTGTTACAAAGTGTTTCAGGAATCTTTGACTGAAGTCATAAAAACCAGGGCTTTTCATGTCTCCCCGCATCGATTTAACGCTTCTGAGAATGAATTGCAGATCAATTGGCTCTCCTCGGGGCAGATTTAATGAGCAAGCAAAACACAGAGGCCTGTTGTTGGCCGCCTAGCGCTTCCTGCTTTTTCCCCCCAACTGCAAGAACGATGAAGAGGAAGAGGAGGAAGCCACCCAATGATTTCCACTTTCCTGCCCTCTCTGCACTTTTGAATAAACTTTCAGCCGGAGATCGTCCGTTAACCAAAGATGATTTAAAGGACGCCATTTTTCACTCTTGACTCGCATTTGCATGACAACAACAACGCCTGATGTTGCCGTAATATCTGTCGTAGTCATTTCGTGCGGAACGACACCTAATTTTTCACCTCACAAAATCATCTTCAAAGCATTGTTTGGAGATTTGCTTGTATGGCACAACATGGTCTTGAAGATCTTGAAGATTTCACGGAACCACCAGAACACGATGTTGCTGTAAAGCTCTGTGATACATACGAACACACCATTCCCACTGTTTACCCTATGACATCATTCACCGTTCTTTGCCAAGTGCTGCCAAAATGACTCACAGTTCAGCTGTTAATCTCGCTCCGTCTCTGGCGTGAATCAACCGCATTGGCTTCTGTAATGGAAGGGCTTCTTTCCAGCACCTTCACCCAACCGTTGCACTGTAAACATTTGCCCCCCGCCCCACCTGGGATCAATAAATTCTGTTGCTGTGCGGTCATCAGTCGGCATGTGCTCCTTACCACCTTGTGTTTGAAGCAGATGGTTCCTCACCGGTCTTTGTTTATTTGCATGGATCTGACAGCAGGACTCGGGGCCCCTCCTGGCCTCTCAGCCGCCTTTCCGACCCTCGAAGCGCCTCTCTGAGTTCATCAACAAGCCAAAAAGGGGCTGATGGGAATTTAAGAGAAGCTCATTTGAAGCAGGGATGAAATAATGCACAGGACTTCAAATACTGTTTTCTTTTGTGGGGTCTATCCTGTATTTATTATGAAATGGCTAACAAAAATATAGAAATGCAATAGTACAAAAAATTGTACGGCAGTGGCACCTGTATGGACACAAAAAAACCCCCCACAATTATCACACTGCCTTTGGACATTTCTATACAGGGGTTGTGCAGATTATCGATTTCCACAAAACTTCACACTGCTCTCAATAAAACAAATTGGCAGACGAGTACCGATTACATAATAAAGGGTGCAAACTAGTATGTTAAACATAGGAATTAAACAGTTTCCTACCAACATGTGTAACACACTCCAGCAACCGTTAGCGTCATAACTATTACACCCACAACCACGGTCCTAGTACAACAACGACACAGAATATAGCGAACATTTATTAATGTGGACAAAATGTACAACAAATTTATGAACTGCACACCATAGAAGGCTAAGGATTGTTCTCTTTTCCCCACCGCTAATCTCAGCAGCAGCCTTACTTCTTTTACCCTCAGCGCGCCCTCAACTCAGCCGATTACAGCTACTTAGACTGCATTGCGCCCTCTACTGTTTCCTCGTGGTATTAAACACTGCACTTAAACTCGGAAAGTGATTTATGTCGTGAATTTCTTCAGCAAAAGAAAATTTTAGTCCACCTGGTTACATTAATCTATAGTTAAAAGGAGAAGGCAGTGCCTCAGTGTGTCTGATGTGTAATTAATATTTAGTAAAGTAGAAATTATGCAACATTGTAAAAGTAAGATGTCATAACTTGAAACTAAAAAATATTTCTTGTTTATTGTTTGTTTGTTTGGTGAGGTTGTCCAGACATGACAAACAATAACAAATAAGCAGACACAGCAATAAAGTAAAGAAAAAAATAAAAGTTTTAGAGGACTAACATAAGGAAACACAGGAAAAACAGACATTACCTCAATTATCTTTACATCAGAGACTATAGTTTTTCAAAGTTTGTTTTTCCCCTCACTCTTTGCCACAAAGCTGCACAGATCACAAGCATAGTTTTGTTTCATTGTTGCATCTCCTGCCATAAAATCAATTATACATTCTTTTTGGTATTCAAATATGAAATTCATAGTAATTTTTTTATAAATGAATTAAGATGTATTTTTGTTTTATGTGAAGAAATAAGAAATATCAAACTAAAATAACATCTTTATAAAATACAACGTTTGCTTTTAAAGGTATTAGAAAGGTTTGAAGAAAACTGGCCCCCACATATTTTTTCCTCACCAATTCTGGCCGTCTTTGTTTGGACACCCCTGTCCTACAAGACCTCTAAAGAACAGAAGAATCACTTTTGCTTTTTTTGCCTATAAAATTCCTTCCCACGTCTCCTTTTTAAGTTCCTTTTATTTACACTTGTAAATATACTCTAGTTTGTTTTTTAGTCAAATCAGTTCAGTCCAGTTGATGGACTTTTCTGGAGAGGCGAGGTCTGTGATGCAGAAAGAGCCTCGTGGCCGGAGCAGAGAGTTGAGGTAGCTGTGAACGGCGTCACATTGAGCGGTAATATTTAGAGCTCCTGTAATTGCCCCTCAATGATTTAGACCTGGTGGAAAGCATGTTTCCCCTATTGTTCGTGGAGATTTTATTATACCAAAGTGTTAAAAAAAAAAAAAAGAAGTGGCTCATTGTAGAAACTTACATCCATTGAAAGGGCACACTGTTCTGAATGCACAGGAAGCACATCAACAACTCGTTCACACCCTACCATTAAGTTCGCCTTCTTCGCCTCTTATACTGCGTCTTTCCTCTCTAAAGGAGCGCTGGATGGATTGCAATTCATTGGGGTTTCATTGTATGCAGGAATATACACTATTAAGTGGCAGCATATAGAAACAAACCTTTGATTAAATGCATTTGAATCACAAAGAAACAGCAAGACCCCCCTTCTCAAGCTTTCAGCTAATAAGGGTTGCTTTTTGACTTGCTACCTGCACACGCTGACTTTTGACACCCGTGGTTTTCATGAGGGGTATTTTGGAGGACTCTCATATGGCGACAGCCCCAGATTAAATCAAGGCGGCTGTAATAAAATATAATGTTATATTCATTTTGTCATCATTACCGATTCCAGCGCACTGAAAGGCTTGAGGATTATAATGAATTTCAAATAAGTTCAATGTGCTAATGGAGGAAGACGGAGAGTAGTGTGGATTACTAATATTAGTTAAGGCTCTATGTTTCATTAGGATGTATTAGAAAATAAGACATTATAATGGGATAATTTTGTGTGTGTGTGTTTCATGTTGTACTTGGATAGTCGGACAATTTTCTGCTTATTATTTTCTGCCAGCGAGGAGCTGAAACGCAGTTTAATGAAAAACTTACTGATTATTTCAACATGCATCTATTAAGCCCCAATGCAGCCAGTTGTAACAAAGAGTGATGGTGCATTTTGTAAATAAAATGAAACCTATCGAATAAACAGCAAAAGAAATCTGGTCAGTCTATACATAGAATTCAAGAGCCGTATTTATCCGAGCAAGGCGTGCAGATCTCTGAAAGCATCTCCACTGTTTGCATAATAGATTAGAAATTTGCATTTTTGTTCATTTTCCATGTATGCACATTGCCTGGAAGAATAACACTCCATGCATATCAGATCAGCCTGCCTACAATTTGGTGCAGTATATTATTTGACAATCTAAAATGTGTAATTTGCATGAAATTGCTTAATTAAAACACAGTCACTGGGGGTATTAATTTCTTTGTCTGACAGAGGAGTGTAGTAACGGGAGAGCAGGGGAGATGTAAAATGCTGTCAGATAGCGCTTTCACAGAGGCAGAGAGGAATTTTTTTTTTTTCCCTTCACTCTTCTAACGGTGCCCAGCGATGAGAGAGGATAACGCCTGCTCGGCTAATTTGGGTTATGATGGTAAACGGAGGCCACTGCACTAGAAAGATACCAAAGGGAGGGACAGACATGAGTGTGTGTCAGTGGGAGATACAGGAAGGGTAGGAGACCAGCTTTTGTTCTATCGCAATCCTGCTGTCCACAGGGTGGAAATGGTGTAGAGCATTGATGATACACCAGCTTCAATGGTCTTGAATGAGGGGGTGCAACTAGCCATTATTATAGTCCTCCTTAAATCTTGTCACCATTGTTTTTTTTTCTTCCATGATTCTTTATGCGTCATCGTCTTTTAAGAAACAACAAAAAGATCTCTATCGTTTCAAACAAGACTCAGTTTTAAAAGAAAAGTTTTTGTATAATTCAGTTTGAATGAAAGCTTATTGAAAGAAACTGCTTATTTTCTTTGTTTTTATATATATTTTATTAAATATTTAGCCTTCAAAATGTTTATTTTCTTAAAGTCCATCCGTTGAGATGCAAATATACTGGAAGTCCGTCTGTTGACGTGTGTACACTAGAAGTCTGCCCATCCCTCAACATGTATACAGTCTAGAAGTCCGTCCGTCTGTTTATGTATATTTACTAGAAGTTTGTCCATCCATTGACATTTATTTATTCTAGAATGTCCATCCGTCAACATGTTTAGAAATCTGTCTGTTGACATGTATATATTCTACAAGTCCATCTTTCAACATGTATGTATACTAGAAAATAGGATAACCCTTTATTCTTCCTGCAATGGGGAACTGTCTTATACTCTGTGATAATTTGTCTGTCTCTCCTTTTATCGATCCATCGACATGTTGAGAAGTGTCTGTCAACAATGAGATATAGACACTAAAGGTTTGTCCATCCGCCAACATACAGAAGTCTGTCTGTCAACCTGTATGTATACATGAAGCCTGTTTGTCCATCTGTCGACACGTATTTATACTAGAAGTCTGTCCATCAGTTTGTCCATATGTGGACATGTATACATTCTAAAATTCCTTCCTTCTGTTTTTAGAACTGTAAAAATTTCTGTTTGCCTTACCTGCCAATGTGTCGAAGTGGAAGACACTGAAGCTCACATCGTTCCTTGTGGTTACAGGTTGGTATTCATGTGTGGAGCGTGTGAATGGGGCTCTGACTTTAAAGCGCTTCGGGCCTTCAAGAAAGGGAGAAAAGCGCCAAACAAGTACACCACATTTACTATTTATATACTATAAGTCCGTCTTTCAGTCAGTATAGATGTAATGTAGCATACATCTGTCCATCCATCTGTGTGTTTCTATACTGTTTACGTTTACTACCAGCCTCCCAGGTGTCATTAATTAGAATTGAAGGAGCATACATTAAAAAGGTCCACAAGATGACTTTTTTACTTAATTTAATTACCAGTGGCCATTTTTGGAACTGCAACTTTTGGGTTTTTGTTTTTTATGTCTAATTCCTTTAATGTAAAGGGTATTATTTTTGTTTTCTTTTGTAGTTATCATTTCCTGCAGGGTTTTTATACAATAAGATTATGATATGGCCTTTTAAGGTTCCGTTCTATTCAATCGCAGCAAGCAGTTTGAAAAACATCTAGTCATTAATTGGTACCCGGGCCTTTTTTGGTGCCATCACAAATGTGTGTGTGTGGGGGGGGATGTTGCCTAGTGGAAAAGGGCAAAGAGGAAGGATGAACCAAAGAGATTAAAAAAGGGAGTCGGAAAAGCTTTGGAGCATGGCAAACAGTGAGATTAAAGCTTCTTTCCAGTTCCAGTTGTATCTGTGTGCGCTGCCTGCACGTCTGTACCCTTTTGTCTTAAATATCAAAGGCAGCAAAGGCACGTTAACATTTCAGTAATTCCGCAGCTAGATGAGGAGAACACAGGAGGGTGAGCGATGCAGTGAAGAAGTCATCAAACTCAAACGGCGGGTGCATGTTTCTCCTTGTACCGTCGTTCTCCAAGATGAGACAGCCATTCGGCGGATCTCGGAGAACGCCACGCTGGGAGGTGCAGGAGCGTTTAGCAGAGACGAAAACCGCCGATCGCTTAGAGAAAGCAAAAGGAAAATGCAGCCGTTAGAAGAGTCCGGCTGCAGAAGAGAAAGAAAGCAAGAGGGAGTGGATGTTGAATAAAAGAAGCTGCCAAGACAGGCAGAGAAATGCATATATTGGGGAAGTGGAATTGAGGCAGATGGGCGGGCAGGCAGGCAGGTTCAGTTAGGGGTCCTTGTCATGGGTGTCAGCAGAGAGGTTGAGACAGAGACAGCAGCACTGAGGGCAGGCTAACACTGACAGGACCTCCACTGCAGCCTTGACGGCCAGCTTCACTGGGACCTTAATTGGTCCTTTGATGTTGCTGGAAAAGGTGGTGAAGGCAATGGAAATAGAATCTGTCCCTCTCTGTTGGCATGTCATTATATCACCATGTACTCCTGTGTTTATTTATGAATCACAGCCTTATTTTTTTTAGTGGTCCTCGAGGGCCCCATATTTTCCGTAACTTAGGTTTTTTTTTGTTTTTTTTTGTTCTGTCCCTCACTTTGCCCTCCTCTCTTGCATTTCTTCAACATGTCTCCAGTGCAGCTCAGCTTCACAGCTCCCTCTTAGTCTGGGTCACTGTTGTCACTTTAGGCTTCTAATTACTAATGCGCTTTTGGGAAAAGATGAAAAATGAGTTTATATATTTAGAATCCTGCCAAATTCACGCCTTCTCTCTAGGAATGTGGTTGTTTGAAAAGTTCTTTGATTTTTTTTTTTTTTTTTTTCAAACTGGGGCACAAAATAAAAAGGAAAAAGGCAATAAGTATCAAGGTTTTAACAGTGTTTTTAAAATGTACATGTGGCAATCAAATTTGGTTTGGTTTTGCCACTTTTTTGTTAAATTTAGTTTTGGGTTAGTAATTAATTGCAATTAATTTTTTTTTTTCATTTTCCATTAACCCAGTGACTGAATGATCCAAATATAAGACTGACTTTAAAACATCTTTGTGGTCCTGTTTCTGTCAAATATCGAAAAGGGACACTGCTTTGTCGCCTTGAATGAATCCCATTTCTGATTAGATCTAAAGACTGATATAAATTGCGCCTTGAACATGTTCTTGTAGCATTTTTCTGATGATGGAGGACACATATAGAGAAAATTAGGCTTAAAACTGCATTTCTGAGTATTTCTTTATTCAAATCACTGTGAAACAAGAGCAGACGACAAAATGCCGTTTGATAAAGATTGTATTTGTGATGTAGAAACTACAAATGGTTGGCCATTCTGATGCATCTCATGTAGACGACTAGATCCATGTGTAGCTTCGGTACTGCTCACCATTTTAGTTGAACCGATGATGAGGTTGGGTTGGGCGTGTGAGGGGCTGTAAGCTAGCAGAAAAGTGTGTTAACAGAGAGCTCTCAACAACTGGGAGTGGGATGGGGTCGCTCTTCATCAACAGTCCCGCCTAAAACTCAGAGGTCAATTTCGAATTAACTCCTGCCGCTCTGCAGAAACTATGTCCTGGAAGGGCAGTTGTTGTTTTTTTGCAATTTGAGCTAAAAAAATGGCATAGACATTATCAAAAGACCACTGGGTATGCATTTACAATAAAAAGATGCTCATAGTGGGACTTTAAGAGAGTTAGCATTTTATCTTAGGAAAAGTTACTTTTTTTTTTTTTGATTAAAAAAACCCAAATATTTACATCTATATCTTGTTTCCTTTTGAGTAACAATGAAAAACTGATATTTGCAACTTTTTCATACCTTTTCTATTTAAAATCCAAAATTTTAAAACTATAATGTGAGATTGAGTTTTAGTTTTACTACAAACACTGCAAAGAGATGTACATACAAAAGAATTTAATACTCTAAATAAGTTTGTTTTAGGGGAAGAGCTTTTATGATTGTTTCTATTTAAACTGCATACGGAGTAACTGAAGCTGATTACACTAAATAAGCTAAACAGGAAAAGTTTTAAAGGGAACAAACACACAAAAGTTGTGTTTTAAATAGGTTTTTACATTTCAAAATGGGTCCATTTGACCCATGACGTTAAGGGAGGGCTAAAGTACATATATTTTTTGGAAGATAAAAAACCCCAAAACAAATTGTCCCCATTCTCTCCCTTTTTTTAAAACCTTTTATTGCAGATGACGGGGTGTATATCTTTGCAAATGTTTCTCAACGCTGTTTTTAAGCCATATATCTAATCACCCCTTTAACGTGCATCGGCCTGTGTTCCCATCAGTTAATTGTAAAGAGTGTACCAACAAGGAACGGTTTGTTTGTATGCTCGTGTGTGTGCGTCACAACCCCCCGCTGCCTCCCCTGATCAAATGGTGCAACCAGGGTAAGTCCTGGTAATGTCTGCAGCTCTTTAGAGCCGGGACTTCTTTTGAAATGATGATGATAATGGATTCAGTCCTCTCATTAATGGAGTCCGAGAGCTCATTAGGCGGCAACAAACAAGCTGGCTCAGGAAATGCCAAGTACCCCCATCTGCCTTGGTCTCCCATTTCATCCATGGATGTGATCGCGTTACTGTCATTTACCTCCAACCCTCCCATTCCTCTCCACAGGCACAAACACGCACCGGGGGAGGGGGGGCAACCGCAGACACACACACCGCAGCGTTTTTCAGTTCTTAGCCGAGCGACTGTGCCAGCCTCCCAGAAGCAACTTCAAAGTGGCCCAGCCTCTGCGGCTCTCCGCTGGGACTCTCTGAGAGACTCCGGGTTGTGGGGTCAAGGGATCAAGAGCACTGAAATTGATCTTATGTCTTTGGCTGTGCTCAGCCTTCTTTAGACTGCTTGTTATCACACTCAGTTTGATATAGAGGCCAGGTTTTCTACACCTGCATCACCTGCATTCTGTCTGTTCCCACTCACTGTCTTCCCAGGTTAGATTGTCTGTCCCTTTTGTGACAGCTGAGGAGCACAGTGGAATTTTTTAAGGGGGTTTGCCATCCTTTCCTCCATACTCCGTTGTGGACACTTGTCATTGAGCAGCATGGGCTTTAGGTGGCAAACGCAAAAAAGAAATAGATTAATCACAGTTGGCAAGAATAGTGCAAATTAACTAGGGAGACAGTTATTCAGGTCCTGCATACTGTATGTGTGACAGCTCTGGATGAATCGATAGGTGTCGTATCTGTAATTTTAATCTTGCCTTCCATTGTAACCTCAGTCAAGTGCAACAGCTCTCTAGTGGGAGTGAATCCCACTGACAGCTTGATAGTGGGGTGGAACAAAAAAAAAAAACAGGCTTGTTAGGGTCGTAACTTTTTGTGTTCAACAGGTTCCAATTAAACTGACATTTAGATGTAAAATATTTTATGTTTTTACCTAATTCTCTGTAATTTTAGAAACACAAATTTGGAAAAAAATCACAAAGATTTTATTGTGAAAATCCTCCAAGTCAGGAAGTAACTGACGGACTATCAAACCTTCAACTGAGTCTAGTAACAGTCGTTTCATTCACTGGTGTTTGAGTCGGTGACTGTATATGTCAAAGCTAATCAAGTGTCATCGTCTTTGCCTGATAGGACGTCATCTCAAAATACAAATTTAGAGTTAAACAGTAAGCAAGAAATCAAATATTTGAAATGTACTTAAAGTGTTGTCATCCTCCAATGGGGTTTTCATGGAAATGTATTTGTCAAAATACTAATTTAGTTGTTACATTCTGATTTGGGTGACTTGCTTATGTAACACACCCCCTAATAGTTAATTGGTGACATGTGTCACTTCTGGTTTCAAATGAGTTTCCATCCTCACTTTAATGTCTGTTTACGGCGTTCCCTCATTTCTCACAGGTGTTATATTCTGAAAATAACCTGTGAAGTAGAATACTAGGCTGTAAAACCCCTCACTGCACACTTTCTTCACTTTTTCCAGACAGAGATGAACATTTTCACACTTTTCTCATTTGTTTACACTCTCAAAGTTTAAGACTTCCTAGAGAAACAAGTTTAGTATAATAAAATGAAAACAAAGATCGAACATTTATATAGATTTCGTAAACTGAAGGGATTCTGTACAGGAGACACAGCATGGAGACAATGTCTATAGCCGATTTAAAAAAAAAAAAAAGCTACATTGTTCTTAAGAAAATTCACTAGACTGCGCGATAAGTGAAATGTGATATGGCGAGGGAACACTGTACTTTGAAACTCATTTAATGTAGTCGAGTGCTTTTTTTTTTTAACTCTTGACGTTCTGCATCTGCATCGCGGCATGACATTCTAATCACGCTGCTGCAAGACTAACGCGCCACGCCTGACACTCTAATCGCGCCACAGGACCTAAAATTGTGTCTGTACAATAACCTGAAATATAAATGTTGTTCTATGTTCATAGGATTTTCATGTTAAGTCAATACAGAGGGTTGTGACTTTTATCAATGTACAGATGGTTGTGACTTTGGTCAATGTACAGATGGTTGTGACTTTGGTCAATGTACAGATGGTTGTGACTTTTGTCAATGTACAGAGGGTTGTGACTTTGGTCAATGTACAGATGGTTGTGACTTTGGTCAATGTACAGATGGTTGTGACTTTTGTCAATGTACAGATGGTTGTGACTTTGGTCAATGTACAGATGGTTGTGACTTTGGTCAATGTACAGATGGTTGTGACTTTTGTCAATGTACAGATGGTTGTGACTTTGGTCAATGTAGAGATGGTTGTGACTTTTGTCAATGTACAGATGGTTGTGACTTTGGTCAATGTAGAGATGGTTGTGACTTTTGTCAATGTAGAGACGGGTATGACTTTCGTCAATGTAGAGACAGTTAAGACTTTTGTCAATGTAGAGAAACTTGTGATTTTTGTCGATGTACAGGCAGGCGGTTGTGACTTAGGTTAGTGTACAGACGGTTTTGTCTTAAAGTGTGGATGCCATGCTTTGAACAACTTTGTCAAATAAAAAAGCCCTTTAAACGCTGATTCTATTGATACCAATAGTTAGCGTCGAAATAAATCCGAAGCATATGGATAATAGACATCTTTCGAAGGAATCAGAGATTTGAATTTGCCGCTAAGAGCGCAGGCTGGAAGTGACCCCGATATGACCTGTGACGTCACGAAAGGCATTGACTTCCGTAGTTCCGCTTCGGACAGCAGGTAAACAAAGCAGGTAGTCTTCGTTTCTCTCGTTAATCATCGTTAATTCGTTAATTCTCGGTTAATCATCAACATGCCAAGTCGTTGTGTGGCAGCTGGATGTAGCAATACATCTAGTGAAAGTGTATCTGTGTATAAATTCCCAAAACAAGAAACGCTGCTGAAACAATGGACAAAACAAGTTCAACGCACGAGGGCGAAACCGAAGCCCTCGAGCAAACCGAACATACTTTCCTGGAAATAAAGGCCTGATCTCAATGGACAAATCGCTTTCCGGATGAAAAAATTGTCTGAAATCGGCGAATTTTAGCTTTATTTTCTATATTTCTCTGCTGATCGCTTCCTCTATGGTCGCGGCTATCTCTCGTCTACCCGGCCTAATTGACCAATGACGGGACGTTTTAGTTGCTTTCGGATGCGTCGACGGCTCTGATTGGCTCTGTCTGTACCACGTGGTCAGCGTGACGGATCCCCTAGAGACCAAAACTGGCGGGGACACGCTAAACTTTCACAAACAAATCTGAAGAGTTTGCGATCAATAATGCGGGCATCGTCATTATTGAGCGTGGTCACGACCTCAGTTGTGAGAAGACGATTAAAAAAAAACAAATTTAAGTGGTCTTGGCTGGAAGACGGTAGCATCACTCTGTGCTTCGCTATCGGTGCTAGCCATGTTGTCTGCCTTTCGTTACGTCACAAACAGGGCGGCGCGAATTCGGCGGAATGCGTGAAGCCGGCGGCCGTCCTCGTTGTTTATATCGCGTTTTTCGCTATTTATTCTTTTTCGAAAAATATTAAAAACAATCGCAACATGAAATAGAGACTATTTACTATATTTTGGCTTATTAAAATAGGCCATGTCACCCACACTTTAAGTCATTGTACAGACAGTTTTGACTTTTGTCAATGTACAGACAGTTCCGACTTTTGTCAATGTACAGACAGTTCCGACTTTTGTCATTTTACAGACGGTTGTATCTTGAGTCATTGTGCAGACGGTTGTGACTTTCATAAGTGTACAGATGGTTGTGACTTAGGTTAGTGTACACAGTTGTGCCTTAAGTCATTGTACAGACAGTTGTGACTTTTGTCAATGTACAGACGGTTTTGACTCTTGCCAATGGAGAGACGGTTGTGACTTAGGTTAGTGTACAGATGGTCATGACTTTCTTCAGTGCACAGACAGTACTACTTAACATAGAAACCTGATGCCCCTGACCTGATGCACGAATCACGTCCAGTGTGAATGCACCAAAACACTAACCTGGATCAGAGAGGCTCCGTCATGCCTACATAGTTAGGCAGTAGCGTGAAGGCTCTTGCACACTGACTTGAGCTCATTGTCGTGCACCCTGGGAATCAAACCCTGTTTTCCTGCACGCTCATCCCACACTTAACTAGCTGAGCCTTCAAGCTGCTAAATCAGCGACTTTGTGGTGGAGCTTTTTACCACGTCAAAGGCAGCTGTTTTACGTTGATCACATAAACGGTCAAAGAGTTACTGCATGTCAATAACAGCTATCTCCGATGTAAAGGGTTAAAATTTACCTACTTAAATGTAGGTCTGAAGCTGGCGATAAAAACAAGAGGGTGACATCACCAGACAATGTCCATCTTGAAACACCCATAACAAAATGGCTGTTGTATTTTAGCTTGGTGTACCCCACCTTAGCCCAACAGTAGCCAAAACAGGCTCCGGCAACCCTGTGACCTCAAGATTAACGGGTATAGAAAATGCATGGATAGATGATATTTTATCTGTCCAATAGTATGGCCATTAAATTCATCAACACTTTATATAATCATCTTCTTGTAAAAAGACAAGAGCATCACACATCTCTATTAAACGTCTACTTTAATTAGCCGTTTGTTTTGTTTCAAAAGACTCATCCAGTGTCAGAAAAGACGTACAGCAGAGGATTGAGCGGTAGAAGAGCGCAGCTTCCTCTGTATCATGGAAGGAAGTGATCGTTTCTTGTCAGGGATGATGAAAGATCAGAGTATGAGCTCCCCAAGAGCAAAACTCACAAGGGTCCACTCCGTCGTCACAAGGACTCTGTTATCCAACATAATGATTCACATCAAAATGATCAGAACTTGCTGTTCTTTAGCTAAAGCGCATCACAAATGTCACCTCCTCTGTCAATTTCTGAGAAAATTTTCAAGTTTTCCTTCATTAAAAAAATTTAAAAAAAAGGATGCGATGGAGGAATGTGCTCTCTTTTTTTTTTTTTTTTGCATTATAATTATGGGCTTGAGGGATATCAATTAAATGTGTCCAATTATGGAATGCTTCAAAACTGGAATATAAAGTTGCGCCTCCTGTTTTGATCTATTTACTTGCAGCGAAGGCAACAGAGGGGAAGAAGGAGTTGGAAGTTTCAAAAACAGCCTCTGTTCGACATGAAAGGCGCATTTGATCATATTTTTTTATTTTTGTCTTAAAGAGAAAAGCTTGCCAATGAGGAGTCATTCCCCATTAAAGTCAAGCAAAATTATCAGGCCTGCATTAAGGAGCTTTAAAAAAAAAAAAAAAAACGAGATATGTATCATGCATGTGGATATGCATAAACATGATGGAGGAGCTTAAGTAGAAAATGAGATCTGATGCTGGAGTGAAGAAGAGAAAACTGGCGTGCTCGGAATGCATTTAAATTTAAATATTCATGTCATTATAATTCTGAGGAATGTGGAGCGACCGTATGATATTTTATTGAGCAGGTTTTAAAAAATGAATGCTGTCCCTACTTCTTAATAAAAATCTGTGGCTTTCAGTTGAGTCAGTTCCAGACCTGTGCGGGTCCTGTCGGTTAAGTGACAGGACCGAGTGAAAACTGGGAGTAGGCCACGGATTCATGGAAGGGGTGGACCGCGAATGTGGAAAAACAACATTTAGAGACCAGCAGTGGTCTGCCTTATGCAGAGCTAAATTAAATGCAAGGCAGTAAATAAAATATATATCAAAGTTCATGCACTTTATAAGAGATTAGAAGAAAAAAACTGATGGACCATCATATATTTTTAGCTTTATTAGGACATTTCTAAAAAAAATCCTATTGGTCAATCATACGTTATACTCTTGCTAAGAAAGTATCTGCTAACCTAAGCCACATGTGGTGTGTCATTAGTACGGATTCAACAATTCTCTTTCCCCGCCATTTGGTTCCAACTTCAATTTTTGAGTCATGGTTCTGTTTCAGTTGTGTATTACAAATTTGGATTATGAATTATAATTTAGTAAAGATCACGTGATAAGGAAAAATCAGCATTGTGCAGGTTTTAAACAAAACTTTTGTTTGTCTTCTAATTTTGCTTTTAATTTTGATTATGTTTTTATCCATAGCACTTTGAGTGACCTGTGTTGTAACAGTGTTATACAAGTAAAGCTTAATTACATTAGATTTGATTTAGGCCAAAACTTACCACACATGAAGTGTAAATGAGAGTGGATGAGAGCCTCTCATTTATTCTTAGTTGATAACAGAAGCACCTATTCTGTTTTTATTTATCAATCCCCCTACCCTGTATTACCAGGAAAGTATGAAGCAAATTGTATTAATTTATTCATTTTTTTCAGTTTTACTTTGAGCCTAGAATCATACAGTTTGATTAACAGAAGAACAAGCTGACTGGGTGTAGCAACAAAGAAGTTACAAACGGAAACACAAAACATCTGGAGCAAAATAGAAAACTGATCTAAAAATTGATATCAATAATAGAGATGCTTGCATGTACTTAGAAAAGGTAGGATGAGCATCATATCCATCTGGTCAATTTGAACACCTCAGCAACTCTTGTTCAGCAGTGTGCAAAACATCACCTATGTTCAATGATTGTATTGTTTTGAACCAACCTTTACAGCAAAAATAAAAAGTGAATACAGCAAAATAGGCATGATAAAAGGGTAATTGAGCCCTACTGTTAACCCTAAATAACCATTTACATCACATTTGATACACCCGTTTCACAGACCCCTGTCTCAATAGAAGAATCAAAACTTTCTCTCAAGACCCCTTTTATAGTTTTTGGTCCATGTTTCCATGCCCTGCATTTCTCCATCGTTCCACTAGGGGCAGTAAAGGGGCTTTTCCTGCTCTCTAAAAATGGCTGCCTCTGTGAAATCTCAAGTCACAGACAACAGTTTTGGCGGGAACATTTTTTTGCTAATTTTAAAAACTTTCTAAGTATTATTATTTTTCTTTTTTGTAATTTAATACTTGCTATATTAAAAGAATGCTAAACGTGTTAATAATGAATTATGTATAATACAGTTACAAAATGTTTGGACCAAATTTGAGACATTGGGTAAATAAGGGGCTGTTTTTCCTGTCAATATTTTTACATCCTTAACATTGTTATGAGCAAAAACTTACAGAATTATCCTAACATATCATAATTAAAACAATCTCTATCTCTTTAAAGAAAAAATATGCAAATAAAAAAAAATTGATCTGTCAATTCTTTGATGTTGTGGGTTTTGAATGTGAATCCGCGGTCCAATCCACCGTCCTATGAGGTTTCCTGTCTTCTAAGTCCACCATGTTGGACCTGAAGGAGGACTTGTCCAATCACTCCCTTCGAATTAGCTTCCTTTTGAATATCAAAAGGGTTCCCCACTACATGCTCCAAAGCAGTGTTTCCATGGTTCTCAAGGACCCATGGGTTCTTGGAATGCGGTTGGAAGACACTGATCTAAAGGTCTGGTCGGTTTTCCTAACAGATATAGACGATGGTTATAATACTGTGGTATTCTGCCAGAATATCCGTTCCCTCTTTTGCCTTAATTATCCTTTGTTTGTCTTTGATAATCAAAAGGCCCGGTGAAGGACCTGTAATGAAAGCTCTGAATCACAAGGTCCGCATAAAAAAAAAAAAATACCAACGTTGTCATTACCACATCATCAGGGCATGATCAATAATGTATGAAATGCACATTAAGCAGAGAGAGGCAGGAATTTATGAAAATGACTTGTGTGAATAGATTAAATTACAACTATTATTACTTGGCTTTTGATGTCGTGCATCATAGTAATTACGAAATATTTAAAAAGAGTGGGAAGATGAGAGAGAAGCGGAGTCTTTTCTTCTAGAGCCATAAAATTGAATTTATGTTACAGAGTAAGTCATGTCTGGAGTCCACAGTACAGAATGTATTGCTCCAAATAACAATTTCTTAATTTCACCCCCCTTTTTTTATATATATATTTTTTTAAGTCAGCCTATTAGAATCAGAACAAAGAGAACATGTCGGTATGATAAAATGTTGGTATAAGCTCCTTTTGTGTGTGTGTGCAGTAGCTTGTGTGTAGATTTGCTGTAATAATTAGTTGAAAGACCCATATTTCCTCGCGTCTTTGTCCCTGACGCTCCTTTACGATCGCCATAAATCTCCCACCCAAAAAGTGCTCAAACCTGCTGGTCCATTAGTTTACAACTCCACCCTGGCTTTTTCACTCAGAAAATACGCGCCGAGTGGCATTGGTTATGGATCGCACCCTAATAAATCATCCCCTCCTTGATGGGAGCGTGCCACGGTGAATATGCCAAACAAGATGGCCTCCTGAGAGCTGCGTCAACATGGTGTTTTCCGATAGAGCAAAAGCTTCATGGGGGGATTAGGGTGTTGAAAGGACGGCGGTGGCTGATTATCTGTATGTTAATGGGACGTCACAACAGCCCTCATTCGGCGTGGCGTCTTCTCTGCGTGTTTGTGAGAGATCAAGTGTGGGTGCAGGAGGGCGGCGGGCGGAAGGAGGGAGTTTTTTTTTCTTTTTTTTTTTTTCAAAATGACTTGTACAGCAGTGATTCTCATTTGTTCGGGGGAAGTTTTCAAACTGTGCAAACGATGTTATTACACTTTGCCACAATCGTGCCTGTGTAATGTGCTATTTGCCATGCCAGGCCCGGATTTCGCAGATGGAAATTAGGGGAGTAAATTGCCACTAACTACTCAATTACAGCGCTTGATGGTTAGGCTGACCCCGGTTGGCAGCAGTGGCAACACAGAGCCAATCACCTTCCGCAGATGGCATTAAATTAGAATAGGGAAAGAGGACAATTGCACATATTCATCGCAGAAAGACATTTGAATTACCTCAGATGCTTTGGCTTCATATTGAACAATTAAGAGCAGGGATGGGATTTTATGGGATGGTTTGGAGGCAAGATGCTGCATTAGAAGGATGGAGGCATTGTGAAAGAACTCTGTCCTTGGATTTTCAATACAACAATTAAAGGAGGCGTTGGTAATTTGAATATTGCGAGAGAGCTGATATTGTCTATTAATCTTTTGACAATTAAGGAAACATTTAGTCGTCAACCTGGTGCGAAATGTTTGGTATGCGATGTTCATTAAGCTATACATCAC
The DNA here is from genome assembly GCA_023969325.1 of Oryzias curvinotus. Classification (NCBI taxonomy): domain Eukaryota; kingdom Metazoa; phylum Chordata; class Actinopteri; order Beloniformes; family Adrianichthyidae; genus Oryzias; species Oryzias curvinotus. Next base: position 10,316,154 of record CM043728.1, read on the forward strand.
TTATTCAAGTTGGACGCATTAGGCCCGGAGCATGCCCGACTCTGCTGATCCGGGAGAAACTAATTTGCTCGGACTGAGACGTTTTTCTGTAAGGAAAGCGTTTAAAGTCTGGATTCGGTGTCAGAATTCAGAGCGGCACTGAAAAGTACTTTTTCTTTCTTCAGCTGCTCTCTCCTCCATGCTTATGCCAAGCGAATAAACGGCGGTATCTCGCTCGTGATCGGCGTAGTGTTTCACATTAGAGCACATGTTTGCGAAGCATTTATCCAGCTGCGAAAGATGATCTGTGTTTAGCTCTGGAAAGTGTAACGCAGTTACCTGATCCCCTTTTCCTGAGATCATTATTTCCTCATAAAGAGAAGATTTTCTGAAAACGAACTGTGCCAAACCTCCACATCGACGCAATTTTAAGACGAGAAAGGGTTTCTTCTATTCTGCTATATACACACTGACGAAACAGCACATTTAAGAACCAAATCTGTCTTGAGTTTGATCCTAAAACTGTTAAACTGAGTGCAGAAACCGAGCTTCTCCAAACATCAGATCCCTGCTTTGTGTTTGAGCTCATTTCGCAGCAGAGCCAGTATAATCCGAGCCAGCAAGCCGGCTGCTGTGGTTTCACCTGACAACTGGAAGTTAGAGATCCCTCCTCATGTGATGTTTTTCCTCTGACAGAATCTGCAGCATCTGCAAGTCTGTAATCAGTGCAGACCGCAGTTTAGCTAAGATGTGTCTTCCCCTGCCAAGGGTTCGCATGTGTTTACACTGCGGTGGCAGACGAGAGCTTTGACGAACTGCGGTCGGGAACAGCGGTCTGGCAGCTGCTGAAACCACAGGCAGGTTGCACGCTCATTTGTCTCGTCTTTATCGCTAAATCGAGGGCTGGGGAAGGGATTGTCCTAAAGGACAACTTCCCTCCACTTTGGATGCTCTTTGTGTTTGTGTTTTGTGGCTCCTCTTTTAAACCTTTGGAAGTCCAGGCCGTGTTGCACATTTTTGAAATGTATGAAATTTCGATCTTTCGTGATACATGCATGATAATTCCTAAGTATTTTTTGTGGTCGTCATTCGTTGATGTGCACACGTCTGTCGAGGGTTTCGCGTCTTTATGTGAATTTGGTTTTCAGCGGTTCAAAATTTTGGGTAGCTTGAGAATTATGCACTTCGTGCAAATTTTATGTAGTTTATGTGCAATTTTTTTTACTTAAATGTTACCCAATGTGCTTTATTTTTGCGAGATGCATACGCAAATATGTGGCTTTCCATGACCGTTCCACATATGTCTAACAGACCTTTCACGCATTTATAACTTTTATATTATGTATACAGAACAATGTTATGTTAAAATTACCTAGTTGATGCACGGATCACAAATGAATTGCAAATACACAGAGTACTAATCACGCATGGTTCATGCACTACGTTGATTTGTGGGTTCTTTGTGTAGTTTGTTCGTACTTCTGAATGTGGTTCATTTATGATACATTTATAAAAAATTTTCGTAAACCCCCCCAACCTTTCTCACTTTTTCTATGTATATTCACGTATGACCAATTTTCATCCAACCAAATATGGGGAAAATGTACCGACTGGCAATGTAACACGGCCTTAAGGCAAAGTCCCACTCCGATCATTTTTGATCTTCTGCAAAGCGTTCCCAGTGATTCTTAAAATCTTTTCTTGGTCATAGTATCTTCAGAGCAGCAGGAGTTCATTAGAAATTTGCCTGTGAGTTGTGGGCGGGACTGTTGGGCACAGAGTGAGCCTGCCTTTATTTCCCAGCAACCCTTTGTCTACACGTTCTCCTGCTAGCCTACAGCCCCTCACACCTAACATCTCTGGTGCAACAAAAATGGCGAGCAATGTTTGAGCTATCCAGGCGTACAGTTTTGATCCAGATTCCAGGTCAGGCGAGGAAAACAAAGACGTACGTGGATCTATTTGTCTGCAAGTGGATTCATCGAAGTGATGCAGAGCAGGGAGTTTGTAGCTTGCCGATTGTAGTTTCTACAAGCTTTTTCCAACTGCATTTCTTCATCTGCTTCTGATTCACAACCATTTGAATAAAGAAATACTCAGAAACAGTTTTATTCATAATTTTCCTGATATATGTCCTCCATTGTGAGCAAAATGCTAAAAGAACATGTTAAAAACACCAAAAGCCCGGTTCATTGCATGATTTGCTAAATACGGCGAGGGATACCGATGGGTATCTGCAGTGCCACTGTCTTATAACTATAAAGGCGTCCACAGCAAAAGCAGCACTTTTAGCATATAAATTCACCTCCCTTTCAGGCATGAAAATGCAACTAGGAGGTAATGCAATTCAACAAAACAAACCAACACTGGTTCAGTCACAGGCTGCTGCGTATTCATCACTAGAAGGTCAAATTACCTACCCAACTTTAGAAATCGCTAAAATGCTTACCATCAGTATCAGCACATGAAAATTCTGCACTTTTGCGTCCTCCCTAAGAGCAAAACACTATCCGTTTTTTTTTTCTTCATAGTAATGGAACTACACCCCAATGTTCTATAAGGGGACATACCTTTTGGGATCAATTATGTGGCCATGGGCTCTGTTTAAAAGAGCAGTACCTGATTAAAACTCTGCCAGGTTCCCAAGGCCCCTTTGTGTGGACTACCGAGACCCTCGCCGTGGCTATTTATTAGCATATTGTCTCTTAAAGGTCACTATCTGTTGTGCAAGGCCCCACTCCATCTAGAGAGGCTTGCCGTCTCACAGTTTGCTATTGTTCTGCAGGACATGACGAAGGAGTAAAGAAGGGGTGTGTGTTTGAACCCCCAATGAGTAGAAAAGCAATGTCTGTGTTGAACCTTAGAGGAAGTACCCAGACTGACCTGGTATAGTAAAGCCACTGCAGGTTTTTTATTTATTTATTTTTTAATATTTGTGACTTTTTTATTAAAGTATTATCACCAGCCTGGCATTCCTTTAACTGTCCTAGCAGCCTTTTAACCAGAAAGTGGCTGGATGGCTAAAATCAGGGTTCGATTCCCAGGAGGTTGCGATGTGCTAAATCTAGTGTGGGCCCTTGGCAAAGACCCTTTGCGTTACTGCCTAACTATGTAGCCAATAGTTGCGCTTAACCCTTGTGCTATCCTAGGCACTTTACCGTTGGGAGTTGGGTCATGTAGATTCACTAGACAGTGCTCTGAACCTTTTTTTTTCCAATTTTTTGTGATCTTCACTGGTTCAATGGATTACATGAAATTTTTCCACCTTTATCCACCTTTGTCATGGTAGGGAGAACATGTCAAAGTAAGGGTGGGGTCATCCAAGATAGCACAAGGGTTAAGTTTGAGTCTCCCTGTGCCTGTCCCCAGTCCTGGTAAAATACAGGGTTGTGTCAGGTAGGGCATCCGGCGCGAAAATCTCTGCCAAACCTTTGCTGGTGTGAATCAGTCGTGGCGACCCCTGAAGGTATGTGTCAAAATGTGAACAACAACACTAGATAGATTATTACTAACTCAACCTGAAAGATGAGTTTATCTTTACTCATTGAAGTCCAAAACTGGGTTATGTAGCAGAGAAACGTCTAGTACGTTTTTTCGGCTTCGACCATAGTTCTACCAACCTTTGTTGGCCAGTGGGGTAGCAGAGGTAGAGCGGTCAACCTCTGATGTGTTGATGTGTTCTTGGGTAAACTACTAAACGCCACATTGCTCCTGGTGGTTATAGGTTGGCATCAGTGTTTGAATGTGTGTGACTGTAAAGTGCTTTGGGCCTTCTAAGGTAGTAAAGTACTAAATAGAATATGCCAGTTACCTACCTTCTAATAAAAAAAGGCCCTGAATATGCACAAATTTAATATCTAATATAAGAAAAATCGCTGATACAAAATTAAAAATCTTATTCTCCTACAGGTAATATAACAAAACAATAAAAAGTTCTTGAACCCATGCTGTAAGTTATTCTAAACTTGTTGTTATGGACTTTTTAACCAGATATAACAGCAAATTGCTTTTTTCTGAAGCCACCCTCTAGTGGTGATGTTGGGAACTACAACATTTGCTTTTCTGAGGATTGTTTTGACTAGAAAAGAGGGACAGCATGTTGAACATCTGTATGCATCAAAGAGATGCTGCAGAGAATTCGGGCTGATTTACGCAGTTCATCGGGCTAATGATGGAGCATAGAGATGGTAGAACCTGAGAGGAGCACTAAGTGAAAGAGAACAAGAAAGAGAGCCAGGATGGTACAGAAAATCAGAAGAGGAGTGTGCGCTTGCTTCAGATGTGGTAAATGCCCACTCCCTGTAGGCCCGATTAGAGCCAACATTCATCTGAAGGTAAAGGAGGATAAAAATGAAGAAACCGACAGCAATGACAGTTTGAGGTTCAGCTGTTTTATTCATTTCTGTGAAAACTATCATTTTTGTCGTGGACTGCGGAGCACATTAAGGCCACATTCTTTCCATAAACACGTATCCAGGAGGATGAAGTCCATTAACGTTAGAGCATTTAAAAATCTACACCTAATGAAGCTTCACGGAGAACATTTCCTTTTGATCGGAGCAGCTTTAAAGCCTTAAATATAAAAAAACATGTAGTTTTTTTGTCAGACTTTCTAACTGTTGACCTTACTTATCCACTGGTTTCAAAGAATGCAACATCAACAAATCTACTGCCTTTTTTGGACTATTCCTCCAAAGTCTAAGCTGCAGCAGCCAAAAAAACAAAAAGCATAATAAAAATGAGAAAACCATGTTAGTTAGGGACCAAGAGGCAAATTATATTAACGGAGTAGATAACAATAATTGACAGAATATTTGCACGCTTCACTACTGTATTTAGTGTCAAGAAACATCGGAGGAATTGAATAATTGTCTAGTATATTAGCGCAACATAGGAATAATAAAAATAGCTGTAGCGTAAATAACAAGCTAACAACTAAACTCTTGATCTCATTTTAAATCACCAAATCCATTGAATCTTTCATTGTCGGTGTTGCTTTGGAACAACTCCGCCAAGGTCGGCGCTCCTTCTTCTTCTGCGTTGCTGTCAGTAGCAAATACCCGTACCTACAGTGCCCTCCAGTGGTTGTTGGTGGGAAAATAACGAGCACTTGTGCCTATCTATTTTTATCACATATAAGTCATAATGTGACTTATACTCTAAAATGTTTATTTCTTTCTCTAAAATTTGCTTCTCCAAAAAATCTAAAAGGGCCACATAAACAGGTTTTTCTCCATTTCATTTCCCCTCTATTAGAACTTGTGCAAGCTATTTTATATTTGTTGATTTCCAGAAAATGAAAAGAGATACATTTTAAAAACTTTTAAAAAATGTGACATTTTCTCAAAAAGGGATGTCCCAATTTGGGTGTTTTTTTTCTAACACACACTTAATTAATAAGAATCACGTTCTAAAATCCTAACAAAAGTTCATACAAGAGGATGGGGGGGATTGATAGATGGAAGTTCAACCCTCTTGACCTTTGACCCTGCACCTTAAAGCATTTTGTACCCAAAACCTAACAAAGACCTCCAAAAAAAACCAACAACACTGTCCTCCAATGGAAAGTAACAGAGTAGTAAAAGCATCAGACCCCATAAGGCTAACTTTAAAAGGGGCAAAATAAAAGGAGTGACACGCCTGAGAGCATTTGTTCAGCTATCCGTTCCACATGAAGATTAATTGTCTTTGCGTTGTTTTGTGAAGAAGAATAGCGAGCAAAAACGAAAAGTGTGTAGGTGGGCATTATGTCTGATGAAGCATCAAGAGACGACAGTCCTTTTACTGGAAATCAGCTGTTTCTTAAACCCCTTTTTAAGCAAAAGTGCCACTTTGACAAATTTAAACGGAGACGAGGGAGATGATCTGTTCATTCCGAGGTCACGAGGGAATGAGGTGCTCACTGTTTTACTGCCTATTAAAAGAACGAGACCCCTCTATAACCTGGTAGGATGCCTCCACTTTTGCTTGATTAGGATGTGTGCAAAAAGTGTTTGCGCCTGTCTTAAAACAGATGTCGACCAGAAAAGAGGTCTACAGAAAAAAAAAAAAGTTCCTTAGGCGGATCTTTACAGAGGTGTGTGAAGGTTAAAGCCTCTGTTTACGGGTAATATAGAAACAGCATGTAGTTAGGGTTCCCAAATGTGGAGAAAAGAAGCAAAGATGCCTTTAGACATGACTGTGTTTGTTCTCCAAACATTTTACACCTTTGAGCCAGACGGAGGCGGGGGTAAAGAGTGTGTGGTGTGTTTGTGTGTTGTGGTGGGGAAGGGGGGAACAGGGATCCTGAGTGACTCCAGGCATCCACCCACATCTGACTTTGATTAATTGGCCCGGCGTTCCTCTGTCTCTCCACTGACAGAAAGGTAGAGCGTGGAGCAGCGCTGCACCACCAGGGATGATCTGTCTTTTTGCCTCCTCTTTTTTTTTTTCCCTCTTCTTCTTCTCCGTCTTACTTTCTTCCCGTCCCCAATCATTGCCCCTCTTCCCTTCTCCCCCTTCTTTATGCTTGCTGTCAGCAGGTGAAGAAGACACACTCCACCGAGCTTTGCCAAGTTAGCTTAAATCACCAGGACACAAAAGTACTTTCCTAGAAGGGAGGGGGCCTAAAATACAGTTCATTGTTTCCTGACGAAGTCTGGATATACAAAACTTTCCGACAGAAGACGGGGGGGAAAAAATTAAAAGTGTCGAAAGATGTAACATAATAGCAGGAATTATTTATAAAACATATCTGTAAAACATATACTGTCCTTGTTTCATTAAATATAGCAGACTAAGCATATACTTTACAGACTTTGACGGATGTCGGACCTGAACTTTGTCTGCCCGACACCTGCGTTCAAACATTAGGGGACACTTCTACAGTTTGTTGTAGACTTTCGAGAGGTCCTACAGGAACTAGTCTAAGAGCCCGGTGCAGAATACTGGCTTTCACCTCTTAAAAAGTCCATCCATCAAAAAAGCAGTTCCAGCCGCTGACATGATAAGTCAAGGACAAGCGTGCACATCTGACACATGAAGAAAAGCATGGGTTTTTCCTCTACAGTGCTGTCATACACTAGGCTTCAGATTATGTCTTTTGTGCGAGCGGTTGTCCATCTTAACCCTTTAGCATCGGAAGTTTTTGCCAAAACCGAAATAACACACGCTCTTTGATATACTGTAACTTTTCGATCGTGTATCAGCTGACGCGGCTTTACACCGATATGCAACACGTTACAAACATAAAGGCAGAATCCAAATTGCTTGGCTCCTCCCTATTTCTCTAGTTTTAGGGGCTTCTGGAGCTGTAGTGGTATCCAAAAGGGTTTTTATTTTTAGGAGCCGCAGTGGCTTAGGGCTGACTATCCCCCCACAGGTACGATTATATCTCTAAAGCGCTTGTGGATGGGGGGGTGAAATGTATTTCTTAATGTGGGTGTGCTCTGGAGCGCAGAACTTTACACTTAAATGTAAGTATTTTTGTTTAAGCATGACATTTTAAAGTATAAAACCGATGTTGTGTATTTTTTTTAGAGCAATGACAGCTACACGCTAATGTCGATGATCGGCAACTATTGAAGACGTCGTAAAGCGGTAATAACATGCCAACTCGAAGACACAACTTTTTCCATATCTCTCTGCTTGGAGGGATAAATGTAGGGATTGGCACAAGCCGTAGGGGTTGGGAAGCAATTTGGATTCAGGCAAACAGTTGCATGTCGACATTTTTCTCTGCAACAGAATTAGTCATTTAACATAGATTGCGTAAACAATTTACTACTGTACAATGTTGCATATCAACGCAAAGGCCGCTTTTCTCCATTTCGGAATCTGCAGGAATTACGTTAACTGTCTAATTGGTTGAAGAGTTATGTAGTCGAACGAATGTCCACACTAGAGCTATTGTGTTTAATGGTAAATGGTGTATACTTATAAAGCGCTTTACTACCTCCCTTGACAGCCCAAGGCTTTACAGTTAGAGTACCATTCACCTTTGCACACACAGATGATGGCTCCACCCCCTTACACCAGCGGCAACCTGTAACTACCAGTGTCTTACCCAAGGACACTTCAATACATGGACGGGTAGGGCAGGAACCCAACCTGCGATCTTCAATCAGAGGTCGACCGCTCTAGCTCCTTGGGTTAACCCTTCCCTGTGTTTTTAAAAACGGCTTTGCCAGTTCTGGACCCAAGGATCTAGTTTCCTCCTGTGTGTAAGAGGACCTGCTCCCATTTGTTTAGGATTTCCTGGTCTAAGAAAATATAACAAAATAAAGAGCTAAAGGTTTTGGAACCAGGTTGTTAGTATCTTTTATTAGGTTATCAAGTCACATACTTGTTGCTTGCCTTGTTTGTGTAATAAGCGGCTTTGTGGTTTCCTGGTGAACCACCTTGGCTCCAATCACTTTTCTTTTTTGAATAGCTTCAACCAGGAAGTTAAATTCTTTCCACATTTTTGTATCTTTAGTTACGCTAAAAGAAAGTCAGTACCATCTGGTCATAATACTTACCCCCCTTTGATTTTTATAAACTAGTGCTGTCTTTGGTGAATTTATTGTGAAATAAAAAAAAAAAAACCTTGTTTTTAATAATTTTTACTAAAAATTCACGTCTGAGTTGTGGGAAGGACTGTTGCCGTGGAATAAGCTCACCTTTGCTTCCTGTCATCCATCTTTTTACATGCTCTCCTGCTACTTTACAGCCCCTAATGCCCCTAATCTAACATTACCAGTGCTATAAAAAAATATCGAGCTGCGTTGGAGCTAGCCAGCCATGCAGTTTTGACCCAGATGTTAGGTCAGATGAAGAAAACAAAGACAAACATGGATCTAGTTGTCTACAAATTGATGCACCAAAGTGGAGTGGAACAGGAAGCAAGCTTTTTCCAACAGGATTTTCATGTCCGTCCTGATTTACATCGAATTAAACAAATAAATACTCAGAAATGCAATTTTAAGCTTAATTTTCTTTCTATATGTCTTCTGTCTCATCAGAAAAATGGCACAAGAACATGTTAAAAATGCCAAAAACACAATTTTCATCAGAGTGGATCTTTAACATAGCCGAAAGAATAACAACAGGTATCAAACGTGATAAGAGTAGAATATTTGGAGTCAAATTTAGACCAAAAAATGCTATCAATCTTGTATCAAAACATTGACATTTTTTATTTAGATCACACAATAGCTTTATTGAAAATGCCAAATCACGGTAGCAGAATGATTCCCAGCACATTACCCTCCCGATACTCATCAGGGGATACACGGTGTTAACATGCAGAAACGAGTGGCATGAATGCATGCCAAGTCCCCCCCCTTGATTCCCATCCTTTCTACCATCAGTGTTTAACCCCGCTCAATTTGCCCGTCTGGATGAAACAATACTTGTGATCAGCGCGTGTAATGGCACCTTATTAACCCCAATTACCGCAATTAAAACCCTGCTGCCACTGGGCCCCTTTCAAGTCTTAATTAATCAGATGGCAGCCAAGAAGCCGTTCGGTGCCACCCCGTACACGCGTGCGCTCTGGCACCGGCGCGCACCTTCTCCCCAGCCCTGACCGACCATGTGGCCTCGCTAAAAAGCACATCTGGCAGAACAAAACGTCTCCATGCTGGCAGACAAATGCCTCGACTTCACAAATGAAAAGACAAGCCGTTCCCTTTTACTCCCCTTCTCTTCCCATCTCTGTGATGTGGGTATAATGAACATTACAAGCCCCCTTGGCACAGTGCCTTATTGGGAGGGTTTGGAAAGCTGCCCAGTTTGTTCCTCGATAATTGCTTAATTGATGCATTGTTTTTACTGATGATACAGATTTGCACCCCCTCCACTACCAGACCCCCCCTCCCACCCTCCCACCCGCCCATTTCCTTCCTACCGCAGCACATGGATACAAATACAAAAGGAATTACACCCTTATTAGCAAGTCATGGTTCCTTTCAGCGCGCCGTATTAGAGACTTAAAACCATCGTGATGGCTTCCCTAATTGAGTGCAACCACTTGATGTAAAACAATGCCGTGTAAATAAACCCCCCCACCCCCTCCCGCTCATGTTTCATAAGCAGCCGCAAGAGACAAATGAATATCGAGCTTCCGCAGCGCTAACAAGGCTCTTTTATAGCCACCGCCGCCGCCGCCGAAATCACTTACTGGCACAGAGGCCTTTATTTGCTGCATTTATTTGGCGCACAAACTCGCTCCCTATAAAATTCCTCACTCCGTATTTACCGATGCATCCAGTCGGGATGAATTAACAGAGTTTGGCTTGTGTGAGTTCAATTAAAGGAGTAAGCGTCTCCTTGGAAGGAGGCTGGAGTCTTGAGATTGTGTCTCTCTGGAAAATCTGCACGTTGTTTACTTCTAGATGTCTTCTTTCCTGTTAAAGAGGAGTGTTTCCTCCACTCGGGCGCGCACAGGACTCTGCATATTCCTACTGATGTTGGAGGATAAAGGAGGAAGCTTCCTCCTTACCCGTGTGTGTTTGTCCCTTGCTCCGGCAGACAGGGGATCCCTCTCAAAGGGCTTGATGCCTAGAGGGGCTGGGAATCAGCGAGATGAAGGGGAGCCCCCGGTCCTCTGAGAGATGCCGAAGACCCAAACACACATAAACACTGAGGAAGTGCATGGTCACAAACAGAATGTACACATGGAGCGCAGAAACTCACAAGCTGCAGCCGCCGCCAGCACTTGCACACAATAAGACACAGACTCGCACAAACTTCAAGGCCTCAGAGAGACTTAGCTAGAGAGAGCAGCCTGTTATTTATTCATCAGTCTTCCTTGTAGTCAGGAGGCAACAAGCCCCCAGAGCCGTAAACATACAGAGACACGAGCCTCACCAAGCTCCAACCCGGGGAATAACAAGTGGTCCCTGTATACAAGCATGCACAGTTACGTGGGATGCCTGCACAAACACAAATTCAGGATGTCACAGCTCTGACAGAGCAGAGAAGACCGCCTCCTCCCTGGGACTGACGGAAGACAAAAAGCCCAGCTCGGTGCAGGACAGGATCCCGACATATCGAGAGGGCATATGTAAACGTCTGATATGAAATCACAAAAGGAGAGCGCCAATTCTGGAGCATGATGAATTGATTTTTTTGGACTCACTTTATCCCACCTTGTTAATTGAAACGGGTGGAGCCAGGCGGGATGGAGAAAGCAGGCGGAGCAGCGAAATAATCGGCGTGAGAGAAAGTGGGAATGTTCTGAATAGATCTGGCATTTGGGCCTAAACATATTATCTCTGGGAACACTTCTTTTGTCTTCTGTCTTTATGGTTCAGTGGAAGAGTTGTGCAGACTGTACTCTGGTCTGTTGGTGGAGCCAGATGTGGGCGTTGATTGAGGGCGGGGCCATCATGCAAGGACCTAGCGCTTTGAGATTTTACCTAAAATGTAAAGCGCATTCTAAATTACATTTATTATTATTATAAAAATGTATTACCTGTCCTATGTATCGCTTACTTAACACCCAAGCTGTCGCTGGTGACACCTAAATAGCACAGTCTTTGATGTATCGTAAGTCTTCAACCTTTCATTCAAACAATGTGAATCAGTTGATTCTGACGCAAAGAAAAGCGGCTTTCCCTTTCAGTTTTGCACCAATCTGCAACACTTTAGGAAGTGTAACATGCAAACGTTCATAAAGTGTTGTACAGTTGTAAGCAAATTGTAAAGAATTGCATATCGCTGCAACACTTTACAACATGATGACCGAACGTAATTTTACAGCCTATTAGGAATACTGGAAATAGTTGGAAATCAGTATTTCAAGAATGTTTGTTTTGTCAAAATGAAACAAGAAGAAGTTGGTGATGGTGAGAATACTTCATGAACTACAAGAACACAAACAGCTGATGGCCTGCTAAGAAAAGAAATGGATAAAACTCAAAAGATTTTCAGTCCAGTACTCTGCCAAACAGATATTTTAATGTTGATTAAATAAACACCTCTTTCATGCTGAGCATCCTTTTTTTTTTCTTTTTCTTTTAATTTTAAATTAAAAAAAAAACGCATCAGATGATTCCACTGATTTCTGTTGTTCATTTAAATCTTATTTGTGTTTTCTTGTTCTCTTGAAGTCTCACTCTGACTAGCTTTTGATTTGTTAGCAAACTATTCCCAGTGGTATTTTAATTACGATTGCGCCATTTTTAGCCAAAAATCCCCCAAAAAACGTGTCTGCAGAGTGGCAGAAGTTCATTAGAAATTCACCTCTGAGTTGTGGGCGGGACTGTTAGAACCAAGCAACCCCACCCCCACTTCACCTCCCCGATGCTGAGAGCTTGGACTTTAGCTTGTGGTATATACATTTTTTTTTCCCATTTTCCTTTTTTACCCTGAACACCCCTCTTTTGGTTTTCTTGAAACAACTGACAAACATTAAATTGTGTAGTCACTATTTAAAGCAGATTCCCAGAAAAGGTCTTTGCAAAACTGATGTCTTTGCATAAAGATAATTAAAATAAATGTTGTAGAAAAATACGGATTTCCATTTTTTTATGTGTCAGCCAGACTGACCTCAGTTTCTGAGTGAGAGAAAAATTCAGAAGAAATGAATTTCAAACTGTATGACTTTCCCAATCCTTTTCAGCGCTGCTATCGGTTCTCAAAGAAGAGGAATTTGTATGTTTAGTTGTGAACTTTCTGTGGCTTTTTGCCAAAGAAAACATGAAGAACGTGGTGTGCAGACTGATGAGCTAGAGTCAGCGTTTCACACCTGAAAGGTTCAAAAAATGCTGTTTACATGCAGGAGAATAAGCAAGCTCCCCACATCAAAATGGCTTAATAGTCTTAGGGCTGATATTGTTAGTCAGCCCTACAGAGACCTGAAAGCAGCAGCTGTTCCTCCTCCTGGAATGTGTAAACCTGCATGCTCCTTATCCATCTAAATGCATATTTGTGTGGAGTTTTTTTTGCTTAGCACATTATAATCCATTTTAACCCTTTAAAGACGCACCCGACCATCTATTTGTTAAGCATTTACCAGTCGTCTTTAGATTATAATTACGCCGTTTTTAGCCAAAAATCCTGTTTTGTTGCCTGGGACATGGTTTCTGCAGAGTTCTTCTGCAGTAGTTTATCGAACATTCTCCTCTGAGTTGTGGGCAGGATCGTTGGCATAGAATAAGACCGCCCCCCTTCCCTTCCCCATCCCCATAACTAAGAGTTCTCTGTTAATCCCGCCACCTTACAGCCCTTCACAAACCCAGCCTAACATCAGCAGTGCAACAAAAATGACGAGCGATATTGGAGCTATCCAGTTTTGATCCAGATTCCTGCTTGGATGAGAAAAAAGAAGACAAACGTGGAAATAGTTGTCTACGAGCGGATGCATCAGTATGGAGCAGAGCAGGAAGCTTGTGGTCTGTCGATTGTAGCGCATAGGTCACAGCTACAACCTTTTTGTCTGCTCCTGAATCAAAACAATTTGAATAAAGAAATACTCAGACATTTTTAAGCTTGATTTTTTTAAATTAATGGCCTCCATCAGTAAACATAGCCCCAAGAACATGGTAAAAACACTAAAAACAGCATTTTTTTCCATTTTTATGACTAGTGACAGCGCCGGCCACACCTAAATTTGACAAACCATAGCTCTGACGCGGACATAAATGGCTTTTAATAGCAGCTTTGCACCGATATGCAACACATCTGCACTTTTCTCCTCTCAGAACTGACAGGAATTACACTAAATGCCCAAAGGATTGAAGAGTTACAGTAGACAAAATAATGTCAACACTGCAGCAAAAGCTATTTAGAAGAGATTCAGCTGACAGGACAAACGGGAACAGAAAGCTGGCTTTTTTTGTTGTTGTTTTTTTTGCGTTAAAACCTTTAAAGCACTTTTCCTCTTCAGACGCCTGCGTACAAGCATCTGAACATCCAAGAGTCACCTATTTCCTGGAGCAGCGTGCAGGATAGAAAACTCTCTCTTGGCTCCTCTTTTTTGTTTTTGCTCCTCTCCGTATGGCTAAATGGGGATCTGGAGGTCACTGCGAGGGCTCCAATCAGGGTGACGGTGATGGCGTTGCTCTCATGTCAGCAGGTGGGTTCCTGTTTAGCACTGCAATAATCTAGCATTTCCTTCATGCAGCTCATGCATTATGTTCTTTGAATTCAGGTTTCTAATTAGACCTTTGGGCCGGCTCTAGCTGCCCCTGTGGTGATGTCAAAGGCGATCACTAAGGTGCATCTGCTTTTACTCCTCACAGTGTGTAGTTTTTGTGTGTGTTTTGTCACAAGAAGGTTTCCAGCTTTTTTTTTTTTTGTCAAGACATGAATAAAGTTTTTTTTTTTTCATACGTGCAACATGAAAGCCATCTTTTTTCCCTTTTAGGACAGCTGTTTTAACTATTTCAAAGCAACAAAATGAAAACAGTTTTTTTTTTTTTTTTTGGACAGACCTGCAAATAGAACATTTTTAACCAACGACGGTATCGCGAGTAATTTCTTTCGACAGGAAAAAGCTACACGCCAACATACGACGAATACACGTCTAATGCGCCAAAGGATGATCAAATGGGCTGATTTTATTTGTACATACAGCATAAAAAGCCTCAGTGGAGATGTTTTCTCACTTACAGGGATGTGTAGATGGGAGGGGGGGGGGTGGTGGCGCATGACAGTTTCCTTTTTTTTATTTTTTATTTTTTTGCTTCCCTCTACTGCAGCTTCTTACCAACCATCAATTAGGCCGCCGGATGAGGCCATTTCCAAAAGGGGGGGGGGGGGGGGGGGACGACTAAGTGCACATAAGAGGGGAAGTTTTTATCAGTTTTGAAATATTGATGATGTTTGTATCAATGCTTGTGTCTCTTTAAAACTGTTTATAAATTCTAATGCCAAGCCTTTCGGAACACCCGCGGTTTGAGGTTTGCTGCCGTTTAGCGCAGGAGGGTGGGGAGGACATGAGCAAATAAGCAAAGGCCTGCAGAGATTACGAAGTTCAGCTCTGAAGTGCAAATGAGCTTCCTCCTCTATTTGGGCCTCGATGTTTGCTCCGCACTGGGGCTGTAACACACGGTAGAAAAGTAGCCGTATTTTAGAATGAGATCTTTATTCTGTGAAATCTGTGCTGCCATTGATGTTAGGGGGCGCCAAACGGCACTAATGACCTCAAACCTTTGAAAGAAAAGTCTGTCAACTACTGGAGTTGCCACAAGACAATTAAATAAATGAAGAAAAAAAAAGCTCTGCTCCCAGCTGACTGACACACTGCACCGTGTTTGAATTAAGACACAGTCTGTGTTTATATTTGGGGAAAACTTTGTTGGAACCTTTCCACTTCTAAAGGCCACTGGCACAGCTTGACCGTCTTTTTTCCTCTTTTTCCACAGCGTGAGTCGAGGTCTGATTAAAGAGCGTGGGCATTGACTGCGCCTTCCTGGGAGGTAAGGGCCGGGGCCTGTGGGAAATAAAGATTTGGATCGGGCTGATTTGAGTAGATGAAGATAGAGTAGTAATTACAGACATCTCAGATCCCAGCGGTGGATATTGCAAAGCTGGACCCACTTCTTATGGGAGGGAGATAAAGATGGGGCCTTGTGGATTGGCGGGGAAGCGCTGATCCAGAAAATCACGTGAAACAGAACCAAGTCACAAACTGTGTGACACTACATGTCATGCCATTAATAGAAATAGTTGCCATTTCAGAAATACTCATCTATATCAGGGTGTTCAGACAGAGTGCGCTTAATTTGGTCCGGAACTAGTGCTGAACCTTGCGTTTGGTCTGTATTCAGTCGTCAAGCAGACGTTTCTTTTTCGAACCAAAGCTTGTGAACAACCACACATAACTAAAGATCTCTTCAGTCATTGGGCAGGAATTAAGAAGGGCAGAGCAAACCAAAAAGAGAAAGAATAATGGAAGTTCTGCGCTTTGCAATCCTTGTCGGGATAGTTCACTTATTAGAACTTCATATTTCACTGATATTTTAAACATCTGTATCTGGTACAACACTTTACTTGTCCGGCAAAGGCCTGCTGCAAGGCGGTTTCTAAGCAGACAATGAAGAAAGTGTTTATGACGCATAGATTGTGGGGAAAATAGTGTGAGAACCAATGTTTATTACGTACAAAATTGTTAATGAGTTGCTGTGACTCATCGTCATGGTTACTACCTTCCTGTTCTGTTTACATCCCGTAATGCCTGGCGACAGTGGCCGTTTGGTGCAGTTGTTCGGCTCAGAGCACAGAGCGCATTCAGACTGAAGAAACTCAGAGCAAAGTGGAGCTTGTTCGATTGGAAACAATCCGAGACCACCTCCAAAGATGGGTCCGAGAAAGGTTTCTGGTACCGGACAAGGGTCGGTTCTGGTGTATTTAAAAATTTGTTCCGGATTATTGGGGAAAACGAATTCACCCTTAAATAAGCACTCCGATCATTGTTTGATCTATTGTCAGCGTGTCTTCAGTGGTCTTTTAGTTATGATTATGCCATTTTTAGCTCAAACCAGTGTCGTTTTCTAGGATAGTTTCTTCAATGCGGCGGAAGTTCATTAGAAGTTGTGGGCTGGACGGTTGCTGTGGAGCAACCCCGCCCCCTCTTCCCCTCCTACTTGGAGACTGAAGCAGGGGGGCTTGTTTTCCATGTTACATAAACGATCTTTTTGAAACAGCGTTTTTTGGTCTGCTCCTGATTCATAATAGTTTGAATAAAGAAATTCTCCATAATGCAATTTTGAGCTTCTTTATATATGTCCTCCATCGTCAGAAAAACCCCAAGAACATGTTAAAATCATCAAAAACATGATTTTCATTGGAATCAGGCGTTAATTTTCAGTTTGTTTCCTATATTTATCCAGCATTTTTGAATTTTTTTCTCTATTTGCATCTTCCCTCCCCATCGTTTTCTCCTGTAATTAAGTTGCACAGGAAAAATCTAATTTCTCCTCCTCGGTTAAACATTCGTAGAGCTCTATTGTCAGCGTGAAGTCTGTCCTGATTACCTTGTTTTTCACGACTGCGTCCCGAGGTAAAAAAAATTTCCATCCCACTAAACCCTCCAGCCCTCCATCCCTCCTCCTGGGTGACATTTTAGACCGGGCCCTGAGGGCGTTTGGAGGGGGGGGGGGGGGGGGGGGGCATCGAACAAGGTAATTGCAGTGAGGTCTCACCACGCTAAATTAACCTCTGCTCAGAAATTTATTGGCCGGCCGCTCTCTGGAATTATTTAAACGTGCCGTTATCTGTGTTTTTAACGGGTATAAACTGGCCGCGCTCCCTTCTTGACTTTACAGCAACCTTTAATTCTTAACAGAGGAAGTAGGTTTTTGGGACATGATAGAATCCAGCATTTTTGATTGGCCAGGTGAAGCCAGTGTACAGTAGTCCCTCACTATATTGCAGTTCACCTTTTATCTTTTTTATACTTTAACTATGTTTTTTATGTAAAGCACTTTATGTAACATGAGTTGAAAGAGTCCTATGCAAATTAGTTTGATTTGATTTCATAGTCTGGATGTTTTTTTTTTTTTTTTTTTTTTTACAAAGCATTGTGTTCTGTGTCCTGATTGGCTGTTGTGCATGTCAATCAATCTCTTTGTGTCATGTCGCCTCTACAGAATGTGCTTAACTCACAAATCGACATAATTTGTGAGTCACGTCAATTGCTATATTTGTTTTCATTCTATAATAATGAACTTGTTTTTCTATGAAGGTTTAAACAAGAGAGAAAAATATGAAAATGTTCATGTTTGTCTGAAAAAAGTGGATAAAACGTTTAGTGAGGAGTTTTACTGGCTTAAAACATCTGTACTCCTACATTGCAGATTTTATTTTTATAGCGTAACCATTGACTGTATATGAGACCTGGACAGAGTGAGTGTGACATCAGTTCATTTTGTTTATTTTTATCCGTCATTTTCTTTTTGCAACTTTGCGGAGCATTGCGTAGCTCCCAAAATTGTTTCAACAAGCACAACCAGAATTAATTTATATGTACGTTGTTGTTTCGTGAACCAAAGTAAGGCTTTTAAGTGCTTCATAGTGTGGAAAATACGGTACTCTGCTTCTCCTTTATCCTGCTTGTAATTATAACCAGCGGACGTTGTATGACGTTGTGAATCCACCTTCTGCCATCCTCGCTCCCTGAACGGCCTACTGGACGTGTCAAACTGGGAGAGAAAAGACTACAGTTCCAGGTAGACCGAGGTTTAGGCGGTATTGACTTTCTGCCAGAAACACAACTGGCTGGATTTGACATTACCGCACACATCAGGAGTCTGACCCCACACATGCAGCCTGCAAGCGCTGAATGGCTGCCCTTTATGGCATATTACAGCAACGGTGGGAAAACCCAAACGTGCACAGTATGAATATTTAAAAAGGAGTATTAAGGGGTTTTAAACCACTGTGACCCATGAACTTGACCCTTTCTAAAACTTTCCTGGTCACAGTTTGAGCTCAAAAGACGGATGAGTGAATGAAGGAAATGGCTCGAAACCTTTTCTATCTTCTCGTGCTCCCCGCACATTAAATGATCTCAGGGTTCATTTAGCCAAGCCGGCCAAATGTTTTAGTGTCTCTTTTGCTGCTTGTGTAATGTAAAATATGTTGGCCGGATCTGAATAAACATCAATCTCCGCACTGGTGCTTCTTGATGAGATGATTGGCGAAGTCGTAAAGCGGAGACAGCTGGTGGGGGTAATGTCATCTCGGACTGGATGGACGGCCTGCGCGTCATGATTTACGCCGCGTCTGGCATTTTGGCCTACTGATGGGAGGGAATATCCGTCAGATTTATTTGACTTTTCTTTCCTCTCTTCCTCCTCTCTTCGGCTCTTTTCTCAGCTTTCTGACAGGCCCTCGAGTCAATTTAGTGCCTCTACATGTATTTAAAAAAAAGCTATGAAGGAAGTGTGCTCCCCGTTTTTTTCCACCTCCTCTCCTTCATGCTGCTATTGAAACACTGCTATTTTGGGGGGGTTTATCCACGACTACAAGTGGTTACAGGAAGCAGGGGTTCCTTCCCTGTATCTATTTGCGGTTTTTCTCTTTTCACTTTGCTACCCTTTATCTTTTTACCCCATGGCCCACGTCCCATCATCCCTTACTGCACCAATTTGTGAATGAGCTTATGATAATGGCCCGATCATAACGGGCAAGCCCCCTCTGGAATGAGATCGGTTGCGACGGCGCTGACCTTTCAGCAGGCGAGGGTTGTAAAGCTGCCACACCATAACAAGGTCTGTTGAGTAAGCAACTTGCAAGGCAAGGTTACCGCTTCTGGACGGAGACGCGCGCGTGTCGACACCAAAAAAAAAAAAAAAGAGGGACATTGTTCTGATTGTGGTTTTTCAAGTCGATTAACTTTCTGAGTGTGCGTCAAAGATGTTCTGCTGATGTGGACAGTTTTACTGTCATGCGGGACGGTGGCGGGCGGGGTGGGTTGATGTCCAATAAGAGTGGCATCAATCTCGAATAAAATGGCCTCGGTCCTTCCACAGATATCTACCTTTTTTTTTTCTCTTTTCTTTTTTTTAACCCACTTGGGTTTGGAAAGACACGAATGTGCTACGTTGAGTAAAGCACACATTGATGTTACGGTTGCCCATGCAGAAATGATACATTCTAACATTTTTCCATTGTGTACGCGCCATCCATGTGTACACGGACAAGATGGACTGAAAGGCGCATTCTCCTACACTTGTCTGGGTTTGAGGCCTCACACACACACACACACACTTTTTCTTACATTTTGTGCCTCTCCATAAATAATACAGACTCCTTTGGCCTCGTTGACAGGATCTGTAATGGAGTCTGCATCGCTAGTTCGAGTGACTGACCAGGTGACTCCCCACTTGACTGACTGTTTTTATCTAACTGGTAGAGCATGAAGCAGCCAGATCACTTTTTACCTTAAGCCTGACAACAATCAAGGGCAGCCGGGGAGTGTGTGCCAGTTCACGGATCTCCACGTGTCGCCGTCTAACTGTTTGGCTGAACAAACATGTAATCTCCTCTCCTCGCCTAACTGATCCTTTGTCTGACGGGAGGCCCAACACAACGCGGGGAGTGCACAATCAATCTTCATTTGGTAATTTATGAAGCCGTCCGATTGTCAGGTATCAAGCGGCGTCTCGAACAACTCATTCTGCCGTACTGGGAGGGGAGGGGAGGGGGGGTGTCACCACCCAACATTCCCCCCAGCCTCCTCACCGGTGCTTGCTGCCGTCAGCAGCCCAGAGGCATCGCGCAGAGAGAGAGCACATGAGGACGATGCAAAGGAGGAGGCCAGCCGGGATTAACCCTGTGGCCACCCACGGCAGGTGCTGAGGCAGCCACGCGTCGAGCCTCATTAAGGAAATCGAGAGAGGACAGCATGGCAACAAACATAAGGGGGAGGCTGGGAATATGCATACTGTACCTGGTGAGCACAAACACTCATATCCATTAAAGCTCTGTGCCGTGCCTCACAGACTGGCACCTGTGTGGAGAAACATTGACACTTTGGAGGGTGCCTGTTCCCCTTTTACTTTTCTCCATTAATTCTCACCATCATCTCGCCTCTCTATGAACCCTCTCCTCGTATCCGTTTTTATTATTTTTCTTATAACTTTGCTACATCTTTGCAGCATACCTCAACTCCATCCAGCTTCCTTTAAACGGATCTAAGTCCATGTTAAAACTGTTTTTGGTGCTTTTAATATGTTCTTGTAGCATTTTTCTGATGATGCTGGACATATATTAAGAAAACTAAGCACAAAATGTTATTTCTTATTTATTCAAATCAATGTGCATCAGGAGCAGACAAAAAATGCAGTTGGAAAAAAATAGCTTATATGGGACCTAGGAAATTCACTAGGCAGGCCACAAACTCCCTGCTATAAACTCTAAGCAATGGGGAGTGGGGTTGGGATTGCTCCAGAGGGCTCTGATTTAAAGTCCGACTCCAACTACATTTTTATTTGTTGTAAATTGTTATGAATGTGGAGTTTTTAGCCATCTGGACAAAAAAAAAAAAAATGGTAAGACGTGAACTTTCCCTCTGAAAGGTTTTGTTTATGGCGAACAGCTTATATACCACCTTCTTCCGCTGCTGCAGAGCGAGTTTGGTGCAGGATCTCCCGCCGTTACCATGACAACATATCAAATGGTCGCTTTCTGCAAACAAGTACTAATAATTGATTATATCTATATTGCATCTGCAAGTCACCATTGTATAAGTAGGATAATATCTGACAAGGTGGGCATTATCAGAAATGTACAGACTGTGCATAAGCAACCCTCTGATGGGATCAGGCTTTCACGTTGTCCATAACCGATAATAGTTATAGATTGAAAATGAGATGAACGCGCTAAAAAATGAAAAAATAATGTTCACTTTAAAAAAAAGTTTTTTATTAACTTAACGCAATTAAAGCAATAATTTGACACCCCTAAAATAGATATTTGGTAAAATGTCCTTTGAAGTGTCCATTATCAGAAATCCGTTAAATTCTGTTCAACCGTGGTCCGGATGAATACTCGATTCTGATTGGCTGCTGGATGTGGATTAAGAAGTGAAAATGGACAGTGTTAAAGCACACCTACAAAAGACGTTCCGGTCACATAGCCAAAATGTTCTATATCACTACGTTGTCTTCTTAAGTGGACTATTTGATACGCTGTGTGTCGTGTTGTCATGGTAATGGTTGAGCCAGCACCGACCTCGACTCCAGTGGCAACGGACAACGATAAAGATGCTTATTAGTTTACCTCTTACCGCTTGTTTTTATACAGATGATGATGAAGCAAAAATCTGTTTCAAAGAAGCCAGCGCCGTGATATGGAACATTTGAGATATGTGACCGGAACTTCTTTTTTAGGTGTACATTATCACTTTGTAATCTACACCCAGCAGCCAATCAGAATCGAGTATTTACCCGGACCATGGTTTAACAGAAATAAATGGACTTTGCAGAAGCAACTGTCCATCCCAATCAAGCCTCCTTAGTGTCCATTATTTTTTGACAATGGACACCTCCTCGGGCATTATCCTTTTCACAATAGATTTTAGTTATAGATTTAAAATGTGATTAACGCGATTAGAAAAAAAGTGCTTATTTGTTTTTGTTAACTAATCAAGATTAATGCAATAATTTGAAACCCCATATATATAATATTATTCTTAGTCTATTTTAGTGTGGTTGAAACTTGAATCTTTGTAGTTGGATTTGTGGTCTGAATAAATCATTTCTTATATATGGATTGGAGTTACAGAAATTTTTAACACAACTGCAAAATGAGTCCACTGCGAGATATTTTAATAGTATCGTTTCATCATTTTTCCTTAAATTGTGTGTGCTAATCAAACTACAGAAATACCTTTTATCTTTATTCATTTAAAGACAGAAGAAAAAACAAATGAACTTCAATTTGAAACCAAATTTTTGGGCGAGTAATTTTCTCATCTGATTAAAGATGTAAATGTGCTGAGAAGGATTACTTTCTGATTTCTTTCTTCTTCCTAATTTCTTTCTAGGCATTTCAGGTTGTGAATAATTCAGCCCAGTAAGTAGCACTTTGGGTCCATTTCCCTCAGTTGGTATCTTTGATTGGAAAAACAGGGGCTTGTCTGTGAATGATAGCCCCGGGGCTAAGGGCCCAGGGCGTGCTCGGGGGGGGACACTGGTCTTCGAACCACTCCTGGCCCCAGGGAGGGACGGTTCGGCCATGGCCGCCAGGCCTTCCGGTCTCCGTAAGACAGCCATTCGCCCGCCTGCATCTCTCAGCCCGTGGAAGTGAGGTGTGTTAGTTGGGGTGGCTCCACTGAGAGCGTCGGACGAATGAGATACTTTCCGAGCTGCTTTTCTCCCCTCAGTCAGAGCCTCCGTCTCCTGCGGCTGCCTGGGCAATTTGTCGGTCGACCTACCAGAGGCAGAATGCAAATCCTCACCTGAGGAGGTGCACAGTGGCTTCAGTGCCTGCCAGCTGGGTAGTGCACGTGTGTTGCCCGGTAATCTGTTTTTTTTTTTCCAAGAACCTAACACAATAACTGTCATTCGGACCTCAGTGTATCTTTGTGTTAATGTGTGTTGTATCGTCTTGCAGCCAGGTTTCTTTCCCTTTTTTTTCTGTCTGTGATCTGAGACATGACTCTCCTTCACTCCTCATCAACCCACCACTCCTAATTTATAGACGGGCATAAAAAGCCTGTATTTTCTCGTGTTCTTACCTTCCACCCGGCCCCGCACGACAAAATAGGACACAGTAAACGAACCGTGTAAAGCTTTTTTCCATTTTTTTCTCTTTAACTTCTCCCCAAGTTGATTGTGGCTTAGTCACAACTATCCTTACAGATGGATACAGACTGTCAGCAGACGAAAAAAAGGGCAAACCTGCATGTGTAGCACGAGATTTTAAGATCATAGACCACAGCCTGTAGAACATTTTTCTACGTCCATGCTACGAGCAGCAGGTCATAGTTTAGACTCTTTTATGATTGTAGTTTAGTCTTCACTCTTTTAGAATAGAATGTAGTTTGGGTCGACATCCTATAGGCACTTGCATATTACTTGTACACCCCGTGCGTGCATCTTCGGCGTGTGATCAGTGAAAGGCCATTATATGCACTTCGCTAACTACTAGAGACAGGTGTAAGAGCATCATACGACGGCATTAGACCCGTACGTGATACGTTTGTGCAACTTACATTATCCTAACAAATACTTAATGATACATGCACAACTATGGTCTGTCACATTTTCATGACATCCCTTAAAGTACAAACCTCATTGGAACTCCTAGACCCCGTTACGCTACCTTTAATATGTTGCTCCCATCTACAACCCAAAAACCTGGAGCACCCATACGGGTGTGTGCGACTAAGGCGTTTTTCGCACAGCCGAAACAAACCAGATAAAAGTTGGGTTTGGACAGAAATTCATTGACAAACAGAAGAAGATGAAGTCATGCAACATCTCGCTCCAAGTTCAGATAACTTTTCAAGGACAGCTCCAAACCCAAGATGAAAGTGATCTTCCGAGCTCATATCATTTTTACTGCTCGTATCCAAATACCACCTGGCCCATTCTGTGCTGTCAGCACTTTTTTATCAAAAAGAATTAATACTTTTCTTTTTTTGTTCCTCTTTTCCCCAACCAGATAGAAGTACTTTATTCGTCGCAGTTTGCCCGAAGTCCTCCGCATCTTCGGAATGTGAAAGATTTGAAGTCACGGATAAAAAGCACTTTTCTAATCAACATTTTTTCCCTAAGCGCTTCTTTCGTTTTAAAAGATGTTTTTCATTATTTATAAGTGTTCTGAAGGTGCTACCGAGCTGATTTCTTTCACAGGACCAGACATGAGGCCGACGGAGCTTGCAGAATTGATTAGATAAGCCTGGAAATTACAATGTGGAGCACGCAGCGCTCTGAAATGTGCTCTAAAATACACCCGTCACGAATATTAATACCCAAGGCTTATAAGCACATATTTGAATGCGAGGGGGGAAGTTGATACATGAAGTTTTATAGACTGTCCACTATGTATTGCGGTATATTGCTGATCAAATGGAAAATTACCAGTCTTTTTTTTTCCTGAATGCCACCGGCCTCATAGCGACGGGAGGGTGATCGCAATTTCATCATTAGCACTCAAACATTCAAAGCTAATTTCTGTTTTACTGAATAATTCTGAAAGATGTTAATCAAACATATGAAAGAGTATTTGAAATATTTAGCCAAATGATATTAATGAAGATCAAAGGGTGAGCTGTTTGGAGCGGATGCTGCATGAATGGCCCGGGTAATAGCAGGGTCCATAGGAGCACATGAAACACTTTGTCTTCTCCTAAATATTTTATGCGAGGTACCTGTTGTATGGTGCTTAATGAGCTATGTGGAGATAAGAGGGGGGGGGGTGATTTTTAATGCAAAGTTTTTCAAAGGAAATGCTAATTCAGACTCTTGCACACAGAGTAGAAACGCACATTCCTTGTAGATTTCTCCAACTTTTTTTTATTTTTTTACGTTGCGTAGCCATAGCCACAGCACATTTCCAGGGTGAATATTTTAGCCCTGGAGGAAAGCAAACTCAAGTGAGAGCAGGATCCAGGGGTCAATGGTGTTTCTTTAAAGAAACTTTGTCTCCTTTTTTTTTTTTTTTCTCTGTCCACCCCCTCTGTGCTCAACTCTGGAATACTAACATCAGCAGACAGAGCAGGAGAGATGACAGGAACATCGGGGGATGCATGAGTCAGGCGCTTGGGGTCAGCGCTCAAACGACTGGCGTTAACGCCGACCCATTAGCAAAATGAATCCCATTTGCCGTTGACTCCTTCCAGCAAACGTCTTTCATTGAAGTCGGGTTTATGTTTTGTTTTTTTTTGTGTTGTCATGCAGGAATAACAGGATGAGGCTGAGGAAACAAAAAAGTCTGAGCGAAAACAAGACGCACGGAAGAAAATTGAAGGCAGAAATTCAAACCGTGGCGAGTTGCTGGTATCGTCATCTGTGGGACTAAATCCAAGTAAGCAAAAGGAAGGTTGATTCATGATGGTTGCAAAAAAAATGAAAAACAGTCACACAGATATCCAATAAAATTTGGATTAAAAAAAATTATTTTTAAAAAGCTACAACTCTGTTTTTTCATCTTTAATCAAAAAGAAACAAGATTAAGATGTTAATATTTGTTTTTTTTTTATCAGAAAATCAACTTTTCCTAAAGTATACCTCTTAAAGTCCCTTCTTTGATCTGATCATCTTTGCTACAAGAATAAGAAGTTAAAAACATCAGAAAACACAAAAAGTCTTTAACCCTTGCATGACCGCCTGGGTGGTGGGATAGTAAATGTACACTGACAGTCACAGTTGATGAAAATCCAAAGTTTCCATGACTGACCCTTGAAATCCTATAGGAAACACTTAGGGTCATTTTGACCCTTATGGGATAGTGATACAAAAGCTGCAGTTTTAAAAATGTGTAAACATATTTTTTGTAAATGTTTTATGAGGAATATCTGGAATGTCAAAATATAAATACTCTTATTTTCAAATATTTTAAAAAATAACAACCCATAGGGTCACTTTGGACCCCACTTTTGGAAATGCGAGGTAGTGATAGAAAAGCGACTAAAATGAAATACTTTGTTCTATGAAATGCAATAACATTATGTAACAAGCATGTTTCATGAGGAACATCTGGAATATAAAAATATAAATAATTTTATCTTCAAATATTTTTAAGAATAATAACCCATGGGGTCGCTTTTGACCCCACTTTCTAGAAATGTGGGGTATTCATGTATGAATATATAAAAGTGTGTATAGATGTATTTAAAAAATGTAATGGGTTCTTGTAACAAACACGTTTTATGAGGAATACCAGGAATAACAACCCATTGGGTCACTTTTGACCCCACTTAGGCATTAAATTGTTAAAGTACTTAAACAATTCAAAATTAGTATTACTTCTGTGGTTAAATATCTCTAGTATTTATATTTTTAAGAGTTGATGACAGATGTATCCCAATCTACTGATGTGATAGTCTAAACATTAAAAATGGGGCCCGGTTCTGAGGGCCAGCATTTTAGAGGAAAAAGGGAGCTTGAAGACGGAGCAAAGCACCGGGACGAGGAGGAGCGCCGGGCAACAGCGAAAGAGTGACGATGGCCAGGTGATTAGAAAAAAAGACTCGCAGGCTAGGTAGACCTACAAAATGAGTAACGGCGCACCCCAAACTGCGCCATAAGGCTCAACGGTTTGTGATTTGCAAGTTGATAAGACAAGAAGATTAATAATGCGGCATGATAATGGCGGGGCTGAAGCTCAGCTGGGGAGATGGTAATGATGGGATATTGCTGTAGGAGCAGTTCAGTGAGCCACAGTGGAGTGGGAGAAAGATGGAGAGAAGGAGAGGTGGAGAGAGGAGACGGACTGATGGAGAGGAAGAAACTCCAGCTGCACGAAGGGAGGGGGCAGAACTCATCCCAATTGGCCCTCAGGATATGAGAGTTTGAAAAATGAAAACGCAGTTATCATTTTAATTAGGTGCTAAGATTTTTTTGTTGTTTTTCTTTTTTTTTATGCATACATTTTTTTCTTGTTCTAATAGGGATTTTAAAGAACATATATGTTTTGTACCGTCATTATTTCTCAGGTATGTTCTTTTTTGGGAGGGGGATTTCTTTTTTCTCTCTAGTTGGGACAAACATTGTCATAGGTGAAGAAAAAATAAAGCACCGCCCTCAGCAATGCACATTTAAGCAACCACTTCCAATAAAAAGTCTATGTAAATGCGCGTTTCACGCTCAAAACTCCTGTTTTTACATGTAGCTACGCTAGTTTTTACAACTGTTTTTGGGCTCCACGTTCAACACTTGTGGCAATTGAGCACGCGTTGAAAGTTAAACCAGATGGACCAATCAGGAATTCAGATTTGGTAGTAATGTATAGATGGGCCTTTCCTTTTAATTCACTCAGAAATTAATTATCTTGATTTGTGCTTGGTTGGAATTATAACACCAAGTCTTTCATTTATCAGAATGGAGCTGTGAAAAAAACAAAAGCTTGTCTGTACATGCATTCTAGGACTCTTTTTTTTGGCATGTGAATTACTTTTGAGATGACTCCAAAAGATATACCTATATGTATTTATATATATACATATAGAGAGAGAGAGAGAGAGAGAAAGAGAGAGAGACTGAAGCAGTACATCCCAATTGTAACACCACAGCAGAGCCAGAACACCAGGTCAGCATGTCTAGAATGAACACCCGGTAACCCCGACACCAACTACAACGGTTATGTGAAGTACCACCGGAAAGTCTCCTGGAAACTGTGAATGAAGGATTGAAGGCAATTCCTACCACAACCATCACAGAAACCAATGAACTGGTTTACAGCAGTGATCCTTGAGATGCTTGGCTATAAGAGTAACCATGAGAGAAAACAATACCCACCATGGAAGCAACGGTTAGAGGCCAAAATCAAGGCAACTCGGAAGGATTTGAGTAAGCTGACAGAGGCTCAAAGAGGTACAATGAGAAAGCAAGTACCTAAGAGATACAGCCAGATGCCCATACCGGAAGCAATGGAAACTTCCAAACAAAGGCTTCCAGACTTGAGCAGCTGCCTAAAGAGATACACAAGAGACAATGAAGCCAGATGGATAAACAGGCTGTTCGCAACTCAACCAGCGAAAGTGTACGCTCAGTGGCAGGGTCAAAACAGACCCACCAAGGCTAGAAACTGAACAGTACTGGAAAAGTATATGGGAGAAAGAGACAGCATATAACAGCAATGCCCAGTGGCTGGTCTCTCTGAGAAAATAACATAGGAACCTCCCTGAACAAAATCCAGTAACCATCACAGTGGCAGAAATCCAAGAAAGATGGGTCATGTTCGGAGGACAACTTTTATACGGCTAGGTGTGCTGATGCTACAGTGTAAACGTACCATTAGAGGTGCTTGTGAGAAAAGAGATTAATTTGAGGAGTCTTACCTTTTAAAGAGGAGTTTTAATTATCCATTTATGTCTTCTTGTTATTTAAAGCTCAGGTTTTTAGTGTAACCCCCAATTATTGGATATATTTAGCAAAAATAAATTCCTTTTATGTAGCCAAAATTCCCCTCTAAATTCAGTCTCATCTCTTGTGAAATTTGTTGATTTAAAGAATCCTGTTTGATAATGACAACCTGTTAAATGCTGTGATCTGTTTCCGCCGTCTCCTTATTACATCTTTGCATGCTGTTGACTCGCCTGTTTACACCTCAGACAAACATTTTGTCAGATCCCCCTTTCGTCTTAATTGCACCACTTTGTCAGTGCCTGTTGATGATCTTTCGGCGCCGTCTCACTTTGTTTTTGTGACGCCTCGCAAGCCGGTGATGCTGCTTTTGATCTGAAGGAGAAACTTGTGATTAAACAGTTTTTTTTAAGTTGAAAAGCAGCAGAAATTTGAAATACTAAAACCCAAGAGACACTTTGAACTACACTTATATTTACACTGTAAAAACAGGTAAGAATTCTTATATTAGGAAAAAATTCTGGTAACTGGAACATGTTTTTTTCTTTTTTACTTGGATTATTTTGCCTTTGAAAAACAGAAAATTTGTCTCACAATAAGGGTCCTTTTACTTTCTTAGTACTCAGTTTTGCAGTGTACAACCTTGATACTTTATCAAAAAAAAATTTGGCAAGTACTTTTTTTTTCTTTTAAATAAGGTCACTATAAACCAGTTAATAATAATTAAGAATAGTCGTTTTTTTGTCAAAAAAAAAAAATTGTAAAGGGAGCAGAGCTTTTAAAGAGAACAAAACAAACCTCCCATAAAACTGCACAGTGTACCATTCAAATGCAAATAAGGAGCACAAACATTAAAAGAAGAGAAAAAAGTTGTATTTATAGGATTGGTAGAAATGGGAAAGGAGTCCTTTTTTTCAAAATCTAGAAACAAAGTGGAAGATGAGTTTTTTGTTGCTCTTTTCTTTGTAGCATTAAGAAGATAAGAGCAGGAAGGGTTAGTTCTTTTGGTGTGGAGTTTCTGCCTTTCTCCGCTGGTTTGCTGGGGGTTTTTTTTTTTCCTCCCACAGTCCAAAAACCTTTTTCATAGGTCTATTGGTGTCTCTGAAGTGTCCCTAGGTGTGTAGGTGTGGGCCTGCTTGTGACATGTTCATGTAAGGATAGGCTCCAGCAATCTCATGACCACAAAAGGGAATTTAGCGGGTACTAAAGACGAATGGAGGGAGAAAGTGGAAACATGTTACCCATTTGTTAACTCAAACTCATTTGCACTTACAGTACAATTCCCACATGAATGTTTGTCTTGACTTTTTCAAATAAGAATGCAAAGAAGAGCCCTGTATCCTGATAGCAAGACGACCAATATGAGATCACTTTTAGGAAATCATCTGAGAAACTAATCAATGCTTTTTTTGTTGTTGATAATTTACAGTTGACCATTAAATATCCATTTAAAAGCCTCACACATTCTCCAATACCTTAGTCATACCTGCCCTTACGAGTGCATATGCAAGCAAAAAGTTGCCAAATATGTATGCGGCCCGTACGAAATATCAAGGGCGTAGACTGCTTGTTAAGCCCATAGAGTGAATATGTTTGTGCACATTTTTCTACGGGCATGCTGCAGGTGACGGGTCGTAGTGGACGCCTAAACAACTCATAGGGGGAAGTAAGGGTGCCAATTTTTCACTTTTTGTCTCTCTCAAAACCTGTGCACTGGGCAAGTAGCCCGTAAGTGTTCATGTGATAAGCGTGTACTCCTGACAATCAGAGCGTGGTTTGTGCGGAGTTCCTACGGTCCCTTACGGATTAATCTGAATTCTTCCTCTACCCCTTCGGCTTCTCCCTACCTCTCCAACTGTAGGGGCATTTGGAGGGGTAGGGTTGTCCAAAATAGTTGTTTTTAATGGCTAACCCTGACGGCGAAGGGATGCCGTCACGCTGTGGCGCGGAGGAGAAGCACTTTTCTTCACGTGAGTGTGCTCTGATGCACAGAAGTTTACATTTAAATGTAAGTATTGACTTTTTGTTTTAGCCTGACATTTGTTAAAGTTCTAAAACTGACGTTGTTATGTTTCCACGAGCGCTAGCAGCTCTGCGCTAACATGACTGACCGGCAACTTTTGATGACGTCATTAAGTGGGAGTAGAGTCCAAATTTGAGGACACTGTTTTTCCATAGCTCTCTGTTTGGAGAAATAAATGTAGAGGTAGGGAAAAGCCGTAAGGGAAGAATTCGGATTCTATCTACGTATCACCTGCACGGTCACGAAGGAGCCAGAACTCACACCTTACCATCGACTAAAGTGTGATGAAAGGGTGGTAAAACAGCATCACCCATACGGCACAAGTGTCCTACTTACTTTAGCCTTGCAAATATGTCACGATATACTTACCCCATGTGCGTTCCATTTTCATGATGTCCCTCGAGGTGGCCATACAAACTTTAAGGTAACTGGAAAGCACTTGTGCTACCTTTACAATGCAATCTCTCCTGTCTACGACCCTCCCTTGACCCCGAAAACCCAAAAACCCGCAGCGCCTGTACGTGATCAAGGCTTTAATGAGTGTTTAATACATTAGTAATGGTTGTTATGGACCAAAGAACGGAATGGGAAATAAAAAATTCTTGGTGTTTATGTGTAAAAGTTTGACGTCTACAAGTTCTCACGCTACAAACTAACACGTTAATTAGATAAGAAGCCATGTTCCAAAGATCAGCCAACTCCCAGCTGCTGTTATTGATAGAACTGCCAGAGATGGCAGCTAAATTACCTCATTACCAAACATGTTAGCAGCTGTTGCTTCTTCGGTCGGTTGATCTGGAAGAGGTTGCAGCAATGTTTGTCTCCAATTCTCAAGATTTCGTTTCGGCAACATATTATCAGCTGCAGACGCGTGAAGTGTCAACACAGTTTGTTTGACGAAACTTCCCAGATTTCCTGACTCTCTACCTACCGGCATCTTCTTTGGCGATAAATATGTAAAGGGAGGGGAAAAGGCATTTCAGAGCTGACATGCCTCCCTTTTAAGATTTTTGCCTTGCACTCTTCGTAAAGCAAAAAAAAAAAAAAATGAAAGTCAGTCCTGTCAGCATTTTTCTTTCTATTTTATCTAGATTTCCTTTGAGATACGTTTTAATTAGCCTGAAATTAGTGTAAGTTTTCCAAGAGTAAATGTGAGTCTTCTGTTTCGACTTTTCCTTTTTCTTCCGTCTCCGTGTTTGATGTGTCAGATGCCCGTGGCACTGATCCCGCTGACAGAGGCGTTGGGACTCCGTCACGGCCCCTCCAGTAACCCCCCACCCCCACCCCCATCACTGACATGACACGAATGAGCCGCATTACGGACTTGTAGCGCCCCCGCAGTTTACACCCATTAATGGCTTCAATGATATTCATTGCCCCCCACCCTCCGCGCCCCACCCCTTCTTAGTCGTAGCGTTGCAGCTCACAGCAGTAAAGATGTGACAGTGTCAATAACCATAATCGTGCCTGTGCAGAAAATAATGAAGCGTATGCGCCATGTCAGCCCTACAAGCCTTCAATATCCTATGATAAAATGAAGTGGCAAAATAAAAAAAGTTATAATAAAAAAAAAAAAACAACGATCAATGAAGCCATCCAATGGTAAATACGAAATTGCCATGAGAAGTGAATATGATTTTCCCTCTCCGAGGATGCCGTGCAGATTATTAGGATGAACAGGAGAAGCCCATTTGTATGTAAATGGGAGATTGATTATATTTATTTGCTGATAGGGGAGCCCTGGACGGTCACACACAGACGCCGTAAAAAGGGGGTACATCCGTGGAGCCAGGTCGTCGAACAGCTGTTTTTCCGTCTGTGATGCCACTCCAAAGACATGATGCCCAAAAAAAAACAAAAAGGAAAGAGGGCGACGTAGGATCCGCCAGCTCCAACAGGGCTCACCTCTCCAGAATATTCTAATTACCAGCCCTCCTCATTACAGATGATATGTCAATGAGAGAAGAAGAAAAGGAGGGGGGGGGGGGTTAAAAATGAAAGGAAGAACTTCAAGCAGAGAGCAGCAATTCAGTCACTTCTTTATCACTTTTTGGCAGCCTTGCCATGCACCCTGGTTAATGCCACAAATTGAATGTTTCTGTGGCTTTTCCTTCTCTTAAAATAGGCCAAAATGCGGCGTTGCGGCGGCGAAATCTATTATCGTCATTTGCATAGGGGCCTTTTTTTTTTTTTTTTTTTTTTTTAGTGGGGGGATCCTACGGAGGGGATGAAGAACAAAGAGCTCATGAGGGAGAAAATAGGGCAGAAATGATGCGGCATCGGGTCCCCGACGAAATCTTTTTTTTTTTTTTTTTTTTTTTACTTGCGACCATGGCAAATGGTAGAATCCATATCTGACACTTTACTGGTTTTGCATGAAAATTAGAGGACCCCACCACTTTTGCTTGATGTCCCCTGATTAATTTACAGCACTTTTGTTACGTCGGCATCATCCAAAATAAATTAACCGTGCTGGAGATATCTGAAGCGTTAGGCAGGGAATGCAATTTGTTACAAGGAGAGAGAGAGAGAGAGAGAAAAAAAGAAAAGATGAGATTAAATAAAACACCTAATTGACAGAAAAAGTCACCAAGCGTAAGCGCTGTTTGGCATTGTTGAGAAGAGCCGTCTGTACGCGTTTGGCGACGGAGGGGGTAGAAGAAAAAGGAAAAGCCGGCCACTTGATTTCCTATGGAAATTAATCGGCTATCAAACAATCTTGGTCTGCCGAGGATGATTATACAGCCGGGGTAGGCATGGGGGTGGGTGGGGGGCGAGAAACTGAGAGGAAGAAGAGGGAAAGAGGGAGAGAAAATGCCCTTTGTGTAGGTGAAATGTGTCGTGGACTGTCATCGTAATATACCTCAGTGAAATGAAGGTTAATTCTGATGTACAGCCTGCATGGCCGTCATTATCGGTGAATCATGAAAATAAATTAAGCCACTGAAATAGATACTCCTGTGGTACGCGGCGGGGATCTCATGAAGGATGGACGGCTGAACTTTACAGATTATTATTGGGAAATAGTGCCGAATTCAATTAATGCACCTAAAAGACACCTTTATAGAGGGCAGCCATAATTTAAATGACAGCGGGGTGTAATTTTGCTTGTTATAAGTCAAATTTGTAGAGTTGTCCTGCATTTTTTTCTTCATCTCTTTCCCGCTTTTTTTTTGCGTGTGTGTGTGTGCGTGCGGGAAATCTTCACTTCTCCAATCTTCTACAAAAAGATGAAGTCCAAAAAAATGAAAGAAAAAAAAATCCTGTTGAATCCCTTCTACAAACCGAATAAATAAAATAAAACCCACTTCCTTTCCAGGTTCTTCATCTCCTCCGGAGTCTTAAACCGTAATCCTCTGCGGCAGATCCCCATGTTGCCCCCCCCCCCCCCCAATGTGCAGGCAAACTCCTGCGTACGGCGGACGGACTCCAGTGCTTTTATGCAGATCCACCCCACCTCGGAAGAAAACGGAGCAAAAGCCTGGAGAACTCGGTAAATGGCTGACCTCTCACCTGCGCGCAACGGAGAAGGAAGCCGGCGGCTTAATCCAGGCAGGTGTCTGACAAGCGGTCGAACACAGGGAAGGCCATATCACAGTGACCCGCGCCCAGACCTCCCTTATCTATTAATCTACACTTCTCTGTAACGGAGGGGGGGTTGAATTAACGCCTCAACAGGGCATAGGGTTTCTGATTAACACACCTTCACCCTGGTGAAACCACTGCCTGCCCAAGTGCACCAAAAGAAGAGTTCCCATGAGATATATATATATATATATATATATATATATATATATATATATAATATGTGTGTGTGTGTGTGTGTGTGTGTGCACACACCAATTTTTTGAAGATGTTGACATTTTTTCCTACACTTCTGATTATTGAAATCACAAATTCTTACCAGGCTTATTTGTTTCTATTTTATTAGCCAAACACATTCCATGTAAAATTTTTATATGCCTATTTTATTTTTATTTTTTCTAAGATTTTAGAGGCACAAAATGGGGGCTCCTTTTATGGAGCATGAAATACACGAGTGGATTACGGAGCGCGCTCGCAAAATCCCATCAGAAATGGGATCATAAAAGGTGTGTGTAAAAATCGGTGCATGAAAATTGAAAAAAAATTTTGTTTAAAAAAGTATATTAAAAAAATACACAATGCAAAGTTTTTCCACATTAAATTCATATGAACAAGTCTTGGACCAAAAAAAAAAAAAAAAAAAAGGACTGGTGTCATTTTATCTAATAGCAATAATGGCAACTTTTTCTTTTAAATCTAAACACACTCCTCCATTTCACTTCTCTCTTTTCTGCCCTTCTTTTCTCCACTCCTCTGAAGAATCCCTCCACTGTCATTATTAGTATTGAACTCATTTCTAAATTCAGAAATTGGCTGAGGAAGATCATTCATTGCAGCAGACAGTAAAGTCAATAGCTTTTGTGTCAGGCGGCAGGGTCTGTCTCCGTCTCTCCGGGTGGGTTAGAGCTCAAGAGTGTGTGAGTGTGTGAGCAGTACAGTAAAGAGCGAGGACAAAAGGCGAGTGAAAACTGGGAGAGTGGGGCCACCTCTTGACGACATGCACACACCGTCTCTGGCAGGTTTCACAGCTGCCGGTCCACTTACAGTAATGCAGATGCAGGTAAGTTGACCCATCCTTACTGGTTTCTATTTGGGCTTTTAAAACCTTTTTATTTACATTTTTTTCCCCAAAGTAATTTTAGGACCAAAAAATCCATCTTTTTTTAACTTTTTTTTTTTTTCATTTTGATCCCAGCGAATGAAGAAGGAAAGCTTATCCCAGTAAGAGTCAAATCAATCAAGTCCTTTTAATCACCACTTTGCTCTTATAGTGTGGCTGTAATGATGGAAACCATGTAGAGGCAATTCCCTAAGAACCCCCCCCCCACCCCACCCCTCGTGTGGCTCACATTCGAGGCGAAGCACAGACACATACTCAACTCTGATGATTTTCATTTCTCAATTACATTATCTTATTAACCAATCAATTGCCAGTCTTATCAATAATTAATGTCTGCCCAACTATTAGAACATAGATTAGATTAAACGCCAGCCTCTTGTCTCCTCGCCGCTCGGCTTTGATACTTTTAACTGGGCCCTTCACGGCCACTGTGATTTAAAGGGAATATTTAATGCGGAAGTTCATTTTAGTGCTAATGCACTGTTTCTATAGACTTCTTTTTCAAAATGACAAAATAAAGCAAATAAAATATGTTCTAAGCACCTGAAAAAATAATAGCTTGACATGAGTAGTTGTAAAAATGATTTTTCAGACCAGCGTCCGGCTTTGACGTGCGAGATGAAAGCATGGAGGAGCGGCAGCAGCAGCAGCAGTGGCTGGTGTATCTCACGCAGCCAGACCTTGTCTGGGGTCTGCAACCTGAGGCCCATAGGAGCCACATGTGGCTCTATTATTCCTCCATTTAGGCTCTAGTGCTTTAAAAAAAAAAATAATATGTTACTTTGACACTGGATGTATTTTATTTTGAAAGGGACTTGTATGTGCAGTCGTGTAAAGTGAAAGGGATGATAGAAAAATGTAAGACTGTTCTAGACCAAATGTTGTAAATATTTAAAATGTACATTTTTTTCACATTTTATTAATAAAAGGCTAAAAAAAACATTAAAAAAATTTAATTTTCCTTACAGGACTTTGCAGCTCTTGTTGGGGTTTTGTCGAGTAACAAGCAAACCCAAATAGCTCCAGATAAAGATTATTTTAACCCCTTGACCCCTAATGATGCAAATATTACCTTTTAATTTTGCATCTTCCTAAGAGCAAAAACCCGAGTGAATTCTGTCTTTTCTTTTTTACTGGAAATACATTTAGGCGTCAAAATGTTTTTCTTTTATTTTGTAAAATAAAGTCAAAATCCCCACCTCGCTAGACCAGAATAGTATTAAACTTGTTGCTTGTCGCTAATTCTAGGCCACAATCGTACAAATGTGAAGGATGAACATAAACTAACATGTGAGTTCAGATGAATTTACATTAAAGAATTTCACTCTTCTTCACTTTTTCTCGACACACACACTCAGGGCTCATTGACATTATTCAACTATTCATTTCAAGTCCTTTTACATAACTATCATCAATTTACATTAGTGCATAATTTGTAGTTTTGCTCCCTGAAGGTGTCAGACGATACCGGGACACACTGATTGAAGTAAGGCGGGCAACATTTAAAAAAGAAAAGTGGAAATGTTAGGCTAGAAAAAGGAAAGCACTCCTTTTCTCCCTTTCCTTGCCCCCCCCCCTTCAGCTCGAAACATCTGTCAGCACTCAGACTGGAGGGAGGGGAGCGGAGCACAGAGGGCCCGGTATGCAGCAAACCCGGGCCCAGAAATCACCAGGGCTCCTCCGTTTGGCACGGCCCGCTTGTTTATTTGCCCTGACCCTTAGCGATCGCTGCGAGGTTACGGGACCCGCTTTACTGAAAGGCACCATTGTGCTGTCGGGTGAAACCTGGTACAAATATTTACAATTTGGGGAGGGTGAGGGATGCAAATCTGTGGCCTGCAGCCATCCAGACTTGAGCTGTAAAACTCACTACAGTGCAATTTTTGGAATTAGCCACCTCCTCCCCCATTCCTTTTAACCAGGGTTAAAATTATACCCCCTACATTTTTATTAATGAGATCGCGCTGTCACACATTATTAGTCATTTAATAGCCTTGATGGCAGCATCGAATGACTTCCTCCAGCCACTTTTATCCCATAGCTTCACATTAAAACCTTGGTATGAACATGTGGGTTTAACACTAAATTTAATAGGGATGCAGTGATACGCTTTCTTCACAATTTGGTGCAAATCTCGTTTTTTGGGTTTTGTTTTGGTTACAAACATAATTTGTGTGTTACAAAACAGAGCATTTAGAATAAACCTTTTTTCTTAATTTGCTAACAAGGGAGCAACAATGACAAAAACCTTTCAAGTATGGTGTGTAACGGTCGGATTTGTATCAGAACTTGTGGTTGACGATAGTCGATAATGGTTCATTTTGATGAACTGAAATCGATCTTTAGCCAAAAATTCCACCAATGTGACTCAGACATAAACACCTGGTCATTTTTACACTGTATTAAAATAGACCTATCATCTATCAATCCAAATGGTATTTTCCGGTGTCGATTAAGTCTATTAATCGTTGATGGACATTGACGTAATCGTTACACCCCTACTACTCAGCCTTGTGTAATGCAACTAAACAATAAATATTTAGTTCTTCCTAAGTTTAGCACAATATGTCTTTTACATTTTCAACATATACCAAATGCTATATGTTGTAGGGATGCAATGTTTTGTAATGGTTTTTGTCGATTCAAATAACAACTTGCTTTAGACACATCCACTGTGTTAAATGGTAGAAATATAAATCAATTCATTGATTAAGTTGATTAATAATTAGTCCCCCACTACTGAGCCTTGTGTAATTTAGTAAAACAATAAATAATAAATCAATTTTTAAATTTAGCGCAATACACCTTTGACCCTTTCAGCGTAAACCTAGTGGTATGCAGTTGGGATGCTAAGATACGCTTTCCCCACATATTGGTTCAATGGTGTAACACACGGTTCGGTTTAAAACCAAGGATTGTGGCATCCCTAATATTGATAAGGATTTTTTTTTAAGAGTCTAGGGTCAAATAATAAATTTCCCACATTATGAGATTTACAGCAAAACACAAATGATTTTTTGTCTTCAAAAGAAAAACCTCAAACACCATTGGGTCGTCTCCTGTTAGGTCTGTGAGGAAACTGGATTTTCTAGAAAGGACTGTATTAATAAAAAAAATATTAGGTTGGTTCGTTCCCTTCAGTTTCCAGCACACAGAAATGAATGAATGAGGACACAGAGACAATACTTAGCTTCAGTGAAGATTTACTCCGCACAAAACAGCACAGATTTGTACGCAGGGTTACAGACAGAGGAGCAGGTCACAAAGTCTGAACAAAGACACTCAGAAAAGGGCTTGGTATATATACCTGGCATTTACATATTCAGAAGATGGTCCGAGGGTCTATGGTGTGAAAAACCCTAGGTCCCAGAAGCAAATAGTTCTTTCTAATGCCTTAAACTTTTTTTTTTTTTTTTTTTTTTTTTTTTTTTTTTGTGAACTCGAAATGCCATCCTGGCTTTAACTGGTATAAATCTAATTCCCTTTTTTATTTATTTTTTTTCACCCTTGCTGCTGGACCGTGTGGACTCCGTCACCGGCGCATTGACATGCAACAAAGCTAATGGTGGCCGGGACAGGAGGGCCTAATCTTCACTAACTGACAAGATTTAAATTGAGGAGACATCTTCCGCTGATTAGCTCCCACACCCACAATTATCCAACTGGGGTGTCAAGCAAGGTTTAACATCTCCACTGATTCTGCTCTCCTGAGACATCCGGGAGGCAATGCAATCGCTTTTAATAACTGCCTCCCTTGCTCCCTCCCTCCATCCTTTCTCTCGCCGCTTCTCCTTTTGACGCCCATTGCTCCTTGTGCAGAGAACACCACCACCAGTCCTCCGCCCGCCTGCCCGTCTCTTTTTCCCTCCTGCAGCCCCCACTTCCACCCCAGTTCGCAGTCATTCAAGCTCCCTTCAAAATTAACCTTTCCAGCAATAATATAATTTCTTCCAAAATGAACCCCACTGAGTAATTTCTTTTATTTTTTTTCTGGAATAATTTATTCAAATTGCCCAGCTCAGAACAGCAGAACAATCTGAACACTGAGTAGACCCCTGGATTGGGATTTTTTTTTTCCATCAGAGTGAAAAAGGAAAAAAAAAAGTTTATGTACATTGACACTCACTGCCAAATAAGAGGACATGCTCGCCTCCACCTGCTATCCCCAACGCTCCGGCAACCGTATCCCCCTCGAGTGTACACCTCATTAAAATTCATCTGATCTGAATATTTTTTGCAAATATGGTCTGATTGCTCACCATGACATGAAACATCCCTGTGTGTTATTTTAATCACACACACCCCAACGGGCAACATATATGATGGCTGTGACATTGAACTCCTCCACTGCTTGACCCCATTTTATGAGTGCACGTCATTTTGGGGGGAGGAGGGGGTTGGCTTGGAAGTTACCTGGAATGATGGACACGCTTAATAATTCTCCCCTCTTTTTTGCTTCATATGTTCACACGGCATCAGCTCGCTTTAAAGCCCCTCTCAATCATCGCCCCCACCACCACCACCTCATCCGCCTCTTTCTTCCCTTTCCCTCTCATGAACTGTTGTCTTCTGGTGACGGAACGGGGACACAAAGCAACGCGATTAATAATTAACTGTTTAGTTTTACTAATTGATCTGTTGTGGGAGCCAGGATAAAAGTGAGGATGCATCCTCTGCGCGCGATGCCTTTCATATGGCATTTATCCACAAGTCACAAGCAGCTCCCTCAAGATGAATAATGAACCAAACAAGATCAAATAATTACCACTCGGGAGACGGAGGGAGAGGATTCTAACAAACACTGCTGGGTTTACCTGGGGTTCTTTCCCTCTATCACACAACAGAGATGAGATGCGCAGAGACAGGCTGTTGTTACCAGCAAAGGCCCCCAAGTTTACAAGGACAGGTCTTGTGATCAGTCGAAGCACTTAAAAAGTCTGGAAACTTTTCTTCTAGATCCTCCAACACCAGAGATGTCGCCGGCGACACCTTAATACCACACGCTTTTTGACCTCAACTGTTTACATGATCAACGTGTTTCTGATGCAGCACCGATGTGCACACATAAAGACCTGGCTACCTGTTACCATAGCTTCATGTTAGCGTACTTGTGTTTTTTTTATTCTATGCCTTTGTGGACGGGTTTCCATGACGTGTAGTTTGTTGTCACCAGGATCGAGAAAAATGGCAACAAACGGAGACGTTGCATAGATCTCAGGAGAGGCTGAAGAAAACTGGGGTCCTCCAGAGTCTGCAGGATTTTTAAAGAGCCTGCAAAACCAACTTAGCTTCTAAGTGTATTATAATGTTCATTCCTCCCAGAAAAACAAAACAAAACACAAAATTGGGATTTTGATCCATTCATGCTTAAGTATTCATCTAAAAACCTGCACTCTGAGCACCAGCCCCTCCCAACCGAATTTGGGTTCTCAGATTCATACGTAGATAAGTGAAGAACAGCCTCTTCCAGGAAGAGTCTGAGAGAGCTGTGAAAAGAACTCATATTTAATTAAAAGATTAATTCTTTGGTGTGGCAAAGGCAATATATTTTCACATATGTGGATATGGTTTACACTGAAGCATGTTAAAGGCCCTTTAAGGCGTTTTTTATTGTGTGGTGGTTGCATCTGCCCTCTTCTACGGAGGGAGCTGCTGGAGGGTCGGATTCAGTGAAAGGAATAGGAGGAGAATTGAAAAACTGGTGCGAAGATCCAGCTTTGTTTTGGGATGTCCCCAACAGAGTCTGTGACCACGGTGGGTATCAGGAGGAGGATGTTACGGAAACTGGAATCCATCATGGGCAATCCTCTTCATCGTCCTCTGCATGAGACCACTGAGCTCCTTTAGTCAGAGACTTTAAAGTCCCACTCTGATTAAACTTTGGTTTGTTTTACCAGCGTCCCCAGTGGTCTTTTAATTATAATTGTGCCGTTTTTTATAGCTTAATTCAAATCCCATTTGTCTTTTTGTTGAATGTATTTTTGCAGAGCGGCAGGAGTTCATTAAATTCATCCTTAGTTGTGGGCGTCCCTTACTAAAAACACAATTTTAAGCAACATTTTCTTAATATATGTCCCCATAATGAAAAAAAATGCCACAAGAATATGTTAAAATCACAGCAAAAAACAGTTTGGTTTGGATAACACCTCATTGCATGAAGGAGCGCCTTCGAAGATCTTTCCGTCCGTCAGCTATTAAACTCTACAATGCGTCATAGTCACTAGAACATAATTATTGCAAGGATGTTGTCTGATGAGTCTATCCAGTCCCATAGGAATACACACTTCAAGATCTTTGTTATACTCAGAGAATTGACGTTTTTTAAATCATTTCAAACACTTCCTGTCATCATGGTAGAAGATTTAAAAGCAGCCGTTTCTTTCAATCGGAATAAATCTACAGTCTTGTGCGTCGGATGTGTCTTCACAGCCTCCACTTCATTGTAACAACTCCAGCTGGCTGACAAAGTGCTTCCTTCTGGATCAGATTCAAGCTCCCATTCCCACCCATATACCTTTTTGGTGACAGAATGGTCAAGCCGGACACAAACAGAAGTTTCACTTCGAAACCAGCAGATCCTCTTCTCGGTTTTCCTCCAAAAGCCATTCAAAGGAGTCCTTTTTTTTAGGGTAGGGTTTTGGCTTTGAACGAGTGCGCAGCAAATTAATCTGCAGCACCCAAAACTCACGAGGGATTAAAAATGAAATGAGCCTCATTTCCCATCCGGATCCATCAAGGCCCTGAGAGATGGAATAGGGCGGACCAAAGGAGATGCTCATCTGTTTGCAGATGAGCCGCGTGTGCTTCCTATAATGGGTTGGACTGACTCAAATCTCCATTTTATTGTTTTAGATTACATGCCGCTGGCCCCATTGAACCTAATGTGTTTTCCCCACCACCCCATCTGTAACGGTTACCGCTTGTAAATAAGATTTAATACAGTAAGACACTGTGAAATGCCAATCTCTGCGTCCATGTGGCCACATGCTTTCAGTAATCTCGTATAAATATTTTCATGGCCGAGTGCGCCATTATGTGCTAGCAGATTGAAGCACTAGCTAAATGCCCATATCATTACCCTATTAGCTTATGACTTATATGGGTATAGGTGCTCGCTTAATTAAGGTTGATTGATTGGAATCAATGAGTGTAAAAAAAGAAGGCTAACGGGGGCAGGGTTTGTGGGTGGGTAGGTTGGGCGTCTTCGTGAAAGTATCCCGAATTAAACTTAAGATAGTCTTCTTATTTCTGATTAGATTTGGCTAAGCTGCTAAACGGGCAGACAATCTTGTTGCCTTTGATACCCCCCACCCTTAAAATTTATCCGGCTGCTCCCCCAACCCGCTCCAAATACAGTAGCCTAAA
The DNA here is from genome assembly GCA_023969325.1 of Oryzias curvinotus. Classification (NCBI taxonomy): domain Eukaryota; kingdom Metazoa; phylum Chordata; class Actinopteri; order Beloniformes; family Adrianichthyidae; genus Oryzias; species Oryzias curvinotus. The sequence goes on from CM043728.1 coordinate 10,358,671, forward strand.
TTTGTCACGGATATTACGCAGACTGGTGGATGAATCAGTGCTGGTTGTCATAATTATGTTAACATGGGCTATATTAAATGAGACAGGCCCGTTTTCAAAAGGTGAGGCTGTAGAATCAACTCGGCGCTCAACAAACCTCGGTGTCAATCACGCGCGAGCTTCATATTCAACAAAGTCAAGCGCATCTGTCTGGATGCATTATTTATGTCAGAAATAAGCAGCTTAACCGAATCACGCTAGCAGCTATTAGCAAGAGACGCACACCTAGTACCCCCGCGCCTCCCCCCACCGCCTCTGCGGAGGCCAGGTTTGAAGTCTAAATAACACAAGTTTGATTGGGCCCACAGAAGCTAAAGCAATCCTACTGAAGTTGGGCGTTTTAAAGGGCTGGAACAAAGGTACGTCTGTGTTTGTAGCTGTCATTAGGCTGTGTATCTCTTTCCCTTTTCCCCCTTTCTCCGGCTCTCTGCGGGCCAAATAACAGCAGAGGTTAGTATTCCAGAGTTACGGCTCTATCCTCCTGTCATGAGCGTAAGGCTCTGTTTTAGATCAGCCGTCCCCGCTGTGCCTGATGGACAGCTCTGAGGATAAATGTTACATGAATAAAAACAGCCCTGTTGACTGTACAAAGGCTTTGGTTGATGAGGCAGAGCCTGTGCTGAGGGGAAGGGAGAGGGGTTGCAGGAGGGTTAAGCATTGCAGAGTATGGGAAGGTAAGTGATTGCCCTTTTCCTACTAACTGTTCCTATTCGGCTTGGACCTTTCAAACACATCTCACTTATGACGGCGAGGTCCGGATCTCTGTTTTGAATCTTCCACTGACTGCTTAAGTGTCCCTCTTCAGTGTCCTCATTTTCTTCACTTCGTTTTTTTCCCCCTTAACTTGTCTTTTTTAAAGAGTTTTACTCTTCAGTCGAGAAATATTTTTTGTCCTGTGACGTACTTTGATGCTGCCCCACTCCGACCATCTTCATTTAAAAGCTTTCACAGTGTTTTTTTTTTTTTTTTTTTAATTTTGATGACGCTGTTTTTAGCCAAAATCCAAAAATGTGTGGGCAGGACAGTTGGCACAGAGTAAGCCAGCCCTCATTTCCCATCATCTCTTTGTTTACACTCTCTCTTGCTAGCTTAGCGCCCCTCATAACTCCAACCTAGCATTACTGGTCCAACATAAATGGCAAGCAATATTGCAGCTATCCCTCTGCACAGTTTTGAGCCAGATACCAGCTTGGACAAGGAAAATTTTAAGGCTTTGGTTGGTTTTGTGTGCTCAACCTGTATTTGTAAATCCAGCTTGCTCCCTTGGTTTTTGCTTTTTTGTCAGGTGAGGTTTCTTTGTTAGACTTTTCGACTTGTGTCTGAGCCTCCTTCCCTGCGTCTGAATCCTCACCCACCAGCCTGTGACTCTACAAGTGGATGCATCGGAATGGAGCAGATCAGTACAATATCCTCGTCACAAATACAATTTTGTTCGAACTGCATTTCCCCCCCCCCCGCCTGTTTCGAATTCACTATAGAGAAATACACAGAAATTAGATTTTAGGCTCAATTTTCTTAATAAATGTCCTCCATAATGAGAAAATTACCACAAGAACATGTCAAAAACACAATTTTCATTGGTCTTTAACGTGTATGAAATACTTTATTGTTCTTTTAATGTATCTGGAATTTCTTCAAACTGTATTTAAACTGTATTCAAACTGTATTTTGTATTTATTTTAATCCCAGACATCCCTTGTACAACACGATGTCTGGTCAGAGGAGCTCAAGGTATATAGGCTCCTTTCACTGCGCTGCAGGACAGAGCGCTTTTAAGAACTCATTTGTCCCTACAGCTATCAGGCTATTTAATGAACCTGCCTGATATGAACTGATATTTTGTTAACTGTGCTTTTACTGTTGTTTGTTGTGTGTGGTTGTGTGTTTTGCTGCCGGACACCTGAATTTCTCCTTTGGGAGATTAATAAAGTTTCTATCCATCTATCTATCCATCTATCTATCTATCTATCTATCTATCTATCTATCTATCTATCTATCTATCTATCTATCTATCTATCTATCTATCTATCTATCTATCTATCTATCTATCTAGATAGATAGTCTTTATTGTCATTGCAACATTGTACAACGAGATTAAAGTGCAAAAATAGTCATATAGTAAAAATAAAATCACAATAAATAGTATAAAAACAATATAAAATAAATAGTATAAAAACAATATAAAATACAGCAGACATAACCCACACATGCGTGAACATTCTGTCATGTTTCCATCTATCTATCTATCCATCCATCTATCCATCCATCCATCCATCCATCCATCCATCCATCCATCCATCCATCCATCCATCCATCCATCCATTTTCTAGACTGATTTGGGTTTTCACACACATACCTTCAAGTAAACAGTGAGGTAACAGAAATTCATACCTTTATTTATGGTACTAATTGATACCTATTTCTTTTTTTTCTATCTGTCAGTTATCACGCTCCTACCTTTCTGCCACCTGATTGACAAAATATTCATCAGAATTTTTAACTTTTTCCTAAAACCTCTGCGGCCTCCTCACAGCAGCAGTCGCCAGCTGCTGATTTTTGCTGCAAAACTTGCATTTTGGTCGCTGTGCAATGGTATGTGACCATAGTCTAAAATAGATTATTTAACAAATCTACTGGCACTTACAGATGCAACATCCTAAACTGCCAGTTGCTTTCCCCTCCTAAACTGTTTTTTTGTCATGCCAGTTGTGGCACCATCCAATCTGTGTCTGCTGTGTCCCTGGTCCTGGAAAATGGTGAGCAGTTTTCTGGAGCTGCATCTGTATCTGTATCTGTGCATCAATGATTCCTAATTTTGCATGGTAAAAATTACTTTCCAGCCCATTCAGAGGATGCAATCACATCTGGTTTGTTCCACTTGTTTCTACAGTTACGTTTCTTATAATCTTCAGGATTTTGTCACACAAATTTAACTTAACTGGCTGAAGTGACCAGTGGGTGCTGTCAAAACATTGCAGTAAAAACTGCATGTTTGTGTCTATGAACTCCCATACACAGTAAAATTTGCAGAGTAAATTTTACTCAAATTGAATAAAATTTTACTCTGAAAAAGACAGTATTTGGTCCCAGTCTAAATAGAGTCAAATTTACTCTCCTAACAGAGTTAAAATTACAGAGTAAAATGTACTCAATCTAGTGCAAATATTTTACTCGCATGGATTAAATATTACTCTGTGCGGAGATAAAAAAAAACTACTCTACAGTGATTTTAATCTAGTTGGAATACAATTTGTTCTCTCTGGAGCAATATTTTATTCAAAATGTAGGTGTTCTTTTTACTCTAACAGATACAATTTTACTCATTATAGATCACTTTTGAAATTTATATTGTGTCAAATTTTGCTCATAGTGGAAATTAATTTTATTCTTAACTTTAGTAATTTTTGCTACTTTTTGGAATTAAAATAAGAAATCTTTTTTTTAGAAGTCACTATGCAACAGTATGAAAATTATACATTTGTAGTTTGGTATAACAATACATAAAAAATAATTTAAAAAAATTAATGTTTTAACAGCCATCTTTATTTCATTCTTTTTACAAGAAACAGTATGGTACGATATAATAATTTGCATCACCATCACTGTATGACATCTGCAAATCAAAGGCTTTGCAACAGAAAAGGTTTTCAACAGAAATCACATGAGGTCTGTCATTTGTACACAGAACTTGAGAAGCAATTAAATGCTCATTCAGACACAGTGTTTGCATTGCAAAGGTGACCAATAGTAAACTGTTATCTTTCATACCAATATACATACTAATCCTTCTATGTCCGGGAATCTTGGGAAGTCCAAAAAGACGTCAGATGATTTCACTGGATCATGGATCATTTTTTGGCGGTAGTTGAAGGTCTGCCTCATCTTCCTCTTTACAGTTCCTTCATCTGCTGCATGTTTCATCAGTGCTATGGCCTCAAAACACAAGCTGTCAGTCATTTGGCTGTCTTCCTCTCTGAAGCACCTTCTGTCAGCTGTTGGTCCCCCTATAAAATAAATCAAAAAATAACAATGAGTAAAGCTCAAGAACTTCCATAGCAAAAAGGGGACAATAAACAAAATTTAAATTTTAACTTTTAAAATGCGCATACCAGTTAGTGTCCTTGGCAGTCTTGCAGCCTTCTTTTGTTCATTACAAGCTTCCTTTTGGACAAACTTCAATCTCCAAGCCAAATAACCACTCCCATCTTCTGCATTGTAGTAATGCTCCTAAACATCAATAAAAAGATATTTTTAAAGCAGTTAAAAGAAAACACAGAGTAGACATAACATACAGAGTTTTTACAGAAAACTCTTGTGTATAGTAGGGCTGGGCGATATGGCCTAAAAATAAAATCTCCGATTTTATTTTTTTTAATTCGATTTCCGATTTTTTCCCCGATTTTTCCCCCCCCCCTACTTAAGGAAAGCAATAAGTACAAACGGCAGACAACTTAAAGCAAATGTTGCTTTTATTTAATCAAATGCAAGACAAATGTAACCCCCATTTCTGGGATGAATAATAAATAAATAAACACACTCTTGGAATCAAAGTTAAGTATAAAATTTTTCTTCTTCTCACTCCCTTTTGGACTTGTGTTTATATAATTTTGTTGTGTTTTACATAATTTTTTCTTGGTTTTATATAATTTTTGTCTTGTTTTTTTTCTTATTTTGTTATTCTACTCTTGTTTTCACTTGTCCAAAAGGTTACTTACTTACTTCAAGTCCCAGCTGTGTTTTAAGTCACACTTTATAGTCTAGACTAAAATGAGACAAACATTCACCTTGAGAGTAGCAGCATTTTCTAAAAAGTTATCAATACAGCTCATATCTTGGTCTAAAGTTTTAAATAAATTAATAAACCCCGTCTTGATGAAGCAGCAGGAGTCGCGGTTACCCCCCCCCGTCCTCTCCCGAAACAAAATCCTACGGTGGCCGCGTCGCAAATGAATATACAAGTAATATTTACAGCGCAGTATTCTTTATTAACAAATAACAGTAAAAAATAACTATCTAACTAATGAACTAACTATACAGGCGTTGTAGAATGACTATGTGTGTCAGGTCGCGTGTGTGTTAGGGCGCGTGCATGTGTAAGTAGACTGAGCGCGTGCCACGCGACCGCGCGTGAGAGCCTTTGACTCCGATGAGCTCCTTTAGGTAAATGTAGCAGCGTGGAGACTCTTCCTCCACGTCTGTGACAGTAAAGCCACACCAGCTCCACACAACAGATGAGTTTATTTCTTTCTTAGAAACAAACTGCCCACTTCTCGCCGGTAGCCATGCTGTCGCGTGATGTGTGAAACTAACGCTACGGAAGCTCTGAGGAGCCAAAAATGCGCCACATAAAAACTCGATTTAGTTATTTTTGAAATCGCCCGTAACAAAAAATTCGAATTAATTCATTTGATCGATTTATCGCCCAGGCCTAGTGTATAGAATGTTAATTAAATGGGTACATTTTTTTTACAAAACAAACATGAAAAATTTCAGAGGCTCCATCTCTGCCATGGTACTTACATAGCCAAATCTGCTCCTAAAATCAGCAAGGTACGGGAACAAAGCGATGATACCCTTGGCATAATCCTCTTTCACACGCCTTGATGGACTTGTCCTTAAGAGAGACAATTAGCCCAGTTGAAGATGACACATTTTGAAAAATATTATGTAGTGAAGAGCACAAAAAACCTTCAGTATACCCATGTTCAGCTGTCATATGTGCCACCAATATCTTAACCATGTCACGCCGTCTGCTGTCTGTTAGGCTTTTTGTCCGAGCATACTCATTGATGATACTCTCTCCTCCTGGTTTGTTTTTTAGAATATCTTCAATCATCTATGACAGTAAAAAAAATACATGATCAATATCATGAAAGTACATGTTCAGACTCAACATAATTTTTCTCAGTTTTGCTTCAATTTTAATGACAATTATAATTACCAGTACTTCAATTAAAAGGTCTATACCAAGCAAAAAAAAATAAGGAAATACAGTATAATGATGTGTTTTTATGACAAGGACAGTTTTCCAGAATGTGTTCAAATGTGTTGTGAGTTACTCAGTGCAATCTGCTGTTTCCCTCGAAAACTTTAAACTAGTTTGGATTATATGCCTTCCTGCACTGTTTGACAACTAAACCGAATTGGAAAGACAGCATGCCTTTGAATGCTTGAAGTGACTTTGTGAATAGATTATTTAACTTACTTTGGCAAGAGAGGTGTCCTCAACTCTCTCTCTCTCTTGTTGTCGGACGGACTGTGTAGTAATAATGTGTCATCTGAGTCCACTTCAGTGTCTCCACTTGAACTTGTATTGCAGCTCCTTGTAGGACAACTCAGGTGATCTGTCAAAGTATTAAAGCTTTCAGTTATTGTAATATTTTAATTTGTATGATAGCAAAAACCGAATAAAAACAAGAAAAGTAAAAATTAAGATTTTTAAATACTGACTGACTTAACAGTTTAGCACAGGGGTCGGGAACCTATGGCTCGCGAGCCATATATGGCTCTTTTGATGGTCACATGAGGCTCGCAGACAAATCTTTAATTATACTTTTTTTTTTCATTATACCAGTCCTTCTCGGGCGCGATGCGATGCCAGAGGCGCGCAGTAGTAGCGGTGCTTGGAGAAAAAAAATCTGCGCCAGCACTCAGTTTACTATTATCTATTATTTCAGAGTTTGTACCAGCCGGAAACCTGTGAATTGCCGTGCAAAACTGCGCGCTCCCGTCTCTGAGAAAGAGGGCCCAGTTGCAGGGACGGGATGTGAGGAAGAAACCAGAGGGTGGGGGTGGTGGGGACAGGCAGCCGGTGAATCGCGCAGGGATTCTCCAAACTTAAAACACGCTGCCCGTCACTCACACACACACTCACAGCGTGTGAGTGTGTGTTTGGCTCCACGTCTGCATGTGAGCAGTTTTGTTACATCTACAGAACATTCATACCAACCTGAGATCACGATTAAGTCTCAACACCTGCATGAAGCAGAAACTCACCACGTATCAACCAGACAAGCCCATCAGCAAAACCACCACGAGAAATACTTATCATTTATTAGCAACAGCATAACGATGTTATTAAAAGGAATCCACAGACTTATTGTACCTTAAAAATGTTGAAATTACATCAAATGCTCACATTCACTTGTATATTTAGTTTTAAACATATTGTTGCGGACTGAGTTGGGTCCGCTGTTGGGCCGCGTTAAAAGTTCTGGAGTTCATCAAACGCATCAAGCAGAGATCTGATTGGCTCTCAGTTCTGTCGCTCAGCCTGTTGTTAGGTAGTTTGGACCAATGGGGTTCAGCTATGGGCCGAATAAGGAAATAGGAGGGCTGGAGCGGGAGCATGGAATATAAAATTGGGAGAAGAGCTCTCGTCTCAGCGGGAGAGATTGATGAGTTGCTGAATTAATTGTACGGTGTTGGTTGTGGTCTGCAGTAACCAGAATAAACAACCTTAAAAGAGGTTAACTCTCCGTGCCTCAGTGTGGGACAGGGACGCTACATTATTGTATGGCTCTTTCAAAATTACATTTATAAATATGTGGCGTTTATGGCTCTCTCGGCCAAAAAGGTTCCCGACCCCTGGTTTAGCAGATTTATAATCTTGTCTAACACAGCAATAGGACATAAAACTCGTACTTATTTGCCTGTTTTTTGTTCCCCACACTATCCTGTCAAATAAACCATTAACCCTTAGACTCCTATTGATGCAAATATGTATGAAAATTCTTCGGCTCATTATCTTAATTTAGTATGTACTTAAAAGCAAAAAACACTACAGATTTTTTTCCCTTGGAAATAAATTCAGGCACTGAAGGGTAATTTAGCCAAAACAATTCAAAACAAAATAGATAATTTACAATTTACAAGAAAAACTTCACCTTCTGAAATTGTATCTTTGGCCAGACAAATCTCCAACACACCAATGTTTGGATTTTTCATCAGGAAATCAAAAACCTCCTCATCAACTTCTGTCTTTGAGTCATCAAAGACTTTCAAGTCCAAGGTTGGAATGTTGAATTTTTTGGTCACTGTCAACACAGCAAGATTATGTTTAGAATACAGCACAGAAATTAACATTGAATAAAAAGCAATAAAAAGAAAAACAAATCAGTATGTATCACAGCTGGCAGCTCACCCACAAAGTTGTCTGATTCCTGTGAAGAAAAAATGTGGGAAATTGTAATGTCTCCACTCACCGCATTCCAGAAAGGATTTGTAGGTCAGCTGACCTTCAAAACAGATATATTTCTGCCGTTCACCGTGTTTCACATGCACAGCTTGCATCTTTCCTGGCGTGAAAAAAATAATTCATTACAAAAAAGAAAAAAACATTACAAAACTGAAAGGTACCAAACTAAAATTTTATTCAGAACTATCCCATTTTCCAAATATATTAATAGATAGTATAGCTAATATACAGTTCACACTAGCTGACACGGCAATGTTGCTAAATTTGCAGAACTGCTGCTAACAAAAACACTGACCGCAAAGCACTGGCTTCTTCTAAACAGCCATCAGGTTTATTTTTTTGGAAGTTTATTTATTTATTGCCATTATTATTATTATTTCATTGCTGGTTTATTGATGATGAGTTTTTGGAATGGGAAATCGTGAAGAGTATCTGGAAACACGGACCGCTATTTAAAAAAAATAATCTCCACAGAATCGATACTGTACTGTGCGAACTTCTCTGTTTTGCATTTGAGAAAGGGTGGCTGCCCGCCCACAGCAGCTAAGACAGACTGACAATTTTCAAGGACCGCCATTTTTTCACCGCGCGGCAAAAAAAAAAAAAAAAAGTTGACCATGAGCTCCAAAACATTAGCATTAACGCATTGAATTCGACAGACTTGATAACTTAATCGATATATTAATAGGTATTATGGAGCTGTCGTTTCAAACGTGGCTGGCTAGTTACTTAGAAAAAAAGAAAAAAAAAAGTGGAGGGTAGCGACAGAATTATAATATCTAGTAAAAAAATATGTATATATTTAAGTGTATTTAACGGAACGCGGTACGACCCCAATATAAAAAACGTCTTAACTTATTTAAAATGGCTATATTTAGTTTAGCAGAAGTGCAAATGGTTGAGGCTAACCGTTAGCAAACTCCCGCTCGTAGTTTTCAATCTCCTTACAGGCACATACAAGGCAGAATAGCAGCATTACACAACACAAAAGTTATTTCTTACAGATAAAATAACCGAACCCGCTTAAAACAGGCTTCCAACTTATTTTTGAGCAATTAGCAGACTTACCTCGTTCACAGCCTCGGTGTTTCTCCGTCCACTGCGGGATAACAAAATGGTGGAAGAAACGAAATTTAAGAAAGTCGAGTGGGCGTGGTCTTGCTGGTTTACTCCAACATATTTCCTCTACGTTTTTACACCTACATTAGCTACCAGTCGAAATGATTGTAGTCTAAAACGAGTAAAAAATACTTTATTAGAACAAAATTATGGTAACTCTGAAAAAATTACTCTCTCATTTTTCCTGTGTATCAAGTTATATTTTTTGATACTAGGAGGCCTTTCAGAAAAAGCTTTTATAGTTTAAAAAAACAGTTTATAAATTGACAGTAGGGCTAAAAAAGCCTGAAAGTTATTGTAGATAATCTCTTGGTAATCTCTGATCTGTCAAGATGTGAGGAATACATCCAAAGGATTTATCGACCATGCACATGAGTGTTGAATGGAAATGTCATTTAGCATTGATGTTCCGCCTGATTTTACCCAGCAGCATGAAGTAGATTTTATTTAGGTCTTCTTGGCAATAAAGCAAGATGACAATAAATTGACTTTGAAATTAAGAAAGAAATTAATTTAGTAAAAAAAAAAAGGAGTTGTTGTAAATAGTAAATAAATCAATGATCATCAAAAAGCTTCTTAGCCAAGTAATTGCATAGGATATTTTAGGTGTATATTTTTTTTTTGTTTTTTTTCCACAGACCTCAATTAAGAATTGCCTCCCTTTCTGTTCTACCTCCAGTGGTCTTTGAGGGAACTGCAACATTTGGTTCTTCCTGCTTTGCTTCAAATTTGGGAATAGAAGGTGGGCCATTGGTGATGTCAGAGTTTCTCCATCTGGGGTGTTTGTATCTGTGAGCTAAATGTAGGAATGCCAGTCAACGAGAACTCATTCAAGGCCCAACAAACCATGACAAAGAACACCAAGTCTTTTGATGATTTTATGATGCGGTCATATTGTAGCATGGTTTGAAGGGGAGCTTGAATTCTACAGTTGTCCCCCAATTGAGATGGGATATTTCATATAAGTATTTCTAGCTATTGATATGTGTGTATTCAAAGAGTATTGCTTATTTGTGATGCAACAACGTGTCATCAGCGTATGTCTACTTCTGTACTACCAATAAAGGAAACCATCCACAGGTTTATTACAGATAAAATTACACATTTTTCTCTGTGGTACCACTGTTTGCATGTTTTACTTGAAACTACTCAATGACAGCGAGTCATTTATTTTTGAAAATGGAAAAGGACATTTTGGCCTTGACACTATGCACAATAAACCTCATAAACACACTTTTGACAAGCTTGCATCAGGTGGTCCCAAAAAGTTACCCGTCATTTGGCCTAAATGCAGCCCTCCATCACAGGCTTCCATTTTGCTCATCACTTCCACACACACACAACCCGTAACCCTGGCCGTCCTAGTGCAGCCTGCCTTTTACCCCTGCTTATTTAGATGCACTTGAGGACACAATGGGGGTGCATTAGCAGCGTTCGGTCTCTCAGCAGCTGTAATTTCATTGTGGTTACCACATGCATCCTACTTGACTCTCAATTCACTCTGTGGGATAAGAGCCAATAATGGGATTTACCCAGTCTGACGAGCGCCCTGCACCCTACCCTTTTTGCTATCACATATAAATATGTGAGAGTGTGCATGCCTATAAGCACACATGTCATACGCACCAGGAACTATGGTTTTCACGTTGCATGAACCACTTATTTGCATGCAAACAGCAGTAACTGCACTTATTTTAAAAATCAGACCCCATGAGCTGCTACATCAGGCTTTCTTTTAGGAAGGAGGGTGCATATTTGTACAACTTATGAGGCAAATATGTAGACAAATGTTCATATGTAGTTTTACTGAAATTAAACATCTTTCTTTAATATAGCAAAGTTGTAAACGGGAATTATGGGAAAACTAGCACATCTTCTCCAGACATCTCTACCCAACTTACAATCAAGTTGACCAATAGACCAAATGACCTATACATATCAATGACATATATAGATATGGAACATTATCCCAAACTGAGTGGTCACGCTGAGCATGGAACTAATCATGTGCTGTGATCGGGACGAAAGACAAATGGATGTGTATAATGCCAATAGTCAACATTAGGGATGAATACTGTTTGGATATTATCTTGTGCCTAACTAATACTCTTGAAACTGTTCCAGTCCTCAAATTGATGCTTCAAAAATGAAAAACACTGCGATTAATTCCAAGAAAATGTAGGTGTGACTGTGAAGGTTCACAATTAGTCAATGGACAAAAATAGGTGTTTCTTGCAAGATCTTTGAATATTGTTTTTTTTTTTTTGTAGAGTTTTTTTCTTTGTAAAGGAAGATAAAAAGGTACAAAAACAGAATAGTTTCAAAACTAAAGTAATTTGGGGCCCAACTAAAAAAATAACTAAATGAAACAAAACAAGTGGGACTGAACTGAACAGGCCTGACCAGACTCAGCCCCTACACTGACACACTGGGGAAGCTTTATAGACAGGGACAAACCATACTGGACACATGAGGGAGGGGAAACTAACTAATTAAACACTCAAACTAATTAATCTAAGTACAAAACAGAGAAACAGAAACCAAACAAAATTCATATAATACAAAAGTAATCTTCAACAAAAGTGGACTAAATCACTTCCTTTAAAAAAACAAACATAAAGTCCATGAGGAGAGTTGGCAACCCCTGCAGTTCCCCAGTGGAATTTCCCAATCTCCTCTACTGATGACTATGGATGCCTCACCTGGGATAGGTGGGAAACTGGGAAACTCAGAAAAACAAACAAAAGTGAATAACTATTACTTTTTCTCACTTAAAGCAAATTAATCAAATGTGTGCACCCATTGTTAATCTATTTTAAGTAAACAAAGTAAAAATGAATGCTTTAATTTAAAGAAAAAAATAAAGAAATACTAACACCTATGTGGTGGTTTGAGGTTGAACCACCACAGTGACAAACAAGCGTCCACAGAGTGAAGGAGAGCACTTGAATGTGCCTTTATGTCGTTCTGTCAGACAGTCTAGACTGAAGCTCTGCATCTCAGTTTTCACACGTACTGAAGTAAGCACGTGTTTTACTGCTCATCGCCACGACAGTCTTTTTGTGTAGCATTGTACACGTCACTCTTATCCGTCATTGGAATCTTTTACTGTGAAGTACATCCAACCTTTCAGTCGCTTCACTTTCGTCATTTTGACCAATGTCCTCCATTCTTCTATGAACCCACCCACAATATCTGGAAAGGTAAAATCATTGGCTAGAACTGTACAACAAAACGGAATAAAATACAAGTGACTAACATGTCTGAAACAAAGCACTGAAATCCTCATTTTTAAATGGTACCGGTAGTACCAAATAGGTCGCTACCAACTACCACAGAGAATCAAAGGCTATCGGGTCAAAGACATATCTACTAATGAGCATACCTGCCTCCAAGTTGAGGGCTGTGTTTTAGTAAAATCTAGTTGCTACAAGGCAGCTCATATAAAGTACTTCTAGAGCTGACAATGAGGGTGACTAAATATTCAACCCAAGTTAAACCACCACAGGCCTTTCCTTTGAACATCGCCCAACCCACATGACATCCACCACTACGGTCCTTTACACATGTGGCGAACCCACAGGAGGGGAAACCCATGTGACTCATTCCATCAGAGAGAGCTCTTGGAAAAGGGCTTAACCATAAGGCGCTGGCCAACAAACCTTCCAAGGTCAAGCTTCGAGATGGTACTCTGATTACTCCTGTCTAAGACAGGAAAGCTGTGGTTATTGATACCTCCTTTCATGCGGGTTTATATGGAAATATTAAATGTAATGTTTAGGCACTACTTAGAATAAACACCTGGACAGGTTTTAGTGCAGTCTAAGATGAAACACTAGTCTAGCCATAGCCTTAATTCGGTTAAAGAAATGTAAAATTAAAAGTAAAAAAAAGTGAAAAATGTAAAAAAAAAAAAAAAAAAACGAATGGAGAATGTTTGAAAAATATAATTTAGAGTGGAAAATGTTTCAAAAAGTGGTGGAAAATGTCTTTTTTTAATGGAAAATGTTAAGATTTTTCAAAGAAATAGGAGTTGAAAATGCATTTAAAAAATAGAAGTAATCAGAATTGAAAAATGTAATGAAAACAACTAGAAAAATAGGAGTGGAAAATGCTTAAATAAAAACATAACAAATAGGAGTGGAAAATGTAAAAGAACAACAAGAAAACAGTGTAGGCGTGCAATATACTTCTGACACTTATGTATCATCGACTGCTCCTCCACCTCCTCTATCTCCCCCATCTCTAACATCCCGCTCTCTCTTATGCATATAAACATAATTATTATAAGTTAAGCTTAGCCTAAATACAAAAAGGGTTTATAAAAATATAAACTTTGTTTGTCTAAAGATCCACAAACCCCCATTGTAACAGTAAGATCTGTCCAACAAAATGACAAAATCTTGTCTTGTCCACATGTTGGACAGGACAAGTTAGAAAAAAAATAAAAAAACAGAAGTGGAAAATGTGAAAAAAAAAAATAACTTAAAAAAAATTGAGATGGAAAATAGTGAAAAACGTTATCGTTTGCATTCATGAGATTAAGTGTTAGGCACCATTAAACCATTTCTGCATCACAATACAATGAGCATTTCTTTCTGTCATTGTAGGGGGAACAAACACATAGGCCTGTGCTGACACAAAAAAAACCATTACAAAACACACACACCAAAATTAATCAGGAAGAACAAAGCTTGTTTGAACGTGCAGCACATTTCACACACACGCACTTGTCCACACATTAGAAGGAGGCAATAATTTATTCAGGTTAGCGGTGTATGTTAATTATTGCAGCCAGCCTCAAATAATAGCCAGCATGTCTGTAGCTGTCAAAAATAAGCCGAAACAATTTCATCTAGCAGGCAGAGAAACAAACACTGTCGCCTCTTTTGTGCTCTGTAGTGTAAAGGCCTTTAATCAGGCCCTGGTGTATTTTCTGTTTGTTTATTATGTGATAGTGAGAACATAGCCTCAGTTTGTGTTATGTCGTCGAACAGACTCGGTGAGTGTTTCGCAGGAAGAAAAAAAAAAAAAAAAAGAAACTGATAGGCAGTTTCTCAATTAAGCAAATTAATGAGCAACAAAATATTTGTTACAATGCCAGCAACTATCTCCACAAACATGAAACGTCTCAGTTGTTTGTATTATTTATGCTGAGTTTCTACATGTTATTCAAAGTTTTGTTCCTGCTGATTTGAAAGATATGCAAATGTACAAAGAAAGCCACTTCAGACAACTGTAACCCTTGTGCTATCCTAGGCACTTTAACATTGGGAGTTGGGTCATATAGACGCCACTAGACAGTGCGCTGAACCTTTTTTCTTCAATGATTTGTGATCTTCACTGGTGTCCATGGATTACATGAAATCGTCTCCACCTTTATCCACCTTTGTCATGGTAGGGAGAACACGTCAATGGTCATCTTGACCCCATAGGATAGCACAATAGTTAACATCAGTGCAAATGATTGTTTATTTGATTATTTTTTTGGGGCTAATTCTGTGTTTCCCCGCCAATCAGTAGCTTTGGTGACATGGACTAAAGTAATGGGAATAACTGCCTAATAACTACCTGTTGTTACCCTGTATTACCCTAATTCTAACCCTTCTTCAGCGTATGTTCGGAAAATTATGAGCAAACAAGCATGTTAATAATGATCCTAACAATAATGAAAACACATTTAGAAAATCATCTCGCTCTATGCTACAGCTTTGTTTGTTTACAGCGGAACTCGCTATTTCTTCTTCTACAGCTGTTTCCGGTATTTTAGACAGTTCTGCGCATGACAAAATGATTTATTCTGATCGAAAGTGTGACGTAAACGTTCAATTCTTGTCCAATCTTTGATCCGATCAAAGACATTTTGCACATGTAACCGCAGCTACTTTTGCTTGTCTTCAAATCCGTCTAGCCTTCTAATATCTGGATGTTTTATAATAGCCTCTGAGGCGGTTGACTGCTAATGAGCGGACATTTTGGGCCTTTGACTGCAGTTGCACTGGGCTTCATTAATTTTCTCCATGTCTTAGGGGTGAAGCCTATGTCAACGGATGCTTGATCATCTGTATTCTGCTATATGTACTGTTGGTGAGTGTGTCCATGGATGCCAGCCTTTGTCTATACCTATATATTTAACCACCCCACCCAATGTTTGGGGGTGCCTAGAAAGCTGTGATGGATGGCGAGTTCTTGTTCGGTGGCAGCGGCCTGCTAAGCTCCACACGCGGCCACCCCAGAGCCAAAGGAAGAAACATGAGACATTTAAAGGACAGAAACACCATTAGATCACCACTGGTGTCCTGCCTGCTGTTTATTTTAATGTCAAATAAGGACAATGTTCCCCAGGAGTTGGACAATGTACATGTGAATGGCTACATTTTTTATGTAGAAGTGTTGGTAGAAACACAGTACATATTTTCTATACCACTGATAGTATAAGATAAAAACTAATGCTGTTCCTCAAATCTTCATCTACCACATCATCTGGTAGAAGGTTCATGATGTGGGCTTGTTTTACATTTTCGAACAAAAAAATTGAAAGAACTACTCTGATGAAAACAATCTTTTTTAATACGTTCTTGTAGGGTTTTTCCAATGATGAATGATATATATAAAGAAAATTAAGCTTATCATTGCATTTCTGAGTATTTCTCTATTCAAATTGACTTAAATTAGGAGCAGACGAAAAAATGCCTTAAAAAAAAAAAAAAAGATTGTATTTGTGATGTCAAAAATACACCGAGCAGGCCACAAAGCTTCCTGCTCCGCTCTATTGTGATGGATCCACTTGTAGAAAAATAGATCCATGAACCTCTTTGTTTTCCTCATCTGAGATGCTACTTAGCTTAAAAATGCACGGCTAAATAGCTACCATATTGCTCACCATTATTGTTGCACCACTAATGTTAGCCTGTTGTTTTAAGAGGCTGTAAGCTAGCAGGACAGAGTTTAAACAAAAGAGATCATAGGAAATGAAGAAAGGCTTATTTGTCCCGCCCACAACTCAGAGTTTGAGTTTTTGATAATTTTCCTGTGAGGAGCTGTAAACTAGCGGGAGAGAATGTAAACAGAGAGCTCGCAGCATAGGGGAGGGGAAGGTGGATTGGGGTTATTTTGCACTGGTAAACCCTCCCACAACTCAAAGGCAAATTTGTTCAATTGGAAGTTTGCAAATCCAAGCTGATAAGTGGCAAACCTGCAATGCTCTAATGGGACTGCCCTACCGCTGTACCACGGTCGCCTCCTAAATGTCCCCTAGTTGTGAATTGGAGTTTGTGTGATTGTTTTTCTGTGTTAGTATGCAATGGACCAGTTCTACTACCTCCATCTTTGTGCTCCACTCCTCTTTCTTTTCCTGTTTCTTGTTGTTAATATATTTTTCTTTATTTCTATTGCCCCTCCCTCACCTTTGTCCTCCGCGACCCCCCCCCATCCACACACACACACACACACACTCAGGCAGAGACGATAAATATCATGTCACGAGGATGGCAATGCTCCTTCATGGAACACTGCATGTTTATTAGAGGCAGGAGAAGTCAAAGAGAAATGCTAACAGTGTTCTTTAATGGGCCGCATCCGCGTTTGATGAGGCGTGGCACTTCCCAGCCGCCGTTCAAACAGCAGGGAAAAGGTGGAGTCTTCAGAGGAGGGCGGGGGCATAACGGCCACCAGTAAACGGCCAGTAATTGCGTCCAAATTGTACAGCGAGAAGGCCTCTCAAGGACTGACAGTAACGGAGCAATTATGGCAAGCCAAGCGAGCTGTGTCAAATTAGCCCTCTCCTCCTCTTCCTCCTGACTTCTAGGCAAACCCTTCCTGCCACCCGCTGATGGGGGACTCATATTTCTTGGCCCCTACTAGGCAGCGCAGGATGATAAAGCCTTGATTGTGAATGATAGGAAAGACGAGCGGCGGCTTGATGATTCAAACTGTAAATAACGTTGGCCTTGTCTCTGAGGGGGGGGTTAAGAAGTTTACAGAGAAAGTGTGACGAAATCTGCACCCAGGAAGGTCATCAGTCAGTTTTAGCTGTCAGGAATGGACGCCACACAGCAGAGCTTCACGACTTTGGTAATTACATGTGACTGCTGAGTGGGGATGTCTTCTTCTGTGGGCCTGCAGTGACTGCATCATTCATAATTAACCACAGTCAGTTCATTCACAAGGATGTTTTTTTGGTCTTTTGGTATGGTTGGGTCATCTTTCAAGAGGTCCCACAAACATATTTACCCACAACGCCAGGAGAAAGAACAACTTATCGGCTTGGATTTGCAAACTTCCAATAGAGCAAATGGGTTTATGAAGATCAGAGTGGAAGGGATCGATACAGCCGAACATTCCAGTTGTCAATCCATACATGCAAACACATTCTAATTGATTTTCCCCTATTGATTTGACTTCGGGGGTTTCTGGTTAAGATGGAAACACGCATTTGTGTTTGATGATGGAATTCAAGACAGTGATTAGTCCTACGGCGAGGCAAGATTAACGCTGCTCTCTTTGATTTACGATTGTAATACATATTAAATAATCCTCCGACACTGTGTGCTGGGTTTGAATTATGATTAAAGCAACATAATTCATACGCTGTAATGTGATAATCAACGTATTAATTATGTAAACAATTATGCTCATTCATTTTCCAAATCACCTAAGAAACATATTTTGGATTTTTGTCTTTAAAAGAAGAAATGTCCTTTTTTGTTCAATTTTAGAAGAAATGTATAAGTTATGAGGACATATGGCAGTTTTGGTTTTAGCTCTATTTAGGGTAAATCTGCTAGAAATGGGTGTAAGTCAGTTCACCGTCGACTGAAGTGATGGACTCTGCGTGCGTCTGCCTTTAAGTCCAAGTAAATCAATCTTGTTACTGCCATTAATGTCACTTTCAGCTCATCATTCTCAAATGATAATTAATAATAGATAGCTTATGGGCATAAATGTTAATGCAGAATTGCGTTGAATTTTATGTTCTGGAAATGACGTGCCTTAGTTAACCTCTCAACATTAAAAAGCTGCTCTACTTCCAATGCCAAGGCCAAAAAAAATAAAAAAGAACTTCCATTTGGAAACTTTCCTTTTAGCAGGAACCCGACACTCTTTTTTATTATTTTTTTTAGGGATAAAATGATTAATCTACATAATCGAAGAATCAATTTATATTTTTACAATTCTACTACATCGATCTATCTAAAGCAAGTTGTTAATTAAATCGACCTATACTATTACAAAAAATTAAATTAATCGATCTATAATTGATATTGTAGTTTTTTTATATGGAAACACCTTAGTTAAATGTGAAACTAATATGTGAATAGATTTGCCATTCATTCTTGTATACTTGTTTGTTTAAACACAATTTTGTTTAATTTACATTTAATCATCTTGCAAGAAAAACAAAGAATCTGGCAAACTAATCCAGCACTGGGTTGAGTTGAGGTCAGTGAATCGGATCGTTCAGAATTAATCTATATTGATTATAAATCGTAAAGTCAACCACAAATTATGATATGAATCGAGTCGTTGGTAAAGGTTGTGTCACATAGCCATCTTGAGCGTATTGCTCATTGCTATTTTTCATACGTGAATATACGTAAGAAAAGTTGTGCTCTGAAAAGTTGGGACATTTTCTTAGATGTATCATGCATGAAGTAAGTTAAAACCACGGAAGAAGTACTTGTTTGTACTAGGGTGTTTCTTTGTTTCAATTACAGTATGTAGTTTTAATTTGATGTGTGCGTTGTATGTCCAATATACTCTTGAGCATACGTTATACATCGGTGGTACATGCTTTAAAAGTCAGTTAGACATATGTGAAAGCCCCAAATTTTCATATGCATCTCACAAAATGCAAACACAACTAGTTACGTAGTTTATACGTAATATTTACATAATAATTACATCGAAACTACGCAAAATATGCGTAAAGTGCATTATTCGTAAGCTATCAAAAATTTTTAACAGCTCAACACCGAATTGACGTAAAGACCCGTCAGCCCAAACCCTCGATAGACATCTGAACACTTTGACGAATGAGGAATGCAAGAAACACCTATGAATTAAAATGTTTTCTCTTTGACCTTTGGAAGTGCTCGCAGCAAAAGTTGTTGTAGACGCACTCAGGCCAGGAGCACCCAAGCGGTTTCTCCCTCCTCCTCTACTTCTGGAGGGAATCATAGGATGTGATTTCGCAAACTTGTGTTCCGTATATAATTTTGTTGGAACAGAACGTACACACCACATGAATTTCATCCAAAGCCAATTGACCGTCAACACTGTAAAACCCAAAATGCTTCCAAATGGTCGCTTTAGGCAAAATCCAGACCAGTCAGATGACGAAATCTGGAAGCTCAGCCATGTTTGTAGGCTCTTCAAAAATGTCAGAATGAAAAATGCTCCGCATTTAGTCCCACTTTTTACTTTTACTTTACATCATATACATTTTTTGATTATTTAAAATTCATAAACCTATTCAGAAGCATTTATGGATCGTAATCAATGCATCTAATAACCAATTTTTTCCCCTTTATCACTAGTTACTGGTTGCTTCAATGTTCTATTTCCAGAAAGTTTTTTTGAATCTTTTTATTAAAAAATGAAGAAAAAAAAAACCATTATAACAATTTGATATTGTTTTTCTCTAACCTAACATGTTATTCCCCCAAGCCTCTAAACTTTTAACGATACATTACCTGAATTAGACCTCTGGGACTGTACGGCTTCTACACCACAGGCCATGTATTGATAAGCTATTAACCCGCTGACACTTTGTAATCCCTGTTAAATGTTCCTGCATCTGACGGCAGAGTTTGAACAGAGGTTGCCTCGGGACATAAACGTTGATTTCCTTCTTTTCTGTCATGAAACTCGGCAAAAGCATCTTTGCAGTCGCATTACATATTAATGTCATCTCCGGCTCTGCCTTTAAAACATGATGAGTACACTGAAGCTGAGTTGCCTCCAGGATTAATTATTGACACTGTCCTTTGCGCAACCTGATCTAAAAGTGGGTTTGCTGCTGCGTTTAACACAAAAAAAGTAGTTTTAGAGTTTTATTTTTTTTTTACTGAATAACACACTTATGTTATAATAGGTCTATATTTAGTGAAAACTTAATGGAAAGTTAGTTTTTGATCCTCCCCAATTAAAACTGGTGTTTTTGGTATTTTTATAATGAATTTTTTCTGATGATGGAGGACATATATGAAAAAAAATAATCAAAACTTTTCTTTTCTGGGTATTTCTTTATTAAAATTGTTGGAAAAAGATCCTATTTGTGATGTAGAAAATATGCTGAGTGGGCCGCTAGATTCTGATGCATCCACTGCTAGACGACTAGATCCACGTACGTCTTTGTACCGGGTATGTTAGGTTAGGGGAGGAGCTGTAAGATACCAGGAGAATGTAAACAGATGAGGGGAAGTGGGGGCAGGCTTACTCTGTTGTCCCACCTACAAATCAGATTGGAATTTTTAATGAACTCCTCTTGCTCTGCAGATACTATGTCCTAGAAAAGGCTAAACATGGCATAATCATAATTACAAGACCACTGGGAACACTTTTCACAATAGATCAAGACGATTTTAAAAATGTTAGTCCATTTTTTTCAGCTTTAATGTCAGTCCATTTTTTTCCAGCTTTGAGATCAACAGAAAAAGTTTAAGCACAGTCTAACGTGCCTCAAACGTTAGATTTAGTTGGGTACCGGAGCATGTCATTAGCGCACAACAAAAGCTTTTGTAATTCGCCTCTCCTGTCCGCTACAGCCCCTGTGATGTTCTTGTTTATGAGAGGGATTCATGAATCCTGTTGATTATTCATAAGCCATTGTTTTCAAGCATGAACTGCTCTATTCATATTTGTCAGCTGAGTGTCAGCGGATGGCACAGGCACGCCTCCCAGCACCTCTTGAGACTCTCCTTCTGACAAGGACATTTTTTCTTTCCTCCCCCCATCTTCTTGAAGCTCTCGGTTAATGAAAACTAAATACGCACATCTTCCCCTGCTGTCTTTTCCAACTCTCCTTCTCCTCTCTCCGTACTTTATCCTTCCCTTTCGGCTTCCCTGACACCCCGGCCAATGGGAGTTGTGTCTGTGCCCGGCGGTTGTCAGGAAAGACAGCCAATAAGCAATCAAAGTGGCGGCCAGCGGCTTAGACAAAGAAGCACTCCGCCTCATTCTGAGGCGCTGCAGCAGGCCGTACAGAAGGGCTTGCATGTATAATTAAGTGCGAGAACGAAGCCTGGGCCACTTAATCTTCCCCCTAATGGTGATCCGAGCTCCATCCCCAGGGCTCCTCTGGGGGGGCCGTACCCAAAAGACCCACTCTCTGGGTCACCATTGTCCCCCAATTGTCATTGGCAAATCTTTTTCATCGGCCGGAAGAAGCAGTTTCCTGTACCGCTGGCATTGATCCATTCATCACGGCTTTGTTCCTTGAAGAACTCCGTGGGCACACCAAGGGTCCACCGAACGCTCTATTTATCATCCAGCAGGGAGAAACAGAGAGTGAAGGGAGGAGATGCATATTTCACCCCAGGTTTTTCTCCAACCCTACAATGGGCTGACACATTTCCACATGTGTCTGATTCTACCACCACTCCTGTTATTGATGCAAGAGACAAGAAACTCAATTAAAACCAGTTCCAAAAAACTACACACACTCAGATTGTAAAAAATGATCTACATTTTGCCGATTTTAAAAACATTTAAAGTTTGTGAAGTCTCTTGAACATCTGTCAGTTTATACCATGGTCCGGGTGAAAACTCGATTCTGATTGGCTACTGGGTGTGGATTAAAAAGTGACAATGTGCACCTGCAAAAGAAGTTCCGGTAGCCACGTAGCCCAAATGTTCCATATCACTGTGCTGGCTTCTTTGAAACACACTTTTATTTCATCATCCGGACAAAAAGAGGTGAACTTTCTCTCTGAGCTGATGCTTTATTTCATTTGTGATGACAATCATGGTCGGTGTGGCTTCTGTAGCTGTTACCATGGCCCGCATCACCCGACGTATTAAATAATTCCCAAATTTGTGAAAAAGCATTTTATTCAAAAAACAAAAGAATAAAGTACTAAATATGTTTTAAAGATGTATTTCTTTTGTAAGTGACCATAGTATTAACAGAACAATTGCCTTTGAAGTGTCTATTATTAGAAATTAACGGACCTCGATTCGCGTTGGACGGTTCAGGCTTTCGTGTCGTTTGTTTATTTCTGATAATGGTCACTTCGAAGGGCATCATGTAAGGCAGGGGTGGGCAATTATTTTAAGTGGCGGGCCACATTGGGTTCGATAGAAGGCCGGACCAGGAGCAGATGCGTGGAGTGAAAATGATATAACATGGAATGTAGATGAAAACACTTGGATTTAAAATTATATTCTAAAACAGAATATTCTAGAGTTTTTAGTTTAAAACTTTTGTTCCCATTTTAGATCTCCTTTTTTAATTGTGAAGCCCTTTGGTACCTTCAAGGAGTTGTAAAGTGCTATGAATAAAGTTTCATTCATGCTTCCTTTTAATAAAATGAATAACATTATTTATGAAATAAATCAATGACCAAATAACACTATGATTTTCAAAGACAAAATTTCAGGAAAAAGATGCATTAAAAACACACACACAAAACAAAAACAATAAATAGTCAATCCTCTCTTGTCATGATAATCCTAATAAAGACTGCATCAAACATCTCACAGTTTGTGCAGCTGTGCTGTGTCCTGCACATCTGTTTATCATCCAGTAATAATTAAAAAAGCACATTTCTATGTCTTCTGGAGCTACACATATATCTGCGTTTCCTTTTCACCAGTACAGAGTTCCCTCGTTTATTGCAGGAGTTACATTCTAAAAATAAACCGTGATCAGTGAAATCTACGGAGTCTGATTACAGACGTTGATGGCATCAAAACTCCTCACTGCCTAAATACACTTTTCTCACACTGACATGAACATTTTCACCCTTTATCTCTTGTTTAAATTCTCAAACCTTCGTAGAAATTATGCCCAGGATCTTAGAATGAAAACAAAGATCTTATCAATCAAAGATTTTTGTATATCTGAAGAGCTACGTGTTTCTGTAGAGGAGACACGGCACTGACTGAGGAGATTGATTGACAGGGTCTCCAACCAATCAGAACACAGAACAGGGTGCACTCATTAAAAAAAAAGCAGCATAATCGCTCAGAAATAATGAGCTAAACCGGGAAAGATGAACTGCGATGTAGAAAGGTTAAGACTGTCTTCTGTTCTGTTTGACAGAGATTTTTAGAGGGTTTCAGGTTGGAGCACAGACTGCAGAAGGGGGGAAGAAAATGTCACGTCTTGATCTTTTGGCCAGATTAACAAAATAACTAAACATAGGTCTCTGATATTGTTCAGTGGGCCGGACCAAACACGGAGGCGGGCCGGATCCAGCCCGCGGGCCGTAGTTTGCCCACCCCTGATGTAAGGTTTAATGGCCGACGAAGTGTGCATTAACACTTTTTAACGCACGCCGTGGAAGCCTGAACCGTCCGACACGAAGCAGAGGATTGTTGCTTCCACGAAGTGCGTTAAAAAGTGATAAAGCATACTTAGAGGCTATTAACCCGCTTATTCTATGGTTACTTACAAAAATATTAACCAGTTTTTAGTCCTTAATTCTTGTTTTTTTCCCGATTTGGATCGCTTTCTTCACAAAAAAGCAGACTGACTATTTGTTACGTGGTGCGGCACCTTATCATGGTAATGTTACAAGGCGCTGCAGTCAAGATTTGGCGATATAAAGCGATATATATATCTATATATATATAGATATATATATATAGATATATATATGCTGATTGTCCCGATGGGTTGAATAAAGCATCAGTTCAGAGAGAAAGTTCACCTCTTACCGCTTGTTTTTGTCCAGATGATGAAACTAAAGGTTGTTTTAAAGAAGCCGTCGCAATGATACAGAAGGTTTAAGATAGATGACCGGAACTTCTTTTTGGGCCGTGCGGTTATCACTGTGCATTATCACTTTTTAGTGCACACCCGGCAGCCAATCAGAATAGAGTATTCACCCGGACCATGGTAGAAGCCTTACTTAAATACCAGTTGGTAACCAAAGCAACTGAAATTTTAAACATAGGTGGACCCATGTTATTCCACAGTTCATCACAACAGCAAGACAATAGAGCAGATCTCTGTCTTTCAAATGGCTCCTTACAATCAGGTGCGCCTTAGGGGGCGGAGCATACAATACTAATTATTGTATAATGTTTATTTTTACCATGGTATAAACGCGAAAATGCAGTTTGGGTGTGCATTTTTAAAAGTTAATGGACTTTCCGGAAGCAACTGTCCTCCACTTAGCAATGGACGGTTCAACCTCCACGTCATCCATTCATTTGTGATAATGGACACCTCGACGGGTATTATCCCTTACATATTGCCCTCTAAAATAGTTGACCCTTCTGTTTTGACTCTTAGATAACTAAATGGTAATTAATGGTACTTATATAGCGCTTTCTACCCTCTTACGAAGGCCCAAGGCGCTTTACAGTCACAGTCCCATTCACCCATGCACACACACATTCACACACTGGCGGCGGCTCCGCTGCCGAACACTGGCCCCAACCTCCCACCAGAGGCAAGGATGGGGTTCAGTGTCTTGCCCAAGGACACTTCAACACACTGGCGTGCAAGGCGGGAATCGAACCTGCAATCTTACGATCGTGAGTCGACCGCCCTACCGCTGCACCACGGCCGCCCCCTAGCTCTAGCTCTAAACATCCGATTTTCCCTTTGTACTGTTTTTTTTTTTAACTAATTCAACTCATTCCCTTAGAAATGACCTTTTTATTTCCACGTTTACTAGCAAAAATGGGTGTTTATGATGTAATAAATGATTTGCTTCAAATTGTATTCTCACCTTTTTGTCAAATATGACTATGTTTGGTCACAAATTTGAATCAGAAAAACCTTTTGTTAGGGTATATCTATGTGATGTCTGTCATGAAAATGGAAGCTGCATTCATCCTGTTGGTGTGACTTCAAGGACTTCCCATACATAATATGAGGATCACATCGCAGGAAAGGGCACCGTCTTTTCCCAGGAGAAAACGCAAACCCAAGTTTGATTCCCCTGTTTTCCATCGGTACAGCTAAAGGCAGCATAATGGGCCTATTACGGCCTACCTGCATCATGCTTAATTTATCAGGTCGGCATTGCTGTGCTCCCCTTAGTCGGCCGCCTTCCACGTGCAGCAACCAGGCGGCGTTAACTAACAGGATAGGAGTCTCTTTGGGCCCCCGGTGTCAGGCTTGTCACTCCAAACCACTGGTGACCCTTTACTGTCGTCTGTGCTGAGGTGAGAATCTAGGGAGTGGGATCGCAGAGGACGACGGGGGACCAGCGTGACTCAGTCCAAATGAAGCGTCTCGTGGTTATCCCTCTAAAACAGACTATTATGTGGTCCCATCACTGACACTAATGGGATGTTACAACGATTTAAAATGATTTAATGGCTCCCAGGTTGGGGCCCCTAATGGCCCTCTTTATACGTCAATGCGTATTATGAATGGCAATGACAGTGTTGTGAAGTACCTTGGTTTCTTTGTCTTTGCCTTCGCCCTCACTTGCTTTTCTAAGCGGCTGCTCAGGTTGTGTGACAGGTATCGCTTTGTGTGGTGAGAAGGTGCAGACGCTGCAGAGAACTTTCCCAACGCTTGATGGATTCCTTAGGCACTCATCACAAGAAGTGCACTTGTGTAAAGATGCATGTGAACACGCTGTAATGTGCACTTTTAGCAACCTGCTACTGTTGATCATCTTAATCCTCAACTCATACCATACCACCAATATTTTGCCAACCTTGCTGATAGGTCCCGACTATTTTGACAGTATTTTTTATCGTGTATTTTTATGCTTTGAAAAAAAACCAGAATTTTCTGTGTTCGTTCAAATTGCGTCAATATCAAGAATGTAAGAACTGAATCCTAACAACCCAAAAAGATTCTAGTTTCAAGAACATTTGTCTTATTTTCTGTCGTGCAAGAAAAACAATCAGATCAAGAAAGTTTTTCAATTGAAAAATAATCTTAGTTTAAGAAAGCATGTCTTAAGCTGCGATCACACTGAACGCGATTTTTGCGTTAGAGCTGTCCAGTTTCAATGTTAAGTCAATATACAGACACGATCTGAAGTCCTACGTAATAAACCCGATTTCTAACCCGATCTTTAACCATTATCTGTGTCTTCCATCTATTTTAAATAGGATGTACACAGACAACGCACCATGTAGCAATAAAACCATCTGGTGGTAGCTCCTCCCACAGGCTACAGTTTTGGACAGGCGTCGATAACTGAATTTAACGCACGTCAAATATAAGGCATCCGATGTGATTTTGACAAACAAATCTCATTTATTGTGAACTCAGCTTAAGTGGCTAGAATTATTTTTTAGATAAGAACTTTTTTTAAAACCATTTTTCTTACTAGAGGTATATTTGAATAAACCCCTTTTGTAATTTAGACTAAACTTTATTTATATAAATTATATTTGTAACAGTTTTTTGTTGGACCGGACGGAAAAGAAAAGGAGGGAATAAGAGAGAGGGATGTTAGAGAGGGGGGGAGTATGACCATAGAAGGTTGGGTAAAACCATGATGCAGCGTATAGCAACAAGCTGCTGGATGTTTATAATAATTACGGTTAGGTTCAGATGTAATACAAATCTAGAAGGGGCGGGGCCTGTCAACACACACATTAAAATTTTACAAACATACCTGTTGGCTCCAAAAATGTTCACAAAAATGTAATACAACTAATACAACTAATGTCCAAACAGGCATATTTATGCATTCAGACCAACACACGTGGAACATTTTATTCAGTTATGCAAACTATTTGTGCAAAGGTTAGCTAGCACCTGTGCTCAAATGAGTGGTTATGTTCTTCTAAGAGGAAATACTGTTTAAAAATAATTTATCGGTCAAATCAAAAAAAAACTTTTAAGAGACTTTATTTAAATAAAAATATGCAGGTATACTTTTGTCTGAAAATATGTACATAGCAGTAGAAATCTCTAAACATAATTTTACTGTTTCTCCAAACATTCATTTCATTTTTTAAAGTCCCTTCATTTATTTTGGGGTGACAAGTTGCTGGAGCCTATCCCAGCCTCTTTTGGGCAAAGGCGGTTCACATAATGAGGTTTCCAAGCCATTTTCATTCGTTCAAGATCATTCTTAAGCACCAGAGAATTTACACAAAAATGCTTTTATCTGATATTTGAATAAAAATAATAACTTATCAAACCTCCTCATTGGCATTACAAGGAGCTAAATTTCCTAGCTAATTCAAGCACAAACATTTGAACATCAGTTTCTTAAGGCCATGTCACACATTCACTATGTACATTTTGCACAGAGGAAAATTGGTTGTACGGGAATACATGTGGAAAAAGTGAGAACAGTTGTGGTCTTTACTTGAAATTTTCACAGATGTATTATTAATGGACCATGTAAACCTCGGAAGAAGTATGAATAAACCACGCACTTGAATAAACATAGAACATGAGTGAACATGTGTGATTATTGTGCTGTTTATATGCAATTCATTAGTGATTCATGCGTCAAATATGTTATTTGACCGTAATGTGTGCTGTATACATGATATAAAAGTTATACATTAGTGGTGCATGCGTGAAAAGTTCATTAGACATACGTGGAACGGTTGTGGAAAGTCACAAATTTGCAAATGCATTGTGTAAAAGTAATGCTCAACTGTATACAAATTACGTAATAATTGCACATAAACTAGGTAAAATACACGTAAACTGCATGATCCTCAACCGACCAAAAATTTGGAACGTCTCAAAACTCAAGACCTGTGTGCCGAAACCCTCGACGCACATCAATGAATGACGAACGCAAGAAACAATGATGAATTATCATGCATGTATCATGAAAGATACATGAAATTTCTTATGTGAAAAATGTGCAAAATGTAAGTAGTAGCTGTGTGACACGGGCTTTAAACCCTGAAAGGCTTTTGTGAAATCAGCATGTATCTAAGGCTTTCACATGTACGAAGACTGGCCTTTTCCCTCCACAAGAGCAGTGGAAACCCATCACCTTAACAAACTAAATGAATAAAGAACCCCACATACAGGTCCCCTGCAGCAGTAGAATCGCTCTACAATGAACTCTATTTGGCGAAGCACCTAGGATTTCAGGCAATTGATTACTTTAATATAAAAGTATTCTTCCCTCCTTTAAGGTGATTGCTCTGCAATCCTAATAAGGAAATTAATCACCATCTTCAAGCTAAGTCACAGAGTTTAGTTTATTTGTCATGGCACGCTTCCTGTCTTTCCAAACTTCCACTGAACATTTAGCAAAAGTACAGATTTTGAGACAAACTTTGGGTTTTCCCATCTTTACCGATGCTCTAGAAGGTCGGACTGGCTCCAAATCCCGGCTTTTATCCCCTGAAACTCTTTCAGATGGGCCCGCTCTTTTTGTGTTCCAAAAACACATTTGCGTCGACATCCACTTGCAGCCTGGTTCAGGGGAGTGCTGGCGGGAGTCTGCGCTCACGCGCCCATGTGCGCGAGACAGAAAGAGAGCCCAGAGGATTGACAGCTCCAGCAGTCATTACACGCTGGATTGAATGCTAGATTAGTCCAAAGTGGCTCAGGGTCAAGCCGCTGCCTGCTCTCTTTTGGCACTCAATGACTTTAATACCAGCTACTGTATTAGTCAATTACTTCAAAGGCTGTGCTGCCCTCTCGTTACCTCTCCCTCTTCTGACACCTTGCTTTATGAAGCGTCAACTTTTTTTTAATGTTCTAGAACTAAACACCTTCACTACTAAGGAACATTTTTCCCAAAAACCCCCAAAAGACCTTTTGGATTTCCTAAACAATAATGTAGTCCCACTGCGATCATCTTTTTGATCTATGGTAAATATGTCCCCTGTGATCTTTTTGACTATAAGTATGCAGTTTTTTTTTTTTTTTCTTTTCCAAAATAAAAAAACAAACCTGTGTCGTTTTCTAGGACATAGTTTCTGCAGAGCGGCAGTAGTTCATTAGAATTTCGCCTCTGATTTGTGGGCGGGGCTGCTTGCATGGGGAAGTCACCCCCCCCCCCCTTTTCCCCTCTACTTTGGAACTTGTGGCTTCGCCCAGCATATTTTCTACATCACAAATATGATCTTTTTTAAACTGCATTTTTTCGTCCGCTCCTGATTCATAGCGATTTGAATAAACGATTTTCAAGTTTACATTTCTTTCTCTATGTCCTCCATCATCAGAAAATGGCGTAAACGGTAAATGGCGTACACTTATATAGCGCTTTCTACCCTCTTTCGAAGGCCCAAAGCGCTTCACAGTCACAGTCCCATTCACACACTGATGGTGGCTCTGCTGCCGAACACTGGCGCCAACTTCCCACCAGAGGCAAGGTAGGGTTCAGTGTCTTGCCCAAGGACACTTCGACTCATGGGCGTGCAAGGCAGGAATCGAACCTGCAATATTACGATAATGGGTCGACCGCCCTACCATTGCACCACGGCCGCCCCACAGAAAAATACCACAAAAACATGTTAAAAGCATCATCTTCATCCGAGTGGGTCTTTAACCCTTGTGCTATCTTAGATGACCCCACCCTTACTTTGACGTGTTCTCCCTACCATGACAAAGGTGGATAAAGGTGGAAAAATTTCATGTAATTCATTGAACCAGTGAAGATCACAAATCATTGAAAAAAAAGGTTCAGCGCACTTTCTAGTGGGGTCCAGATGACCCAACTCCCAACGGTAAAGTGCCTAGGATAGCACAACGGTTAAAGAAATCAGAATGTCGTATTTCCAGCTCTAAAGAGCGCACTCAAAAGCCTTAATTTTTTTACATAAAATGAAAGTGCACCTTATAAACCAAAGTGCCGTATGGATTGATTGTGTCTACTGATGTTGAAGGGATTTTGAGAAGTACATGGCACTGCTGAAGGTAAAATGATAGAGAAACTTTTGATCATGTTGTAATCCTAAATATTTACCTAAATTAATCAATTTAATTAAAAAATAATGGTCTGATTCACTTAATTTGCTTTTTATAACAAGTCTGTATATTTAAGCACTCTTAATCTTTATTTTGCTGAAGGTTTAGTGCCCCTCATACTTGACAAAAATTCAAACATAGATCATGCATCAGCAATGTGCCTAATTGGATGGAAAAATATGATAGTTCTTTCGCGATAAATCAAGAGGAATTTTCAAACTGAAAGATGCTAAACAGCTGTATAGATGCTAAATTGCAAAAAACATTGTCTTCTGTCCGTCCAAACCTCAGTTCATCGTGAGATGGAGGTCCTCTGCTCTCCGCCTCTCTGTAATTCTCTGCCTATCACAGCAGCAGGCCTCCCATTAGCTTTGATGTTAAATTGCTCTTGCGTGATTGTGTCACCGGGCTCTCCCTTTCTTTTCTCTTAGGTGACTGATATGACCTTTAGGTCCAGCGGCTGACATTACTGTCACTGAGAAATTGAATTATTAGCTCTCCCTGCCAAGCAGGTGGGTGGTTGGTATTGAGAGTAAAAGGCTGTAATTACTTAGCTAAATTGCCATATTAATTTTTTTTTTTTTTGCCACTCCTCTTCCTTTTTTATGCTCTCTTGAACGATACAAAAGCAGGGCGGGAAGAGAAAAAGAAGGATGTTGAGCTGTGAAGCTGATGATAAAAAAAAAAGATTTTGAAAGTCAACTATAACCTTTCCAGGGTGTTGATTGTCAATAGAAGCAATTTAGAGTTTTCAGGGAGGAGGGCCTAGTAAAAAAAAAGGTCCCTATCAGTCCTTTTATTTATTTATTTTTCTTGCAGAGGAGGTGTAGGCTGGTTATCTGCTTCATTCTTTCTCATTCTTTCTCTCCACCTAACAACCGACAATTGATTTGAGCCGTTCTCCAGCCCAGCCCTCATTGTTAAAAGCAACACTTACACACAGACACCCCAGACTGGTCAAGCTGAACGTAATTATTTTCCCTGTTGTCCACGTCTGCGTGAGTAAATGCTTTTCTTTGCTTAGCAGCTTGTGTCGCCGCCTGTCAGCCCTCTCACTTTGATTATAGTACCTGGCCATTTAGCAAAAGCCTAAAACTGAGCTTTTCGTTAATGAACTAGCTTTCCACGGGAACTAACGACTACCGAAGACTTTTTTTTGGGGTCACTTGGCTTTCTCAGACAAAGAGTACTGGATGGTGGATTTAAAAATATAAAACAGCACAGTGGTAAACAAAGCAGAGGGAGAAAATTGAAATGTGGGATCTGTTCGTTTCCTCTTGCCCCCAGCTTGTGGCGGAATTGGGTATTTCTTTTCAAATGTATCTCTAACCGAACGCGTGAGGGGCGTCCGGTTTCACTGTCATGTACAGACGCGAAGGGAGGACCTGCAGAACGTTTTGGCTGTCGGGTGTGATGCAGTGGTCTGGCGGCAAAAACGTTCACATATTTGAACATTGCCGGTGAATTCATATCCGTCAAATAAATCAGAAACACAGCTTTGGAGGTGGCGAGTGGATAAAGTAATCAGTGGATGGAGTCCAAAACCAACATGGAGGAGAAGCTGATCGTTCTTCTTGTGAACTTTATGAAACTTTATTTGTATCAAGAATTAAGAGTTCCTCTAATTTTTTTTTCCTGTTTTTATTTTTTTTTCCTTTTTTGGACTAATGCGGGACAGCAGGTCATCAAACGGGGTCACAGGGAGACAGAAGTACAGCTGCAGTAGATGGTGAAGCTCACCGTACTGGGAGAGTTTCTGAATGATGTCATGAACCAAGACATGGAGACGTGATTGACAATGCTTTTCTAGTGATCTTCAAAATAAATAAATCTGATCTCAAAACATCTTCCATGGGGAAATAAGATATATAGTTAATGCTTCCATGAGGCTGAAACATTGAAAAGTAGCTCCTACCACGTGTGGCGGTATCATCAACTTTATGAACACATTTTTGGACTAGCCTTAAGCAGTGAATTTGCGTTCGGTGTGAACATGCAAACACAGAAAATCAACAGTATTAATAACAGAATCATGGTTTAAACTCAATTTTAAGAACATTTAAAGAGCTTAAGTATCTAATACATATTTGACCTTTTAGGGTTTTAGTATCTTATGCAGTGTATTGTTTAGTAGTCAAACTAAATAGTGATGGTGTTTTTATTTGGCACAGTGAAAGCCAGTTTTTTTTTTATATCTTTGCAGCAGTAAAAAATATTTTTTGTTGTTGCAATTCCTCTCCCCTTTTTTTATTCTCTTGGGAACGATACAAAAGCAAGGCAGGAAGAGAAAAATAAAGACGTTGAGCTGTATAGCTGATAAAAGAATAACAGTTTTTTGTTTTGGCGGGAAAAGAGTTTCTAGAAACCCGAAGTTTATGTCAAAATTGGTACTTTTGCTGAGTGAATGGCAGGTTGACAAAAATGTGTCTAGTTTATGTTGGGAAATGAGCTAAATATTGCAATCTATTTTTTACCTGTACCTTTAAAAGTGGGCAAATAGGTAAGACAAGGTGTCCTGTCAGAAACCATTGAGGATTACCACGTGTATTAGGGCGGGATGCGAACACTGATAGGAACAAGTAGCTCCCATTTCATACCTAAGGGACAAAAGTGGTCATTTACAGCTCTCTAGAAAAATCCTTCATCTTCTATCAAGGCTTTGTTCTCTTTACCTTTAGCTCCAAGAGGTCACAATCAAAGGTTGGTTTTGATTTCTGTTTGATTCACAAGTGTAGTGTAGTGTTTTCTGCTTTCACAAATCAGAAAACTGTGTTATTTTTGGAGCAAAATCAAATTCTTGTGTTTTTAGCCCTCTGAACTTTCCACTTTTGATCTTCAAGATAACCCCTAAGCCCATATAACAATTTGTATAATTTCTGAAATGCTTTTTTGAGACCCTTATCGCAGTATTATGATTAAAACTTTCCTTAAAACCTATTGAATAGGACTTGGTCCATGTTTTGCTGTCCTGTAATGGATTATAAGCCCACTAGGGGCAGTAGAAGGGCTTTTTTCTGTTCATTTTAAAATGGCTGCCTTCGTGACACATTTAGCGGGAAACATTTAAGCTAGTGAGAAAAACTATTATTTATTTTTGTAAATGACTACTTGCTGTATTAAAGGAATTTAAAATTAGCTGATCATTATTTATTTGCAAAGCAGTTACACCATGTTACAAATGGGTGGATCAATTTTCAGACAGTGGCTAAATAAGGTTGTATTTTTTTCCTGAGCACTCTTGTTAATATTTTCGCATCTTAAACTAACATATAAAATTACCCATTATATGACAATTTATATCTCATAAAAAAATTGCAAATTTCATTTAATGAATTTCATTGAAGGGTTCTTAATTCCAAAAAAAAAAAAAAATTTCTGTCAATTCTTTGATATAGCAGACTTCATGGGTAAAATTAGGGAAAGTTAGGTGCGTGGACTAGCTGATGTAAACGTTTGCTATCGAAAATGATGCAGCATATTGTTGAATGAAGAGAAAAAAAGCTGTATATACAAAGAAGATTAAGAAAAGACTGTTCTTGCTTAAAGTTCTGCAGGACGATCAATCTCATCAGGGCATTCCAGCTGAACCCTCCTCTTTTTGTTTTAATTGCCCACGAACACGGCTTTGTTCTGCAGGATCGAGGTCTGACTTTTTCATTTTTCATTTCCAACTTTTTCGTTGTTGCAGGAAACACAGTTTTAAGGCCTTCATTATTTCCCTCTGATATAGAGAATGTGTTATTTGAATTTACATAATTCTCAGCAGCTCCAAAGCTACCGCTATAAATAGCTTCATTCAAGTTGAGCGCAGATTCATATAAAAAGGAGATATTGTATCTTTCTCTCTTTGGGTAGCTGTTTTGTACACTTCTTGTGCATTTTCTTGTTCGATTGGTCACTTTACGTTTAAATGTCGATAGTATTTGGCATGGCGTTTAGATTGTTGTTCTTTCATCTGAATGATTTGTAACAGACATGACTTTCCGTTGACTTTGTGGAGAGTTGAGTTGACTGGTGGTGTCGTGCCTCTGGAACCAGGTTGTCCCAATTTCCAACACTTGAATCGTCTTCACAGATTGGCCTGGAGGCACTGTGGCACAGCCCCGCCTCTGGCCTATACATCCTCCACAGCCTGGAGTGCCCTGGAGTTTTGGTCCAAAGCAAAGTCTGCTTCTGCCTGGCTAGCCCTGGTGCGCCTGGGGTCGTACATTTGATCGATGTCCTATCACACGCAGGCAGGACTTTCAGCAGCGCATGACCAAATCCCAGCCGGCTACTTGGGGCCTAATAGTTCTGTATTCTGGGTTTTTAAAAAATATTTTTTTTCTATTTGAGTCCGGGGGTTCAACACAAAGATTAAGGAACAGAAATCCCACTCCCAGCCGTTGAACCTGATGTTGGCGCAGGCTTTTGGAAAAGAAGGATGTGATATATTTGCATAGCAATGATCCCGAAGGAATAAAGAAGTGTATTTGTTGCTGTGTGGCCCCGTGAACAGAACAGAACCCTTCTGTTTTTCACTGAAGTTCTGTGGTTAGTGAGTTATTTCACTGCTCAGCCTCGGTCTACTCCTGTGGCCTGCCAGGTTCTGGAGTATCCATAAACTCAGCCAGCAACCTCTCACCTCCCCTTTTCTCAGAGTATTAATAATACAAAGGCCTCCATAAAGTGGGAGCTGTGCTTGTATTAAAGGCGCGGGATATCTATTCAAGGTCACCGTTACTCTTAACTGGTTTTTCTTGCATTTAGTAAGGAGGAAAGATTTGGTCAACTCAACAGAAAAAGGAGAGGAAAATACCACACTGACACTGAGTGGTTTTTCATTTCCTTTTTTCATCCAAAATATGCAACAAGGAAGCCATTCGAATGAGCTGTGCCCATTTTTTCTGGATGTCTTCTGCATCTTTTGTTGTGAGAAGAGGAGTTAAATGTCCACTTGGGATAGGTGTACTCTGACCTCTGACCCAGGATGATAATGACTGAGAAGAGGAGCAGCAGGAATAATAGACTGCAGCCACAGTGGCAGGGACGATTCAGACTCTGTTGAGTGATTATAGTTTCCCTTTGAGGACGGCTTGAGAGGGTAAAAAAAATAAAGGGCCAAACATCCCTCGTTGGTTTGAGAAAGTCAGAAATTTCTCGATGTTTCTATTATTTAGACATTTCCACATGAAAACAGTCTTCCTCAGACGTATGTCGGCCCCGCGACTGTCACTGCCGCGTGTCCCTGTCTCCGAAAGGGCACATTTGTTGTACCTGCGCTGTTGTGTCAAGATGATGTGGAAGCGAAAAATAATGGGCCCTTTCTCTGCTTCCCCCGATTCCAACAATTACATCCCGAGGAATTCATTTGTCTTGGTTTGGCTTTGTCTCGGAGGTGACACACAAGCATCGGCTCCTTTTGTTGCTCAGAATTGATGCCACTAACAGAGTAATAAAACCGTCCAAAACTTGCAACCGCCGTTTGAGGGAAAAGCCTTCATTGTTCCAGGAGAAGCTCTTGTACAGAAGAGATAACCGCCGGCTGGTTTTGGTGACAAGATTAATACGTTGGGCAGTCAGACTGTGTTGTTTTCATACTCTTGCCATATCTCTGGTGTCACCATCAATGCTTTCTCTTTGTATCCTGTCACTGGATTCCTCAACGTCCTACTGGTTTGCTTGAATGGTAAACAGGGTGTCAACAGATTGTGCATTTATCGCGCTCTAGCGACAAGCAATATTGGTTCCATTAAGTTTAAAATGCTCCACAGAGACAGAGTTACTTCATTTAATCATTAAAGCGGGCTTATCGTTCAAGCGGGCTGATCGGTATCTCGCAACGACTTTGCAATTGCTCATAATTGCCTTCCTTGGAAGTGCCTAATACAAGCGTTGGCGAGAATTCCGATGCGCTTTCGCCCCTCATAGGCAAGGGATGCTTTTCTAATCATTTTTATTTTTTTATTTTGCCCCCTCCAACCGCCACATGAGAAACAGTAACCTGACACGGCTGAATTACTGAACTGTGTCTGAGGACTAATGAGAGAAATTTCCCCGGAGAATCTTTATCTATCGCTCCTCGGAGAGCACCTCAGGGACCCGCTTTCCTGTCTGTCACCTCCACACGCCGGGTCCACAACACTTCCCATCACTGATCTACCCCATGCCCCTCCACTGTCTGCCCATCATCCCCCCCATCTTCCCTCTTCCTCCTCCTACACCCCCCCCCCTTCTCATTGACACCCCTGTTTCCTCTAACACTATCATGTGGCACAGCCATTTCACTTTTGCACCTTGCAATTAAAACCAAAGGAGAGGTGGAGGAAAATAATACTCTTATATTCTCCACCCCCCATCTTCCTCCTCCTCCCATCTCTTCACCCTTCTTCCTCCAGCTTTCAAGCTTTTTTTTTCTCTTCTTAAGTGCGATGTACATGCAAGTGTTAGAAATTCTTGGTTTAGGTGAATGGCAGGCATGGAATTAATTAACAAAGGAAATCTCACTACTGCTTTCAGTTCAAGTTGATAATTTCAGCTTTTTTTCTCTCTTTTGTTTTGTTTCTACTCCTATAGCAGGTGAAGGCAAAACACAAAAATGCAAACGTGTAGGAAGTAAGCTTTAGCATACCAACTTCTGACGCTGTTTCCACTGTTTTCCCACTGTTTTCTGACTTTTTAAAGTCTTGGAGACAACATTATTTCAATAGGCAGTTTTGCTCAAGGTAGAACAGATATGGACTGTATATGAGAGCTAGACCGAGTGAGCGTGACTTCACTTAAAGTAAACTGACTTGCTTTTCCGGTTCCAATGGAAGAATGTCAATTCAGTCAACATTTTCTGGACGCCACCATGTTGGAACTAGAAAGTCAGTAAGCCGTGATTGCTCCAAGTTCGTCAACATTTCTATGGCAGCCACTCTCTCAATAACCCAACACGTTCCCACATCAACTCGTCATACATGGATGCATGAGTAGGAACACCCTCCCCCCCCCATTAAAAAAAACACTGGGAACGATTATACAATGGAACAAAATATAGTTGTAATGGGACTATAAATGCCTCATTTTGGAATGTAAAATTGACCTACTGTTTTTAGGATATTGCCGTTTTTGGATTTTTAACCTCAATAATAACCTTTTGTCCCACTTAAAGAAAAAAATGTAAAAGAAAAAATTACATATACTCAAGAAACATCTGTAAAGGTAACATCTGCTGTGCTTCTTACAATGATGAGAGCACTTGCTTTCAAATGCTGGAGTTGATGGGCATCCAACATGCTATCCACATGTGGAAACATTTGTCTACTGGGTAATCCCAAAGTTGTTGAAGGTAATTAGGTATCTCCACCCGATGAGGATATCCTAGGAAATTGCATCGCTTCTGTGGCTATTTTCCTGCTAGACAAGTTAAGCTCACCATCTGTGCTGCAATATGCGAGAGTGATTGGTGTTTGGACGAGGAGAAACTACTCAACAAACACGGAGAAAATGTGATCTAGTCACAAATGTGCACGCAAACATCCTTAGGCACCGAGGCCTCATGGGAAAAACGGCATCACATATGGAGTCAGAGGTCGCAGCTCTGTAAACAACAGTTCCTGATTAGTGTTACATTACTGCTCAATCTTTTATTTGTTCAAAATTGGAAAATCTAGAGGTTCCCTCCCTTGTTGTTTCCTGCAGTTGCTCGATATTAAACATGGATTAGCGATGACGACGGGGGGTCGACTGGCATCACTTCTTCTCTATTGATTTCCGGGCTACTTATGCCCTGTTTGTATGTACAGACACACTGGAGTGTAAGCTGGTTAAATGTGAAGTGATTCACCTGTCACCCACAGGTCCAGGTCTCATCTTCTAAGGGGCTTATCAGCACATAAACACAAAATAAAATCTTGCAAATCGGTGTCAGTGTCCTTCAAAGTCCTGACAGTGGGGCGTTGAGGTGCTGGGTGACACATTAAATGGGGCGATCATTTATCTCCCCTTGATTTCCATTTAAATGTGGCACACTTATGTATGTACGGTGCCACGGTTGTACATTTGATCGGCTCCTCTTTGAACCAGCCAAGTCGGAATCTGATCTGTGGATTAAAATTCCAGTCCGATCAGGTATGATTATTCCCTACTCGTCATAAATACACTTTTCATCTCATCCTCTGTGAATAAACTCCACTTTAACTTGAGCATCGGACTGCTCCTGGGGGACGCCGGCTCTTCGGGCCCCTGAGAAAGTCCATGTTTCGACCTGGCCTTGGTGGTCAGTATTGAAGATTTCTCAAGTGATTTACAGTCTGCAGTCTGCTCCAACTTACTATGCCAAAACATCACTGGCCCCCGTCTCCAAAATATATCATAAATAATTATTACACAGCGCGTGTTCAGTGCTCTGGGCTATGGATATAACTTGTTTAGTTTCAAACACGGTCCAATCAATACAACTCTGTCATCTAAAATTCATGACAACACCAGCTCTTGTTTTATTTATTTTCCCATTTATTTATTTCATTTGGCTGCTTTCGATCTTAGCTAATCACACCGAGCTATAAGTAAATTTGGAAGGAGTCAAAATAAACAAAACACACACTACATAGACACACAGCATGGGCGTTGATGCTGAATGCAGGTTCAGGGCTGAATGCACCTCCGTTGTCTGTCCGGCCAGCAGCCCCCCCCAGCACTCAAGGGAGGGTGGGATTATAGATTGAGGACAGGAGTCACGCGATGATTGACAGCCGCATTCCGTTTGAGGTGATTAGGTGCAAGAGGCCCAAAGAAAACAGACATGATGGAAATTTCAACATCCCCGCTCTAATTTCTACAGCGGGTGATTATGATACATGATGATCTGCAGACATCATTGGCCACACAGTGTGCTGTGCTCCATCTCTCCTACTGTGGCTCTAGTTTTCCCAACACACACACTTGTACACACTCACGCATGACAGGACGGTCAATTGCATAGAAACTATTGATACGGAGAAAGCAGTTTGGCATCAAAAAGCACCAAAGGATGTATAAATAACAGCTGAGTTTTTCAGATGACACAATCCACCTGTGTATGTCTACTACTGTAGACATTCTCTTGTGGTTTGATATGGAGACTGAGCTATAATTTTACTATGATTTTTCTGTTAGGTTTCTTGATCCAGCAAGTTTGGACAGATGACCTACTTACAGTTGGTCTTAGCAAAGGGTCATCAACACTGTCATAGAGAGATGCGGCACAGCCTTATTAAAAAATCAAATTGATTGTCCTGCGAGTTGTAAGCGTCTTGCCAAGTATTCGTAAGGCTAATGTAAGTTAGATGCACTCATGATGTACTGGTGATGCTGTCGTACGGTGCAATTTTGCTACACTCTAGTCGTTAGCGAGGTTTGCGTAGTAGCCCCTTACTGACCGCACACAGTTAGCACGCATGGGATGTGGAGGTAATGTGGACGTGTCCATAGGATGCCTGTAGGGTACCCATACAAACAACACTGATTGTCTATTTGAAAAAAGGCAAAATCTGTTTGATATGCCTACTTCTCACTTACTTCCCTCTTACGTAACCTTGGGTGTTGTTTGAGTGTTTGCTATGACCTCGTCCTCTGACCTTATGCTCATTACATGAACCTTTTAGCTCTGTGGGCTCACAGAGCAATCTACGTTCTAAAAATATTTCTACAGGCCATCGAGCGATGTACGAACTTGATATTTCTTGCGGGCCACATGCATGCATCATATAGGTATGCACCTTTTTTGCCGGCAGACAGCCTATATCCATCCGTAAGGGCACTTGTGACCAAGTCTGGCTCTTTTTCTTTATTTAGAGTTTTTTCTGTTGAATTGAATGGTAAAATCACATGTAAATGTCTAATAATTTAGTATCTGAGCATAAACAATGCGAGGTGTGATGTTGCCCATTGAAAATGCCTTACTTCCAGCTCTTGACCATTGCTTCCTGACATGGGCGCCATAATGTTGAAACCAGTCAACAGTAATTGGTCCGAGTCACTCTGAGTTACCGTATCTATGGCAACTACTGTCGCCATTGCATAGATGGGATGACCCAGAGTGACTTGGACCAATCAATGTCGACTGGTTTCAACATGGCGGCACGTGGATCAGGAAGCAATGGTACTTCCTATTTGGGAGCACGAGAAGGGAGGGGTTGAGCTGTTTATTGTTTTACGGTCAATGTATCTGAGCTTTATTACCTTTATTTATGTGTTTTTCTTTTCAACATAGGAGTTTTTGAGATCCAGCAGTAATAGAACAAGATTTTAACTTATATGTACACAGCACATGTCATGACAGATAGGACTTCACCAAAACTTTAACTTTCCAAAAATGGGCAAATGGGTGGGGTCACCAATTTAAGAATAGTGCGGACATGCCCACTAATGTAGACCTAAATTGAGGATAGAACCAGTTTTGTTCTTTTTTGGGGATCATTTTATACTATATTGAAAAAGAGCTGTCTTGCAGGTGCTACAAGCCCCTTGTAGTTAGTTGGTGAACTGGCCTGGCTCTCCTTTCTCCTCTCTACATTTTTATAGCAGGCTTCAATCTGGAAAATAAAGAGTTATTGTTTGGGTTTTTGAGTAAAAATAAATAAAAAGTCTGATTCAAAAATAAACTCTGTAAGACTACACCAAATTCCAGGTTGGAAACTGATTTCCGAAGCACAGGAACACACAGAAAACTAACAAAACATTCCTACACCTATGACTCTACAAAAGATACCTACATATCTGCAACCCAAATCACTACATAAAAACAGCTGTACCCAATCAGGAGCACAGCAGCAACAACAAACACCAAAACACCCAAGTTTGTGGCAACAGAAAGTAATACTCTAGAGTTGCTTAAATAGTTTTAAGGGGTCTTTTATGTGTCTTTACTTATTTTGTGCTGAGATCTTTCTACATTGGTGCAACAAAACTGTCTTATCATACAGCAATGGGCTGCACACTGGTGTAGTGGTTAGCACTCCAGCCCTGGTTCAAAATCCAGCAGGGTCTTTTCTGTTTGAAGTTTGCATGTTCTCCTCATGCATGTGTTCCTCCCACACTCCAAAATCATGCTTCATAGGTTCATTCTAAATTGTCCCTAGGTGTATGTGAGTATGAGGCGATTTGTTCAGGATGTACCCCACCTTTGCCCATCAGTCTCCAGGATAGGCTCCAGCATCCCCATGGGCCCAAAATGGATTCAGTGGAATCTGAAGAAGAAAACCTAAACCACTGTTGTCAGAATTTCCCTTCAAATGTTTTGTTGTTTTGTTTTGGGTTTTTTGGAAAATGTAATGCTTTAAAGACAGAATATTAAAAAACAAAAGTCATATTTTTGGATTATTGTTAACTCATCTGACATTTCTGTTGAAAAACTTTCAATCAGAATGAGCTTTAAATGTGTACTGTGTACCTGAACTGTTCTTTTAGTAGACTCTGGTTATTTTAACAACAATAAAGCTCAATAGGATTAAATGAAGTGCATCAAGTCCATCCTCATGCGCTTCAAGAGAAGCACCCTCTTAGAAATGGCTAAAAAGATGTTCTGATCCAGTTGATTACATTCATTCCGGCATGTTTCTCTCAACCTGGACTCCTAACACTCCCATCGGACAAAAGCTGCACGTCCCGCTCCCTCCCTCCTGATGTCAGATGCGTTTAGCATGGCTTTGAACACCAGGTCGCCATATTTTATTGAACACTTTGTTGGTTGATGCAGAAGCCCTCCACAAAGCCTGGCGATGGGTTCATGTATTAGAGATGTGAGATTGGTTGCTGGCTGGACAGGGTGGAAGAAAAAAAAAACAAAAAATGTAGGAAAGGTGGAGTTTTTTTTCCTGTTTTGGTTGTCTGTATAGACTTTGTTTTTATTTAGCATTGCTCGTGCTTTTTGAGGAGGAAAACCTCAGAGAGCACTCACAGATCTTTCCCCCTCCAGGGTAAAGATTTCTCTGAGAGCTGTTATTTATCTGACAGCTCCACATTGACTTGTTTTCTTTAGCTTGTTGGTTTTTTTTCAAGGTAGTCCTTGACTGTGTACTGGATTTGACAGTGCGATGTATTTTACCGGCATGAGCTGAGATTGTGACTGTTGGTGTTATTCTCATCCTCCCATTTCCAAAGCGTTTCGTTAACACCTTATGATGTTTTTTCGCTCCAGGAAAAAAGAACCCCGATATAAAAGCATAGTTTTTAAGATACTAACATACTAAATAATGGGCATGACCTTTTGCTTTGAAGTAAAACAATTCT
Organism: Oryzias curvinotus; assembly: GCA_023969325.1. Taxonomy (NCBI): domain Eukaryota; kingdom Metazoa; phylum Chordata; class Actinopteri; order Beloniformes; family Adrianichthyidae; genus Oryzias; species Oryzias curvinotus. The sequence continues at coordinate 10,401,300 of CM043728.1, forward strand.
TTTAACACAAAAAAGGAGAAAAAAAAACTATTTGCATATCTGAGGTTAGGCCTATTTGCCCTTCATATACACCAGGTGAGAAAATACTGATTAATCCCCCAAAGGGGGGGTTTGAGTGTAAAACACTTTTTTGCAACCCTCTGATTGTTATGTGTAGCAATAGGAAAAAATGAAACACTGAAACGTGTCAGGCCTTCGTATTAACGCTCCATATTTTAGTGACATTTTTAGCAGTGCCACGCTTGTAAAGGCCTCTGCAGACAAGAGTTGTCTCACTTTGTTGTCAGACTTGTCTCCCTATCACCTCCACATCACTCTTGCTGCATTTATTTAAGACGGAGCTTCGTTTATTGCTTTAGATTTTTTTGTTAAATTACAAATAAAAGCTGGAAAAATCTTTAGTCCCTAGTCCCTAAATAGTTTCCATTGGTTGTTTTCAGAGGGTTGCTGGTGCATTTTTAAGTTCTATGTACGTGTTTTATATATCAAAGTCCCACTAAGCTCATTGTCTAATTGATTTTAGAATTGTTCCCAGTGGTCTTTTCATTATAATTATACAATTTTTTTGCCTAAATTTGAACAAATCTGTGTTGTTTTTTGGGGGCATAGTTACTGCAGAGTGGCAGGAGTTCATTCAAAATTAGTCTCTAAGGTAAGGGCGGGGATGTTGGTACAAAGCAAGCCCGCCCCCACGTTTCGTCACCCATCTCTTTACACTCTCTCCTGCTCACAGCCCCTCGCACTCCAAAGTTAACATTTGGGGTGCAACAAAAATGGCGAGCAAAATCGTACTGCTGTACAGTTTTGAGCCTGGTACCATCTTAGACAAGGAAACAAAAACACTACATGGATCTAATCCACATGTGGATGAATCAGATTGGAGCGGAGCAGGAAGCTTGCGCCCCGCCCAGTGGTATGATGTCACAAATGCAATCTTTTTTAAACAGCATTTTTTCATCTGCTCATGACTCAAAACGATTTGATTTAAGAAATACAGAGAAAGGCAATTTTGAGCTTAATTTTCCTTATGTACGTTGGTCCTCCATCATCAGCAAAAAATGCCACAAGAACATGCTAAAAACAACAAAAACACCATTTTCATTGGAGTCTTTCGGAAGGAAAAGTGTATTTTGGGGTGTTTATGAGCGTATTTTTCTATGCCGCAATTTCTTCTGATAATTGACCTTTAACCATTTAACACCCAAAAAATTCAATAGTTAACACTACATCTTCTTTTTACTGCAAGGTTTAAAATTGAGCTGTTTTTTGTTTTAGAGCAAAGATCAAAAGTATTTAGATAAAGTAAATGGACAAATCCAAAAACAAAGCAAGGGGGAAGTCCAAATAATGTAAAGAAAAAAAAAAAAAAACACAAAGACAAACCTCCTCTAAACTATGATGTTCCAAAGATTAGTCCTAGTGGAATCACAATTATGGACCATACTTGGTTATGTTTGTTTAAAACCAAAAATGTCAAAGCTAATAACTTTATTGAAAGCTTTTCGTTCAATTTAAGATGAAACAATTTTACTGGCAGGTCCGTCCGTCCTACGTCATTGTAAACAATTGATTTGATTGGCAAACACAGCGGTGAGTTTGGAGGCGACTGAAGCTACGCTCACATCACCCTCAACAAGACACGTTTAAGCAGCCATTTCCAATAAGAAGTCAATGTAAATGTGTGTAAGTACGTGTTTTGTGCTTCCGTGTTCAAGCGACCGTTTTCAGGCTCTACCTACAAAAAGTTGTTGAACTTTGACCAATCAGGGACTAAGATTTGCTAGTCACGTGTGGACGGTGTACCTTCTAATTCAAGTCCACACAAATTCAAGCGACCACTTCCACTGAGAGGCCATGTCGGAGCGAGTAAATGAGCGTTTCAGGTTTCAGTCTTCCAAATTCTTGCACACGTCTCTGCGACCATTTTGGGGTCCAGCGTTCGGCCATTGAACACACGTTGAAAGCTAAGCCAGGTCAAACTTTGACCAATCAGGGACACGAATTTGGTAGTGACGTATGAGTAGCGTCCTGTTCAAAACACAGAAGTCCCTCCCTGATCATGGAGGAGAAATTAATAATTGCAGAAAAGATTTGAGATATTTACACCACTTTAACATTTCGCAACAAGCCTTTGCGTCAACAAATACGCATTTTGCGCGTTTTTGCAAAGGCGTCACTTGCCTGATGTGAACGTAGCTTCAGGGCTAAAAGGAATTTAACTGTATTTTTATTCAAACTTTAATGGGACAATTTGTGCTGTTTTCTTTTTAGTGTGTGTGTGTGTGTATGTGTGTGTCTTAAGTTCCCTTTTGACCCAAGGACGGGCAGCTGTAATCTGGCTTCCTGTAGACTAAACATAAAATGAAAAAGCTATCTGGGTCTCCTGTATGTTTTAAAGAAATCTGGAGAGAAGAAAACTCACGTCAGCGACTTTTAGAGATTAAAGAAAAAAGCTTCGTCTCATGAAATAAAAAGACGGATAAAAATGGAATCTTTTTTTTTTTTTCTGCCTTTCTTGCCTTTGCATATGTTAGAGCAGCTTGATTAACGGGCCGGGCCGACCATAAGCTAATTATTTTATTGAGTTGTGGGACGAGGCGGTATTCCACCCCGGGGATTTGGCTTTGGCTGCAGAATAGAAGAAGGGACCCCGCGTGTGATGTGCGATCTCTCCCTCCTCCTGGCGCCTGTGACAGCGGGATGAGCCTCAGGTATGGGTGGTCTCATCTCTCGTCCATCAATAAGCAGCTTACCAGCAGTACTGCAAATGGGAGGGAATACAATACTGTTGCAATTTTATTTTAAGCCCACGGGTCAATCTCCTGAACCCCCCCCCCCCCCCCCTCCATTTTTAGATACCACCTTTCATCATTCTTCTTCCCCATCCTTGAAGACTTTTCTTATTCTGCCGCTGCGACTCTCATTTTCCTCCATTCATTCACTCACTTTCCTCCTTGTCTTTATCACTTTTCACATTCCTTTATGTGAAATGTTGACCAGTGTGGGATTTTTTTGTTCCTTTCATGTTCGAGTCTTTGTGATTAAATTATGATAGGTAAGTTTAAGATTAAAAAATAGCTTTTTTTGACAATCAGCATAAAAGTTTGTTACAATCTTCTACTATTTCTTGAAAAACGGTTTTATACGCTTATATTTACTTAAATTACACTTTCTATATTAGGTAGTTTTTAAATATAAAGCAGTTTCACATTTATTCAATGTCCTTTTGTATGACATAAACTTTGACATGGGTTTTTTTTGTTTTTATATCCTAAAAATTAATACTTAACCATGAATTCAAAATAAAACTTTATTCTATGTTATCAACAACAGTCCAATTGTGGTTACATCGGTTTTTTAGCAGAAGAAAGTGAAAAAAAGATACAATTATCGGTATTTCTTGTTAGAGAAAATTCAATTCAACTTAATTCAAAAGAAATTGGTGAATGTTTTGTTATAAGAAATTCTGTTTTCTGTCCTGCCATGCTTTCAGCACTATAGGGCGCACCAGATTGGCGTGCAGGGCGGAAGTCCAACCTGCAATCTTACGATCATTGGTTGACCGCCCTACCACTGCACCACGGCCGCCCCCCTCCAATGAGGTGCATAGTGGATCAGTAAACACAACCAGAGTGAATCTATATAAATTATTATAAGGTGCACTGTTGAACAAAAGTAAGGCTTTTAAGCGCACTTAATAGGCATTAACATCGTGCTTAGACTCCTTGGCTTAGTTTATTTTATTTATTCAGGTAATTCTAAACTTAATTAACATCTTCAGGTAGTGTTCTTTTTTTCTTTTAGTATTTAAAACTTAAAAAGTACAGCAGTACAATGATTGTATGTGTGTGAAAGTGTTTTTTTGTGAAGTGTAACTCTGTCTCTGTATGAGTGTGTTTCCAGGTTTTCTGCACAAACGCATCCACAGGACTCAGTTGACCTCCTCGTCAACAGGATGTAGCTCCTGAGCTGCTAGTTCTGTCTGTAAAGGATCCCCCCCCCCCCCCCCCCAAAAAAAGAAAAAACCCCTGTTCCTTTACCTCTCCTGAATCAGAGGAAGGGTGGACAGCGACTGGGCTCCTTCATGTCTGCTCCTCCAAATGCTAAGGTTAGGCTTTAATTGTGGCACCTGGGTCAGAAAGCAGCAGATTTATAGACAAAATAGCGACGCTCATGTCAGCGGACGTGTTGTGAATAGTTCACATAATACCAGTGTATACACAGCGGACACGGAGCCAGCCACCTTTGTTCCTCTCCCCTGTTCTCGCTGAATAAGAATCTGACATAAATTCTGCACATATAAAATTAGTAAATGCCACTGTAGCCGTAGTTAAATATCACACAAACCTCCAGGGAGGGGGAGGGGGCAGGAGGAGTTGCCGACAAGTTACCTTGGCCTATTTTTTTCTTCTTTTTTTTTTTTTTTCATAGAAGAGAGGAAAGCTAGCTGATTAGAAAACGACATGCTAGGAGGTTGGCTGTGAGAAGGAAGATGAAGTAGACGGGATGAAGGAGAGGAAACAGCTGTACATCTTCAAAGAGGGCGGGGAAAGAGTCTTAGTGGCGGCCCAATACAGACCTCTTCAGATATGGATTTGTCCTCCTGCCACCCCCCCACTGCTTCGGCTTTTCCTCATTTTAAAACAATCAAATAAACTATGTGGTGCAAAAATGTATTTTTTCAGCTTCATACGTGAATTCATTTCTGTGAAGTAAGGAAGAACCAGGGGGAGTCGGGGTAGGGGTCAGTCATACCCATTATTTGGTATGATACTGCAAGGAGAAGAATGGTATTCCTGTTTGACAAGACAAACATTTTTAGGATTTAACCGGTATTTTGTCAGGAAATAAAAGTTGGATTGTTTTAAAAGTTAAAAAAAAAAAAAATGACAGTAGCCTTGAAGTCCAAATCAGATGAACATATCACAATGCTAAAACCAATACATTTTGGGAATCAAAACAAAATTCTTAAAATCAAAACATTAACAAGAAAAGTAAGAAAACAAACATTTTTTCCAAAAATTACAATGATATTTTAAAAAAATGTAAACAAAATAAGAAACTGGAAAAGGGTCGGTACTATGGGACATCGCTGATTGGATGATGGTGTTTGATTGTTTGTTTAATTTCTTAAATGTAGTTATTTTATTTTTCTGTTTTGCTTTTTACATTTTTGCAGTGATCATTTATATATTTTATGAGCTGAGTGATATGTTAATGCACTACAGGGCTACAAAAAAACACAACAAACAGCAATCAACTAATAAATTACATTGATCTTTACATTTATCCTAAAGTATCTAGGCAGAAAAAGCCCAAAACTAAAAAAGTCAAATCAGTTTTACCATTTGTCAACAATTCATTCTATAAACATAACTTCTTTACTTATTTTTAAGATATTAAGATTCTTCTTGAAATTAACACTGAATTGCAAATCAATCTTTTCAATTTGTCAGTCAGGTGTGAACGCCTATCAAGTCTCTTGAATCAGATTAAATCGATTGGGTCTGGGATTTGCTTGCCTACCCAGCTACTGGGCAAAGGTCGCCAGTCTGTTGTAGGGCCTCACAATCCCACCTAAGAACAATGTAGAGTCACCAATTAACCTATGAAACATGTTTTTGGATTGTTGGAAAAAATTGGAGACAGCCCACAAATCCAGTAGTAGAACACACAAACTCCACTCAGAAAGGACCCAGACGGGATTTAACAGCCATGTCCCGGCCATGACAAATTAAAATGACTGACATCTATGCAGACTTATTGGATCGTATCTTCCTGCTTTCTTGAACCAGTCTGTTGCTTCCACAGCTTTCTGGCGCTGTGCCATTGCTGAAACGCTCCCCTCCTTGGTGATTTGCCAACAGGTTGCCAAGAGCCTCTCACTGCTCATGGACAGAGCCCAGTTTTACAGCCGTTCACAGACTGGCAGCCAATAAAGTCCTAATGTAGTGGAGCCTTAGAGCAAAGACTTCACTCGTTTTGTCCGGGACATGCAATGATACAGCAGCCAGGACTGGTGGCATTTCGTCTAACACTTGCCAAATCCCGCAAGTCGGAAGCACACGGCCTTCTGGGTAGAAAAAAATTACAATCATTCAGTCAGCTGCAATTCCAAATCCTATTATCTGTATTTTATAGCACGATAACAAAGATTTTTGTGGGGGTTTTTTTTGCAAAAAAAGGGTAAAGATTTATTTAAATAAAGCAACTTTTTTTAATTTCTTCCTTTATCAATGGAAACATTAACTGTAATTTGCTGTATAAACCGTTTTTTTTTTCGTGCAGCCAACACAGTCCAATGTGGTAGTGATTTCCAAGGTAAATGTTATTGCACTTGCATGCATCAACACCACATGTTTTTTTTGTGGCTTACACTGGATATTTTGCAGGAATTGGAGGGGTAGAAGGGGTGGGCTGAATTCCTTCTCCGAAGGGATCGTGTTAAATTACATCAAGCCATTTGGTGTCCGGCGTGCAAAGATGGCGTCTCTCAGCCAGATGGAACCGTTTATGTAATGTTTTCCATGTTGATGCACAGAATATATAACAAATGATAATGATTTGCAGGTGTGGGACGGATGAGGCGTGGTGTTGGTTTGTGGCTCCGCGGCTGCAGCATGAGGCATTTGCTCATTTCCGATGTTGTTTGTGGCTCCTAAAGGCTGTGTCACATGGCCACTGCGCACACTTTGCGCATACTGCTTCGATGAAAATTGGTCATACGTGAATATACGTGAGAAAAGTTGTGGTCTCTATCGTGACAAATGTATCACCATTAAACCATGTTAAAACCACGGAAGAAGTACAAACAAACCACGCAAAGAACACGTAAATCAACAGAGAACATGAACCGTGCAAGATTATTGGACTGTTTATATGCAATTTGTTAGTGATTTGTGCATCAATTATGTCATTTGAGCGTGACATATGTGCCATATACGTGATATAAAAGTTAAACAGGGGTAGTACATGCGTGAAAGGTCCGTTAGAGAGATACGTGGAACGGTCGTGGGAAAGCACAAATTTGTGTATGCATCTTGCAAAAATCACACACAATTGTGAAATGTGCTGTCTCTTGGCCAGGACCCCCTTGGAAAAGAGGTTTTTAATCTCAGTGGGACTTTCCTGGTTATATAAAGGTTTTAAAAAAAATTTTAAAAAAAAGATGTACTTAATGATTGCGTATAAACTACGTTAAATATGCGTACACTGCGTAATTCTTAACTGACCAAAAATTTTAAGCAGCACAAAAGCAAATTTACATAAAGACCCATCGTCTGAAACCCTCAATGAACATCTGCGTACATCGACGAATGATGAACGCAAGGAACACTGATGAGTTATCACGGATGTATCACGAAAGACCGAAATTTCCTATGTGGATAAAGCGCAAAATGTATGTAGTGGCTGTGTGACACGGCCTTAATGTAACTTAATGTATATTTAGGACCATTTTGGTCTAATCACGCAGCGTAAACAGCAGATTTCACCTCGCTAAGACGATTTGAATACTCTCAACTTAAGTTGGGTGTTATTGTGATCTTTAAGGTCCAATCTGGCATTGACGAAAAAAATTGATGGTAAGTGAAATAAACAGCATTTATTAAATGAGACTGTTTAATGAGGATGGTATTTTCCTGTCAAGCTTGTTTCTTACTGTCATCATATTGATTTGATCTTGTAAATCAATGAAACAACAGGCGGAATCTAATGATTTGTGAAAAGCCCACGGTCTTAATTAAGAACTCTGAACCGCACGATCGTACCACAATAGTGCGACAGCTGCAGATGCATTCAGAAGAACAGATGTTCCTCTGATCATCGCAGGCTTGCCTGCATATATATAACTTCTTTAACAACAAATCACATACAAATGAGTTTGTCTTACAGTGACAGCTCCTTCCTTCTTCACCGGTGTTACCTCCGGGAAGGCGCAATCTCTGGATGGGAGGAATGGATAAACAGGGAGGGGGGACTTCCTTTCTAACAGTGAGCTGGTTTGAAGGGAAGACTTCAAAAAGAGGGGATGGGGTAAGTGCTAATGTAAGTAACATGTCCACACGGAAAAGCGATATACCGTCACTGACCACCAAAAAAGTTGGGTCGAGGCAGTGACAAATTGCATTACAAGGCATACGACTGAGATTTTTACAGGGCCCAATTTGTCGTCTCCAATAAAGGCCATTGTTGCTCAACAGTCTGGGCTTGTTGCCCGTCGGGTGATTAGAGCCAAAGTGATGTAATGGATGTAATCTCTGACAGCTGTCCGGCCCTACATCAATTGAGTTGACTTGCATGTAGTCGTGCCAAGTTTCTCTGCATCAATATGTATAAGGTTAAAAGAGAGGCTAACAGGGCAAAGGAGAGGCTGGTTTACAACAAATGGACGACTATTGTGGTAACAAGTGGGCCCATCTGGTGCTGCTATAGCTTCCCCAGGCTCCGTGTTCAGACAGAAGAGGCGGGTGAAGGGTGGACACCCCAGGCTCCTATGGCAGTTGAGGGGGAATGTTTTTGCTCGTATTCTACAATATTTTTATGTGCCCGCATATGTATGAGACCTTCTGCCAAAATGTCACTGGAATTGTCTCAGGAAATATATTTTATTTATTTGCTTTTTAATTTACTAATCAAATAAATGAACGGCCGCATGGTGGAGGAGTGATTAGCACTCTCGCCTTATAGAAAGAAGGCGAGAGTGCTTTGAATCTTGGCTCGGGTCCTTTTTGGATGTTCTCGTAGTGCATGCGTGGGTTTACTCCGGGCACTTTGGCTTCCTCACACTGCTCAAAGGCGTGCTTCACAGGTTAATTGCTGACTCTAAAGTTGCCCTTGTTTGTGTGTGTGTTTATGTTTTGATTTGTGAAAGTGTGTGAAAGTCCGATAGACTGGCGACCTCTCCAGGGTGTGCCCCGCTTTCTCCAAACAGTAGGTGGGTTGGCTCAAGCATGACCTTCATAGGGACTCAGCGGAAGAGGGCCTGGCTGCAGACACCAACGTCCAAACCCGGAAGTCCTCAACCTGAACCGGAAGTGTCCCATATCACTTGAAAAAAACACTTTACTTTAACTTGTGACCCTAACAGTTGAAAAAAAAAAAGTAAAACAATTCTGGACATTTTGGGGTAAAGGTTAGCGTTAGGGCTAGGGTTAGAATTAGCGGGTTAGAATATGTCAGGCTCTCTTACTCAGTAGGTTCTGAAAATGGATGGAAGGACAAAAAAATAAAATGGAGCACCACCTGGTAGCTGGAGATATACTGTTTGTTGCCTTAACACCACACAAACCAGGCTTGGATGATGAAGATATGGAGTTAATTTTTTTTTAGATGCAATAAAAACATTTTTGAACTAAGATACGACATTTTGAAGTTTAGAAAACATTTAAATGGGAGATTTAAAGCTGTAGAAATCTGTATTTTATTTTTCTTGTCAGCCGTTAATATGGTGTAAAAATCTTTTATTTGAAGGATTGCTCAGAAAAACTGCTCATATCTGTCTTATTTACTTAAAGTATAACTTTTAGGGTAACTTTTTTTATGCTACCATAAGGTAATTTGCTAATCTCTTCCAATTATTGTATTATTGTAACGGATGGAAATTAATCAAACAGTGATTACAAACTAAATTCAAGGTACCCAAGCATCGTTTATTAAAACTGATTATGAAACACATTATCATGAGCAAAGCTAGTTGACCTTTTAATTTTACAAGGGACTCTGTAATACTATCATTGTTTCTTTAAGAGGAAAAATCGCCTTTTAGCATTTTCTTTTTACCAAATACAGCAAGTACCACCACAAATTTAAAATCTGCTCCTTAATGTGTTCCAGGAAAAAGCACATGTGTAAGTCATAACAAACGATGGCCTTGGTTTATATATGTGTCTAAGTAAGGCATTCCAGTAAAAACCATTGCAAAAAAAAAAAAAAACATCCCCAAAAACCTTGCAAAGTACTACTAGGGTGACCCAAATAAAAGGCAGCAAAAATGACTCCTATTCATCACACATGCTGTGGCATGTCAGAATATCTGCTACAGCTGAAGTGTGTCATGAAAGAACCGTTTTTTTTAATACACAACAATATTGAGGCTTTTCTCTGCTGTTGGGTTTTATTATCACAACCATCTGGGTTTTCTGTATAGACGGTTGGTAAAAGTAGAAAATGATGCTGACAAACTGGCATAGATGTGGTTCATATTGAGAATAAAAAGCCTTTCTAATCAGAAAATGTGTACACAAGTTTCTTATTGGGGACTTTTCTTTTTCAAAAGAAGTAGGGAAAAACTGGTTTGTCATAAGAGGGATATGAGATCAAAGTTGGCTTACAAATACTGTGGATGTTCAGGAGCAACACTTTAGTAATGAGTATTAAAAAAAAAAACCACATAAAAAATCATAAAAATGCAATGTTCCTTTGTTATTTGAGGGAGTTAAGCTCTAAAAATAACCCACAATAGGTGAAATACACAAACTATGATGCAAGATATTTTAAGGCTGTAAAACTCTGTACTCAGACATGCACATTTTTAAACTTTCCTCTCTTGTTTAAACTCTCAAACAGCGATATAGCAAGGGACCACCATAGTTGTATTTCTTATTTTAAACTTCCCATGGTATAAAGATTAAAATTTTCTAACTGGTTCCTTTAAAGTATTTTTGATGGAAGTTTCACACATGATCCACCTGTGAGAGTCTGCTTTATGTGTTAAAGCAATCTGAACATGTGTTGTCAATCTAAAAGTTTGAGTCTTTGTTTGTTTGCTTGCAAGTGAACCTTGGTGTGGTTTTCTGCAGTGTCAACATAAACTGACAATCCATGTAACAGAGATTCTGGTTTTCCGTTGTAGGTCCTTCGAGAAATACTCAGAAATGCCATGTTAAGCTCAATTTTATTAAAATGTGTCCTCCATCATCATAAAAATGCCACAAGAAACACCAAAAACCCCATTTTCATCAGAGTGGGTCTTTATGATCTTGTTGAAATATTTCGCTGTAAAACAACTATTAGGACTAGGGTCCACCTACACTGGACTTTACTGCCCTACGTCATTGATGAGTTACAACAATCAGATGCCAAAGTAAAATTAATTTAGAAATAAAATTACACTGGAGGTTTAGCCCCAAACTTGCCTAACTCTTCAACCGTTTACACAGTTAAAGTAATTCCAGCGGATTCCTAAGCAGAAAAAAGCTGCTTAACACTATTGTGCAACAATTTGATTTTGTCAGAGTCAGAATCAGCTGATTCACATTGATTGTGTAAACTGTTGAGTTATGATTAGTAATTTGTCATTTTGCCGTCACCGAAGACATCTCAGATGTTAAAGGGTAAAGAAATTAGCCTCAAAATATTTTTGTGGTATATATTTTTTTTTAATTAGGAAAAGTTGCCTGAATTCAAAGCACCCATTGATAGTATCTGTGCTCCTGCCAGGCATTCGAAGTACACGAAGCCCTTTGGGCTTTTAGTGGATTTTGGATCTTTGTCACTGATTATCCAGCCATTAGTTGGCCCTGTTTGGTTTCCTAGTATTGATTAAAGGTAGTCCCCAACCAAACAAGCCTTATCGATGAAATAGAAGAACCTCTGGGGTGTCTGGATAAACACAACAAGGTCTGCGAGGCTCGTTAAGGGCAGCAGAGAAAAACTCTTCGCTTTCTATCAGCAAGTGAACACACCGTTTCCCAGAAGACAGCTGCAGATACGACTTTTATTTTATTTTATTTTATTTTTTTACATGCAATATTTACTCTATTGATTTCATTTGATTAAAAATCTACACAAAAGTGGGTTGTCACTGCGAACATCTGCTGCACACTTCAATCTATTGTGAGGGAATTGTGTCACGCAGATGAATATTTGAAAACCGTCTACAGGCGGGGCTTGTTACTGGGGAAAAAAAACACATTTTCCTGATGCACAGAGGGCAAAAAAAAGTCACTTCTGATTATTTCATTTATGTGTTTGTCAACAACACAAATTGTCAGCGAGGGAATCTGGTGAAAAAGAAGAAAAGTGCTAAATGATATAACAAACAGCCACAACTTTCTCCCTGGGTGTCAGAAGAACAGATTTAAATATCTATTATTCACACAAACATCTTGTTAGCTAAAGTGCAAGCAGTTTGTTTACTAAAGATGTGTTTTCTGTGGGATGAAAACAGTGCTGCTGCATAATTCATGCAGCCAGGAGTTGTTTGTTCGCATAACTGTTGCACTGCAGAATGTTGCCGTGTCAGGCACATCCCTGCACATTAAATATAGACTAATGCGACGCAGGAAAGCCTCCCCGCTTTCCAGTCACTTACTTAGACTCGCCGGCGCATTAATATTGCAGATCGCACACTGGCACCACAAAGCTTTTTGCATGTGTTTGCATCTGCATCCTTCAGCGCCTGTTGTTCAGCCCCCTATTCTCTCCTTGGTATTTTTATTTTATTTTTTTGGCATGGCACTTTTTTTTTCTCTTCTCCATCTGTGCTTCCAGGCCAGCCCCTCTTCCCCTCATCCATACCCCCCCCCTGTAATCCTGTATTTTTTCCTGGTGGCAGATCAGGCCAGGTAAGAGATAGTCGTCTCTTTCCCGCCTTTAGGGCACCTCAAGCTCCATTTAATCCAAATGCCAATTTGAGGCAAATATCGAAGGAGGGTGCAGCAGCAGCAGCTGCCTGGTCGGCAGACTTGTTTGGGCATTTAGTGCACATGCAGATGTGCAAGTATCTGCTCACGCATCCTCTCTATGAGGTTCTACGCCAGGTCCTCTCAGCTTGGCGCATCTATAATTGGTGTGAAGGAAGCGTCCAGAGGTGTGGGGTTGTCAGTCACTTTTTTTGTGGTTGCCCCGGGGCCCCTGGCACTCCTGTGGGTATCAAAGTGGCGCTAATTAAATGTGGGCCCTGCTGCATGGCCCTCCACATCAAGGGGGCCAACGGAGAGCTCCTGCTCCGCTGTCGTCCTCGTGCCTCCGAGACGCTGCTTCTTGCACTAATTACCCATTGTCCAATTGCCTTCTCGTGCACATTTCATCCCATATTCCTCCATAACCCCCACCCTTCCTATATATTTATATATATTTATTATTTCATATTTTCCCTCCCCGCTCTTGTCTTTGGCTCGCCAGCCTAATTAATCTTATGGAAATCTCCTCCAGCCAAGGTTGGCCTCCGATGTTTGTAATTTGATTTGCGAATGATAAAAGTGAACGCCACGTTCTGGGATGGTGAGGCAATGGTGTCATTTCTCCGTCCTCCTGCCCCCTCCCCCTCCACAACCCAACGCTCGGGAGACGCGCTGGGGCTATCAATCTTTCCCACGTGCCCAGAGAACTGATATCCCAGAAAATTAACTTCAATTAATAACAGAAATCCCCTGATGCAGCTGTGGAGGCAGGCTGGGGCTTTGAAGGAGAACCTTCAAAGATGTCTTTCTGCAAGTCTTTTATAGGCCAGCTGGGGAGGGGAGGGGGTCTTTTCATTATCATCAACCACCATTTGAACATGCAGCCCCCCCTCCCTTTCTTTAAGCTACCATGGTGGACATTTAAATAAAGCTACACACACACAAAAACAAAACAAAAAAAAATCAATTAGAGTCTCTCTGGCTGGAAAAGCAAAAACAAAATGGCTCATTATGAAACAGCACATCCTGGCCTTTGCCTTTGTGTGTTCGATAAGTCTCTTCAACCAGACCTTGTTTATTCGAGCTGAGCCGAGGACAGCCATCGCATTAGCTTATTGCTGGCGAGAGCTGGGGACGAAAGGTTTGTCTGTAATGTTGTGAATCCTCATAGTTTAGTAATTGAATAGCATAAAGCCATGTGATATTTCAAAAACGTAATGTGTTTCAGGCAAACTTTTAAATCTCTTGTATGTGTAACCATTTAAAGCCCATTACATCAAAGAATGAACAAAAATATCAAATTTTTTGTGGCACCTTATTTAGCCAATGTCTTAAATTTGATCCACACAGTTTTAACCCAGTGTAATTGTATTATAAACAACATATTGTTCACAAATTTTAGATTCTTTCACTAAAGCAAAAAGTCATTTACAGAAATAAACAACACTAGATAAGTTATTCCCACCATAAAGTTGTAAAAATTAGCTCAACTTTTTCCCGCCCAAACTGTTTTTGACATTTCACGGAGGACGCCATTTTGAAATGAGCTGGAGAAACCCTTCTACAGCCCCTAGTGGAATGATGGTGAACTGCAGGGCAAAAAAATAGTTATATACAATGGGTTTTCAATGAAAGTTTGGATTTTGCTAATGAGATAGTGGTCTCAGAAATGTTTTTATCAAGAGTGGTTATAGGGTTAAATGCATTTAGGAGTGTTGCCTGTGAAACCTATATAACACACATTCTTTGACCTACTGTAACTTTCAACTGTTTACACAACAAAAAACAACTGATTACAACACAGAGAAAAGCAGATTTTTAAATTGGCTTTGCACCATTATGTATTACGGCGCAAAGTCACTTTTTTCCGCGAAAGAATCGGCTGACATATTATTTTCGTAAGCACTTTACTATTGTAAAGTGTTTCATATCAGTACAACAGTTGAAGAGTTACGGTAGTCGAAAGAATGTAAACACTGGAGTTAAAGCTCCGATATTGAAGGGTTAATGTTTATTCCAACTTTGGTAGCAGTTTTTAAAACTATGTTAAAAAAAAGGGGGGGTTGAAATGGTCATAAATCCATCTATCTATCCAACTAACCATCCAAACAACCAACCCAACTAATTATTTGGGTGAACAGAGAGCTCTCAGGGATGGTGGATAGGAAAGGGGGGGGAAGGGGGGGGGGGGTAGACTATGTCCAAGAAAACAACAGATATTTTTGATTTTGGGTAAAACAGCATAATCATTAAAAAAATGTGTTAGTTTATCCTAAATATATGATAAGTATTTACGAGTTGCTTATAATTGGATGCTAAATTGTCAAAACATGTAATAGTAGAATTTCCTTCCTTTATTTTTGTACTTTTCGTCTCGTTAAAATGATTGCATCTCAAAAAGTCATAAGAGTTCTGGTGGATCGTTGTGTCCAGTAACAGTATTTTTTTTTTTTAAGTACTTGAAATGCTAATAAGGCTCAGCTGCTACTATGTAAAATCCACAATTAGTAATATTGTTAAAGTCCATTACTGTGTATTTTACAGTTCTGGTTCATAAAAACATCCATTTTATCCCGTCCACAACATTCACAAACTGCCTGCAGCCCTGTAACAAATTCCTCCATGCTTGTTGTGCCCTTAACATCTTTTCCCACAGTAGAGGCTTTGCTCTAAGTGGCACAAATACGACAAATACACCATGCTTATCGGGTCATGCCCCCCCCTCCCTCCCCAGCCATGTACAATAAAAGTGAATTCTGTTTTCTTCATGCTGCCTTCTGGAGTGCCTGTGTGCCATGGTGGTCACGTCTGGGGAGAGCGCTCTCTGCTTATTTATTTGTGGCTGTTTCCTCGCCTGTCAGGGATAAAGAGGGCAACATGGAGCTTGTCTGAGAACATAATTTCACTCTGAGTGCCTTAGCCTGAAGCGCTGCACACACAACCAGCAGATGCTGCCGTACGCGGCGGCTCGCACACACTGCCGAGCTGCAGGAGTGGCTGTTGACCTGCTGAATAATGCTTTCAGACTGCAGCGGTGTGAATTTGTGTGTCAGAGTGGGTGGTTAGCGGCTTAAACCTCCTGCTGACTCCTGTTAAGGGTTAAAAGGATCCGTGTCAACAACGAGCAGTAAAGAAGACGCCTCATCCACAGAGATAAGCAGGAGATGCGCCCGGCGAATGGCGCACAAACGCATGCAACAGGCCGCTTTCAAATAAAATATAGATAGAGGTAGGAGTGCATGAAGGGTCTATTAGAGCGGGCCGTCAGGGAGCGATAGGGGTGGGATCAGTGTCACCGCTCGTCTCTGCTCAGCCTCGCTGCACGCTGAGCTTGGAGGGCTGCCAGCTGCCTGTTTAGGGGCCAGACGCGTGCTTGATGCTGGCGTGCCACCAACTGACAGCAGCCAAATCCCCTTTTCAACAGGAAAATAAACTACAGGGAGGGCTTTCTGCGGAGTAGAAGGGGCCGGTTCAGGGCTGTTCTGTTAGGCCGGGGATGCTATAATGAGGCTGCCGGGTCAGAGGCCCGGATGACCATGTGGGCTGATCGGGAAACTCCACACATAACTCATATGTTTGTTGGATTTCTTCAAAAACAAAAATGAGTCTTATCATTAACTCCTTAACGCCTATTGATGCAGATATTCACCGAACCACTTCCCTCAATTTAGCATCTACTTTGAAAACAGAAGAGATTTTTCAGGCATTAAGGGGTTAAATACTGCACATTTTGCCAGAAATAAGTACTATCCATTTTTTTTACCCGCCAAATTCCTTTTGGGGTGACGGGTTGCTGGAGCCTGTCCCAGCTACTGTTAGGCGAAGGCAGAGAACACCCAGGACACCGCCAGTCAGTCGCAGGGCAGAAAAAAAATAGTACTATTAGTACAATACTATAAAATTTAGTATGACAGTGCTAAAATGTTGGCACTATAGTAGTAAAATTAACTGTAGGGGATTGTTACTCAAGCTTTTCTAGTACAATAAAAACCAAACTTTAAAACAAAAAATATTTAGAATCACAGCCTGGTTTAAAATAATCTAATTACAAATAGAGTGGAGTTGTATTTTTTGAAGCAACTTTTTTGCCAAATAAAAAAAAAAAGTTTTTAAATGTAATTGGACATTTTCATTTCTGACTTTAGTTTGTTACATTATCATATTTTCCACAAAATAAGGCGCATTAAAAAGCATGTACCACCGATTTATAACTTTTATATCGCATATATGTTGCACGTATCACCTTTAAATTACTTACTTGACGTACGAATCACTAAGGAGTTTCACATACAGTAAGCAGCACAGCAATCACGCACACTGTCACGCAGTTGACTAATCGACTATAAATACTAATTTGGTATTGTCGACTATCTTTTTTTCTTCTCTTTTTTTTGTCATTTTAAATGATTGCAGTAACCACCAGCCACAAAGTCATTGGGATCTCAAAGCACAACAGGAACTTTTGGAGGCGGTATAGCCTTTCCTCAACCACAGAAGAAGAAGACAGACACAAACGTATCTTTCATGCTGCATTCACAACGGCTGCGTGCGACACGTTCAAGAGCGCGCTCTACACGCTTTTCTGAACCACCACACCGGATCAGCGTCACACATGCAGGAAGCAACAGGGAAAAGATTTTTGTTCTTTTGTGTATCTACTGTTTTTTAGCGCTCGTCCGCCTTCTACAATAGGAAGAGGCTCGGCGCGCAAAGTGAAAGCGGTACAAATCCCGCAAATCTTGCCCCGGACCTTTTGTTTTCACTGCTCTGTTCCTAATGGAGTCATATGAATCCAACCACACACCAACCACAATTATTGTCTGTTTCGTGATCATGTTTACAACAGCTCGTACGCCCGTGTTTTGAAGCTGACGCCGCCCATACGTCACATCTAAATCCGAGTCTCTGATTGGTCACAATGCTGCGTCACTGCGATTCAGCGTGAAAATGTTTTACCGGTTGAGTTGTTATACTACCCCTGCCTGCATTGTGCTGACCGAGGCGTGGCTCAACATGGGCGGAGTTAAACACATTTCACTCCGCCCACTTTATATGATATCTCTTCGTCACCTCAATCACCGTATTTTTCTTTCTATTTGACAAGTTCTACATGCAATTTGCCACCTAGTGGATTAGGGGGGGTATCCTGAGATGATTACATTAAGCCCCGCCATGCACTTTTTTCTTTTATTTGAGAAAAAAAAAGTTAAAAGAAAATGCCTATCACTTTATGTAAACAATATTCATTGACTAATCGACTACTGAAATAATCGTTAGGGACAGCCCTACACACATGATTCATGTTCTCTGTTCATTTACGTGTTCTCTGCGTGGTTTATTTGTATTTCCTGTGTGGTTTTAAAGTGATCAATTCGTGATACAGCTGTGCAAATTTCACATAAAGACCCACAACTTTTCTCACTTTTTCCATGTAAATTCACAGATCATCCATATAATATGCGCAAAATGTATGTAGTGGCCGTGTGACACGACCTTAACCAAGAAATAGTTTCTCTGGGTTAGCCACTTTGTTTTTTTTCTTTCGTTTTTGTGCCATAGACGTTAAAATGTCCACCGCTTCCTCTAATAATTTTCCATTTTGTTCAGATCTGCAATGGTTCACTGAAACTTTTTCCTTCTCTGCTCTCCCTTTCTCAGTCCTCAGTGTACCCCCCTCGATGTACCCCCCCTACCAAGGCTTAATCATCACTGCTCAATGCACATTTAAGTCTGTTGATGTGAAAATGCTTTCGTGCACACCTGCTTGGTTGCATCTTAAACGCTGGTTTTAACACAAAGATTCACAAGATCACTCACTACTTTACAACACAAATAATTGAAAACAACTCCTGTGTACCAATAAACACGTATTGTGTAACCCCTTACGCAGCCAGAAAGCTGAGAAAGCTTTGAAGCAGAGCTGTGAGAGCTTAATTAAAGTCGCTGAAGGATGCTCCATGAATGATGATGCAGAGAGCATCCTCCGCCTGAGCTTTTAAATGAAACCGATTGTTTCCCCACTTGTGCCAGAAGACAACAGTCATTTTTTTAGTTAGCAGTTTGTGTTGTTGTGCGACTGCACGGCTCTCACGTTTCCTCTGCTGTGGGCCTGAGGCTGCTCCTCTCCTCTGGGAGGGTTTGCAGGCTGTGGCTGGCCCCGTTGTCTATTGATTACCACTAATGTCTCAATGATCCCACACTGGTAGAAAAAGCATCACGAGGGGCTTTGATGTTTTTATTTAAGACTCTAATATTTGATTTTACAGAGCAGAAAATAATTATAACAAAAAAATGTTACATTTAAAAACAATTAAAATTAGAAAAAGATAAATAATCCCTTTAACTTGGCAGTTTCTGTACGTTTTTAACCCACAATTTAAAAAAAAAAACTCACAAAATACATACACGATGCACATAAATGAATGAGCCAAATCTGAACTATAACCTTTTTTTTTTTAATCATTTTTAAAGTTGTACCAAATGAAGTTGATTGGAGAACCTTTAAGTCCATTTCATCTCCTCCGTAATATCTGACTTCTGTCTCTCGGCAACACAAGCTTAGTTCAGGAGTTCTATAAAATAGTATTTTCAAAATAAAATGTCATAAAATTATATTTTATTATTACGGTTACGTGCTCATGTGATAACGTACGTTAACACCACTGATTTCACCGTTGAGTTTAACTTTGAAGCACACAAAAAATCCTTATTTGTGACCCAAACGTGCATTTTACAAGGACTCCGTGAGGAAGAAGAGGGCATGGGGCCTGATTGCTTAAGTTTTGGGTGAGCGAAGAGAGCGGAACGAGCTACTAGTGGGGAGGGACCAGAGACTCAACAGAGACAAAGTAAACTAACTCACAATGGTGAGTCTCTTAGCAACCCGACGTAGATGGACCGCAGACGGACCAGTGTAAATCCGGAGTGAGGGTGGGGGTGTGAGGGGCTGTACGCTAGTGGGAGTGATTCCAGATTCCAGTTGGCTCGTCAGTGCTCCTGTACTTGGCTGTGTACTTTGTCTCTGGCTTGTCTCCCGCCCCCCCACCCCCCACCCATCAGGATGAAACCCATCTAGTGGACTATTGAAACGTGTAGTTGCAGAGTTAGATAAGCAATTCTTCTCTAAGAGTTCTGGTACTTCTCCTGTCAGTCCTCAAAGAGGACCCCTCCTTCATGTGGACATCCCAGAGGTTTCTTCTTTTTTTTTAGTCGGAATCAGTTTTTTTTAATGATTTTTTCCTTACCACAAAAGGTTCTAAGAGCAGGGATGTTTAGCTTAGCCTGTTTGGGTTAGTTTAGCAATCAGCTTTTGAATTCTATGACTTTATGTTCCTTTTGATTTCATGTTTATTATACAATTACTAGTATGAAGCCCATTGAGACGACTGTTGTTGTAAATATTGGGCTATATAAATAAAATTGAATTAAAAAAATTGAATTAAAATTAAATGGAGAGCTCTCACTAATGGGGAGTGGGGGCGGAGTTGTTTCACACCAACAACTGAGGGGTGAATGTCTAATGAACTCCTGCCGCTCTGCAGAAACTATATCGTTATTAAGAAATATGACACATAGATTTAGGCTGAAAACAACCTAATCATAACTATAAAGACCCCTGGGAACACTTTGAAATAATGTCAAAAATGGCCGATGTGGGTCTTTGAGATTGAATCTATAATCTCAGCCCTTCAGAGACGGTTTGTTTTATTAGGTTTCATTAGTCGGTTGTGTTTCCTGACGTACACCATAGAAGCGTTTCCAGAGTAGAGACACAGTCAGGTAAGTTAACTTTATTTACATAAAATCCACGAACAGAAGCTTTCCACACTGTGTGAATCCACAAAGCATCAGATGCGAGGAAACGCAGCGGCAAGTGAGGACAGCTATGAAGGCCTGAACGGTCCTTTTCATCCTCCTCTTCCTCGCGCCTATGTATATTGTAGCATTAATCATTTCCACCAGGCTGAATGTCACACTGCTAGCCGTGAATAAACACTGTCATCCCGCTGCAGGAGTAACCTTCACATATTGCTCCTGCCATGTGTTTGTGTGTATTCTCAGGACGTGCACGTGCGTGAGTCGACAAGCTCCACTAAAGGTTAGGAGGGCGAGTAAATAAAGGAGCAGTACTCGCCTGGCTTAGGTATCTGTACAGTCTCACTGCTTTTAATAGCAGCGTTGTGTTTGAGTAGTCTGAGGTGGTGCAGTTGTCACAAACGGCACTTTTTTTTTTTTTTTTGCCCGACCCTCTCTTTTCATGCCTTCTTCTTTCCATCCGACCGTATCCCTCGTTTGTTTTCATTAGTGTGATTGCCTCAATGTCTCCCTGACCTTCACCACTCTTCAGTGCCCTCCTTCGCTCACACCAAAAAAAAAAAAAAAGATATATATATATATATATATCAAATGAGTGATCACTTTTGATTTGAGCTTCCTTCTTTTTCTCTTTTTGTTTTGGAAAAACTCCTAAAAATTCGGGAAAGAAAGAGAAAACACACTTCTATTTCTTGTCCTTGAACTTTCAGAAGTTCTGGCATTTTCCTATGTGAAGGCTTTACGTCAGTTACAGAGAGGAGAAAAAAAAAAGGAGAAGGACCGGCCACAGAGGCTGGAGGATCCACGCTCTTCCACAGGGATGAGAGACAATTAAAGCACGAGCTCCAGTTTGAACCATGAAGCCACTGGGATGCAAAGACAAAGACAAGGAAATGAGGTTTTTCCAGCTGCCGATGTGCATCCGTTGACATGTGTCCATATATGACTGGAGGAAAAGATGGGGAAAAAAAGAAGGCTTTTTTTTTCCATCACTTCTTTTTCCCATCAGTATTTAGAGGTGGCTCAAAAGTGAGTGGCTTGTTGTGTGGGGGATGGAGAAATGATTAATATTAATTCAAGGGGCTGATTGAAGGCAGCACTCGAGTGAAGTGGCTCATGATGATGTCTCCTGAGCAACTCCCACACACGGCCCCTGCCGCCGCTGGAAACAGGAGCACAGTAGTAGAAAGACATGGTTGGCGTGACAGCGAGAAGGAGGATCTGCTGCCGATCGCCGTGTGTCACCGGGCTGAAAGATCTTAAAATAATCTCAAAAAATGGGAAATCTTAATATAAAACGGGCTGGACCGCAATGGCTTGAAGTTCACCAACTGCAACGCTGTTCGGTCCAGACCAGGAGTCTGCAACCTGAGGCTCCAGAGTCACATGTGAAGTAAAAATCAATGTTTTTAGTCTTACATAGTAGCCTCTTTTTTTGGCTATACGGTGCATCAAGCCAAACAAAACAGTCAGATATGCCAAACTTTATTCAAGTCATTCACGAACAGTCGAAGCGCTCACGTATCACTCCACCAGGCTCCCGACTACAGTACCCACAATGCCCCAATAATCTATCAAGCAGCTCGGCTTCCTAGTTTATTAAAGTTGAATGTTTTGACACATTTTTGAGCGCCGTGTGAAATGTGTAGAATTTATGTTATAAGATTTTCTGTTTTTGAAGAAATTTGATATGGTTCAAAATTACAGGAACTTACTTCGTCCAGATTCCCTTTTAGTCTGCTAGATTCACAAAATGTGTCTTAGATGCACCAACAACAATGAAATAAATAATACATTTTTTGGTGCTCTTATACAAATACATTTTGCAGAACTAATCAATCAAATCAAATCAAACTCTATTTGTTTATCACTTTTCAAATTGTATTACTTGTGGTACTTTACTAATCGGGACCTGTACTTAATCAATCGAATTGATCTATTTTAATTGCAATCACTTTTAACATATCTGCTGTGAAAATCCCCATTTTTAGGTGTTTTCGTTTACATTTGTGACATTCGGTTTTTTTTTTTAAATCATTTTGAGCGCAAAATACAGTTTGTACTGTAAGAAAAAAAAAGGACAAAAAGTGGAACATTTGAGCGTTCTGATATAAAAAAGCTGCTTTTAGATTTAAAATAGGTTCATTTTAGGTTTAAAAAAACACACGAAAGAAAGCAATTATATAAATCTATACATTAATAAATTAAATTTTGGGTTATCAAGTGAAAGGAGCTTCACTTCCATATTTATACACTCTTAAATAGATGTTTTTTGTTATTGCACATATATTAACCGACCCATTGAATGCATTAAATGTGAGGTTTTTATATAATCCCACGATGGAAGAAAGGGGAATATCTGTAAACCCAACGTTTTTTTAAGTTAACTGAAGCTTTATGTGTACTTTAATTCATGTTGACCGTCTTTTCACCTTTATTTAAAATCAGGATAAAGCTTTCCCGTGAACATTACGCTGCTGATTTAGACAATATAAGCAAATCGTCAAAAGAAACAGGGAAAAAAACGAGGAGATTTGACGGTTTTCTTTGCCAGTTTTTCCTCTGAAGTTTGTGGTGAAAGTTTTGGCCGCTCTTCCCTAGAAAGTTGCTTCGTCTTTGAGATTTAATCCAAATCCAAACACCAAAAAGGTCAAAAACTGTGCGTTCTCAGACCTTTGTGCTACAAAAAAGAATCAGATTTCTTCCTCCACGCTTAAGAAAGGACCAAATTTGTTGTTTTTTTTCTACTATCCTGAATATAATTGTCTTTATTATAGAAAAAAATTTAAACTTCGGTCATATTTGTGACCTTATTTTTCAATCTTATAATTTATTATTACAAATGTTAAACAAATGGTAAATGGTCCACACTTATATAACCTTTTTTTGTTTTGTTTTTGTTTTACCATCCTTAAAGGCCGAAAGTGCTTTAAAGTCGCAGTCCCATTCTAATCGGCGGCCGAACATACAGATGTATTGGCTAGCATACAGATAGTAATATTGGGGATGCACCCGAGCATTGACTATGAATCATTCCAAAACTGAGCTTTTGATGTCAAACTTGAATAATTTTCAATCAATCCAGCCAGATGAGTTTAGAAATATAAACCGAAATGATCAAAACTGTTCCCAGGAACTCCAAATGGAACTAAAGGGGATGTAGGATTTGCTGCCTGAAAGGATTCTTGGCTTTGAAACAACTCTCCAGGAGAACAAGGGAGGCAAACAAATAGGAAAGGAAAATAGGGGCTCTGTGTCTGCCACGCCAACCAACAGCTTGTCGGCAGCTGCAAGCAGCCAAATGCTGCTGGAGAAACATCACAGCCATGAACTCAAAAGAAGCCGACTTAGAAGCTATGGGGCTCATTTAGGAAAGAAGCCTTAAGTTAAAAAATGCAATAAACTAAAGTCACAACAACCTAACTAAACAAACACTACATTTTTCAGGCTACTTTCGGCTTAAAGACATTCCTTTTCAATAAAGCTTTTTAGTACTAATTGCCCTTCTTATTTGTAAACTGTTGTTATTGCTGCTTTATAATGTAGAACTTTGAGATTTAAAAAAAAATGCAAAGCGCATTTCTTTCTAAATAAAATGTATTATTATTATTATTATTATTATTATTATTATTATTATTATTATTAGTATTATTATTATTATTAGTATTATTATTATTATTATTATTATTTTAAGGGTTCAGACAGCATGCAAAGTTGATTTAAAAAACATTGTAAACCTTTAGGACTTGATGGATGAATTAAACTGTTGACTTGTGAACATCCTGTAGTGGTAATGCCACTGTACTTGGATACCACCTATTATTATACCTATATTCACATCACATTTGATAAACGCATTTCTGAGTCTCATATCTCACATCTGATCCAAACTTTCCATGAAAATGGTCCATGTTTTCTGCCCTGTAGTTCATCATTATGCCACTAGGGGGTAGAGAGGCTTTTCCTGCTCATTTCAAAATAGCCGCCTCTATGAAATCTCAAAAACGCTTTTGGCGGGGAAAAGTTTTGCTAATTTTTAAAACTTTATGGTGAGATTAACTCTTTCAGTGTTATTTCTTTTTTTAAATGACTACTTGTTGATAATTAATTATTTACGGCACAGTTACATTACCTTAAAAATGTGTGGATCTAATTTGAGACAGTGGGTAAATACGGTGCTTTTTTCCCCTGAACATTCATTTCAATATTCAACACACAACTCAACATATCATAATTACTACAATTTATATATTATAAAAAAATAAGTTGCAACATTAATTTGTGGATTTCACCTTAAGAGTTTGAAAAACATCCTAATTCCGAAGAAAATTGAGTTTTCTGTCAGATTTTTTTATGTAATGGGCTTTATAGGGTTTATGCTGCAAATAATATAAAGAAAAGGCGTCCATCTTGTGGTTGACTATGGCCCATCTAGACGTGAATACGCTAGTAACATCACAGAATCTGGTCAACAAAAATCTAGTCCATCTTAAATCCTTTAAATGCAGCACACGGAGGCGGTAAACTAGGAGAATTTTTATCTCTCAAAGCATTATTACGCATTTGTTTACCCTGTTTATTGTTGTTTTCATTTTTCAAATAGAGCTCTAAAATAAGGAGTTAAATTTGTAGTGAATTGAAAAAACATGTTCTATTTCTCTTCTGTGTGTCGATGCTTCCTCTTCTCTTTAAAGCTTGAATGGAGGTGTGGGATTACGTTATCTGAACATGCAGGGATCATCAGGGTGTGCAAAGCGATAGCGAGCCTGAAGGCTAAGTTTGTGCTGCAGCTTGAAGTTGAATTTTACGATGTGTTGGGAGCTCCGATTTGACGTTGAGGGCCAGAAGAGGGAGAGATTGAAATGGCCGGATCAACAAAGGCGTGTGGCGGATAAGGGCGCCCCGAGGTGCTAAGGGAAACTTGGAATGATTAGGAGGCGAAAAAGACCAGAAGCAGTGATTTAGAGCGGGACTACGGCTGGAAAATTGAAGAAACTTTCACACAAAGTTAAACTCGACATATATTTGAAGACCCACTCCGATGAAAATCATGTTTTTCGTGTTTTTAACATGTTCTTGTGCCATTTTTGTGAGGATGGAGGACATATAAAGACAATTAAGGTCAAATTTGTTTTTCTGAGTATTTCTTTTTTCAAATCATTGTGAATCAGGAGCAGACGAAAATTTTTTTCCAAAATCTTGGAAAAAGATTGTGTCTGTGAAGTGGAAAATACAATGGGCGGGGCCACAGGTTTCTTACTCATCTCCGAGTAAATAACTAGATCCATGTACGTCGTCATTTTCCTCCTCTTGGCTGGCATCTGGCTTCAAACTGGGGGGGGGGGGGGCTGTAAGCTAGCAAGTAAACAGAGAGCTCTCAGCAACAGGGAGGGGAAGTGGGGGGCGGGGTTGCTGTGTGCCAACGATCCTATCCACAATTCAAAAGGGTAATTTACTGCCGCTCTGCAGAAACTGTAACCTAGACAACAACACAGGTTTTTTTTTTTTTTCTAAAAATGACAAAATCTTCATTTAAAAAGAACACTGGGAACAATTTTAGATCAAGAGATGATTAGAGTGGGACTTCATAAGAACTCACTGAGATAGTTGCCTTTAAAAAAAACTTAAGCCAAACGCCAAACTGGTCAGATGAATGCAAAAGCAAGGTCTTCGTCAGTGAGTCTCAGATATTCAGCGTGGATTTTGTCCCCTGCAGGCCATTAGGGCCGAAACTCTGTATCTAAGTTAAAGCAGATGGGGTCCCTGCTGAGAGGCAAACAACAGTCGGGGAGGTGTTGCGGTGTCCGTCAGGGGCTGACATTTATTTTGGCGTGGATCACTGGTGCAATTAACTTTTAGACCTTCCTGTTCGTGGCTGCTTCTCTGGGCAGAGGGGCCAAGCACAACACGCCCAGAATTAGCCGCCCTCCTTTTTCATGCTTCCAAACACATTAATTGGCACAAACGTGAGCTTTTCTTTTTTTCTATTCCCTCATTCCATCTCTAATGGTACGCTCCCCACCACCGCTGGTCTTTCCTCTCTCCTTACCTACCATTTTGCCCTTCCTTCTTTTCCGTCCGTCTCATCCTTGCAGCACTGCAGGCAAGCTTTAGGTTCGCCGACTGCAGCGGCTTTCTGTTTCACTCAATCAACGCGAAAAAAGGCGCTCCCTTACTTTGTAACAATTTTGTTCTCTGGGGAAAAGGGCTCGGTATAGGCCTCACAACTTCACTTCAACCACTGTCACGCAACCGCAGATGCTTAACGCAGCACTTTTTCCTCATCAGCCTGGCAGTTTTGCATTGGAATGACTGACAACATAAAGCCATCAGCGGCATGTTTGTACCATGTATGTGTCAGGAAAACTACAAGTTTCCCATAAGTTTGAAGTTTTTTTTGTGTTTTTAAAGACGGCACTCGTCATCCTCCACCTTTCAGCTGCCTGGCGTGTTTGATGGCATGCTGAATAAATGAATAAGAATGAAGGAGTACCATATAAGGTAGAATATTTCAAAAACAAGTCCTTTTAGCCTGTTGTCAAGCAGCGTCGACGAGCTACACCAGAAAAATAAAAGTGTGAATCCTTCTGAAACTCACAGGTACTTTTATTTTGAAAACTACTCCTGTGTCGGCCAAGTCTTCGTTAATAATGACGGATGATGCCTTTTTGTTTTTTTTTTTTGTTTATTTGCGTGAACGGAAACCAAATCGGCCTTGTTTTGAGACAGATACAGGTTAGTAATGGGAAGCAGATGCACAGGTCTGGTTGCCGGCGAGGCGTTTGTTTGCACAAGCTGATTTCTCAGACCGAAACCGGCATCCCCCTTCTGGCAGCTGTTGTGGATCAAAGCCGGCAGCTGGGGCAGGAGGGAAGGGCTCTCGTCCACCTGGCAACACGAGATGGGACCTCGAAGTGACGGCGAGGGTAAAACATCTAAGCTAACTAATGAGCTGTTTATGGAGACGACACATACGAGGAGCCGGCACTGTTGCCTTAACATAAATAAAGTTGAGTAGGTCAGGGACCAAAAGAAGTGAAACTGTGAGCTTATCTTGGGAAAATGAGCTTTACAGTTTTATATTTTTAGTCCTTAAAGACCCACTCTAAAGAAAATAGTGTTTTTCCAACACGTTCTAGCATTTTTCTGATGATGGGCATATATTAAGAAAATAACCATATTTTCCACACTAAAAAGCCCAGTTAAAAGACTAAAACAACAGAGAGCCTTAGAATCCGGAGCACCTCACATATGGATCGAATCCGGTTGTGTTTATTGATGTCAGAGCAATTTTGAGAGGTACATGGTGATTTGTCAGAATGTCTGCATGTTTTTTTTGCGAATTGCAAAAAAGATTGATTGTTCTTAAAAATACATTAATGCAGCTAACGTGAAGACAATTTGGACTTTTTTATTTTTTTTTTTACATATTACTAACAAGGTAGGCAGTAAGCGTAGTCAGAGTAACCTTTCTAGCTGTTTCATATGTGGTTTACTATGTGTTACAAACAAGATTAGGAGTTAGCGTAGAGTTAGCGTAGTTACGTTTTTAGCAGTATCAGTCTGCTTTTTACTTGTTGCAAACAAGGTTAGGAGTTAGCGTAGTCAAAGTAAGGTTTTTAGCAATAACATGCTATTTTTCTACGTGTTACAAACAACTTTAGGAATTAGCATAGTCACAGTAACATTTTTTAGCGAAAACATGCTATTTTTTAAGTGTTACAAACAAGGGAAGGAGTTAGCATAGTTACAGTTATGTTTATTTTAGCCGTAACAGTCTGGTCTTGTTATGTGTTACTAATAAGGTTGGGTGTTACTGGTATTGTGAATATGCCAACACGGTTAACGCTTTTAACATCGATAATAAGTAGCTTGTTACAAACAAGTTTAAACAAATTCACTGTGAATGTCGTAAATAAAGGTTTACTGAAAGTCTTATCTCTGACTCTTTCGTCAGATAATGCGCCTTATAAGTCCGTTCGTCTTAAATATGACATAAGTTAAAAAAAACAGACCATTCACTGTTGGTGCACCTTATAATAACAGTGTTATGTGATGCATCCACTACATCTGTGTACGTCTTCTGGACTGTACAACTGGATAGCTGTAAGTTTGCTCGCCATTTTTGTTGCCAATGTAATGTTAGATTGGAGGTATGAGGGGCTGTCAGCTAGCAGGAGAGCATGTAAACAGAGAGCTCTCAGCAACAGGGAGGAAAAGAGGGGGGCGAAGTTTCATCTACACCAGCACCCACAACTCAGGGGTCAATTTTAATTAACTACTTCCGCTCTGCAAAAGCTATGTACTAGAAAACAACACTTTATTTTTTACATTTTTGGCTAAAAACAGCATAATCATAATTGAAAGATCGCTGGGAACCCTTTTAAAATAGATTTAAAGATGATGAAATTGGGGCTGTAGGAGTAACTCACTGTGACAATGGCGCTCTGGCCTGTTCTACGGTTCTGCAGGCATTTGGTTCTGGTTTATATTGAACCCTTGCGCGTGTGAATGCACCGCTGTTTTTGCTGTCACGCACCGTTGGCCGCAGTCAGACGCCATCGCTTTGGTTTCTTTGGCCATGAAGAAGACGGTAAATCACAACAGTTGGTCTGGGGGAAAACAACTCGGAGGGGATGGCGCCCCAGAGAACCTGTCAATTTTGCCCCAACAGCCTCCTCGCGATGGCGAAAGAAAAAAACAACGCGCACATTTCCCTGCAAGTTGTGTGCAACTTTTAATGACGGGTTTACCCAGAGTGCAGGCGGGTGCTGGAGCGAGGCCTCAAGGTAAAGAGGTTACAGCTCAGTCCACAGAAAGCTTAAGCACAGCTGGCAGGGAGGAGAGAACGCCGACAGAGGAAGAGGACATGCAGACGAGTTTGAATGAGCTCTGTGTGTTTCAACAGGTTTCTGCATCTCGAGGAAAGCTGCTCGGCCAGCAGGCTGCAGCCCCGGGGAATCGTCAGGAAATGTCCTCATTTTCTGTTTTTGGAGGCACACCTCTGCTTGAGAGTGAGAGTGTGTTTGCAAAATGCCCAGAAGCAGGTGGTTTTTCTTTTTTCTTTTTCCGTTTTTTACTTAAGGCTGACTTAAAATCAACGAGTAGTGACATATCTGCAGGGTATGCATGACTGAGTGGCAGGATTAAGGATTTTTCTATTTTCTGTTATTATCATCTCGAGCACAGGATACAGCCCACCTTGTGACCAATGTCAATTGGTAGAGACTTGAGCATCCGCCTGTTCTAAAATGATAATGCAGGTTTAAACCACAGGAGTCAAAAGAATGAACCAAACAATATTTATTTATTTGATTTTTTGTGAAGATGAAATCTTTATTTTAATAGTTTTTTGTCAATTTTCTTTAAAGCTAACAAGTTCAACATTATACAATTTAAATTTGACTACAAAAACTAGAGCACATAAGTCAGTAGCTTTAAAAGAAAAAAATATGAATTCTTTGCTCTTTTATCTCGAAATAATTATGACAAAAATCACAAAACTAATAAGACAAAAATCGTTATTTGACTTTATTCCTTTTTCATTCATTTGTTCTTTTAATTCTTTGCGTTCTGTCTTCTCATGCTCATCAGTACAATAGAGCATCCATATCAGCTTAGTGTCATTTTTCAAGATTCTTTTTCTTTTTTCAAGCTTTGACAGTAAGAGGTTTGATTCAGACCAGTGTTCATGTCTTTAAATAGTTAATTTCTTAAAATCTCACCCGAATTCTGACCTACTAGATGACTGAAAGTGTCTATGTAATAGAAAATCAACTTTTTTGAGCTTTAAAGTGTATTACTATAATGCTCATTAAAAAAAAACAACAACCCCAATGTGGTACGCCTTCCTGGTAGGAAAATGAACAGTAAAAATAACTAATGTTTAATTTTAAAATGAGCATTCTTTAGTGTATCAAAGGTATTACCATATATATGGATGTAGTTTACTCTGGTGCGGTTCACTTAAAGGCAAGTCGATATCTATTGAACCAAATGAAAAAAAGAATTTAAGTTACCTCAACATTTAGATTTTTTAAATGGATGTGTCGGGCACTGGTAGATAAAATAACAGAAATACAAAAGACCAGGTTGTTCACTGGCATCACCTAATAACACACGCTCTTGGACCTATTGTAACTATAAATTTGTGTAACAAGGATGTAAAAGTATTTTTAACGATTATTTTGTTGTCAGAGAAACAAAACATCTTTTGGAAAGAACAAAAGTTGCAGTTCCTCAGATGACCTTTGGGGGGCTGGCTTCAGAAGGAAGCAAATACTCATATGTGAAAGAGTACAACTTCACACTAAAAACAAACAGTCAGCAGTTTTAAAAACCTTTTTCTGTTCAGATTGGTGAAATTCTTTTTATTTTTGAAGACCCACTCTGATTAAAAAATGTATTTTGCTGTTTTTAACGTGTTTTTCTGGCATTTGTCTGATAAATACATACATATTAAAATAAAAAGCTAACAGTTCGATTTCTCAGCATTTCTTTGTTTAAATCGTGAATCAGAAGCAGACAAAAATAAACGAACTGTACCTCTAAGTAGCTCCAATGTTGCTCTCCATTTTTGATGCACTGCCAATGTCAGTTTGGGGGTGTGAGGGACTGAAGCCAAGGGGACGCAGAAGTGCTCGGCTAGAACAGGAAGTCCCCTGATTGTTGTTAAAAAACAACAGCTTTATTTTAACTGGCGACCCCAACAAAGATTCATTATTAGTATTTTCTACTAATCTTACTACTTCTGGATTCAAGTTAGAAAAGAAACCTCTACTTATGTATTTATTTTAATTAATTATTTATTTATTCATATTTATTTATTTATTTATTCTTTATTCATTTATTTAAAAAAAAAAGGGGGTCAGTGCCCTCCCAGAAGCAGAGTTCTGGACCCCCCCCCCATATCCCTCAGTCTGTGGTTTTGTTAGGATTAGGTTTAGTTGCATGATTTCCGCTTCCCACCAATGATATCAGGCACCGTCTTGTGGGCAGCCAGGTACCTCTTCTGCAAATCTGCGGGAGAACATCCAAACAGAGATCTCTCAGCAACGGGGAGAGGAGGGGGGGGGGGGGGTGTTGCTCCACGCCAACAATCCCGCCCACAACTCAGAAGCAAATTTCTATTGAACTCCTGCCCCTCTGCAGAAACTATATCCTAGAAAACCGCACAGGTTTTTTTGTTTTTTTTTTGCAAAAAAAAAATCACAATCATGATTTAAAGACCACTGGAAACAATAAAGAAAATAGATAAAGGATGATCGGACTTTAAATCAGCTTTTCCTATAGCTCGCACTATTAATAGTGGTGTGTTGATTTTTATTTTTAAAAAAACCTTGTCCCATACATTCATCTAATTTTGGAGAATTGTTGAGATGGCGGAGTAAAAATGACCTGGTCACATCCCCTCAGGCTTCATTATTGCCATCTGAAGCCTCAAGGTGACGTCAGAGGTCCAGCTAATTCATGCCAATGAGTCACAGAACCATCCGAGCTTGAAAGCACCCTAAAAAAAAAAAGCCACGAGGATTCTGAGCAGCGCTGCCTATATCCTCTTTTATCACCTGTTCCTATAGGTGCCACTCCATAAAAAAGACATTTCTATGAAGGGAAAACAGCAGAGGATTGAGCAGGTACTTAGACCGGCCTCACAAGGGAGCTCTAACCCTGAAACCCTGACCAGCTCAGTTCAGAAATGAAGGGTTTTATGGGACGCTGGAGAGCACCTCGCCATGTAGTAAATAGAATATCCAGTGATGTCGGCCCGGGTCTCAGATAAAGCTGCCAAATCTCAGAGGGTTTTTTCCACTGACGGAGGTGTGTGGGGATACACAGCGACACATAAAATGATAACCTGTGACAATAAATAGCCATGCTGTAGTTGTGAGAGCAGCATTATGCTCAGCACGAAACAATATGTTCTTCTTGGCGTGAAGGGCCCAACTTTGGACATGTCACACAGCCACTACATACATTTGCCACCAGGCACTCACCTGCTAGCCACTACCCCAGGCATAGCTCCAGAGAGGGGCCCCAGGGGCCGCCAAGTGATAGGAACTGCGTTATGCCTCAGTCACTGGTTGCTACAGGTTTTTGGAGTGTCCAGGGCCGTGGAGGGTTGAAGACACTGCAAGGGGAGGCTTGTGCGGTCATAAAAATGGAACATACCATTGTCGTGAGTGTGGGTATGTGTATCATAAAGTATTTGTAAGGCTAATATAAGTAACACGTACTTATGACAGAAGTCGTCTGAAGCCCCCTTGTGCCACGCTCTAGTCATTAGTGAGGTGCGCATACTGCCCCCGTACTGACCACACGCAAAGGCTGTGCACAGGATCTTGGGGGTTGAATAAACAAAAAATCTGTATGACACGCCTCCGTCTCCGTCTTACCACAGGACGGTGGCAACCGGATCGCCTGCCGGCAGAAGCTCTGATTGGTCGATGTCACAGCAGCCGTCCATATCAAGTGCCGCCGGCCGGGGGTACAGTATATAAAAAGCAGCACACATTATAATTTTTAGGCAATGTACTGCCCAAGAAATCCAGCACGGGCAAGGCCGTGGTGCCCAAAAAGAAGGTCCAAGCCGTCCAACCACAGGAGTCTTCATGGGATGAAGAGCATTGATGCTGTCTCCCCATTTTCTCATGCTGGCGTGACTCGCCAGATTGACGTCTGATCGTCACCGGGCCACTGGCCCATGTCAACAACTCTCGTCAACTGCCTGCTTTGCTACTATATGATTTCTAAACAATCATGACTGTGGCAGTGGGACAGCATCAGGGGGCAGAGGGGTGGCTGGAGGGAGGCAGTCTGAAAGGGCCGATCATCAGCCCTTTTTGGGGACCTTGAAGACCCTCCTATCAGTCAATTATTGCGCCTCTGCCTTCCTGCCCCACCACCTGTCACTGGACTGCCACCGCAGTATTGATGGTCTCAGAGCAAACTTAAAGAAAGAAAAATGTAAACCCCACTCCTGATGTTGCCCTTTTCCAGGTGGAAATACTCCCTAAAGTGGGTAGATTCATTTAGCTATAAGGCATTAAAATGAAAGTCTATGTAAAAAAAAACGGAGAAAAGTTCAGATCAGGCAACAAAACTGCAAGAAGAGGGTGAAACCGCCATTGACTTTGCTTTTCTGGAGGGCAAAGAGCTTTCGCAGCTACCCAAGACTATCTACAGCTGGAATTAAATAAAAGAGCTAAATATTGATTTTTCTGCTTCCCTGACACTTCTAGAAACACTTACTTACCAGTCGCTGATGATATTTATAGCCTTCCCATGGATTCTTTGGTTTGCCGGACTGAACTCTCACTCGTCTATATAGCTCCATCAGCTTGCAGTGCTGTGCTCACACGCTTCCTGTACACACACGCTAACAGACGCGCACGCCAAAGGCAGCCAAGGTGTATCATTATTTACTAAACAGGATGCCTAACAAGAAAAGACGGATTCCCCTGCAGGCTTGTAGCAAAACCCTGGAAGCATGGCAGCGGAGCAATATCCATCATAATTGATGTGTTGCAAAGCAGATTACACACATTAGCGCACACTGTTCTAGCTATGACAGCTCCAACCGAATATGACAAATTCCGTAACGTAGGGAGGGTAAGGCATTAAACGGCATCTAACAAAGGAGCATTTGCATCAGAGAATGTGAGATGTTCTGCAAACGCTAGCATCCGCGTCTGTCTGCGCCTCCTGCACGCTTGCTAATTGTTTGTCCCAGGATGGAGTGGAGGGTTCTGTAAACTGTTCAGGTTCTCCGACAGCTCAGTGACGGGGCCTTTTTCTCCAGGCGGCTAATCCCCGGATGACGAGGCCGCCGTCTGCGGTTGTTTATTTGCCAACGCAGCTCTATTTACGGGGGCTCGTTCGTTTTTGCGCGGGGCCTAATCTTGAGGGCTGGATGCTGGAGGGATAAATACGCTTTGGTGGGGAGGGGAGCCGGCTTGCTACCTCCCTCCTGGCTTCCCGCCGTCTCCCCGTCACTCTCCTCTCGGCCCCTTTAACTCAGCAGCATTGCAACTGATGGAATTCCAGCTGTTTCTCTATAAATGCTCCTAATTTATCGCCATTATTGTCAACTAGTACGTATGTCTTTAAATTTATATTGTTTGTCCTTCAATGTTAAAATGTTTGGTTTTTTCTTACGTTTTCTTTGCTTTTTACACCTTAAGGCGGAATCTTAAATGACTTTCTAACACAAAAGT
This sequence comes from Oryzias curvinotus, assembly GCA_023969325.1. NCBI lineage: Eukaryota > Metazoa > Chordata > Actinopteri > Beloniformes > Adrianichthyidae > Oryzias > Oryzias curvinotus. The sequence goes on from CM043728.1 coordinate 10,435,954, forward strand.
CATCATTTAATGTTAATTCCATTGGTGCAAATCTCTCCAACATGTCCCCCAGTTGTGTTTCAGTAGATGTCAGTAATTCTTTTTTTTATTTTTTTTTTACTTTCGATTAAAGCCAACATATTAAGATGTGTAATTCAAATAATGTTCCTCTGTGTGAACTGCCAAATCCATTTTAATTGCAAAAGAAGGCCTGCGAGTGTGTGTTTATGTGTGACCGAGCTGTTCCGAGTCGTGTCGTTATAGCCGCACACCCACTCCTGACGACCCACTAATTAACACCCCATGTTAATCACTCTCGGCCCAGCCAATAACCAGGGACGTGCCATCATGCAGATCGCTTCATCGTGCGCGGGCACACCCCCTTTCTTCCTCACTGTTGTGCCACACAGGCGTCTCAGCCAGTATTTTGACTGGCTCCCCCAAAAAAAAAGAAAAAAGGGGGACATTTCTGTTTTCCCTGCAGTGGAAATTGAACCAAACTTTATCGATATGCTGTAAATATGCAGCAAAAAAGGTTCTAAAGGTTGTTTTTTTTTCTTTTTTGCTCTTCATAGACCTGCATTAGGTCCAATCCACTGGTCCTGCTTAAGTGCATGTTGGCTAAATATCTCCTCAGTGAATCTGTCGTTGCAACTCCAGTAATGATTTTAATATAAGTTAAGCTGATTTGCCTGAGCTGCTGAGTAATTAACTGCACCTAATCATTTCATTTCAATTCATTTCCATTACCTGAATTATTTTGCCAGCATCCCGTCTCTGGAAGGGATCTGCCGGCGAGCTGTTGGCTCAGGAAGAGGCGCCATTTGAACCCTGTGGCAATACTGACCTCTAGTGTCAGTTTAGACTGGCTTTCTGGCGGCTGAGGGAGTTTCAAAAGTGACATTTTTACCAGCTAGTCCAATTTAAGGCAATGAATCCGCTTTGGACAAACTGCCTACTTTAAAGCTTTAGCCTGCAGATGCCTGGAGCGGGGATAGTCCAGGATAGGGCAGAGGTAGATTAGGAGTCAGGGTAATGAGAGGCAAAGCATTTCTTTAGCTCCACGTTTTGTCTTTGCTTTTTTATTTTCAGGGAGATTCAGTTCCTCTTCCTCCCTGTTTGCCAACTTCCCTCTCTTTTTCTCATCTTCACCTGTTCTGACACTCGCCGGTTCCAAAGCAGCCTCACCTCCTCACCACACGACTGTCAGATCTTCAGGAATACGGAAAAAGACAGACGCTCTGCGACTTCCGCCCAGTGTGTAGCACGCGGGTAAGAAGCTATAATAGGGTCAGGCCTGCATTTAATAAACAATTACCCATCTATAATAGATGAGTCCAGCTCCTGAGGCCCGCTCAGGGTCGAGAATAAAGCCGCGGAGGGGGTACAGGAATATAGGAAAGAGTGGGAAGGTGAATGAATAATGCAAATGAGATGCCCATCAGAGCACCCACAATGCACTGCTAATCAACTAACCCTAGCTAATGATGATCATATTTACGTCCCTTCCCCAAAAGCCATAATTTAGACATTTAACAATGGAGGACATATATATCAAAAATAAACTTAAATTTATTTAAATAGTTGTGAATCCGGCACCCAAAAAAAATGCTGTTTGAAAAAGATTGTATTTGTGACGTAGAAAGTACGTCTTGGTTTTCCTCGTCCGAGCTGCAGCTGGCGCACAGGGTGATGCTTAAAAAGTCTAGGATTTCATTGAATCAAAATAAGGCTTTATAACACCTCTTCAATTCTGGTGAACGGATCTTTTTTCTTTTTTGACTTCCTTTCACTACAAACATTTTCAGAATGTTATAAGGTCCTGAATTGTTCAACCAGCTAGCAAACTGGCTCAGGCTCGTCAATGCAGGAAAATGGGAAAGTGCAAATTCATGGAGATTTGAAAACAGGAATCATTCTTAGTGGTTTGTGGAAATCCCTGTGAAGCAAACTGTACGGTTTTTGGCAAAAAACATCTAAACTGGGCACATTGGGGGGTCAAGGCAGTCGAAGTGGAAGAAAGTGCAGAAAAAGAAGCAGCAGACTCCAGCTGTTTGATTCATTTACTTTGTACGTATGGTTGTAAATTACATTTGAGATGTTCTTAAAAAGGTCTTAAAACATCCTAACATTTTGTAAATCTGTAGACATGCTGGGCTGGAACTATGTAAATAGGATAGGTGACGGAAAGTGGGGGCGGGCCTACACCCGCCCACTAAATGTTTAATGAACTCCTGCTCTGTCCTAGGAAGCATGCCTAAAAACAGCATCATCATAGTTAAAAAAACAAACAAAGGGAATGCTTTGAAAATAGATCAAAAGAGGATTGAAGTGAGACTTTAGGACAAAGAAACCCAAAATGCCAGTGATTTCTCAGCTAGTTTTTTCAGTTTTGAGTCCAACGGCGGCACGGACTGGGGAATACTGGCCATCTCTCCTCTTTAGAATTACAAATCAATCAGGGGCTTCTTCTCTTCTGCAGCATCCCATTCAGTCCCAAGGTTACCCAGATTGCACAAGGTTAAAGTGGTGCTAAAGAGGTGGTGGCGCACCGGGCTGCGGGGAGGGAGATTGCGGGGGTCAATTAGCATACAGCTCCGGCAGAGCGAGGGGAATTAAAGGCTGAACGGAGGTACGGCGGCCAAGCAAAGCAGCCCCCCCGCTCTCTGCTGTATTTGAATAGGCTGCCCAGGACCCGGGGACACAGAGCAGCGGCGAGGAGAGCCTCTTTGGCCCCGAGGATCAGAGGAGGAGGACCTGTGGTGCTCAAGCAGACTGCTAGTGAACTAGATAAAGCCCCCGTGGACTCCCCCGCCACCAGCTCTGGGAACGAGCAGCTACCCCCGGCTCCCTTAGGGTCTGAGTTTGTGGTAATAATGGGATCAGAGCCGTGACCCTCCCAGGACACCGTACCACGACTGGATATTCTATTAGTTTCCTCTGCGGCGGGAAGCAGCCCGTGCCCAGCGACGCTTCAAATCACATTTGTTTTGCTTTTATGCGGCTTTACCAGCAACTAATTAAATGAGTGAAAGTTTTCAAGAGGACACTCTGCCACCATTGGGCAGAGCGGGGCCCCTACTTCCCAATAACGCTCTAGTACGGGGGCCGGATATGGTGGGGGCCAACCATTTAGCCTGCATGCTTTGAACCCGTATATCACGTATTAACTATTTATATAACTATTTTAAATATTATATTATTATACTATTAATAATTTCTGCAGAGCAAATGACGAAACAAACGTCATGCGGTTCACGGGCCAGACTTTGGACATGCCTGCTCTAGAATGTTAGACTATGAAAGTTCTAATATTCATCTAATATCCTTCATCCATGGGTATTGTGAAGCTGCGTTCATAACACCCGCGTGTTCAAACAGACACTTCCAAAGAAAAGTCTAGGGGCGGAGCTACAGCAAAGCTTTTTGCTTGCGCCCCCCCGTTTATTTTTGAGTCAATATTTCTATCATTTATAAATAATACATTACATCATTACAAATATCTTGAAAAAAATAGTATCGTAGAAATCATAACAATCATAAGACGTCTGTTTTAACAGAAATAATAGTAGAACTGTTTAAAAATACCTGCTTTAGATCCTTTCTTGTGCAACGGTACACTCTGCTATTCCCATTTGCCACACTTTCCACAGACTTCTGCCGCCCTCACCCCCCCTATACAAAATTTTCTAGTTCTGCCACTGGTAAAGGCATGTTAAGAGCTGCCGTGTTCAAAACTCCCGTGTTCACGTGTCGCTATGCATGTTTCTACTGCTGTTTTTGGGGTTCTTCTTACAAAGTGTGCGGCCATTGAACGCGCATTAAACCAGGACCAATCAGGAGCTCAGATTTTGTAGTGACCTTTTTAGTTCACAGATGTTCTACTTATTTGAAAATTCATAATGGAGGAGAAATTAATCATTGCAATTAGCAAACAAATGTTAGTAAACAGCACCAACAAAAAAACAAAAAAAAAAACGGAAGGAAGAAGAAGCCCCTCCTTGCTTGTCCAGTGTGAACACTGTGGGCTGAACATGCCTAGCAGTAACGTAGCTTCAGACAAAATAAAAATTAAAAATAAAAAACGCAAAAAAAAACCCATAATGGCTGCTTTTTACCATTTAATCCCAGCACTGCTTGGTACCGGCATGATAACATTAACATTTACATCTCTGAACCCCCCCCCTCCCCCTTCTTCCCCCCTGCACCTCCTTGATATGGCTTCAACTTCCACTCATCTGTCTTTTCTGAATATCATCTGTATTAGAGCTACATATGGCTCTCCACTGGCTGTGCTGTGCAGATTTACATTTTTTCTAATGATGTGCTTTGATTCCTCCTCCACTATCCCCCCGTGTCCTTCCCTTCACCTCCAGCCCACAGCCCTCTGTGATTTAAAACATACAACCGGACCGCCGCTTTTACTGCAGAGTTGCACCAAAGCGTGGACCGAGACACCTTTGGTCGCCCCGGCTCCCATCTGTTGCACATCTGGAAGTGGTGCGCCGAGGCACCAATAATTGGAAGTCAATTTGTTTGAAGTTATGTATTTGGCATCTGGCTGGATTCATAAAAACTCTGGAAATCGCATTAATTTTATAGCATCTCCACAAAGACCCCCCCCCCCCCTTTTTGTTCTTTTTTTCTTTTTTCCCCGCCTTCATCCTCCAGTTAAGGCCGTGCCGGCAGAGTGACGCAGGAGTTTGTCGGTCAAGGGTGTGGTCTCTTCACACACAAAAACACAAAAGGGCTGAGTCCCCTAGAACCATTTACTGCGAGAAAATATTGATAAGTTCCTCGCCCACACTTGGGCAAAGTTTTATAACTTCACCTTCAACTGTGACCGTAGCCTCAGATCATTTCTTCCTCCTGAAGGGGAAAGCTCATCCCGGTGCTAGTTTGCCACATTTCCAGCAGCCGGGCTGACTGATTGAGAAGCAGCATGGTGTTGTTTGTCACACAGCTCTGAGTCACAGCTGAAAATAGATATGACACTTGATGTTTGGTGCCTCTCAGCCAGCTGTCATATTGTTATTCCCACTCAAATTTCACCTAATTTGTGCACAAGTCTTGTCATAGTCCAGATCCTTATGAGGGTTTTAAGGTGTTTTTTTTTTTTTTTTTTTCTCTCCCCTCACTACTCTTACTCATATATTTGGCAACGGAGTGCAATGAGACACGCACCTGTGCACGGGAGTGCGTTTCTGCCTGCGTGTGCACATTTGTGTTTGCACACATTTGATTAGGCTTGTTTGCATTCGTGAATGTGTAGGGCCCATGCATATATGTGTGTGTGTGGGTGCGTGTGTGTTTTTTCCAAAGTAAGTCACCTCAGCTGAAGGTGATTAAGAGCTGCCAACTGCTGGCTCGACAGGTGAGTGCATTGTAGCACGCTGGCAGCCGTGGCGTCTGCGCAGGTGACAGCTTCTCCTGCTCAGTGGTGGTGTCAGTGTTGGTGGGTGGCAGGAGGTCTGACAACATTGTTTTGGTGACAGAACGACTCGGATGTGAGGTTCACGACACCACTTGCCTTCTTTAGATTTGTGTACTGGGAAGTAAAAGTACTATGGACTTCGGCATATACTGTGCTGCTGTGATACAGTACTATATCTGTTTTGTTTTTTTTAATTCTTTTTTTTTATTAAAAAGGTTTTGTTTTTTTAACAGCCTTTAAAATAAAAAAAAAAACATCTGCTTTGCCATATTTTTTGCTTGGATTTGTTTCCACAACAGCCTAAGGTGATGATTAAACACAGCTCACTGCTGCCATCTGCTGTTAAAAAGAGACATGACAGTTTTCTATGGATTTTTGTTGTTCAAGTGAAAATTGCTGCTGTTTATACAACTCATATAACAAAAATAACTAACTTGTCTACTTTTTTTATATGTAGAAAATTTGAAAAGAATACATATCCCAAAACAAACAGGGCTTGAAGGCTTCTTTCATATCTCTTAAAGCATTAAATACACACCAGTTCCAGTCCACAATGAGCTGTTATTTGCTTACCAAGAAACAGCATGTTCTGATATCACCTCTTTCACCCACTGTTGTTTTTGAAGCATGTACATAAACTGGGCCTGGATTTTCAGCTTTTTATTCATAGAAAATAATTTTGTGAGGAAGTGTACTGTATTTTCCGCACTATAATGCACACTTTAAAGCCCTAACCTTTTTCAAAACCCGGCAGTATGCGTTATAACCAAGGGTCTCTTATGTATGGATTAGTGCTGATGTTGAAGCAATATGATATTATTTATGAGTAGCAAACAAAGTTGGAAGTGACTGGTGGTCTGAATAGGCTAACATGTAGTGCGTTGATCTGTTTTTTTGTTTGTTTTTTACGTGTTGCTAGCAGGGTTGAGAGTTAGCGTCGTCACAGTAAAATTTGTTTTAGCTGTACTTGTCTTTTTCCAGATGCTTAGATACTGTGAACACGCTAACGTGTTAGCACGTAGCGTGTCAGAATTATTTTTTTTTACATGTTACAAACAAGGTTGTGAGTTAGCGTAGTTGTAGTAAAAGTTGTTTTGGCGGTATTAATCCTGTTTATTTGTGTGTAAACAAGGTTGGGAGTTAACGGTATTGCGAAAAGGCTAAAGTGGCTAACACTTTAAAAAAGTTTTTTAAACTGTCATTATCTGTGTGCCTTTTTGTTTTATTGAACGCTTTTTTGAGGCTGCTAATGTGCAGTAAATTAGGCAAAAAGGTTCCTCTTGCAACACTTCTGTGTGCAAAACCAACACTGGGAATTTTGGTGGGTTTAGTCTCCCAAGACAAAAACATCATTGAACTTTAAGGAGTAAAACCCTTTCAAAATAAGTGCACTTCTTTTTTTTTGACATTATGAAAATCTATATTTACCTTCCAAATCTGCTTTGGCCAATTAGCCAAAAACATCACTCACCGCTTTGTAGTTGGAGTGGCAGTACTGTCTAATGATTTATCGGCTCAGTCTCTTTTGCAGATGAAGAGGAGTGAGGAAGGAATCGACTCTACCGGCAAAAACACACTAATAACGGCGAAGCATTAATTTAGTGAAGCCTTAATGAGGAATCCTTGCAGGAAGCATTGACGTGTTGTTTTTTCGTTTGTTTGGGGTGAATTTAAACAACACGCACACGTTTGATACAACAAAATCAGACATCTTGCTATATGATCATTGAATTATGTTTAAAAAAAAAGTAAAAAAAAGAATCTTCTGGATGAAGAAGATTCTTGAATAAAAGTTTGAAATCTTTTCAGTTATTCTGTTTAAAGTCGTCCACCTTATAAGCCTCAACCTCAGCACTGTTGTTTCTGTATTGAATTTAAGCCCCTCCTGGAAAATGGTAGTAGCTTTGAAGTTGAACTTGTTTAGTTGTATTTCTTGAGTATTCCATGATCATGGAATGATAAAACACAAATTTGAACTGACATGTTTAGCAGCCTCAAGAATACAGGATGCTTTTTGTTTTTTTTTACTTCATAAAAATGTCGATCTAATTGGTACATGCTCGGTTTTTGTCTAGTTTCCCTTTATTTGTTACACATTCTTCAATCAGGACTGCTGTGTCTGAGAAAAATAATAGCCGGAGCAAAGGAGCAAGCCCTCTGACTTCCAGATTGAAGCGCAGTTAAAAAAGGGAAATTATTGAATTTAGGTCAGTTCATCAAGTAACCACTAGGGGTCTTGTTATTTTTACGATGTAAAATGATCCAAGTTTACAAGACATCAATCCTGTCACTCTTTGGTTTCAAAGGTTTTCATCTCAGTTTGTTGATCTGAACTATGTAATGTGAAGGAAAAATGTTTACCTCATTTTTTTTTTATTTCATGTTTGATATTGTTTAATTGTTCTAAAAAAAAAAAAGAATTGATTGATATGTCAGCACTTAACCTTACTGGACATGTTCCAAGAATGTAATAACTGTTTGGCCACATCTAAATTGCTTCCCTACCCAAACGGCTTCTTCCTATCGCTACATTTATCACTCCAAGCGGAGAGATATGATATGAATTAAAAATATTCGTTAAAGTTCGGACGTTACTTCCACTTCACGACGTCATCAGCAGACTGTTAAAAAGTCATGCAAAAACTCAGTACTTACATTTAAATGTAAACATCTCTGTTGTGAATATGCTAACTCTGCTAACACTTCTAAACGCAGCTAACATGACGTCGGACTGTTTTTCTTTTTTACATGTTATTGACACACTAGGGAGTTAGCTTAGTCAAAGTAACAATTTTTTTAGTGGTATCAGATTTTTTTTTTTTTTTACATTCTGCAAACAAGGTGGGGAATAAGTGTTGTCACGGTAACGTTTGTTTTACGGTATCAGTCTGTTAATGTGACACAAACAGGGTTGGGAGTTACAGGTGTTGTGAGTATGCTACCGTTACTAACCCTTCTAAAATAAAAACATTGCATTTATAGACTCAAATAAAATCAGATCCTATTAGATATTAATATTTTTTATGAATACATGGATTAAACATACATAAATACAAAAAGTCTTATTAAAAAACATTTGAAAAAATACACACATAAGGCCCAGTACATGTTAAGCTTTGAGGTGAGTACATTAGTTCTCCTTTAACACAGGTTGAAATACGGCCCCTCGTACGATACAAATATAAAGTAAAAATCATTTTTCAGATTTCTTTTTTTTTAGGGCAGTATCGGCACATTTTTAGTGATTATTTTGCACATGTTACAGTGTATAGCCACCACAGTGTTGCTTTAAATATAGCAGTTGTGTACATCAAATGCTGATGAATGTCTCCCTTTTTTCATACAAGTCTGTTCCTTCTGTGTTTGAGTGGCAGACAAACACCAAAAAAAAAAAAAAAAACAATTCCTCATAAGGAGCAACTGGTCCCAAAGAGCATTCCCAAATGTCAGCCTCAGGGACAGTGGAGCACATCACAAGCAGATGCCTCTTTGAGAGGCACCCATTTCTATAAAGTTTGTCAGCTGTCATTTTAATTGCTTGCCGCCTTGGCAATAGTCTCTAGTAGTCAGTCTTCTGGAGGCTCTGTGTATGCCCTTTATGATTGGAGAATGCAGCTGTGCAGTGACAGCAACAGTGTTTTCGGGTGGAAAAAAAAAGGCACCCTTATAGAGCGTCGCCCTCGCCGGAGCTGAAGCTGCTCCTGCGGCTGCTGTCCTTGGACGCGGCTCCGGGGGAACCAGCAGAGAGGAGCGGGTCGGTCCCGAACGGCGACAGCGCCTCGTCCATGAGGATCTCGTCCAGCTGGTTCTCCTCCTTGAGTGAGGCTGTGAAGAAGTCTGTGAAGTGGGACAGCGGGTCAGAGAACGTGGTGCAGGCGTCCCCGCCAGAAATGTGGTCCTGCGGCGGGCCGGCAGCGGTGATGGACGGTACGGCGGTCACCGCAGCTATTCTCTGGAGGTAGTCGTTGTTCGGGTCCTCCTGGTACAGAGTGGCCTGCTGTGGTTGTGGGGCCTGGGGAGGCGATTGCTGCTGCTGCTGCTGCTGCTGCGGCTGTTTGAGGAGATGATTGGACAGTTCGACGGTGCCCAGGGCAGTGGTCATGTTTGGAAGTCCATGTGCTCGTGCTTGGATCTCAAGTTCCTGTAAAACGAAGGAAAGTGCTTTAGACTTTAAATCTTCTCTGTCCATATATGAGAGTTGCACTAAAACATTTCCAACCACACCTACAACCCACTGACTGTATAAGAAAACTGGACCGAGTGAATGTGATATCACCCATACACACCAAATGAAGTCAATTTAGCGGCCATTTTCTCGCGATACGGATGTCACCATGTTGGAACCAGATAGTCAGCAAGCTCTGATTGGTCCAAGTCGGTCTTAGCCAACATTTCTATGGAAATCACTCTGGCCAATCAGGAGTGAGCTTAATTGGCCCGCATGGCCTACCACTGGAGACATTTTAATTATTCAACGTGAGACCACAATACTATTATTGAGGCATCTGATTGGTCAGTTTATAACTGGAAAAAATTGCACTATAGAAGAAATATAAAAAAAAAAAACTAGGATCAGCAAGAACATGTTAACCCTCGTGCTGTCTTAGATGACCCCACCTTACTTTGACGTGTTCTCCCTACCATGACAAAGGTGGATAAAGGTGGAAAAATTTCATGTAATCCATTGAACCAGTGAAGATCACAAATCATTGAAAAAAAAAGTTCAGAGCACTGTCTAGTGGGTCTAGATGACCCCACTCCCAACGGTAAAGTGCCTAGGATAGCACAAGGGTTAAATATGAGAAACTATTACAGCCTCCGAAAAAAAAAAAAAAAAATATATATATATATATATATATATGAGAATAAAGTCTTAAAGTTCACCAAAAACAAAGTTGCAAGTTCAAGTTCAAGAAATACTTTTTTTTATTTAATAAAATGTCACATTTAACTTTTAAAATGTTTTATCAAAGACAATCAAACATTACCTGTTTAATTTATGTAGCAAAAATCAGGAGAAAATCACTCTCACCTATCGCTAAAGAGTCTGTTTTACTTATTTTGTAAATGTAAAACTTTATTTTCATGAACTGTTTTCAGTTTCTAAAAGCCGGAAGATTTTCTATTAAATTGTGAATTTTAAAATAGAACTTTTTATCAAAACAGCTTTTATCTTATGATTTTTCAACTCTATTCTCATAAAATATTGACTTTTTTTCTTAATTGTACTATTTTATTCTAGTAATTTTTTAAAACTTTTTTCTCACAATATTATAACCTTATTCTTGTAAAATGTTGGCATTTTAGTTGTGATTTTGTGATGTTTTTGTAAATAAAATTACACCTTTCATTGTCACAAAATGTTGACGTATTTTCTCTAAATTTTATTTTTTCCCCCTCATAAAATTAAGATTTATTTTCTTATTTGTATGACTTATTCTTTTTAAATGCTGACTTTTATTATAATTTTATGTTATTGTCATAAAGTGAGTGTTGTTCTTGTAGTTTTATGGGGTTTTTCTTTCACATTCACTTTTTTGACTTTTGACTTGAATTTCTGACTTTGTACTCATAATTTTACAGCTTTTCCATGAAATGATGAGTATTTTTCTCATAATTTTATTCATTTTCCTCATGATTTTAGGATTCAGAAAAATAATAATTTTACGACTGTATTATTTAAAAAGTAGACTTATTTTCTTATACTTTTACATATTTATTCTCATATGTTAATAATATTATATGGTGGCCCTAATTCTTTGTTGTGTTAAAAAAAAAAAAAAGGGCGGCAGAGGAAGAAGCAAGGTTTTTCTGACAAATATAATAACAGGTATAGTTGGAACGCCAGGGGGAGGAGTCTCTCATTCCAGTCCTCATATACAGTCAATACTCCCTCACATTCTGAGGTTTGGGAGGAAAGTTTGGACATTTTTCTGCAACCCCTCCCACTCACTCCTTTCTTATTTAGTCAGTTTTTAACAAATAAAGCTGAGATGACCATCATTCCAAGTTTTTAATTCTGTATTTCTGTTTCTGGCTCTGGTTTCTTCCCTGAAGACAGTTTTTAAATTCACTCACTGTCCTTCCATCACTGAGGCAGACAGAACAAATAAAGGTCTCTAAAAGCCTGCAGGTGCAAACATTTATCTATAAACATCTCTCTTTGTTCCCGGTGAGAAAGCTGCTGTCTGTGTCTCTGTTTATCAGGCACCCTTCAATCACATGACATCACAAGGTGAAAGGAGCCCTCTTGAATACTAGTGGTTGTGATTGGGGAAATTTGGGACCGTAAAGCTTTGAAGATCAGTTTGACACGGGTAAATCAAACTAGAACGCCGTGTTGAGTTTTACAAAAAAAAGCTGCTTGACTGAAGATGCATGACCTGTCAAACCTCCGCCGACATCCAGCTTTCCCTCGCTGTGTGTGCCACAATATTTAAAGACCCACTCCCATCATTTTTCTCAATGCGTTCCCGGTGGTCTTTTAATTCTGATTATACCAGTTTTAGTTTCAGTTTTAGTCGTTTTCTAGGATAACTCCAAGATTAAAAGTTGGATCAAGTAAGCCAGGAACATTTTTAGCTCTACTAGCTTCTCTCTGTTTGGAACTCATGGTTGCTAGGCGACAGGACATTTGCCAATGTAACGGCTGCAATTATCTTAAGGCTAGATTCGTCCAAAATCACAGCCATTAACATCCGGCCTAACCGGTCGACGAAGGACCCAGCTATCGTCGCCCGGGGAGGCCGCGGCCCTTGAAGTACGCAGCCCTCAAACTTGGACACAGCCATAGTTGCTGCAGTAGTTCATTAGAAATTCACCTCTGAGCTGTGGGTGGGGCTGAAAGGCCCTCCCCCACTTCCCATCATCCATCTGTTTACCCTTTCCTGCTAGTTTGCAGCCCCTCACAACCTCAACCTATCATTACTGGTAAACCAAAAATGGTGAACAACATTGGAGTTATCCAGACGAACAGTTTTGATCCAGATTCCAGCTCTGACTGGGAAAACACAGATTTAAGTGAATCAGAAGGGAGCGGCCCGCCCTGCATATTTATAAATACGATGTTTTACTAATACGCTTTTTTCAGCTGCTCCTGATTCACAACGATTTGAATAAGAAAGACTCATCCGTTCACCTGGATCCTCAGCAGCAGCCTCCGGTTGGCTTGCTCCAGCTTCTTCTGACGGCTCTCCAGCTCCCGAGCGTGCTGCTGCTCCTTCTGCAGCCACCGAATGTACTCCACCGAGGCCTTCAGGATGGTGCCTTTGTTCCAGCGCATGTCGCTGCAACAAAAGGAGCATAACCCTTTTTATTTTTACCCTGTGATGTGGGCAGAATATCGCTTACACTCAAAGGAAGTTTTAACCGAGGCCTTTTTTAAAAATGAACAAAAAACGGAGACCTGCGCGGGGCAATTACTCATCCTTTGGACATTACACAAGGACACCAAATGGGAATTTTAATAGAATAGTTAATGTGGAAAGTCCATTCACATTGGGTAAAGTTAATCCTCGAGTAAAATTAGCAGAGGAAAAATGACTTTAAGTAGGAAAGAAACAGGAAAGTGGAGCAATGGACTTAAGGTACTAAAGTGCAAGTCAAAGAACAAGACGCCAGCAGTAAAACGTTCCTTTACACGAGGAAGAAGTTGGTCTGATCTGCACTAATAATCTCTTTGATCCAGTGTTAATGGAACAGTGACAATGCTAACCTTCCATTAAAGCCAGGTTCAGCTGTGAACAGGCGGAGGGTCTTCCACGCCGCCTATGCTGTATGTTCCAATTATGCTTTAAAATTGGATTCAAATGTCCGACCTGCCCCTTTGAGCCGTGACCCTTTCCTCGTCGAGATGAACCCCGGTGATGGGACGCGCATCTCAAAGAGCGTCAATCGTCACAGAAGTTCAAGTGCATCCTTGAAACACGACTAAAAATGTGCCCGAGGACTCCTTTAGATTCAGCCGGCAGCACCAGAGCCTCTGCGAGTTTAGCCGCCTTCTTCCAGCACTTCAAAAACGTGAGTCATAGGCAATTGAAACCGGAGAACTTACGGGTCATTTGACTTGGGGATGAGCGTCCCCAGCTCCTTAATCCGGTAGTTAATGTTGTATCTTCGCCGTCTTTCAACTAAGCGGATCGAGAACAAAGAGGGAATTATTAGCGGCCCCGTCAAAGTGACGTACAAGCCACAACTTGGGATAAAAAAAAAAAAAAAAAACAACTCACTCAGATTGTGGTTGTCTTTCTTCTGCCTCTCTTTTGCCATAACCCTGGTGTCGTGCTCTGTCAAAAATAAATAAATCACAGACGAGAACGAATGGGTTAGCCACGCTCGCAAATTTAGACCCTTAAAAGACAACGTCCACAACACACCAGACACACAGTCGTGGGTTGTGTTGCGCGAGTTCAGGGTCGAGATCAGAATGTGAGGCTTCTGTGCATCACAATGCAGACACAAGTTTGACCTCCACGCACACAAACACACACACACACACACACACACACACAGAGCCCGGCTTATCCCCTCTGGCATTTCTAAAGCTCATTGGAAAAAAAAAATCACAGCCACTTTTGGACTACTTATTCTGCAATTAGCGAATTCAGTCCTGAGGAGGCACAAAAATGCGTCCATATTTAAATTCTCAGAAATTACATAGTTAGTGAGCTGATATTGGATTTGCCAATTTGTCTCTGTTGATTCAATCAAGTCAATTTAAAGTATCCAAAAGCCCATTGTCCTCTATGCACACTTGAAATAAAACAGGCTGTAATTTACTTATTGGCCCACTGAGAGTGAAGGGTCCTTTAAGAATCCTTTCTATTATCCAAATCAATTAAATATCTTTTTTTTGGTGATGTTTAATAGGCAAAGTCCAATTGAAGTGGACAAACTCAATGACGGTCCAGACAGAAATAAGCAGCCACTTTGCCTTATCAACGTTCTGATTGAAAATTACGAGGTTTGCCGTTTTTACCACCTGCTTCTGTGTCCTGCTTGGAATTTTTTATTTTTATTTTTTTTTTTTCCTCCTTTAACCTCCAAATCAAATGTGAGCAACTCGATGGGATTGGCAGCTGGCTCGGTATGAGTTCATACCTGTGTATTCCCTTTTTACAGTGAGCTTTGTGGGGTTAGATGTGGGGCTCATTCCACCAATAGGGGGGTTCATACCTTGTTCACCCCCATAGACGTCCAGCATGCTGCTGCTGAGGGACACCTATAGGGCACAGAGAGGAGAGGAAGGGAAAGAGGGAGAAAACGTCATTTCTTGATTCTCTGGACCTCCCAGCATGCTTTGGGCCTCATGGTTGTCCAAATTCCCTCACTACTCCCTAAATACAATATATATATATATATATATATATATATATATTGGGATTAAAAGCAATTCAGACAAATGCTTTATTTATCTTTTAACATCAATTATTACGATTTCCCAAAGTCAAAACCTCACAAATATGTACATTTTGTGAAAAGTATTTATAATTCCACTATGTTTTGATGATGAAAACTTGATTATTTTATAAAAAAATGAATCAAAATACTTTTTTCAACCCAACTCATTGTGGTCTATATTTGCTAATCTAGTGAACGTCGATGCACAAGGTTTTCGCAGAGACTTCTGGGAAACTTCTGGGGCACTCGGTTTTGGAATTATAGATCAGAACAGCACTACAAATTGACGAATGACCAAGTGCACTAAGTAGTGAAGGACCCAACCTCAGACTGAACTACGGTGGTCCCTCGCTACATCGCGGTTCACCTTTCAGTTTATTTTTTTGCTACAGGTTTCTTTCAGTGCAATACTGCATACATTTTTGTTGTTGTTTTTCCTCTTATAGGGGCATTGTGTTCTGCGTCCTGATTGGCTGTAGACCTGGTCAATGAACCCTTTCTGTGCTATGTCTTCTGTTCAGAGTGCTTTCCATTTAAATCTCCGGACGGATTTTTCGACAAAGGTTTAAACTTTGAGAGTTTAAACAAGAGAGAAAAGTGCAAACATTTTAGTGTTTGTCAAAGAAAGGTGTATAAAGTATACAACCTGAAAACAGCAAAACCTAAAAAAACAAGGAACTACTGTGCCACAGTAAAGCATATAACTTGCAGTAATCTACAGTCCTGAGATCTGAACTATAAGCCCATGTCTCTATGATACAAGATGTGTTGAGATCTCAAAATAGTTTAACCTCTTTGTCTTGAACAGCGCCGTTCTTTGTGTTAAAAACGGCACAGCATTAACTAAAAACGATAGCTAGGTCAACTGCTTGAACAGAGGCAAAACTGTTTTCCTACGCTTCTTTTCTTGTCTGGGAAAGCGAGGCCGACCTCGCCAATAATGCCGCCTTTTCACAGAGTCCGGGGTATGGCGTGCCGACAGACAAGTGTGTCTAATTCTCGTGTGTGTATTTATGGGGGGAAAAAAAAAAAACGAACAGAAGTCGTGATGGAGTCAAAGATACTTGCAGCTAATTTGTTCCGTGACACGTGTATCAAATGCAGTTGCCGGAGCGGGGAATGGATAAAAGCCGCAAGTGGGATGGAATGCCAAAAGCAGGAGGAATGAGAGGAAAATAAAATTGAAAAAAAAGGGAGGGAAAACTGTTGTGTCGGATTTCTGCTGCTGGTTGAAGTGTACTTTGTGTTTCTCATCAACACTGAAAAGCAGAGGAGGAGGAGGAGGAGGAGGAGGGATGGGGGGAAGCATGCATATGAAAATGAAAGATTGCAACAATTCCCCTCCTGCTTCTACAGTAATCACCTCAATCCCTCTCCCGTCCGCATTTCCGAATGTGTTGACACGGCGAAACGACGTGATGCATCGTACTGTATGACTAATTAAAACGAATTGATCCATTTAAGCACGGTATTATTTCTGAACAAGCCCACGGGGAGCATGTGCATTAGGCCGATCCAGTGGCTCAGTGGCTCCTTCCAGCAGCACGAATCAGCCCCGCTCTGCTCATCTGTTGCGCTTCTGTCTCCATCGGAAACCTACCGACTTCCTCCCTTCCTCCTCCTCCTCCTCCACCCCCCAACCTCTTATCTCTTCCTCCCTCTTCATGAGTGTTTTACTTTTGAGTCACTTTTGTTTGTTTTTTTATCTTCAACGGCCCATCAGCTTGTTTCTCTAAAAACCCAACCTGCTTTGTTGAGCCTCTTCGTTAATGTTGCTAATTCCGAGTGAACTTTGACTCATCTCTAGACCTAATCTGACCTCGGAGGGAAGCTAGGTCCCGTTTTTCCCATGTGTATCAAGCCTGCGCCTAAAGGTCTGGATGGAAGAACCTCATCTCTTAGTTCTTGTAAAGCTTTTGGGGGGGGGCAGTACTACACAAGACACGAAGCCACAACTACAGCTAGCAAGCTCCCCCTAAACATCGAAGGTGTTGCTAACATAAATAACACACTAACTCTCTGACCTTTTATGCAATCAACGTGAATCAGGTGATTCTGATGGGGAAAAAGAAGCTTTTCATAAACACTTGGCACCATTATTCACGTTAAAGTGTTGCATAACATCGCTTTTCTCCGCGACAAATTTACGTTAATTACGTAAACACTTCACAGCTGTAACACGTTGCACATCAGTGCAAAGCTGCTTTATTTACGCTTCAAAATCTGCTGGAATTACGTTAGTTAAGAGTTACAGTAGTTGAAAACGGTGTTAAGGGGGGTTAAAAAGCAAAAGAAACACAAAAGATCATTTGTTGATTACAGGGTCAAAATGTAGGACTGATTCATACTTACGTTGTTTTGCATTATGATGTTATTCTCCATGCAATCCAAGCCTCCATCATTGAAACCGGATTCAAGACTAATCAGGTCATCAATAACTTCATCCATTGGAAACTAAAAGAAAACAGTGATTTCAGTGTTCTCCAGGACAGACTCATGGCATTCGTACACTGTCCCAGATCTCCGAGTTGTCAACGTTGAATCCATTTTGGTTAGAAGAAAACAAAGAGGAGCCGTTGAGAAACTAATCCAATAACGGTTGAGTTTTTGGCGGCCATGTTTAGAGGCTGAATGGCGGGAAGAACATGCATCAGTTGTTAAACTATTTTCCCGCTTTGAAAGGGTTCTCTCATCAGAGGACTGCATGTCTGAAGTTATTGATGAACAGATCAAAGACAGGGAGAGATCAATGACGGCCCCACTTTATTTGGATGATTAGTTGCTCTGCATGAAGATGCACTGCCCGTCCACATGCAAGTGTGGCCCCCGAGGTATTCTGGACATGAACTTTCCATCCATAAACTTCCAGCCGGGATTCATCGCTCTTGATTTGAAAAGATTTCAAACAGCAGATCTCATCTACGAGGCGGCGAAATGAACCGCAGGGAAGAAAATGTTGCGAGGAATCTGTTCTGTTGACAAGAAATGCGTCGAGGTGCGTTGCAAACTCAACGAAAGTGATGACCCAGATCTATTTTGGCTGAGATTTTTGGTTGCGATTTCACTTTGCTCCCAGGGACATTCAGAGCTCTTTCAATTTCAATTTCACATGATTTTTTTTCTTACCTCACTGTCATGACTGGCCAACGTGAGCAGGGTAACAGGGCTGTTTGGGTTGCTGCCATCACTGACTGGGGCCATGTGTCCGTTCCTCATGATTGGCACGGTGGCCAGCGGCTGGCCGGGGGTGTGTGGGTGCTGCACGGCATGACCCGAACCTGCAGAGGAGGCCAGCTTGGAGCCCAGCGTCAGGTACTGCTTCACCGGCTGGTTTTGGCTTTGGTGGAGATGGAACTTGGAGTTCTCCAGGTGGCTTTGCACCTAAACAGAGAAGGCAGCTGTTACAACATAGGGATAAGTGGTCTGGAGACAAAAAAGCAGATGAGGATGTGGACAATTGCACATTGTTTCTCATTTGCTGACACAGCAGTGACTAAGGGAATATTCACCGCAGTTTTTCAAAGAAGTTATCAACTCATTCAAAACACATATAGCTTTTTCCGATGTTACTCATTCATGAGTAACAAGTTTACAGGCACCCTGCAGTAGTCTGTGCAACACAGTTTAGCGCTCGGAGTGAATCATGTTTGAAACATCTTGACTTTATCGTCAAATAGGACCCTGGCGTGATTTTTTTTAAAGCAAAATAACTTTGCAAATTGTCAAGCTGTTTTTTGGTCATTTTGAAGCAAAATTGTAGAAGACCTCTAACACACTGTCACAAAAATCCAAGTTTTCAATTTGTTTGTCACCAAACCTTCACGCATAGATTCTAGAAGGGATGATTGACCAATTTTTAAACAATGCAAACTTTGATTTTCTTACTTTAGAAGCTCTGGTGGCATCCCGCATTTTGTAGTAGCTGCAGTCGCTTAAGTGTGGCATTCTCAAATAAAAGAGAAAAGAAAACGGATAGTCTTTGGACTTGTTTGTTGGTGTAGCAGCAGGTCGCCTTTAGAGATCCAGATCCGCTGCGGCTGCTATCCCGTTAGGCTGCTGACTTCCCACTAAGTGTCTGCCTCTTCCTGCCCCTTCAGCCGAGTTTTATAGAGGGACTCTAAGTGAACTAATTAGGCCTACAGCTGGGAGTAAGTCCTCAAATTGCATAGCATGATAATCACTTCAAACGTCGGATTGTTAGATCACCCAGGGTTGTATCACTGCAGGATATTTGCCTTAAGCATATATCACTAATTCCTCTGGCCCGCCCACTCGTGTATGGACAGCCAATCACCGATCACCTCCCAAAGTCCTCTGCTGCCCAGCTTCAGGGGCTGTGGCAGCACAATTGACCTTTGTTCCCTACTGAGGGTTTTTAAATAACACAATGCCGTTTTTACCCATTCATTCAATAAAAAACATAGATAGGTAAAGTGTTGTAAAGTTTTCGCCTCTTTAAGGTCTTCTTTCCAATCCAAAAAGGTTATTTTAGGAGGTAACATCTCCCCTAAAATGCCTCATTTGTCTGGTTCTCATAAAGATGTCCACTGTTGTTGTTTATTGGTTAATGTGTCCCCAAGTATTCTTAGCAAGTACTCACTTTTGTCAGTTTAAAGTCTGTCTGACAATTTTTTTCCCCTCCCAGGCGAGATTTGTACTGTTTTAAATGAGTGCTTTCTTTCCGACAGACCACGGTTAATGGATTTAAACTGAAAGGAACTCGGATAAGAACAAATGCTGCTGTGACTGAAGTGACTGGGGAAGTGAAACCTAAAAGGCTTTAATTTTATTCGTCTGTTCTTGCATTCATGAGGACACATTTAGAGCACTGAGCTTTAGAAACAGGTGACAGATGTTTTTTGGCAAAATAGAGAAATGAAATGACAGACACAAAGAAATCAATTTTTGAGTAAATTAATGAAAATGTTATCTCTCTCTCTCTCTCTCTCTCTCTCTCTCTCTCTCTCTCTCTCTATACATCATACAGATAACACATTTTATATTACAGTATGGTACTCACAGGATATTTAAGTGGTAATAAATATACTTTAATGCAATACCTACTGGGTTTTTACCATTGTCTGTATAAGATAACTGGCCAAAGCAATCCCTCCCCCATCGCGTTATAAAACATGAAGTACCGGCAGATTCCAGGAAGCCAAAATCCCATTTGATTATTTTTTTTTTTTAGCTCTTACTCAGTCATTCTATTTGTCTGTATCACAGAACAATTGGGACTGAATTGGCTCAATTTTGCTGGAACCGGAAGTGAGATGTTTTCTGTGAGTGACATCACACTTACTCAGTCTAGTTCTCATATACAGTTCCTTGAATTTAGTTGTTGATTTATTGTATGGTATTTACCATGTGTAACAAGATAGGTAAACAAATAAAGAAGTTCCCAGAATTTACTTTCCACTTACTAAAATTTATGTGCATTTCATGGTACCCACCATATGGAAGAGGATAGGTATTCACATAGTACTCAAGTACCTAATAGGTACAGTAAAGACTTGTTTCCAGTGAACGGTATGGTACAATCCAGTTTGGTATTCAATTATAAAATAGACTCATTAAGCAGGACCGAACTGTACCATTTTAGGCCCCCATTGCCCCCAAACTGGACTGGACCACTTAGTGGAAACAAGGTTCAAATGTACCACTAAAAATACTATGTAAGTACTGTGCTGAAAAAAAAAAAAGTTCCCAATTCTAGGTTTTCAGGTAGATTTTTATTTTTGCCGCATCACTGCAAAAACTAAAAGTTTTTAATATCAAAATAATCTTAGTTTGAGAAAACATGTATTAGTGACTAGAATGTCTTTCGGTAAAATGGGAAAACTTGGTAAGACCATTTTTTCCTTACCTCATTGGCAGATATTTTTTTTTTTTGTTTATTTAAAGAAAGTCTACCAATGTGGTAAGAATTTCTTACTTATTTTTACAGGGCCTGTTTTTGCAGTGTATCTTTCTCTAAGCTCATTGCTGATGAAAAGCAACATTTTTTGTGTTTCCATTACATGTCAGCACACACTCAGGAATCTCGGATTTTAGCTGGCTGTACACCCTTACATTTCCCCTTATCAGCTGGACTGGTTTTCCTTTTTCACCACTTCTCAGCTCAACAAAGTACAAGCTCATCACAATACTCAACTTGTCAGTACTAACTGAGAGTTCTTATCTGGCTTCTTTTGGCCAAACAAGATCCCAGTTGTTTCCCGATCAACATTTTTTTCTTTTTTTTTTCTACCGCAGAGAGCAGCAGAGATGCCTAAACTGCTGCACACCGCATCTGTGCTGTGTGATGGCGGATTGTCCTGGTTTCACTTCGACCCTCTCACTACTGTAAATGCCGGAGACACGCTTGTTATCCACTTAAGGGGATCTGATTAGATTTGAGCTGCAATGGTGCTTCAGTCACTGAGGCCAGTCGTAACAATGGCGGTCCTGTGAACGTGTGAAGCGGTAATTCTGAGAAGGATCAGTGCCTGGCACAAATGTAGGACAGGGACAGGAATGAGATAAAAATCAAACCAATCAAAGTTTGACTTTGGAGAGTTGTGGCCTTTCTCAAAAATTGTTTTTTATTAAAGGTGCCCCTGTTTTTTTGTTGTTTTTTTTTCTCAGCACCTGCTTCAACAATCGCTGCACTGTTTAGGTTTACTGGCAGGGAAGAGGTCACAGGTTCATGCTTCATTTAAACACGTTTACATGGTTAACGCTGGCATGCAAACCTGTAGTACACTAAAAAAAACGTATACTTCTTTGTTTTGTCAACTGAAACTTTTTTTGTACATTAAAACGCTCTGGGTTTTTTTATAAAACACCCCCCAAAAAATATTGATCTTTTGATATTTAATCAGCAGCATATTGCTAAAATCGTTATTCTTCTTGGAACTAACCAATTAAAACAAGATGAGTAGATGACAGACCATCCCCCACATACACAGCCCATGCAGCTATTTTAAATTTTTATATTCAAAATGGTTTAACGCGGCTAACGTGTAACGGTGTTGGAATATGTGTTTTTATTACATGTTAATAACGAGGTTGGGAGATTTTGTTGTCACAGTAACTTATGTTTTAGCGTTATCAATCTAGATTTTTAATGTGTTGCAAACAGGGTTGGGAGTTACAGTATAAATACGCTAACTCGGCTAACACAGCTAATGCTTCTAACGTGACTAACACGTAGCTGTGTCAGACTGTTTTTTATTGTTAAACAAGCAATTTTGAGATTTACTCTGCGATTTGTAGAAATGTTTGGGTGTTTTTGTGTATACGCTAATGTGACTAACGTGTAGCGGTGTCTTTACAAACATTTAAAAAAAAAGAGCTTGGTCACAGTAACGTTTTAATATAATGTTTCACACTATATTAACTTAATGTTAATATAATGTTAATGTTTTAGCAGTACCTGTCTGTTTTTTACATGGTGCAAACAAGGTTGGGAGTAAACAAGTATTGTAAATACGATAACGTAACTAACGCTTCTAGCACAGCTAATATGTAGCTGTGTTGGACCGCGTTTATTTTAAAAGTTATAAATAAGCAATTTTGAGGGAGACATGGCGCTCTGTTGAAATGTTTGGTTGTATATAATTGTGAATACGCTATGCAGCCAGCGTGTAGTTGTGAAGGAGTATATGTTACTAACAAGCTTGGGAGTTTAGTAACAGTCACATCTGTTTTAGTGGTAACAGCCTGTTTTTTACATTTTGCGAACAAGGTCGGGAGTTAAAGGTATTGTGATGCGTAAATGCCGCTAATGCTTCTAACGTGGCTAGCGTAGCTTTTGTCGGACTGTGTTTTTCTTGTTACTAACAAGGTTGAAAGTTAGCGTAGTCACAGTAACATTTGTTTAGAGGTATCAGTTTGTTTTTTTACGAGTTGCAATCAAGGTTGGGAGTTACCGATATTGTCAATACGCTAACGCTTCTAAAATGGCTAAAGCTGAGTGTGCAACAAACAAGTTCTAGAGTTACTGTGAAGGCAGTAAAGTCTTACTGACAAAATCTCAGACTTTTTTGTCTCAATTATTACGCCTTTAAGTTCAGTGCACCTTCTATATGATACAAGTTTGAAAATAGGCCTTTCATTGACACAGTGCCCTATAGAGCAAAGAATACTGGAATCCAATCCTACAAAACACCACACCATGAAATGGCAAGAACGCATAGCAGTTCCTGCAAACCGTTTTGTTTCACCCACAAGGTAAACGTCCTCTAGCTTTGTCCCAGACCTTCCAGTCCAAAGTGTTGCAATCTCTTGCACTTCATTCCCCTTCTGTCTGCGTGATGCAATTAACAGTGATCGTTTACCTTTTTGCAGCAAAAAGGTGGATTGCTGTTCTCCCCTCTGAAATGCTTTGCTCCCAGTGTCATTCCAACAAACGAGACCTCGCACCTTTTTTTTTTTCCTTCTTCTTCTTCTTCTTCTTCTTCTTCTAAATCAAACGCTCTTGCCAAACTTAGTTTCAGTCTTACCCAAGTTCTCCTTTCACTTCAGAAAAATCCATCAGCTTATGAAACACTGGGTGATTGGGGACATTAGTCAGATGTACAAATTGTGGGCAAACTTTGTAGGAGGCTTGGGTTCATTTCTGCAAAAAAAAAAAAAAAATCTATAGAATAAGCTAAAGAACGCAGACTGGAAATATAGATTCATGATCCGAGATGAAAGTAGAACAAAAAGTCATCTGTATTTTTTGGGAGATTTTGCTGACACTTATAGCCAACGTGTAACCACACACTTGCAAAATCTGCGGGGAGATACGATTAAGACCATGAATTGATCAAGAAATGTGCAATCCCTAAGAATGTGATACTCAGTTACTATCCTTGAAAGAAAATTATCTTATTTTAATAAAGTGCAGTAACTCATCCTGTGCAAACAGAAACACACAAAACCTTTTTTGGAACGTGATAAATTGTTTAATTCCCCCACCCTGTATCTGTGCTGCAACCCCTGCCCCTACCTGCACGAGCTGGATCTCTGTCAAAGTGACCACGTTGACCACACAACAGCGGCTCATGGCTCGGCAGAATGGCAGCGTCTCCCACCGCAGCAGATTCTCCCAGAAGAACAACTGTCACCGCGGCGATGCCTGACGCCAGACACGGGCGCAAGAAGAGGAAGAAAACGAGAGGTGCAGCAAGCCCCCTTCCTGAGCTTTTGCAGAAATATCAGAAAGGAAGGCATGACACATCAGCTTATTTGGGAGCTGCAGGGTCTACTTCCTGTGTGTGTGTGTGATAATATGTGTTCATGTTTTTTGGTTTAGAGAAAGAAAGAAAAAAAAGCCTGACAGAGGCAAAAAAAAGATGACAGTTTGGAGGTTGGAAGGTGCATGTGTAGAAATGAAAAAAGTTGACAGAAAGCAAGTTCCTGCTTGTGGATCACTATAACTTCCTGCTTGCAAGAGATCCAGCTCAGCTCAGCACATTTTCCCAGGTTATCTTCACGACACCGACTTCCTGTGGAAGTCCATTTAACCACAACAGCCAGAGTCTTACAAAGCAGACATTACAGATGCTGAGGTGGGCTAAACGTGGGTTTTAAAGGTCCCTTATACCATGACAGCTTAAGGCAGTGCCACTCAGCCACTACTTACATTTTGCACATTTTCCACAAATGAAATTTCGGTGTTTCGTGATACACGCGTGATAATTCATCAGTGTTTCTTGCGTTCCTCATTCGTCGATGTGCGCAGATGTACGTCAAGGGTTTCGGCCGAAGGGTCTTTATGTGAATTCGGTTTTGAGCTCTCCAAATGTTTTGCTTTGTTGAAAATTACACTGTTTACGCATATTTTACGTTGTTTATTTGCAATTATTACATAAATCTTACACAATTGTGCGTAATTTTTGCCATATGTATACGCAAATTTGTGGCTTTCTATGTCCTTTTCACGTATGTCTAACTGACTTTTCATGATTAGCGTATTACATGGCTTTTATGTTTATTTACATGTTATTTCCGTGATTTATTCGTGACACATCTGTGAAAATTTCCCATAAAAACCTTAACTTTTCTCACTTTTACCATGTGTATTCACATATGACCAACTTTCTTCTGTGCAAATGTATGTAGTGACTGTATGACATAGCCTTTAGATGATATCAGTCGGAATTATTCCTCAATGTTCAAATGGTTGGCACTTCTGAGAATGAAAAGGGGCGTCATCCATAACCAAATCCAAGTCCCTGATTGATGTTTAGAACGTGGAAGCCCAAAACGTGCATTAACATGTTTAGGTAGACTTTTCGTCGGAAGTGGTTGCTTGAACCCGCTTTGCCAAAGGCTGTGTGAACGCTCTCTATTAACGTACATTATATGGATGAAGAGACACTTCCTGTCTTCTGAAAGTTAAAGTTTATTCTTTCGTGTGCCAACTGACTAAGACGGGCAAATCACCTTATATATACACGACAACCAGACCATGCCCTTAGCAACTGCAAAGCCTGTTGGGTGTGAAGCCCAAAGGCAAGGGTAACAGCACAATATGTAACACACAATGCTCACACTAGAATTTCTTGTGGGAAATTTCATGTGTGTTTTTTATTAGTCATTGTGACCATATTTGTAATACTGTTCCAGTGCTGCTAAAACAGGCTAGTTGGTAATTCCTTTTTCTACATTTACCCCCGCTGTGTAAATGAGTCACATGCTTTACACTCTACCTAAAGTTTAGAACCGCACAAAAAGACGTATGGACTTTACTCTTTTGATCACCGACTTCTCAGCAGGAGATCCTCACAAGTGGATGTTTTCCATACCCAACCACAATCGTAGCCAAAGAGCAGGCTCACAATATTGTAACAGTCAACCTGACCCAAATTCTGGACACTGTGGGGATGGATTTCAAACCCGAAGTTTTAAACTCATTGCTGATTCAACAATTATCAAAAACTGGATGCGAACTCTTTGATACACTCTAATAACACATCAGAATGAATTTTAGGACATTAAATGTAATAACGCAAATTGAATCACAATGATCAGGTTAAAGCATGCCGATATAGATTTATAGAAATCTTCTCTGCTGTTTAACTGGAGTTTGTTCTGCACATGTTCATAGAAGATGATCCAGTTACACATTGGCCACTTTTTGTGTATAGCATTAATAGAGTTGTAAGTCATTATTGAATGCAAGCTCAGCAATTATTCTTGCTTCTTGTCTCAATAGCTTGCATATATGGCTGATTTGACACTTTTTACCCCTCTTGTACCATTACCCATGTGTGCATTTGTCTACATTTTTTGTTTATTTGATGTCTTCTTTGTGTACACTCTGGCAGGGCTTTCTTCCGAATCCTGGCTGGCCATTTTTGGCTCGTCTTGGGGGGAGCCACAAGTGCTCACCTTTGTTATTCCCCATGCAGGGCATGTTTTAAACATCAGGCACTTCCTGTAAGAGCTGGCCGGCTTCTGAGACAACACTTCAAAGTGCAGCTCCCACATCTGAGGAGTGTTTTATCCTGCTAGAAAAGGAATGCATAATGGACACAGCACCACTGCACTTTTAATGATTCTCATATGAATTAAATATTGCAGCTATTTTAACTGGATTACTCGTGAAATTGTGTGTGGTGGTGTGCCCTTGTTGCTTTAATGACACATTGGGTTTCAGAACAGTAATGTTACATTACATGGAGAAATATATATATATATATATATATATATATATTTTTTTTTTTTTTTTTTTTTTTTTGAAGCAAACACATCATATTGTTAAATATTTCTGAAAAAACTTTGTGATTTTATCAATTTCCGTTTTACTTTTAGAGAGTCCTGTATTGATAGGTATTCATGTCTCGAAAGTCTTGCATTATTTTGCGGCCAATATGACATAAGCGTCCCAATAATGCAGAAAATATGGTCGTTGACTTTTCCCCCCCTACATTTATAAAAAATATATATTTTTCAAAGTTACGTAAACAACTGTGTTACTGTGGGAGTTGGGATGAGGGGGAAAAGAGGGTGGATGCACTGCAGCCTTTCCCTTTAGTGAGTAAAGAGAAGATGCAATTAGTCAAAATGGACTAATACAATTTTTGCAGCTAAGTCAGTTAGGGCATATTATTCTCCTCTGTGAGCGGTTGAAAAGAAGGCTGTTCACAGGAACACCTGAAAGGTTGTAGCCCCTCTGCACACGTGCTCAGATTCTTCCAGGCACGCACAGACATACCAGTAGACGGGGGTTAAACTGGGTCAGGCCACAGATGCTCTCAAAAAAAAGTATATATACACACACATATATATATATATATATATATATATATATATATATATATATAGAGGAAGTGTTCACCAGGGCAGCTGAAGCGCTGCATTATGGGATCTGTAGTGACTATGTTATCAGTGCTACATTTCGCTAGCCCATTAATAACAGTGATATAAAATGATCTCATGGGCCGGATATGGCAAGCAGGCCTTGACTATGACACTTCACTACTGTAAAGTGTTGCATATAAGCGTTTAACTGTTTTTCTCCGCCACTGGAATTACGCTGCTTGGTCAAAGAGTTACAGGGGTCCAAAAATAAAAAGTCATACGAAGCTCTGTTCACAACACCGCCCTCTGAAACAGCTTCTTCCAAGAAAAATGCTATGCAAATGTGCATTTCAGGCTTCTGCACTTAAAACTCACCCGTAGCTACGCATGTTTAAAACCCTTGTGATATCTTGTGGGGTCCAGATGACGTCACCCTTACATTGACGTGTTCTCCCTACCATGACAAAGGTGGATAAAGGTGAAGAGGATTTCATGTAATCCATGGACACCAGTAAAGATCACAAATCATTGAAGAAAAAAGTTCAGCGCACTGTCTAGTGGGGTCTAGGTGACCCCACTCTCAGCTTAACATGCCTTAAATAGCCCAACGGTTAAGAAGGTTATCACTTTAAAAAATTACAACATTTTGTCCCTGACAGACGTGCCAGTCATTTGGGAACTCATCATGGAGGACAAATTAAATGCCATTTGTTCCCGGCCAGAATTACATCATATAGTTTCATGCATCAGAATAAAGCTGTGAAAAAAAGCCTGGAGGGAGATTTCCGATATTTGCACCGCTTCAACATTTCGCACCAAGCTTCTTCCAACTGTAGGTGGTGGACATAGTAAACAGTAGAAAAACAGAGATGAAGCCCCTCCCTGTTTGTGTAGTCTGAACACCATTGACTAAAAGTGCCTTGAATATGCGTCAAATGCTCAGTGTGGACGTAAAAAAACAACGTTTGCATCAAAAATAAGCAAATGTCACAGCATGGAAACCTGATTTGAACTTGTGTATCTGGCTTTAGGAATAAAGGCTCAAGTAATTGAAGATGGTTTTGCACATTCAACCTTTATTTAACTATCTTTTTTAATGTTTTGCATTAGTTATTGCAGTCTACACTTCATTTCCTGGCTAAACTGCTCAGAACGTCATGCCAGCATAAATTTCCTAAGGATTACGATGTGCTGGGAAAAATGAAAGACTTTAACAAACAAGAATTTCTTAGTTAACTTGTTGCCTTATTTTATTTCCGTCTCCGCAGCGCTCATGTGAGTCAATGGAAACACTTGTTCAGACGTAACAGAACGGACTTATCATCCGGATTTATCATTTCCTTGTGAGTAATTAAGGAATAAATCTTTTTTATTTTTTTTCGAGTGATGTAACAAAGGCAACATTTTTTTTTAAATAAACGTTTGGAGTCTGTATCGTAGTCACAAGAAAAATATTCAAACTTTTTGAAATTTCTGATGAAAAATTTATACAATTTTAAGCAACATCCCCTTTATTAATAAAGAAATCTCTTAAAGGTAGGTTAAAAATAAGGAACAAAGTAGAGGTGAGGCTGAGGTTATTTTGCAGTGTCATAACACTGAAAGAGGAACCTCATCCTTGGCTCTCACTGTCCATTAACCTGGAACAGGATGTGATAGTGTTTGCTGTAGAAAGATAAAATCTTTTCCAATTAGTTTTAATTATTCTATTTTGAGTAAATCTGTGATAATATATGTTTCTGTTAAATAAGTAATTTTACACGGTTATATTTAATGAAGGTGCTTGTAAAGAAATAATTGCTTAGATATTCAGCTGCAAAGTGTTCAAATTTATCAAACTAAGATCGTTTTTGGGATGTAAAAAAAATACAACACATTATTTATTCCATTTTATGTTTTAAATATACATTTTCCTTTTTTTCACAGAGGGAAGAGAGAGGGGAAGAGTGTGAAAAAGAAAAAAGAATGTTTTTAATGAACTACCGCCGTTCTCTAGAAACTATGTTCTTGAAAACAACATCTTTTTTGATTTGAGATGTCAATAATCATTAAAAAATACCACTGGGAACGCTTTAAAAATTGCTAAAAAGAGGACCAGAATGGGGACTTTAAAGTTGACTACAAACAAAAACACCAGGAAAAAACTAGTCTAAATGATTTAATCAAATTAGAAAAATGTATTTAAAAACTAACAATAAAATTGGTAAAGGATAAAAGCCAATGGAAAAAAACCGGCAGGCATTATTTAAAAAAGCAGATTGAAAAAGGGCTGTTATAAATATAGTATTGGAAATAGTTTTTATAAGTCTTAGAACTTTATTACTCAAATTAAAAAATTGAATTACGTAAATTATCTTCATTAGTATTTATTTCCCTTGATATCCGAAGACACTAGAAACGTTTTTCCGAAGGACACCGTATCTCACAAGCTGTCATTTAAATAAAAAAGGCTTGTCCATTTTCATTACCATAATTTGTTTGACCTTATTTGGGAAATCATTTGTTCTGCTATTTTGTTGCCTTTTTTTTATTTCCAAAAAAATCTAAGGCTCTTTTCAATTCATTTTATTACATGTATATAAATTTGTTAAGTCTACACTATATTTCTGAATAATCTTTTTCTGTCTTTTTGGATAACTAAAACCATTTTTACACTCATTTAATTTTGGCAACTATATAAGTTAATAAACTTTAATAAAGTTATAGCTCTCTTTGCCATTGGCTTAGGTGCAGTGTGGTGTTGTAAAATAAGCAATCTTCAACAAAGAGTTAAAACTTTTTGAGGTAATTTATCGTAACGTTATTCAGCAAATCCCTGGTCTTGATTTTACAAAGAACAACGAACTCCATAATGACTTCTGAAGGCATAAATGACATCAGAGTGAAGATCCGGCCGTCTACCGCCAACATAAAGTGCATTTGTTGTCTAAATTTGTGAGACACTGTTCAAAAGCTTTTGGTGGACATATATTGATTAGTTGTCCTCCAACTCCCCCACTTTTTTTTTCTTCCTTAACTTGATTGTGGAAAATTAAATAATGCAATAGCTGTTTAATGAGAACTAAGCAGAAAATTAAATCAACTTTGACCTTACCGTAGCTAATAATATATGGATTGTGTTGCAGACAAAGAGACGATTGTTTGCTGGTCTTGGCTATCTCTGTCCTCCTGTTGTTTGAACGACTGAGCTGCTGTGATAGAAAGTGGAGTGCCAAAGCGCCTTTACCCAGCATGACAAGACGATGAAGGATAAAAGGAGAGTGCAAGGGGCAAAATCAGTAATCAGTCAAATCAAAAAGTTAGTGAAGTTTAAAATTATTTTATTTAATTTGCAGACTATCCATTGTTGGTAGGTGGTCCTTCTTAGAAGAAAAACTGAAAATAGAAAGATGGTATAAAATTTTACCAATAAAAACCTTATCTGCCTTGTTGGATCAAGCTATAAGTAGCAGATCATAGATAGCTAATGGTGAAACAAAAAGAGTTTGTTCATTTTTGTTCAAACTATAGTTAGAAATTTAGGCTGTGTCTGAAATTCCCACCCTTATCCCTTCTTACTAAAAACTATACAGTATGGGGGTGTCTAGTGCCCTGGATTTAAAAGCAGTTCGGGCACCATGCTCATTTCTTTTTTTTTTTTTAACGACCAATATGACATCATTGATTTCACGAAGTTAAAATCTAATTGATCTGAGCGTTTTGCAACGATCATTTATAAATCCTCTGAGTTCTGAGGATGAGAGTGTTGACATTTTATTAAAAAAAATACATTTAAATACATTTTCTTTGCAAAGATTGTTTAGACCCAATGCATTGTGGTCTATATTCGTCAATCTAGTTAGCATCGATGCACACTGCTATTTCGCAGAGACTTCTGGGAAATTTCTAGGGCACTTGATTTTGGAAGTGTAGATTCAGACAGCACTAGAAAATGGCGAACGCACTATATAGTGAGTAGTGAGGACACAACCTTAGTCATCTGTATTTTGGAGTTACTGCTGAATATTCAACTCAGACTCAAACCAAATAATAACAAATACTCAAAAATTACTGCCCAATTTTTTTTTGCTCTATTTTGATAGAAAGTAAAAGCTGATACACTGGTTCGTAGTTTATTGTGGGAGTTAACTAACCCACGAAATCTGTGACACAGAATTACAAAAATTCTAGATGTTTTAAGGCTGTAAAACCCCTCACTTTATGCACTTTTCTCAGACAGACGTGAATATTTTCACACTTTTCATTCTCTTTCATAGAAAAATATGGCCAGTTTTAAATAATGAAAACAAAGATCTGATCACGATTAAAGATCTATACAGATGGCGCAAATTGAATGCATTCTGTACAGAAGACAATTAAGGCATGGAGATTGATTGACAAGGAGTACAGCCAATCAGGAGGCAGAACACAGTGCGCTGCTAAAAAAACAAAACAAATAAAAACATGTAAAGTTAGTCACAAAAAAAAACAATCTGCTGGATGTTAACTGCATTAAATGATGGACGACTGTACTCACAAAAAGAAACACCAGTCCCCTGAAGAATGCCAAAAATACCTGTCCTAAGCGTACTTCAATCTAGGCTGTTGTTGAACCGAGTGTAAAACTGAAAAAGCTACAAAATCTTTGCACTCAACAAAACAAGCAACTAAGTTGTAAGTGGATTTTGCTTTTAAGCAGAAATAAAATTATTTTGCCAAAAATGGCAAATTTTAAGCTTAAGTATATCAAGACCTTCTACGACAGAACAGGTGATAGACCACTGTGTCAAACAGGGAGAGGGGTATGTGTGGGTTTTAAACAAAAAAATCATCAGATTTAATCAGTTTATTATCAATTTATCAAACTACTGATTTGTCTTAAATAAAAAAAGTTTTTAATGTAAGAAGTCTTAATTTTACTGTTGAAAATTATGTATTAGTTCAGTTAAAGTTATTAGTTTAGTGACAACATTGTTTTATGACCACACAAAATTGGTTTTGAAAGAAAAATTTGATAAAAGAATCGCCATTTTATTCAATTGTGTCCAATTGTAAACTGAAGCTGAGATGTAAACTGGATTTCATAACTAGCCTTAGACCAGTCTATCACAACCCTCATGTCAAAAAGTCAAAACTGCATTTAAACTTTGAGTCTTTTACTTACACTTATATCTCTTATTATTGTTTTAAAGTGGTTTCATTTATAATTGTACTTTTATGAACTGTAATTTTACAGTTTAAGTTTAACTTGTTCTTCTTTGCTTTTGAAATTCCCTGAAAAATATATTTTATGATGCAAGTCTTCTTATGTTAATAAAAAAAAGAAATAAAACTGAGGAATCAACCTGTTTCTCGCTTGGATTTAAATCAAAATAAATGTTTTCGTAGCTAATGTAAGTGATACACTAAAGGCATGAAACAGCAAATCTAACAATTAAATATGGGTGATGTCTATTTCAAAGTTGATATTACTACTAAAGAGGTTTTCTTTGAAGACATATTTAGACGACAAGCCCTATTTGGATGCTAAAAAAAAGAAGATTGAAGTTAAACCAAAGTCAAGATGCTCTATGACTATTATAGGATAAGGATAAGCGTTTTCTAAAATAAAAGCATTAGAATGTGCCAACGATAGCTGTTCCAAACTGATGCCAAAAAATAAATCTCAGTTTTATAGATTTTTTGAAGATGACAAATGATATTAAGGCTTAAAAATGATCTGTTTTGGTTCAGAAAAAATTATCCTACTGTATTGAATTAAATCATCTTTTATCTAAATTATTCCTTTAGTTCTCATTTCATTATTCAAAATACATGTTTTTGTACCACTTAAAAATTATGTCGGACACAAAAACAAGTTTTATATTTATGTATATGACTTTAAATATCTTTTATATTATGTATATATTTATACATACATAGATTTTAAACTTATACAAATAGAACTATTTATGTTTTATATATTTAAAATCTGAATATATATATAATTTATTTTAACAAAAGTACACAAATGACTCAGATATGATGTTTATGATCATCTTTCAGAACAAGAACCCATTGGAAGAATATTGGTTCTACTGTGCCTACACAAATACACACAAAGTATAATATGAAGTGTGCAAATTTCCACTTAATCACAAACTCAAACTCAATCAGGATGATGTTTAAAAATGTCCCTATTTATTTTCAAATTGTGATTGGATCATGCAGCTCATCCAGCCCCCCCCCCCCCAGTCATCCCAATTAGTGGTCTAAATGGAGTAATTAGCTGTGCCTGACTTCAATTTAGTTTCTCTGTTGTTTAGTCACTGCCAGTTCTAAGCGTGCTATGAAGTCACTATCATGCCAACATTTTTGCATGCCAGCCATTTGTGTTTGAACCAAAGCTGATGTCCTGGCTGTGAACCTTCCCAAACTGAAATTCTGATGCCAAAAAATTGGAGTTTGTCAAACATGTATCCAAAAAAATAGATCTACATTTTGGATTAAGCGGAGCAACCATGCCCCCACCTCCCCTCCCTGTAACTGAGATCTCTTTGTTGTAACGCTCTGCTGCTAGCTTACAGCCCCTTAAATCCCTAAGGTAGCATTACCAATGCAACTAAACTGGGCAGCATTATTGGAGCAATCCAGCTGTACGGTTTTAAGACAGATGGCAGCTCAGACAAGGAAAATGAAGACGTACATGGATCTAGTCGACTACAAGTGGATGCATCAGAACGGAGTGGAGCAGGGAGCATTTGGCCTGCTCCACATGAACCATACCTAACAAATATGATCTTTTTATGATCTCATAAAAAATAAACAAATATGATCTCATTCTTTTTCGCCTGCAACAATTTTAATAAATAAAATACTCAAATTTGGAGCTCAGTTTTCTTTATAAATGTTCTTCATCGTCAGTAAAATGCCACAAGAACCTGTTAAAAATACCCAAAACACAATTTTTATTGGAGTGGGTGTCCAGTTTCCCTTCCTGTTTCATTAAACCTAGACACTTCCCCAAAATGTAAGCAGACAGGGTCACCGAAGCAGCAGCTTCCACATTGTTTTTTTGTTACTTTAACTTACTAAACAGAAAAAAATACTTATGTCAAAAAACTCGTCCCCAATTAGTCTTTTTTCCAGATCTTCTAAAATTTCTTCTAACATTGGTTTCTACCAATCTTACTGCTAATTATCAACAGAAACCACTGTCAGGTAAGTCTATTTAACCCTTGTGCTATCTTGGATGACCCCACCTTACTTTGACGTGTTCTCCCTACCATGACAAAGGTGGATAAAGGTGGAAAAAATGTCATTCAATCCATTGAACCAGTGAAGATCACAAATCACTGAAAAAAAAAAAAAAGGTTCAGCGCACTGTCTAGTGGTCTAGTTGACCCAACTCCCAACGGTAAAGTGCACAAGTCGATAGCACAAGGGTTACATAAAACGTTAAAATATAAACAGAAAACTGCTGATTTTTGGAATGAATGAAAGACAGAGAAAACAAAATGAGAGTTCTATGAAAATCCATCACTTTCCATCCATCCATCACTAAAGCCCGCCTGACCTCCACACTCAGTATAAGACAGTGATGGTTTTAAGGTAGAGGAATAACAACTACTATGAAATAAAATATGATAATATTGTAACATAAATACGTTATTTCTTCTCTTGAAGCTGTCATTGGAAAATATTGTGGTTTTTTTTTTTTATATATTTCCCAACATTGTTTTTTCGAATGACTTATTCAATTTGACCTTTTAAAGCAGAATGGTTGGCAGTCTCCTGGCTGTTTGCTGCTCTGGTTATTGTGTAAAAAAAGTTGGAAGGGGTTGCAGGTTGTAGTATAAAAGAATAATGCAACTTGTGCCTACTTTCAATGATCAAATGTAAGGAATCTGTCGGTTAATGCTAATTCACTCTTTTGGATGACATTAACAGAAATAATTGATGGTAAATTAGCCACGAAGAAAGCAGTCAATGAGCATTTAGACCCTAAAAACGTTCGCCGATCAGTTTTTCAGCTAAAGAAATCCATGAAAATGTAAAAAAAAAAAAGGGATTAATGAAAAACAAAATATTAAAATTCAAAGTCAACTGATCATTGATTAGTTTTAATTTTAAGTTTATGAAAGACAAAAACTAAAATCATCATCATCGTTATTTAGTTTCCAAAGAAGTTCTAATTTTATTATTAAAAAGGAAATAAATGACATTTCTGGTCTTAAAACTAAGTGGTATGTCTTCAACCCCTGGGCCTCGATGTGCGGGTCTGTGGGCTATACTTGTTACCGGCTGCAGACAGAACATTTTTTTAGATAAAAGTAGCATTTTTTAAGCAACAAATCCCACAATCTGTGTTCACTTGATTTTGCTTGTATGCCTCTATAGCAGTGATCTGCAAATCCAAAGTTTGAGTTAAAAACAAAATGTAAATAGTTTGTTTTTTTTAGATTTTAAAGTTAGACCAGAAATAAGGAGGGAAGCAAATTTTGAAGTGAAAAATATAATTTTTGTAATAATATTGTGATGTATTTTTTATTGCTTTATAGTGATTTTTTTAATTATTGCTTTTAACACCATTTTTCAAGGTAATTTGAAGTCACGAGTTAAAAGAAGTGGGATGGCAAATGTTTACAATGTTGAACAACATTGTTTTAATTTTAAATGAAAAAGGTAAAATACAGAGAAATGCAAGGTTAATAGAAAATAAACATTATTGATTTTTGCTGCCAATTAGAGAACTTGAATACTTTAGTAAAAATGTGGTTTGTTTTCTTCAAATAATTGCCGTTGGTTAGACCTTTGTGAATAACTGCAGTGGTATTTTGGGGTTTCCGTAGCCCTAAAATGATCCTTTACATATTACTATGAGATCTTTCTATCACAAATGATTACCTTAACTCCTACAAAACCTGCATTAATGTTCGTCTATGTATGTGGAACAAAGATGGTGAGGTAAAGGCAGCCTAAAATATGTTTTTAAATATCCAAATGTGTAACAAACAGGAATGATTTTCTAATAGATCATGTGTCATGAGCAGACAAAGTTAAGGTGATTAAATTAAGCCCTCCTCCCCTCTTTGCTCTTTCATGTTTCCTCTGGCTCTGCATGTGCATAAAGATAAAGTTTGGAACTTTAATGTTCCTTTGATATGACTGCTGTTTTGCCAGACGCTACCATTGAAAGACAGATTTTTCTAAATCTGCTTTGTTTTCGAAATAAAAACAAACATCCAATAGAAATGCAGTGGAATCTGATTGTTTTATGCTGTTTATTTTGTTGTTGTCAATGAAATTCACATTTTCTAAGCTCGAAAGGAAATTGGTCTATGATTTTTGTTTTCACAATTGTCTCAAACAAAGAAGTCTTTTTTTTTATTTTGGTCATGCAGTTGGGCGCGCAAGCAACACAATTGTTTGATAATTTGATTTGAAGTTGAGGAAATGGAACTGGAAGTATACAACATTGATTATGATGCAATTTTGTTCCAAATCCAAGCATGTTAGAGTTTTGTTCTGATCATCTCATCACAGTTTGCAGTGTGACACATTATTATCATCTGACTAGAGAGAATAAACACAAGCGTTTAGTGGTAGAAGTTGTTTACACTTAGCATTCGCACGTACACATGTCCTGTTGACTCACCTGTCCGTACCAGTTATATTCCAGCATTGTCATAGTCGTATAGCGAATTTACAAAAAGTCGCTCCAGGGCCACCAAATCACAAACAGAAAAGCCGTGGTGTTTCCTCTCCTCTCAACACATTTGTGGAAACTCTTAATTTTCTCTCCTTGTGTGGAAATGCTGTTGTCAGGACTTGGGGGCCAGTGGTACACATGGACTGTCAAGCGTAGGCACTCACACCACCCTGATTCCCCTGTTGAATTTTGGCACTCCCAGGGCTTACGACCTGTTGATAATGAACCTGAACCCATTATTTTGAGTCAATGAATTGAAAGAAATAGGGCAAAGAATGAAAGCCGCAGGGCCAATTAACAGCATTCTTTGATGTATTACCCGTGCTCACCACTCAAGCAGACCGCTCTGCGCCTTTTGTCTTTATCCCCTCTGTTATTCATTAATTATTCTGAGCAGGGTCAGAGTTCGTGTGGCTAATTGTCCAGACCATCCTTCTTTGAGGATGGCTAAAGATTTGCCTAATGCTGACACTCCCCCTGACTGTGCCCAGCCACCTTGAATTATGCCAATTATTCCAATTCTTTGATTTTTTTAAAAAATCCCTTTATCACTGTATCTGTTTTTATTCTGTAATACCTTCATTCAAGTAAACGTCATTGGTGTGTCTATCAAAAAGCAAAACAAGTAGCTCATGTGAAATGTTTTCGCTAAGATATTCTCAGTTGTTTAGCCTATTGCTAAAGTTTGTATTAGTTCCATCTGTTTACTGTTATTGATTTTTTAAACAATAGTCACTAATAAAGGTTAAGTTACAAAGCTAATGAGCTCTTTGCTCAGCAAGTATTAGTACTGATCCTGCTGTTAGCCGTAATTAGCATACCCTTAAACGCTAATCAGCTAAATCCAATAGGCTTTAGCTAACTAGCTTAAAAATAGTGATTTCCACATTTGCAGGTTTTATGCAGGTTGTATAAATTAAGTATTATAAACTGAATAAGCTTTTAATCATTCTTAGCTAGCTCGTAATAGCATTGCTTTGCAGGCGTTCACCAAACAGTTTTTTCAATTGTTAGCATTTGCCTATGTATTATACTATGGAAGTGGAATTTTGCATGCCTTTTTTTAAACAGCGTATTGTGTGCGCATTGAAAAAAAAATAGAAATCAAAATAAAAAGGCTTTCCTCATTAGCATCCAAACAGTGATTTCCAGTGATGTGCAGTCATAGCTTAAAAAATAAATAAATAAATAAAAATAATTCTTTTTTTAGATTAAAAATAAAAATCAAATCTACATTTTTAGACATGTCTATTCTTTCAACAATTCTTTGGTATAACAAAAAGTAGCCTTGAATTTCCTGCTCAAATACGAGAGTAGCAGCGGAGGCACAGGCAAGTGCATGCGCTTTACTGTTTCCGTCTTTTATTATAAAAAACGCTTTCATTTTAAATTACTTAATTTGCTTATTGCTCGGCAACTGTCTGATTACCTTGGTGCCAGTTTGTGACCCATTTAGTCTTTTTTTATCTGCAAAAAATGCGCTTTCGAAATACACTAGGTGAGGCCCGCATTACGCCTGCCTCAAGGTAGAGGGCGCTGGTGATCCCAGAGAAAGTGACACCGCGACTAAATAATAATAGAACTAGTGTTAGCGAGTCAAGGGCAGCCGTACAGTTTTTCTTTAATGTTGTTTAACATCATTTTCTAAATGGAGGATTAAACTCAGGAAATGTTTTAGACATGTAAATAGGGAGCGGCATGTGAACTTCATATATAAGTAAAAGTAAGTCAATAATAACAATTTTGTGCTACGATTTATAAACAGATGAAAAATACTGAAATTACATTTTAAACAACACACTTGAAGTGTTGCTAGTCAAATGGTGAAGAAGCTACTCTGTAGGGTTCATATGTTTATAAATCTGGCTGATGACATCAGTGCCTCACCTGCTGTGAGCCTCACTGTACGTCACTGGTGATTTCCACATTTGTAAACAGGTATTATACATTTATATTACATTATAAATATTTACATTATATACATATTTACATTATAAAGAGATTTTACAGGATCAGTAAAACCAACTTACTAAAAAACCTGATTGTTTTTTCATCTTGGGGCATGGACTATGCATTAGTTAAATGTCCTTTTGAACAATGATTATGTTAGCAGCTATAAAAAGAGTGACGCATAAACAGTTTTCATAATTGGGTCTTAGTAATAATGTTGTACAGATACTTTTCTCTCATTTGTTAAGTTCAATACTTGGGCACTTGTAACCTAATAATAATTGAGCTAAAAAATGAAATAACTGCATAAATCAAGTTAAACCTACATTAGCTGTCATAATATGAATATGGACATTCAATTTTAGCAAAACGAAGCGTTCATATGTTTTTTTTTGGTCTACTAGACAAATGAATTAAACAAAAATTACATAATAATTTGGAAAAATATGCCATCAATAAAAAGACTAAACGAAATCCACTTATGATAATTCAATCCAGGGGGAGCAGTATAATTTTATTGTTTATCAATAAAATGTTTTCCAATAAGATTAAGAAAATCTTTATCATTAACAAATCTTTTTGGGACCTTTTCTTGTAAAGTAGTGAATCAACATAAAATAAGCGAGTCATTCTTTGGTCTCTGAAGTGTCTTTGGATGTTTTTTATCAAAGGCGGCACCTCTGGCTAGTTTGTTCTGAAAGGAAGCTTCTCAGGCTGTGTCTCTGTCGCAGACACCAACAGGGTCACATTCTGATTCCTTTTTTTTTAAGTGTGTGAGCCTTTTGCTTCTGCAAGTTTCTCTTTCAAAAAAGGGGCAAAGGTGAAAGGGGAGGGGGGCAACAAAGCAGTAGCCACAAGCCCTGATAACAGAAAGGGTTCAATGAGACGACGTGGTTTTTTTTTGGCTTCTGTCTTGTGTTCTAAACTTTCTTTGAGCTTGAGAACTTTTCAATTTAGATTATATCAGTGGGTTAAAAGTTCAACAAATAATTAAATCCTTGCTCAAAGTGTCAGTTGGACAAGTTAAGAACCTTTATTCATCATGTCAATGTTCAATAATTTTATATAGAATTTAAACTATGTGTATTTGTAAACTACAAATAATATTTTGGATCATTTACAACTAAAAAAGGAGGATTTGATTGAAGATTTA
This sequence comes from Oryzias curvinotus, assembly GCA_023969325.1. Lineage (NCBI taxonomy): Eukaryota > Metazoa > Chordata > Actinopteri > Beloniformes > Adrianichthyidae > Oryzias > Oryzias curvinotus. Next base: position 10,475,815 of record CM043728.1, read on the forward strand.
ACAAGAACAAAACTTTTCCAAATTTTGAGGTCTCTCCACAGTGAAGTAATTTGCACAATGATTGGTTTTAAAGAACCCGAACCCAAGACCTAAAGATTGAAACCCTTGACTGTATGAGAACTGGACCAAGTGATTATGATGTTACCCTTAGATAATTGTTTACTTCCGGCTCTAACGGAGGTAAATCGATTCAGTCGCGCAATGCAGACGTTTCCATATTGAAACAAGACAACATTGGTAAGCAGGGATTGGTCAGTCCCAGTCATAGTCTCTGTGGTAACCACTCTCGCCAATCAGGAGTGAGCTTATTGGAAGTCCATTACTTGAAAGCGGGCTACACAATATTTGCCTTTGAACGATCAACATGAAAACACACACACTTTATTGAGGCACCTGATTGGTCAAGTTTATAACTTGAATAATTTCGGATACAGAAAAAATATTAGGATATACAAAAATTAGGATTAGCAAGAATATGTTTGTTTTTTTAAAGGTAGCAGTGCAAGAAGGGTTATTCAGACAAATGTATTGACTGAGTGTTGTATTTTTTGGAGTATAAGTCACTCAGGTTTACGTTGCACTTTTGGAACACATTTATTGAACAAAATACAGAAACAAGTATGGACATCTCGAATGGCAAATCATTAAATAAAACATCTAGATAACAATAATACACTAAATATTTGCAGCCTTCACTTCTGTACCATATTTAGTTTCCTTAAAACATCGGAGGAATTGAACAAGTGTCAGGTGTATTATTACAACACGTGAACAGTTATTTGGATAATCAAAGCAAAAAGAGCATCCTAACAAGTCAACTAAACTCTTTATATCACTTTAAATTGCTAAGTCCCCTCTAGTGGTTGTTAGTGGGAAAATAACAAACATGTGAGTCTTTTTTTTTAAATCACATATGAGTCCCATCTGAGGATAACTTGGAAAAACGTGACTTATATTTCGAAAAATATAGTCATAGCTGTTTATTTTTTCTATAGAGGTGTATGGGATTTTGGCTTCTTGGACCTAAGGGGTACTTCCTATTTGGAATACCGGGGGGGTCACTCAGTCCAGTTCTCATATACAGTCAATGAACAAAAAACACAGACTGGCTACCCCATAGCTCAATGGTTTATCCTGTTGTTGTTGTTGTTTTTTTGTTTTTGTTTTTACTATTGTCAAAACATAATAGATGTAGCAACTTAGCAATTTAGCAACATATAGCAACTATTTGGCTTCCAGACTGAAGCTCATTTGCAAGCAACAATTGACTGGATTACCAACAGAGACTTTTTGATCCATTCGTTTTCTAAACCTGCTATGTTCGCCAATGAGTAGCCCACTCCGCTACTAACGGAAGACGGCAATGTACATCCTGCATAGTTTGGGTCTTTTTTTAATCAGGCAAGTCCCTCACTCAAACTTTGAATTAGTCCAACCAAATTCAATTTGCAGCCTTGTTTTAAACACAGGTTTAACTTTTGCTGTCATGAGATTTACATAAAGATAATCTAACTAGTTTATACTTGACCCTCTAGAACAAATTGTCAGGTAGAAATGGGATTTTTGTCCAAACAAAGCATTTTTCATTTTTCTTTGTTTGGTTCCTTTAAGAATGATGAACATATTTTTTCAGCGTTTTAGCTCCTCTGACGTCCATAACACTGTGTAATGCAATGTCTCTGCTGAATGCTCAGCACGTGCCGACATTCGGATGAATGTTCGACTATGATTTCATTAATGCTTTTAAACCACTTAATCTTTTGCATTTCCTGCTCCACGGTTGGGTTTGAAATCCTTCTGTTCCACTCCAGCGTTGTGGCTGTGCAGTTCATGACTTTAATGATGTCAGATAAATCTGTTCGGCTCATTTTATCGCACGGGGACGATAAACCAAGGGGCTGTCACTTAGCTTGTTCCTTCATTGCCAAACACAACCTCAGCACGCTGTCAATGTTTGCAGCAACTAGTCTAGTCCCTATTTACCTGTTTCCTGATCCTTCTCCTCACACAAACAGTCCGAACATCGTACTTTTTTTGCCCCCTTGAATCTTATTAGTGCATGAACTTAGTTTAACTGAAAAAGACTGTAGACTTCACTCAATTGGGTCTAATAGGATTAGGCTGCTGGTATGGGCTTGAAGGTTTAAATAGGAATGGAATTTTGGCAGACACCGACTCAATCCATTGCATTAATCTCATAAAGGTTATGGAGTATGCGGGGGCCCAGGCGATACACAAGAGTTAAACAGATGAATGGCTGTTTTAAGTCAATTTGCCTCAGCTGGGACGGCATCGGTGCAGGTTGTACCAACGAGGACAAAAATCGCAGGTGTTGGAAATAGAAGAGGGACAGGATGTACTTTGGTTTTTGTGTGACATTGGTGAATTTTGTTGCTTCACAAGTAATATCATAGAGTATGTTGATAACAAAATGTGTCTACCTACCCAAAAAATGTTGCTTTACGCCCTTATCAAGTGTTTGGTAGACCATCATTCTAGTTCAATGAACAGGAATAGTTGGATGCTCATTTGTCCACCAGGAATTTGAGCTGTAATTTACCCGTTCTTCCCAGAAGTGTCGCTCCCAGTTTCAATAGCAACACTCCACAAGAAGCTTTCCCGGAGGTCTCCTCACGTCTCTGGGTGTTGTTAATAGCTTTCCTGGTGGCCTTGAAACCTCCAGCCATGCCGGATTACGATATGTTTGAAGCAAAACTGGCCAATGTTGTTTTGTTCTCCTGATCTCTGCCATTGTAGGAGTTATTGCTGTAGGAGTGGGTCAGGGGTGAGGCAGGCAGACAGGTGGTGATGTGTGTTTGTATGAGTACATTTTTCCAGCGTGAATCACTTAAGACGTGAATGTGAGGCATTTAGTGGGTTATTTTGTCTAATCCTATTAGTGTCTTGGATAACATCAGATTATCAGGTAGGGTCAGGGGAAAAAAAGGTAAAAATTTAAGACAAAGGCAGCAGTTCTATTACAGCAAGTGTTTAATTCATATCAGAAGTTGGTATAATGAAATTCCCCTGATGATTAGTGTTCATGCTTGAAACCGTATCTTTAAAGTAATCAAGAAAATTAACCATATTTTGAAATTTGTTTGATTTTTTTAAAACAAATTTTATTTAAGACAGTGACATTTTTACACCAACTGTGTTACCTGTACGTCATTTTTAAACACGTTGATTCCTACAAGCCTTGTAGCAAACTCTAAGCCAGGACTTAATTTAGTTTTCTAATTGAATTTACTTGATGTATCAATAAAAACTCGTAGTGCAAAGATCTACTTAACAGATCTCTTCGGTTTTAACCTTTGTTTTAAGCCGGTAAGGTTTTAACCTTTGGTGAAGAATGAAAGGCTTGTTTGCTCTCTTTATCACATTGTAAACTGGACATCTAATTGATGACACTGTATTTAAATGCAACTACTATGACTTTTGCCGAAAAGCACACAAAAAAAAAAAGGAAAACTAACTTTTAAGAGTAAGTTATGTGGGTTTTTATTTACATAACATACATTGAAGGTTACAGAGTACAGTTAGTAAATCTTTAGTTTGTCTAATCAGACATATCCATCCATCCATCCATCTTCCTCCGCTTCATCCGGCAATCAGACATAATGTACATTTATTTCTTAAGAAATAAAAATAAGAAATAAATGTACATTATGTCTAATCAGACATATGTACATTTATTTCTTATTAGACCTTTCATTCAAACAGCTGTGCTGCCCCATAGATGGGTGGCCAACAAAAACTGAGGCATCTATGACCTGCTTGTGCCCTTTCACCCAAAAATCCCCTTGCTTTCTTCTTAGAAACACATTCCTTACATCGCTATCCTGTGAATTGGATGATAAATCTATTGTCGGACAAAAAGCCTTGATTTTCATGAACATTATTGTGCATTCTATGGCAGTTCCACCTTGTTTCCTAATTCGCATACATTTGGCTTAGTGCAGTGGTCCCCAACCTTTTTCATGCCACGGACCGGTATGGCGTCACACAAACTTTCACGGACCGGTCTTTCAAATAAAGGCGGATGATTATTGTAGTAATACTAGGATGATGGAGGATCAAATACGTGACAACCATGTGCTTTCATTTTGACAGGCTTAACAGTTGACATTTCACAGGTGTCATCATCCTTTCCCCTTCCCACACTCATGGTGCAAAAAAGAAGTACTGTCTATTAAATGTAGCTTTCTTTATTTTTTCTTTATTTTTTCTTTATTTTATTTTGGCCTTTTTCCTCTCTGCAAAGAAACTTTCCAAAGATGTTTTGTTTTTTACTCATTTTGCTAGCTCCTGGGTTTTATTTTAGCAGTAACTTATCACATAACCGAGAAGAGCGCCTTGGAATGCGTCAAAAATGACATAGACCTTTAAATGTTTATTAGTTAGATGTTTATTTGTACATTGTTGTTTATATACTGATGATTAAAAATACACGGTAAGATTACACAAAGATAATTTAGTATTAACATATGAGGCGTTTTATTACAAAGACAGAAAGCAGCGACTATTGTATGTCAGGCTCTGTTGTAAACTGTGCAATGGGGGAGCATGGCATTTCCAAAGTGCTGCTAGATCTGTACGAAGTGCGTGCCACGTAAAAAACAGCTTCCTTAATGAGCTCGTATTTATCGGGCGAGAACTGCAAAGCTGATAGCAGGAGGACACACACGGGACGGCTTTAAAGAACACTCCAGCTGTCCAGAGTGGTCTTCTGCCGGGGACTGGACGCGCTGCGGTCAGAAAGCGACTTTCTGATGACAGAATTTTCGCTTAGTGTATTTGAACACATATGTACAGGGACCTATATATTAAAAGATGTCGGATTGGCTGTTCTGCATGTCAATCAAGTCCCGTACTTCTCGGTAAGGACTTTGATTGGCTGGTGGATTGTTTAGAAGTACATTTTTTATTTTTATTTATCTTTGCTGGCCTGCGATCTACCCTCATGTCTTGAAGATCTACTGAATTGGGCAATTTTTCAAAATGAAACACCTTTCAGATTCTGAAATAAATAAAACGGAAGTAATGCAAGTTATTTAGTCTTTCTGTGCGGCCCGGTACCAAATGACCCACGGACCGGTACTGATCCGCGGCCCGGGGGTTGGGGACCACTGGCTTAGTGGACAAGTGAATTATTTCTTTATTTATTTATTTTTCTTTTGGGTCGTACAGACATGGCTAGGGATCTTTACTTGTATTTGAATCCAGAAAATCCTTGGACTCTGGAATATGAAGGCCCCAGCTGTACGTTTGCATTGTTAACGCGTTGCGTCTGCATTCATACATCCATGCATTTTCAGAACCCACTGAGTCTTTTTCAGGTTTCATGGGGTCGGTCGAGTCAACCCAGTTGCTATTTAGGTGAAGGCGGAGTACACCCAGTTTCCACACCAAGAGGCAATTTGTTGGAGGATACCAGAGAGCCTGGAGAAAACCCATGCATGAACATGGAGAACATGCAAACTCCACACATACAAAGGAGACAGACAGGATTCAAACCTGGGCCTTTTCAATGTGAAGCCAGAGAGAGGGCCCTCTAAGACTTTAGGTGTTAAAGTTCCACTCTGATCATCTTTTGATCCACTTTAAATGCATTCTCTGTGGTCTTTTAATTATGATAATGCAGTTTTAAGCAAAAACCAAACAATCTGTGTCGGTTTCTAGGACATAGTTCGTGTAGAGCGGCTGCGGCTCTTTAAAAATTTACATCTAAGTTGTGGGCGGGACTGTTGGCAAAGAGCAACCCCGCCCCACTGTCCCGTCGCCCTCTGTGCTCATTTCCACCCGCTTACAGCCCCTCACACCCCCAAGCTAACATTAACGGAGCAACAAAAATGGCCAGCAATATTGGAGCTATCTAGTTTTGAGCCAGGTAAGACAAGGGAAATGAAGACGCACATGGATCTAGGTGTCTAGTGGATGATCTGAATAAAGAAATACTTAGAAATGCAATTTTAAGCTTAATTTTCCTTACATATCTCCTCCATTATTCAAAAAAAGGCCACAAGAATATGTTAAAACCACAAAAAACATGGTTCTCCTTGGAGTGGGTCTTTAATTTTATGTTGAGGATGTCACCAACACATCGGTAGACAGACTCAAAAACGGCTTCCCTTCTCATCAAAATCTGTCAAACATTCTTCACAGTTTACTCCAATTACGGCAATCGGATGAATATTTTTCTGCAAGCTTGAAAGGACACATTTCTTTCTGTCTCTGCACATTCTCTACATATAAATAAGCCAGCTGCATTTCAAGAAATGTTTGTAGTCCCTTATTTCCTTCCCAGCTGCAGACAAAAAAATATGTTTCCTTAGAGACTGACGGGTGCTAGAGTTTTGCATTTAAAAACAACAAAACTGCAAAACATCCCAAAAAAGTTTCCTTTTTGCAACCAGAAATATGTATCGATTTTGTGAATAAACAGCGGCTGCCTCAGCTGTTTTGAAGGCTGAGGCTTACCTCCTGCAGAATCTCATACCTTTAGACAGGTATCAACCCCTTCAACCCCCACAAGCGTTTGTGTATGCCCACCAAAAAAAAGAAAAAAAAAAAACATTGTGGAAAATACAGTGTGAGCTGGACTCTTCACTGCAGTGCTGCTTTTTCCAAAGGAGAGCGAGGAGGAAGAATGTGTCATTGAAATCGAGGGGCAGGAGGACAGACGCCAGCGGAGGCGTCCCTCTGTGTTTACGGCCTGCTTTGGTTTCATATGTATGGCGGTGGATGCCTTTCATGCATCTGCGTTAACAAACATGCAAAACTGTGTTTTTGTTTGACCTATAATTACATACCTGCGGTTTTACACCGGCTATTAGTGCGAGGAAGACAAACTCCCATTGATTGTAGGATTTTAAGTTCGCTGATGTTTACACTGCGCTCATGAATGTAATGTAGGGAGGCACATGAAACAAGGAATATGGAGGATAAAAGAGGTCAACAGCTTCAATGTGGAAGTCAGGTCATGTTACCCTGAGAAATATTTCTGTCTTGAAATAAGTTAAGTGGAATAAGTGGAAAATTTGCCAATGGAGCTATTTATGTCTATTGTTTTGGTTATTGCGAATATTATGTCTTAAAATAAGTGTGGATTGCTCCAAAAAGAGTTTTGTATCTATGAATTTGGGTTCCTTCTAAACCTTTTCTCCAAATATATCCTATTTAAGCGATACAACAGTCCTGCTATCCTTAATTCTAGACCTCTCTAAAATAAGACGTTTTAAGAAAATGTGTCTAAAGATTAAATCAAGTATGTCTCACTAATAAAACTTTTGCTTCAAAATATTACATAAAGTACAAAAAGAACATTAGAAATGTTGCTTAAAATAAGATCTTTTTAAGTATTCAAGATATATTGTCATAAAACAAGTTGTTACATGTTAATGAACAGTTACAAGGAAGTTAGTTTTGTCCAGCATCAAGTGATACTTTAACGTGAAACCAGACAACAATATTCTGTGAAATTGTGTGTTTTTGCCTTCATCAGGGGAATTTTAGACATATCAAGCAGCAAAAATTATTTTTTTTCTCTGGTGGTTGGTGAAAGAAAACGGCATAGAAAGTCAGGGATACCGGCACAACTCCACAGAGATGGCCTCCAAATAAGGAAAAAGGCAACTATCATTTAGCAAACATGGCTAATTTTTTGTGGAGAAACAGAATTTTAACTCCAAATGCACAATTATTTGGTTCCAATACTGGTTTTGTTTGATGTGAACTAGCATTATATGAACTACAAAGATATGTCTTTAGTACATTAAGTACATTTACCTTGTTGTTTAGCTGTTTTCAGTACCCTATTGCTCAGACTATTGGTCATCCTATTGCAGTTTACACATCAACCGTCTGGTTTTTTTGGAATACACAAATGAGAGACTCATAAGATGTTTATTTTTTGTTCAGGATTTCAATCTGAGAATGTAGGATCTGATGCTCTTTCGCGCAGCATCCACTCATCTTAGAGGAGGGCTTTTTCTTTTTTTGAGGGGGGGGGGGTTCCTCTTGGATTGTGGAGTGTAACAGCTAAGGCAGTAACTTTGTAATTTTTTTTGTACTTTTCTGTCCGTGTTTTCTTTTATGTTTCTTCTCTCGTTCTTTTCTTTTGCTAGTAGAAGTCGCAAATGCCAAAAATTACATAATATAGAAGGGAAAAAAAATCATTAAATGCACTGGAGTATAAGTCGCACTTTTTGAAAAAATGTATTTAACATTTCATTTTGAAAAGAAAATCATGATAACGGAATAGATGGCAATAAAAGAGATATATTAAAGAATATATAAGAATATGTGCACGCTTCACTACTGTAACTCATTGATGCTTACATAGTAAGTTGCGCAACATATGAACAATTATTAAGATAACCAGATCATGCAAACAAGTCAACTAAACTCTTTATTTCACTTTAAATCACTAAATTCTTTTAATTCTTCATCGTCTGTGTCACTTAGAAACAACTCTGTCAAGCCCGGCATAAAACGGAGCGGCACTTCTTCTGCGTTGCCATCAGTGGCAAATACTGACACACACACCTGTAGTGCCCTCTAGTGGTTGTTGCTTTCTACTTATTTTTTAATGCATATAAAAGTTGTACCTGAGGAAAGTCGCACCCTGCGACTTAAATTTCGACTTAAATTTCCGAAAAATACATCAAATTTATTTACGAAACATGACGGCCAGGATTGAGAAGTGTCGCTGTTGTGTTCTCTGGAGCGTCCTACCTTCCACCGATTGATCCGTTGACGCCACACAGGAGCCTCCGCTCCGCCGTAGGACTGGTGGAAATGAGGCCAACTGTGCGGATGCGGTCCAGGGTCCCACCAGCGTTGGTCGTCTCCTTCATTAACGACCCACGAGCTGTCCGGGCCGGGGAACGACTGATACATGTCTGGCAACACAAGAAAGATCTGAAGACACACACACAACAAAAAAGGAAACAACACTTAGTTAATGAATGAACTCATTTAGTCATAAAACAGTTTAGATTTATAGTGGAGTTTCTGTAGGAAGATCAAAATGAGGGGAAGAGGGTCACATGGCTTAAATGGTGGGAGCTTCCAGCTTCCTGTTGAATTTATGCTCACTTGGAAAGTCATGAGGGACAACATTTTAAGGAAACATCCCACCAAATCTGAAGTATGCTGGATTACAGAATATGTTTTTACTTTGCTACGACAGCAAGACTAAATCCAAACTAAACCATCCATAAACCTTTGGAACGATTTTATTTAGTTGAGAGAATTAGAAAATACTGCAAATATGTAGTATTCCTATTATGGAGTAGATTAACAAACTAATCTTGTTACTGCTAGAGAAAATAGTGTCTGAATTTCAAGGTTCAAAGAAGCATTAGCTTGGCGAAGATTCATTTGATTTGAGTTACAATGTTGAGATAAATACACCATTGTCTAGAAGTTGCCAATGTTGATAATTTCTCCAAGTGAAAACTGGGTAATAATCAAAGAAATGAGACACTTGGTCTGGCACATGCGCCTGCAAAAACAAGGCCCTTCTGTTCATAACTCACAAGAACTCCATCCATCCATCCTTTTTTCCAAACATGTTGACTCCCTTTGGGGATTCCGAGGTTGCTGGAGCCTATCCCACCTACTGTCGAGCAAAGACAGGGTACACTCTAGACTGCTTTCCAGCCCATTGCAAGCCCACACAACCACGCACACTTACATTTACACCAATTTCAAGTTGCCACTTAACCAATTAAACATGTTTTTGGACTGGGAGGGGGGAGAAAATCCACACATGCATGGGGAGAACATGCAAACCGAGATGGGACATTTGTGGCGGACTCCTCCCTTAAGCCATGTACCAACACTGAAAGAAGACAACAGAATGGTGGACAAAAACAGCTTTCCAGTTGATTCATGGAGAAATACATGTATGAATCAATGAACGCATATCTGCTAGTAAGCCCAAGACCATCAGCCACATGTGGAAAGTGAGCTTAGACTGTGCAGAATGATTCAAAAGCATCTTTTATGGTGCTTATAATGTACCAGAGAGATGTTTTGTGCCGCTGAACTTCTTTTTAAACACTCCGTTAGCCAATAAATCACTTTGTAGAAGGTGTATGTAAACAAAAATTCAAGCTTGATAAAACTTGGCCAAAAGATGGTTATACTATGGTTATACCTCATTTATTTTGGTAGTTAAGCTCTAAAAATAACCTGCGATAGATGAAATCCGCAAAGTAGGAGGCTGTAAAACTCCTTACTACATACTTTATACACTTTTCTAAGACACACGTGAACATTTTTACATTTCAAAGTTCAAACTTTCATAAAAATTATGTCTTTTTTTTTTTTTTTTTTTTTTTTAGAATAAAACCAGAGATCTGATCGTGATCGAAGTTTTCTGCAGATTTGGCAAACTGAACGTATTCCGGAAAGGAGACAAGGCAAAAAAAAAAAAGCACTGAAAATAAATCCATGAAATTTTGAGACCTAATATATCAAGGGAACACTATATTTCGGGTAATATTGTCCAAAGCAAGCCTCCAGAACTCTTGCATCTAGCAGACATTCATATCTCACTTCTTGCAGACTATGAACCCATCTCCAGATCATTTCTACAAAAGTATTTAAAATCCTGTATTCTATAGGTAACTTTTGGGGGATTTCTCCCCATCATTTTTCCAGCAGTAATTTTTTAACCCTTGTGCTATCCTAGGCACTTTAACATTGGGAGTTGGGTCATCTAGACCCACTAGACAGTGCGCTGAACCTTTTTTCTTCAATGATTTGTGATCTTCACTGGTGTCCATGGATTACATGAAATCCTCTCCACCTTTATCCACCTTTGTCATGGTAAGGATAACATGCCAATGTAAGGGTGAGGACATAGGATAGCACAAGGGTTAATGGTGTTATCATTTTCCACCACACTACCATATTTGTCAGAGTACATGTCGTGGATTTTTGCATAGTTTGACCAGGGGCACGACTTAAATTCAGGAGCAACTTATACGTGATTTCTCTTTTTATTTATTCTTTTTACGTTTTTTTCTCACTAACAATCACTAGAGGGCACTGCAGCTGAGTTTATCTGTATTTGCTACTGTCAGAAACGCAGAAGAAGTGCCTCTCAGTTTTACGACGGGCTAGGCGGAGTTGTGCAAAAGCAATCTCCCAAAGGTGCGACTAATACATTATTTCTTTTGTTTTGGCTGCTGCAATTTATCATCCAGAGCGATTTATTGGGCATAAAATAAAATACTTATGTCATTGCAAAGATGACTAAACCTAAAAATGTTTAGTGTCAGAGTAAAAGGATCTTTTACTTTCTGGGAAACCAGAACAGCATTTGGTCGTTCAATCACAGAGATATTTGACTTTAGTGCATTGCCAACATTGCAGAATATCTTCACTTAAGAATTTGCCAGGCAGCTCTATGTAAAATTGCAAAGATGGCACAGCCGTGGCATGAGAAAGCTGGGTTTTTGTTACTTAAAGAAGGGGTTTTGTCCACCTCGCAGCATTCCTGCAAAAAAAAAAAAAAATTGTCGTTGTGAACAAGTGGGTCGTTTGTGAGGATTAAGCCCGAGTCTTTGTCTGCAGTTTGTGGGCTTCTCTGTTAGGCCTCAAGCGAGGCATCCTGCAGAAATTACCTTGTTACCCCGACTCCACTGCTTACACATAAACCGTGCACTGGGATGGAATCAGCATCTGCAAGTGACACGGCATAGAAGTGCTCGAGAACGGAGAGTTTTACTTGAGTTGTTGAGACCTAAAGCATCTTAAAGGACCACAAGACCAACAATAGGAGTTCCGCACAGCGCGCTGCTTCCGACATGTCAGCATAATTTATCATAGTAAAAAAAAGAATAATTAATTCACATTCAGCAACAATAAGACTTTTTTTAAAGTGCTATATAGCTTACAGTGGCTTAGAACTTTTTTTGACATTATGAATCGATAATGATCCTTTTTCTTTCATTGTATGTTAATTCCTGGTCGTTGGGTTTTGAAAATACGTTTTTTTTAAGTCCAAATCCTTTTTTTCTTTGTTTTGTTTATATCCTTATGACATATGTACTGTGGGTACATATGTACTTTTGCAAAAAACAAACAAAAAAAAACAACAATCTTCCCACATGTACTTTTTCTTAACAATGCAACAACTAAAGCCTTCAGTCACAACTACCCCTACGAGTGGAACCGAGCTGTCTGCAGGCGAAAAATGGTAACATTTATGCAGATGGCCCGCATGAAATTTTAAGATCAGAGACCGCTCTGTGAGGCGAAAATGTTTGTGCAATGTCTATGGGCTCTCTGCTGGTTTACAGGTCATAGCGAACACTTTGACAGCACATAAAGGTAAGTAAAGCTGAAGTAGGTAAAGCGTGTTGTACGAATCTTTTTTTCAACCCCCCCCCAAATCCTGCAGACTAAAAAAGAGGCCCTTTAGTGTTGTTTACGTCCGTGCTTGCAGCCTGACTTTCAGAAATGAGGAAATTAGACAATCGGAGCGTAGTCAGTGTGGCCGTCCTACTTGCATTTCACTTGCACAGCAGTAGTCGCGCACGGCCGGCAAGGGGTCAGTACCCACACCTCACTAATGACAAGAGTTCGGTGTACGGACACCTGATAAGTGCGTGTAACTTTCATTAGCCTTACAAATACTTTGCAATATATTTACCACACGCACGACAATCGTCAAGGTACGTCCATAAAAATGGACGTACCTTGACGTATCCATGCAAGCCTCAAGGTGATCTGAAAGAAGCACCTCTTTAACCCTTGTGCTATCCTATGACCCCCACCCTTACATGGACGTGTTCTCCCTACCATGACAAAGGTGGATGAAGGTGGAAGAGGATTTCATGTAATCCATGGACACCAGTGAAGATCACAAATCATTGAAGAAAAAAGGTTCAGCGCACTGTCTAGTGGGGTCTACATGACACAACTTCCAATGTAAAAGTGCCTAGAATAGCACAAGGGTTACGATGCAGTCGCTTCTCTCTACAACCCTCTACGGGCCCGGACAACCCAAAAACCTGCAATACCTTTACGGGTCAACCTTCAACCAGGGCTAAAGCTGCGAACTGATAAACCGTGGTTCTGGAGATGTGCTGCGTGATAGCTTGGAGAAAGTGGGGATCAATCAAAGGCAATGATGGTTAAAAAGTAAAATAATCATAATCATGCAAAACAGGACCCTTAGATTAAGTTAAAAATTCTTATTTGATTGGCAGTTTTTCTTAAATAGGCAAAAAAAAAATCTACCGAAGGGGTACGAAAAATGGTCTTACTAAGCAAAACTTTGTGTTTTCTTTGTGTTTAGAAAAAGAATTCTAGCCCTTTAGATCTATTTTCTCTAATTCTCAAATAAAAATTTTCTATTAAAAAACTGTCTTGATAAGATTAATTTTCTTTATGAATGTCCTCCATCATCAGAAAAACGACACAGGAACATGTCAGAAACACCTAAAACTCGATTCTCATCAGAGTAGATCTAAAAAATGTTGACTGCTCCTCCATCTGTCTTACTCCCGTTTTCTTTTCCTTTTTTCCTCTTTTTTTTTTAAACTTGTCCTATCCAACAGCTGAGCAAACAGATAAGAACTGAAGGCCTTTTGTGTTTTACTGATACAGTAGGGAGTTATGAATCTTCTGCCAGACGAGGTATATATTTGTATAAACCCCTTTAGTGTTTGAGGCTAAACTTTGTTTGCATTAGTTATGTCTGTGTACATTTCTTGTTGAACTGGACAAAGTAAGTTGACCATTTTTCTTGAAACACAGGTCTTTTTACTTTCTGTCAGTTTTTGTGGTGGCTATTATGCAAAAATTACACATTTTCTATAGTTGGAATAGTTTTAATGCCTTATGTTATCCATGTTGTAATATGTTTATCTCCTAAAAATCTTTACATTTTACCAATAAATCCTCTCTGTGATGATTTTCCCAAAGAAAGTCAGCTATCTGTAGCACTAGTTAAAAAATGCATAGAAAAAGCCCCAGTAGTTGAATAGAAATGTAGAAAGAAATAGTTAATACTTCAGTATTTTAACATGACAGTATTATAATTTATCTTACCTTTAAAATATAAATGTTACTACCTCTTTATATTTTAGTTTCATGAAAACATTACATAAAGTAAGGATGAAATGTTAGATTTGTTTCATATATTGACATATATCATAAATCTCTTGGTTTAGTTTTGTGCCTCACCTGGAAAGCTCTTCATAAAAGCCTCAGGGTTCCTGTTTTCCTGCCTAATTAGCTTAGTGGCTCATTATTGATTATCTGCTGAATGGCCGTGTGATGCTACAAACACTCTGCCTGTGATCTTCTGCTCTCATGCGGATCACAGGCGCTCCATCAGCTGCTTGTCCAACAAGCATCGCCTCTGTTTGAGCTTGAATTCCAGCTGAGAGCTAACAGTGATGGTAAAGGCCTCCTGCTGCTCTGAAGATGCAATCTACAGACCAACAGAGCCTCGGAGCCAGCCAGCACAGCTTCAACTGTTTCTTCACATGAGCTAAACGCCATGAGTTATGCAAAACGCTGGTCATTTCCAAACCCCAGAGCAGATATTTGTGCCCAATGCGACCAGCAGCTTGTTGTATAAAGACTGTAGCCGTTGTGTGTCAACAGTATTGGCTGCTAACTGATGTACCAGACAGCATGGGACATCTTCTCTATGCAGACAATAAACTATGTTTATAGTCACAAAAATCCAAAAACTCCCACAAAGCAACACATAAATTGCAAAGTGCCAAAACAGTCATAATAAATAATAAACTTTTAGAAGAATTCCACTTTTATTTGCTCCCTAGAACTACAAGATGAATTCAAGAACATCCAGTAGAAAATGATATTTATTATATATTATTAGATCTATTATCAGAGCTCACATTGCATTCAGTTGGATCAGGATTCTGTTGCAACCAAACCAGGTCTCTCATTTTCTTACAGAGAACTAGAACTTCTCGTTTGATCCACAAAAGAATTTTTATGGATGCAAACCAAAAATAGAAGGTGATAAAAGTACTTTATCTGTAATGTGATAATCATTGATGATCACTGAACTACAAGACTCTCTGTTTTCTCTTTTGCTTGATCGGGGCTAATTTTAAGCGACTGAGCAGCTGATGTAACTGCGGATGCTCTCGACAGCGCACTGTGAAAGCAGACCAAATTAATGATCTCATCGATTTAAAGCCAATTCTTGTTTTTTTTTTTTTTTATCACATTTGAATACAGTTGTCCCATTTCTCCACTAATGGCACACAAATCCTCACCCACCCACTTCGAATCAGGAAGTTTGGGGACATCACCGCGGCGGATTTGCAGCGTGTCGCAGCTGAGGAAGCACACACATGTACGCTGATGTGGGGCCTCATTAAAACCGCTCCATAGATGTTGGACTTTGTACAGCTCTTCACTCATCATCACCTCCAATCCGCTCAGCCTTCGTTCCTTCCTTTGAGCTCCACTACTTATTTCCATCAACCCCCCCCCCCTTTCTCTTTTCTTCTCTACCACCCTGGATCTCCCGCTTATCCACGCCGCGCTTTGTTGCTGGGCTGTCATGTATTTATTTGCTTTTTCAAGCCCACTAATGCTCCCTTTTATTGTTCCTCCGGGTGTCCTGTCGCGTCAAGAACAAGGTCTCTGTGAGTTTTTTTCTTTTTTTAAAGACTTGAATCACTGAGCCAGGATAATGATGAAGGGCTCAGACGAGGAATGAGGACTTCACCAGCGATCACACCAGTCGGGTTGTCTGAAGAGTTGAGGTCACTATTTAGCTTCCCGTTTCCGACCTTTGCACTTCGGTCGCTCCTTGGCGCTCCCCTCGCCTTTTAATTGCAGCTACAGCGTAATCCAATTTAACCAGGAATCCTGGCAAAATATGAACGATTACATTCATAGTTTTTTTTTTTTTTTAACTCTGTTAACTCTGGCCTAAACTTTTTTTTCCAAATACAAACTTCCTATTTTCAGAGTCATTTCTAACGTGAGTTTACCTCCCTGCCAGCCTCCCAGACAGTAATCACATTAAATCAAGTGAATCTCTCTGAAGATGAACAAGGAGTCCCAAACTGAATTTAGGGAGTGGAAAAAAATCAGACATGCATGTCTGAACCTTTAAACAATTAGAACAAATACACAACTAGAGAGTTTATGAACACCCCCTAGTGTAAGTTTTTTTAAAATCTTGAAAATAAGACGTCAAAAATAACAAGTAATGTTTATGTTGGCCAAGTGATAGTAGCAGGCACGATACACCTGTCCAAGGTGTACCCCACCCTCGCCCAACAGTAGCTGCGACAGGCTCCAGCAGCCCCCGTGGCCCCGAAAGGGAAACAGCGGGTAAAGAAAATGGATGAAAGATCAGAAGGTTGGATTTGTATTCTACCCGCTGATCGAGTCACTGCAAACGACACATGCCCAAAGCTGAGTCCCTGATAGGATGATGCGGCGCATCAAATATTTTAACTCTGGCCACACCCGGCGCCCAAATCGCACCTCAACAGTCAAATCGCGCTGCTGCTGGGCTGACATGCCGCATCTGCACATTGACTTAATGTTAAACCTTAACGCCTCTGTCCTGCAAAAAAAAAAAAATGCATTTAAATATCATTTTTAATAAACCATAATGTTTAGAACACAGTGGTTTAATAAACAGTCGTCATAAAACGCACATATCAATTAGATTTTTGATTCATAAAATAGGTGAAAATAGGTGGAAGGATTGATTGTGGAATGGAAATGTTTTGCACTGTTTGTGTGTTTTCTTTTCTTTTCTTTTTTTTCATGTTTGGCGTTTATAAAAACAAAGAAAAGTTATGAGCATGGTGTCCAAATTGCTTTTAGAAATTCTGGGGAAGATAGTCCCACATATGGTTTTGTAGTAGTTAGGGATTAGGGTGGGAATTTGGACAAAAAAATCAGTGTCAGAGTCAGCTAATTTACGTCGGCCAGTCAAAAAGTTCCGGTGTGTCAACGCGCATGTGTCACTGGCGACGTCTCTGCTGTTAAAGCTTTCACTCTTCCAGGGGTCTCCGAGCCCGTAGAAGCTCTTAACGACTAAGCGAGGCAGGAATCCATCATTTCTCACGTGACTTGCGTACACGGGCATGCGTCCATATTTGTACGCCTCCAACGTGAGTCAATCAGATCCCTTTTTGTGGCATCAAAGTGTGTTCTCAGGAAAAGGCCTCAGAGCGTGAAAGAGCATTCACTTCACTTGTCATCGGTCAAGGGTGTGTGCCACTGCTGAGAGGAGCCCACGGCTTTGAAGCTGGTCCTCAAAGCAAACAGTTTGCATTCTGCCAGCATCTCCTTCCTGTAGCCCAGCACTAGACACATCCATTACTAAAAAGAAAATGTGTTTGTTTTTTTTTAACAAGGACACCGCAAAATTCTGATGAATAGGATCTCTAGACCTCAAGGGAAGTTCTGTGTGGTAATTATTAGGTTCACCACAAGAGGGGGCTGAAAGCACTTCTTCAGCATCAGATTTTCTTTAGGAGATGCACTAAAAGTTTGAAGTCCTTTTGTCGTTTGTGTGGGCGTCTTTGTCATCGGATGACTCGAGCAGCAGGGGGGTTGTCAAAGTTGCAAAAGTGCTTAAGTGACGTGCACAAAGCCTGCACACCGCCTCAACTTTGCAGCCCACTCTTCAAAGCTAAACACTTCTGCTTCTGCGCTAAGAAGAAAAAAAAAAGTGAAATAAGCCTCATATTTAAAGAAGAACTTTCATCTTTAACGGTGGTTATTTGATGTTTGCTATTTGACTTTTCAAGACCTTCATCATTTATTCAAAGTTCCTCTACTTTGTCGTCTTCACTGTGACTCATCATCTCATGAGGCCTTCACAACCCACACAACTCTGTCCTATTAGGAGATTTGAGGTTTTGTCCGCACGGTCCGCTGCCCATACACCCCCACCCTTGTGTCCTTATTTGACTTCCCCCACCCCCATACACACACACACACACTCATCTCAAAACAACATTCCCGTGATGCAAGATTAGAGAAGTTCAGAGTTTTCCTCCAATATTGTAAATAATATCAGGTGACTAAAAACAATGAGGAAGTATAGCTATTAGGGAAGTTTTTTTTTTTTTCTTTCTGCAGTGTCATTCTGATCATTAAAAGCCATTTTTAGAAGAAAAACACAGAACATGCCCACGTTGGAACAATAAAGAAGGCTGGCAGGATTTGAAGCTACAAATAGTTAATAATAATAATAATAATAATTAGAAAATGTGAAATATATAACAGGTACTGTATTTCCTGTACTATTGTGATTGATAGTTCAAAATAAAACTTAACGCAATGGTAGAAGTGTACGAAGGAGTTTTAGGGCCAGTTTACAAAAAACTTCTTTTTTTTTTATAACAACTTTAAAATCGTGAATTTTTGATGAAAGATTTTGCAAATTTGTTACTTTAAATCTCTTAATATTATGAGAAAATAGTCATAAATTACAGAGAAAATACAAAGTTTTGCTTGGTTGAAGATGAAAGATGTGGAGCGTTTTGAGAAGCTTTATCTCTGGATGGGTTTCAAAAACAAAGAAATTCTGAACCTTTTGGCAGTAAAGCGAAGTTTCATATGTAAAATAAGGAGCTTAGAGACACGTTTGGGTGTAGAGGACGCTACTTTATTCTGCCCTCATCATTCTCATACCCAGAAGTCCATCTGTCACCTTACGTCATGAACCTGTCATGCACACAACACCAAAGTGGAAGGAAAACTGTTACATACCTCCCCTCCTGCAGATGAAACGTCTCGTTTTTGCATAAAACAACAAAGATGAATGAAAATATTAGCAGAAGAACGTTGAAAATGCCAAAAAGTGCGCCTCCTCAGACGGAAGCGTCACACAGACTTGGAGATCTTGTCTTTGGTGGAGGAAGAAAGGACTTAAGTGGACAGCTGCAGGGGACACCGATGTCTTCATCAACGAGCTGCAGATAATCTGCAAGCAGCCAATCAATAAATAAAACTTTAATATATCATACATCAAACAAATGATACTCCAAAGATTTGGAACGTTATGAATAAACATTCAGCTCACCTGTTCAATTGAGTTTAGTCGCTCTGCTCTGCTGCTGCGCGGCGTTCACTTGCTGCATTGTACGGCCACTTTCACTTTACAATGTCCTAAATTTACTACTTTAATTTTTAACATTTTTTTTGTGCGGCCTTAAAACTCTGTCATAAAAGTGAAACATTTAGCAAAATAATTTATTTACACAAGAAATAGTCATTGAGAAAAGAACAATGCAGGTAAGATTGTCCAGGTGGAAGATTGTCAGAGAGGATGAAGATGTACAAGCAGAAATTAGTGGAGGAGAAGAAGAAAAGTAGAAAGAAGGAGGTTCATTTTCTTTATACCATGATCCGGTTGAATACTCGATTCTGATTGGCTGCTGGGTGTGCATTAAAACCTGATAACCGCACGGTGAAAAAAGAAGTTCCGGTCACCTGGCTTAAACGTTTTGTATCACTGCGTCGGGCTTCTTTAAAACAACCTTTTGCTTCATCATTTGGACAAAAAGAAGCGGTAAGAGGTGAACTTTATCTCTGAACTGATGCTTTATTCAACCCATCGGGACGATCAGCATATGTATATCGCCGAATCTTGACTGCAGCGGTAGTGCGGCGCGACACGGACTATTTGTCACGTGATGCAGCGCATCACAAAAATGATCCAAAACGGAAAAAAAAGAAGAATTAAGAACTAAAAACTGGTTAATGTGTATTGTTTTTGTAAGTGACCATATGGTATAAGCGGGTTAATGGCCTTCGAAGTGTGCGTTATTACTTTTTAACGCACTTCGTGGAAGCAACCGTCCTCCTCCACGACGTGCGTTAAAAAGTAATAACGCACACTACGTCGGCCATTAACCCTTACTTAAACATCATGTTCTTTAGTACAATAATCAATTCAAGTATTTTTTTCTACACTTTTATTTACGGTCAACATTTATTCTCAACTGCATTAATCTGCATCAGTGTCTTAATTATTTATTTGAACAATGATCGTATCATTATTTGTGGCTGTTGACTCGATTCATAGTGGATGTTGGTTCATTTTGAACAACCCGATTCATTGACTGTGAATGGATCCAGGACATCTTTAGCCAAAACTTCCACCAGTGTGACTCAGAGAGAAATACCTGGTACTGAACAGTGCAGTTTCTCTGATTCCTTGGATTTCTTCCAAGATAATCGAGTATAAATTAAATATGATAACATACAAACAAGTAAACAAGAATCCCACTGTTGCTTTTCCAAATCAAGATAATCCAAAGGGAATTATTAGCACATTCTATCACACTGGATGGTCACATATCTTTGCTAAATTCAATTAACAACTTGCCTCAAACGGATCAATCTGGTTGGATTCTGCATTTGAGTAAATTAGGTAGAGTCCTAGTAAATGGTGGATTGTGTTATGTGGCATGAAGGGGTTAAGAGGCTTTGATGCTGGAACAGGTCCTGTAGATTCTTCCAATTATCAGCCCATCGCCTCCTGCATAAACATGACCCCAAAAAGGAGGAATTCTGAAATGATCACATACCTTTGGTTTGTCCAAAAATATATATTAGCTCCTCTTGCAATAATTTTCCAGATTCAAATGGCTGCAGGTTCCAGTGCCTCCTCTTGGTGTTTGAATTATTCCTGGAAGTTATGAAGCAGAGAAAGGACTTCATTTTTAAATCAAACTGTTTCCTCTTTTTTTTTTTTTTGTGCACATAGGAGTGGGGTGCAAAGGGTTTGTGTAAACCCCAGACACAAATAGTCTCCCATTCTGGCAAGTCATCGCGTGACATAAACGTGTTCGAGTGCAAATGAGTCACAAAAAGAGAGTTTTCAGTCACACTTTATTAAAACAAATGTTGGCTTTTCTTGTTTTGGAAGCTTTTAATGCGTAGCTGGTGATCTACAGCTGCTGTTTAGGAACATCAAGAAATAAATAAGTCTTTTAATTTCAAATTCTGGAAATTCTTTTTTTCCCTTTGAAACGGAAAAAGAAAGCAAAGTGTTTTTCAGCCTTATGGAGCAGTGACGCTGAAGGGCCCAAATATAACATTCACGGTCACGTTAATCTGCATAATGACAATGATGGCGGCCCATCAGAAGCAATTTAAGGGGGAAAAAAAGTCTCAGAAGTCCCCTTCATGCGCATGTTGATTGTGTTTGTTCACGACAGTTAGGTTGATGAGGGAGCAATATGGAGGAGGCTGGATGGACACTTGTTGCGCGTTATGGTCGAGACGGCTGACGTCTCTCGGCGGTGAACAAACAGCGGAGGCTGAGGGAAATCAAGGCGTCCGCCGGAGCTCTCAGGAATGCAAAATCAAAAAGCACTTCATTACTTCCCTTTTTTTCCTGCAATCTTGTCTCTGAGAGTCTGAACTAAGTGTTTAATCAAGCCAAAAATGAAAAAAAAAAAACACACTGTCTGAGAAGCAAAGGAGACACCTTTGATAATTTCATGGAAGTCAAAAATACACAAGAATGTGTCATTTGGAGGATCGGTTTCATGGTCACACACCTCAAATTGGGCAACTGTTAAAGGAATCCAGACAGGAAGTTAAATCTCTGAAGGTTTGGTGAGTTCATCTTCATGAAAAAGAGTCTTTAGACCGAGCGTACAGCGTGTAACTTTCCTCAGACGCATCGTCTGGAATATTCTGGGCTCGCAGAACCCTGTCTTACTTCTCACACCTTAACGCAATTTCAATGCTATGCAGTGGTTCACATGCCAACACCAACAGCACAAGTCCTCTGTTGTCTGACATCCCAGGGTGGAACTCAAGCATTAGCATAGCATTAAAAATTCCTTAAACTTGTGAAGATTGAGAGAGAGAAAAAATGTTTGTGATGAGACAGAAAATTCTAGGAAACGACAACAAAACGGGACCAAATTCAAGATGTTTCTCTTGTCTGGATGATTAAAAACATGTTTTATCATGTTCTTGTGGCATTTTTTTTTACGAGGGAGGACAAAAATTGCATTTCTGAGTATTTCTTTATTCAAATTGTTGTGAAACGACGGCAAAAATGCAGTTTAAAAATGATTGTATTTCTAGGCGGGGCACAAGCTCTGTGCTCCGCTCTATTCTGATGCCTCCATTTCTAGACGACTAGATCCGTGAACGTCTTTTTGTTGCTCTGATAATGTTAGGTTAGGGGTGTGAGGGGCTGTAAGCTAGCAGGAGAACATGTAAACAGAGAGCTCTCAGCAATGGGGAGGGGGAGAGGGACTCAGAGGTGAATTTCTAATGAATTCCTGCCGCTCTGCAGAAACTCTGTCCTAAAAAAACGACACAAGTTTTTGGATTTTGGCCCATAAAGGCATAATCATAATACTTTGAAAGTTTAATTTAAGTGCATCTCTGGATAGATGTTTATCTGCATGCGAAATATTGCTCCAAAAAAACCAACGAACACCCAAAAAAAAACTGCATCATCCAGATTTGGACAATGAGAACAGACCTTTCCCTGGAACCTTGGAGTCAGGACTTGAATTCCATTCATGCCGGGGAAATCTGGGACCGTCTTCCCAATCATGTTAGACATGCTTCTACTCTGATGGTGTTCACGTCCTGAAAAAAACTGCTTTTTATATGATTCATCTGCACCTTTTTATTCTAGTATTGCATGAATTTCATTCAAATGTGTAAATTTACTGGGTTTTTTATTGGGACTTCTTTCTGCAAGGCGCCATAAGTTCCCTTATACATGAATTGCAAGTAAGTAAATAAATAAAGTTTATTCAAAATCTCCTGACTACCTGCAATCCGAATTGGGGATTTTTAGTGTTACCAAATGTGAAGGGGTGGTGCTTTGGGAATCATCAGTGGTTATTAGCGCATTTGTCCAACAGTCGCTGGGATAGGCTCCAGCAACCCAGTGACTCCAAAAGAGATAAAAGAGGTAGAAATAAATGGGCACATGAAATTTCATTCATTAAAATGAACTTTGCTTGTTTTTTTGCATATAATGCATAATTTCTTGTTTTTATGTGTGTTTTCTTTAGTTAAATTACAATTTGCCAGGCAATAATTAACCAAAAACTGGATTTGTGTGATCTGAAGTGTGAGTTTTGTGTTTTAAACTACCTTTCCTGAGGCATCAGTGGAATTTGTCTGAGTTTTACCTTTTAACTAAATCAGCTCGGATCATCTTGGATCATCTCCTGTTTTTTCAGGAACATCTAATGCTCCAGACAAATGATTCCCTCTATGACGTCTGAATCTTCTCCCCTTGATCCGGTTTGCTGTTGGCGAGCCAGAAAGTCCGGAATGTGAGTGAACCCAGCGCGAGCTGACAGCGGACATTAGACTCACAGGCAGAGAACATGACCCAGGGCGCCGTGGCAGAAACAGAGAAGCAGTCGGCGAAGCCCGCCGCCGTCCACTGGGAAGAGGCGTGAGGCGAGGAGGGGAGGGAAGCCGTAAAAATGTTTGATCTCACCAGGACAGGTTGGGTCTCAGCTGAAGAGCGTCTGATGTGCTGTGAAAAGCCTAGACAAGCATTCATTATACAGCTCAAGTTGTATTTTTTGTGTGACACTTACCTTGTCCTTCACATTCTTTGAGAGACACGTTTTTCTTCAAGTCCAACCTGAATTAAAGCCTGTAATCTTTGTCTAAAAGTTTCATTAGCAGGTGCTTCGGCTTCTGTTGGTTCTATCCACTCCATTCAGCCAAACGCCATCCGTGTGCAGAATGTCAAACAAGAGCCTCCGAAAGAACAGAAAAATCCTCCTTTCAGGTAGCGATTGTACGTGGCAGTGTCTTTGTGTGGTTTACCTGTGACGCTTTGATCCTGACGGCGTGCGACGGTGTTTGATTCCTGGGGTACTTTGACAGTTTGGAGGTTGTCAAAAGGGTCCTCTGGTGTCTGAAGTCAGATCAGAGGAGAGGAGGCCTGAAAAGCAGACACCCAGCTGGGAGAAGATCAGAAGAGACGCAAACTTTAGCGGGAGCCATTGTGAGGTACACACAGGCTGCAGGCTCACACAACTTTTCCCCTTTGTATGTTTTTTTCTTCTTTTTTTCCACATAGACGCTGTCTGCTCCATGTCTTATCTTCTGTCCAGGATGCTGAATGGCTCAGTTAAAGGTCTGTGAGGATTTATCTGATGTCGCCCAAAAAAAGTCCCCCTGTTTCCTGTCTTTTTGCTGAGGTTAAAGGTCAATCCTGACAATGATGTCACTTTTCTTCAAATATCTCTTCAAACAAAATCTTAAATAAAAATGAATTATTCTAATCTTTAGTGCTCTGCAATTTTCAATTACTATTTTTTCAAACTTTCTTTCTGAATAATTCTATTGGCATGTAAAAATCCACCATCACATCCTTTTATTTTCTATGTATTGATTAATCTTGTTTCGAGGATGTTCTTTTTTATGCGTAAATAAATCAAATCAAACACAAAAAATCAAATATAAAGATTATTTTGAAAGGGAAAGATGAGATTGAGTTTATTTATTTTAATTGTTATTATTTTGAAGTGAATAATCGTTTTAGTAAATGTAATAACTGCTTCTATCAGCTAATGTTTAAAATGTTTAGACCCATTACAATGAGTTACAAAGTGTGAGTGTGCCCTCTAGTGGCTGCAGGGTGGAACATACAGGGGCTTTTGTTTTGAAAATATAACAATTACCAAATGATAAGTTCCTATCTTTATTCTGGATGTTAATATTAATAATTATATTAAAATGCATTATATTTAAACAAAAAAAGTTGATCATCCAATTAACTTCCAGTTATTCTAACTCAAACTTAGTTATATTTCAATGAGGTTTCAAATTAGCAGAAAAATGTTGGCTTATTGTCTCACAGGACGTCAAAATACAGGAGTGGAGGGTTTTTTAGACCTTATTTGGCCAACCCTCACTGTTCTATTATAACCCTTTGGCTGAGTGGACTATTAATGCTTCTGACATATGAGATGGAGCATGAAAAGACTGCTGTCAGAGTAGCAACAGTGGACATGCAGTACCGACCCAATAATCTTTAAAGCAACACTTCACTGGGGATGTGCCTTTATTTTTAATTATGCATTTAGGTATTTTTAGAATCCAGGGGATAAAAAAGAGGTAAAAAGGCAATTAAATACTTGCAGAAGAGTTACTTACTTCATTTTAATCCACTTTATAACATATTTGCTTTGAAGAAATTAAACAAAATAAAACAAAAACAAACTTCAACAGAAAATAAATCGACAATCCCTCAGTAACACAAACTCACATAAGCACATTTAGTGTTCAGATATGTTTTAAACAAATAATGGAAACATAAAGAAGCCTAACTCAGAGTTAAAGATGATTATTTGTGAACGTATACAAAAATTCCTCCTTTATAAAAAATGCACAACTGGTTGTATTAAAATATACTTCTTAATACTAAAGATCACTGTTCTAATAATAAAATTGATTGGATTCAAAATGACAGAGTACAAACTGAATTTATAATTGGATGAAATCTACTTGTAGCATTAAAGCGGCATGATCCAGTTTGACCAGCAGAGGGCGGTGTCTTCCTCTGTGTTATTGTGGGAGTTTTCTGAAAAGAAGTTATTAATTCAAATGTCATCATCTAGTTGGAGGAGAAATGGAGATTTGCTAAATAAATGCGGCCTTTGCTTAGCAGTTAGCAGTGCTTAATGTGATGCTAACTTTAAAGATTGTTCGGCTTTAGCGCAGTCGGCTCTGATGTTTCAGCGACTTTTTAACAGACTGTCCTACAAACGCCTCGCTTCAGCTGGTCAGTTTATAGCTACTACCTGAATTAGAGCGGTTAGCTTTAAATACACTTAGCTTGTTGGGAGAAACCACAGCTGAGTAAGCGTTAAAACATTTAAATAATCAGTTGGACGTCCCTGATCATATCCTATAGCCATATTAAGAATGTTATCAAATTAGGTTTTTGGGTGATTTTTGTAGGGGTTTTATTTAATTTTATATTTTTTTTCAAAAAGTGTTTCACTAAAAAGAAAAATTAGTGAAGTCAGATCCTTGAATTCTTAAAAGAATTGTGGGTGGGGCCACATCTACATCTATGACTCTACCTGTTGCTAGCAGTATGCTAATTTGGTAAAAAAAATATATATATATACCTTTTTCTTTAAATCACGGTATGTAAACAGAAAAACTTTGGATGGTGTTGGACTTCTACCCATTAGTTCTGAATGCCACCAGAAAAAATCCCAAAGTTTCACAGAAATTCTATTTGAAGCCTCTCAAAGCCTTTATATCTGTTAAGAACAAACAATTAGCTAATTAGAGGGGTTCTTCACCACAACTTCACATCCATTTAATACAAAAACAAACATTTATTTTTCCCACTCTGCATAAAAGTATTTAACATAATTTATAAACAAAAATAGTTGATATACCAGTAGATTTCTTTCAACCAAAACAGCAGCAGGAGCACACATGTGTTTTAACACCCCTCTCTGGCTTGCCTCAAATGGAATCTCCCATTTGTTGAAACAGGTGTTTCAGCCTTTGGATGAACATCTCAAAAAAACACGAAACACACAAAACAAGTGAAGGTAATAAAGCCATCAAGGTAAACGGACAAACAGGTGAAGCCAAAAACAACACCCCTACACCAATTTAAATATGGATTAAGCACAGTGGTGAAAGTGTGATGATTTGTGCTTGTACTGTGGAAGCTGACTCTCGTAAATAGCATGCTATTCTTAAGCCTTTCAGGGTAAACTATATCCATATATATATGATAATACATTACCTTTGGCACGCTAAAGAACAATTTTATTGTACTACCTGAAAGAAAGGCGACTCAATCTCTGAGGGACCGCCTTTTGCTCCATGTGGGTGCCGCCCATTTTATGACGTCAACCCGGCCTCGGCAGTGTGTCTGTGCTTCGCCAACAACAACAAACAACATCCAAATTTCTGCAAAGATGGAAGGGGCTGTTCTTCACTTACCTACATCACAATGTGAGCTCCCGCTCCTTTTCGTGGATGGGAGGGGCTCGTGGTCAGAGCGCAGGTTTCCGGAGGAACACTCAGAGATGCCTGAATGAATCAAAATGGCACTTTTGACCTTGTTTTTCATGAGGAATGAACATTAGAACACACTTAAAAGCTCAGAAAGTTGATTTGTGTGGTGTGAAAGAAACCTGAGCTACATCTGACTCCACCCGTGTTTAAGTGCTTTAAGGACTTTGCTATAATGTTACAAACGTTAAAAAATTATTATATACAAAAAATATTCTTTTCCCCTCTCCACTTTTATAACTTAGATTTAGCTTTTATTTGGCATCTATGATCAATTATTGTTCAGGATAAAATGATTTAAGCCTTGATAGAAGATGGTTATTAACAGTGACTGCTCATCTTAGGAGCAAACAGCAATTTCCTGAGTTTCAGATCCTCATATTTAATTTTGCCTTATGACCTGATATGAACCTTAAAGTGACAGAAGCAAATCCGAGTTGATTATTTCATAGTGGTGTGTGTTTTAGTTTTACTGTTTGGTTGTTTTCTTGAAAACATGGGACTGTATCTTATAGTTAATGATGTTAAAAAAGACTGTTAGCATAATGTGGAGCTTGTGCTCAGCTGTTACACTTTAATGTTTGTTTTCATTTTCATAAATATCTAACCGGAAATCAT
The DNA here is from genome assembly GCA_023969325.1 of Oryzias curvinotus. NCBI lineage: Eukaryota > Metazoa > Chordata > Actinopteri > Beloniformes > Adrianichthyidae > Oryzias > Oryzias curvinotus. The sequence goes on from CM043728.1 coordinate 10,503,478, forward strand.
AATTCACTGCATTTTTTAAGTATTTGAAAAAAAAAAATTCAAGGAAATATAAGAAAAAACATTTTGGAAAACTAAAGTCATTTTCAGAAAATTAACAGGGCATTAATTTATATCCATATTATTTGCACATATAGTATTGTAAAATTGTATTCTATCAGTCTTGTAACATGAAGTCAATACAAGTTTTTGTCCTAATGGATTTTATATGAATATCATTTTAAAGATGAAACCAGGTTTGAAAGAAGTTTAATTTGTAAAAAAGGAAGAAAAAAACCAGGGGGAAAAGAAGAGGACCTTTAAACAGTCAAAAGGGAATTGCTCTCCTTTATAAACCTTATAAACCAGCCTCTGGTGGTCACTAAAGGAACTGCACAATTTAGAATTTTGGGGTTGGCTTTGAGTTTGTAATTAGATTTTTTAAATTTACAACAACAAAAAATTCAGGGTAAAACATTTGTCTCAGGAGAGTCTTCCATATTGACAAGTCATTCTTTGAGAAAGGACTTGGACATTTTGTCCTTTTTTTTCTGTATACGAATTTTAAAAGAACTTTAGCTATGTACGAATTCTCACCTTACTCCCTAACTGCTAAATATATATATATATATACCCAGTGCAGGGCTATATAGTCCACTGGATTATAAAAGCAATTCAGACACCACGCTCACTACTTCTTTTTTATAACGGCGAATATGACCTCATCAAATTCATGAAGTGAAAATCTGATTGATATGAGCGTTTTGCAACGACCATTTATGAAGCAACTGTGTTCTGAAAATGAAAATGTTGATATTTTTTTATTTTAATTTTTTTAATTTAAATAAATTTTCTTTGTAAAAAAAAAAAAAAAAATTCAAACGCAATGCATTGTGGTCTATATTTGCCAATCTAGTGAGCATTGATGCACACTGTTTTTCCCAGAGTTCTGGGAAATTTCTGGGGCACGCAATTCTGGAACTGTAGATTCGGGCAGCACTACAAAACAACGGACGTGCTATAAAGTGCACTATGTAATAATGACTGAAGGAATTCAGACATAGCCAAACTCTGCTTAATGTTGTTTCCTGTATTATTTTTCAGAGTAGTCCACTTTTGTGCCTTAACAAAACACAGCTTGACGCAATTGCAGGACGGTCAAACTCATAAGCCCAGCCTGTTTGCTACATACATTTTGATACCTCCTTGCTTCCATACAAACACTCGCCGCTGGGCTGAATGACTGAAGGCATCACTAATCGATCGCCGTTTCACTTGTCTTTTCTTCCACGCTCCACGGCTGCTCTTGCTATCTTAAACTTTTAATTAAGCGTCTCCAAAATGGCAAAAGCAGTCAAACTAAACACAGGTGTGGAAATGCCCATTGTGGGTCTGGGCACGTGGAAGGTATGTTTTTTTTTTTTTTTATTCCCAATTGAGCTACGTTTTAGCTGAAAAATGAGCAGGTTTACCAGTGTTAGGTAACCTCGCTGTGTTTGCCTCGGCGAAACTGCCTTTTGTAACCGCTGGCTTTCGAAAGACGTTCGTTCGCGGTTCAAAGCAGTTTTGCTCAATATCGCACGCGGCGTCATGCTATGGCTAGGTGTGTCATTGATTTTTGAAGCCGCACGCGCTTTTATTAGCCGTGGCTAAAGCGTTTTATAATGGCAAATGTTCTGGAAAAGTCTTCCTAAAGGCATCACTTAGCTCTCCTGCCTTTCTTAGCTACATTCGAATAACTTTAAACTATTGTCTTATTTGCTTTCATGCTAATTATGTTAGATAAAAATATATATTAGTGATAAAAATCTTGTAGGTTTTGTCTTTGGAAGCGGTGAAATTAACTTTAGGTTTGCTTCCTTAGTTCTTCGAAAGCTAGTTCTCCTTTCAAATAAGGGGAGTTTTAAAGTCACAATTCAAATTAAAATCCACAATTGGTTTTTACCACGTTGCTTCTACTTTTTCATTTATTTATTTTTTTTCATTGTAAATTCTTAGTCACTCTTAAACTTCCCTGCTTATGAGACCAATAGAATAACCCTTCATCGTATTTATTTTTTCTCAAATTCTTATTTTTGTGTGGCTTTAGCTAGAATGAACCTACGGGCAAAATTTTCACCTAATAAACTCTAGAATCTGTATCCTAATCTGTTTGAATTATTACATAATCCTTTTATTTCTTATATATATCCTCACATAATCTATTTTTTGCGCACATGCATGTTTTTTTTACTTGTTCTCTTCGCCTGTTTTAATAAGATGGGAGACGTATTCAAAGAAAATTAAGATCAAACTTGTATTACTGAGTATTTATTTATTCCAATAAATAATGTGAATCAGGAGAAGAGATGTAAAAAAATTGGTGGGCGGGGCCACAAGCTCCCTGCTTCCTTCTATTCTGATGCATCCGTTTGTAGACGGCTAGATCCATGTACATCTTTCTTTTCCTCATCTGAGCTGCCATCTGGGTCCAAACTGTACGGCATGATCTCGCCAATATGGCTTCCTATCTTTGTTGCACTGGTAATGTCAGATTGGGGTTGTGAGGGCTGTAAGCTAGAGGGAGAGAGTGTAAACAAATGGTTAAGAGGAACTGGGGGTGGCAACAAATTTTCCAATGAACAATGTCCTAGAAAACGACACAGATTGTTTTGTTTTTTTCCTTTAAAAATAGGAAAGTTATGATTAAGAAAATCACGTGAAACGTTTTTAAAGTAAATCAAAAGAGGATTGAGGTGGAACATTTTAAGGACCTTTTGTATTGTTGGAAGATCCAAACGAGTCGTTTTTTTGTCCGTTAGTCTCCGGCAGGTAAGGTGGCAGAGGCTGTGAAAGCAGCCATCGCAGCCGGATACCGGCACATCGATGGAGCCTATGTCTACCAGAACGAGGCGGAGGTGGGTGAGGGGGTGCACGCCATGATCAAGGAGGGAGTGGTCAAAAGAGAAGACCTGTTCATCGTCAGCAAGGTAAAGTACAAAGCAAAGAGCCTCTGTGTGTCCCTTTAAAACCCATTTCTTACTTTTATTTTGTAATAAATGTTCCAGCTGTGGTGCACCTTCCATGAGAAGCCCTTAGTGAGACAAGCCTGTGAGAAAACCCTCAGTGATCTCAAACTGGACTACTTAGACCTCTACCTCGTGCACTGGCCAATGGGGTTCAAGGTGAGGACTATTTTTATCTTTTGCCGGTTTATTTTCTACATTTTGGTCTTTTTTTTTCTTGGCGATGTTTAAGTTGGAATTGTTGCTGATCTTTTGTCTCCTTCCAGTCTGGGGGCGAGCTTTTCCCTTTGAACAGCGACGGAGAGACGATAAGCGACAACACGCACTTCCTCGAGACCTGGGAGGTTCGTTACACTAACAACACTTCTGTCATCACCACTGACTGTATATGAAGACTGGACTCGGTGGCCCCACCCCCCCCTTGTGTTCGTAACAGGAAGTACCTGCTGGTTTCTAGAAGCCAAAATCCCATAGACTTCTATTGAGAAACATAGAAATGTTATCTGAGACCGACTCGGACCAATCCCTGCTTACCGTTGAAATCTGGCTCCAACATGGCAGCATCTTGATTTGATGGAAAAATTGGATGTTAAGTTAATTTTGTACGTAGCAACTGTTGCGTTTTTGCGCTTCCTTCGCGGCAGTGCAACCATAACTCAAACGGGTTAGGAAAAGGTTAAAACCCAAAGAGCCAGTTTAGGAGGGAACTTGTTTTATCAGATCGTTGCATAACTGCAGATGATGCTCCAGGCTCAGAAGTGGGATTTTTTTTCTTTTTCTTTTAGTAGTTGGTTCCTTTAAAGCCTTTTTCAGGCCGCAGATAGGATCACTGGTTAGAATTTTCACAATAAAAGAACACAGGATTATCACGCTGGAGTGACGTAACCAGAACTTGGAGCCCAAATGTTTCTCTCATGCCTCGTGTTCTTGTTATTTTTATTTATTTATTTATTTTGTCAGGGGATGGAGGAGCTGGTGGACGCTGGTTTGGTGAAAGCCATCGGCATCTCCAATTTCAACAAGGAGCAAATCGAAGCCATTCTCAACAAGCCCGGCCTTAAATACAAACCTGCTAACAACCAGGTACGCGCCGCTGTGTCCTCAGAACTTCTGCAGAAGGAAGCCGTTGGTTTTTGGAGGTTTTTTTTAATGGATTTGTGCACAACAGGAAAACAGATGTCCTCACAGCCAGTGCTGCTTAAAGGCCAAGAGGCTGAAATGTCATTATGTCTCCTCTAATCCAAACCAAGACGTCTTCTAAATTCATAATGGCTGCCACAGTTTTCCCCTCAGGCTGGACCATCTATCTGCTCTGACCTTATATCCACTCCATCTGTCCTCTCTGTGTCCTGTTAGCTTACTGTTCTTGAAAATGAAGAATAAAATACTGTTGATTATTTCTTAACCACGTCTTAGAGATATTTTTAGAGGTATTTTTATTTAAGCACACAGTGCAGATTAGGATGTCCCAATTGTGGCCCGGCCAGCGTATTTTCTATGACACAAATATGAAATTTTTCCAGCTGAATTTTTTTGTCTGCTCCTGGTTCACAATGATTTAAATAAAAAAATACTCAGAAATGAAAATTTGAGCTTAATTTTCTTTATATATGTCCTCCATCAGAAAAATATGAAAAAATACCACAAACACCATTTTATTTAGATTTATTTAGATTGCCTGGGACTAGAATATTTTGATCACTGGTTTCCATTTTACTCCCTAACTTTTTTTTTTTTTTTTTTTTTTTTTAAGGTGGAGTGCCATCCATATCTAACTCAGGAGAAGCTGATCAACTACTGCCACTCTCAGGGCATTTCAGTCACTGCCTACAGCCCCCTCGGATCTCCAGACAGGCCCTGGTTAGTACGGGGTCCTGGAGGGGTCAAAATATCTGGTTTTCCAGCTAAGACATCAGATCTTTAAGTTTTGAAACATTTTTAAGATGGCAGTAGGCTGAATTTGTGATTGCCTTACTGTTGTTTATCAACATGTAGGTTTGTGCCCATCATGACACCCAAGTTTCTGGTCTGGTTCGTGGTTTTTAGATGTATAGATTGAATCTCTGTAGCAACCTCCAACTGTTTCTCTTTAAAGACAATAACCTCATTTTTTTTTTGGTTTGGTTGAAGTAATTTGTGGCCCATCCAGTAATCCTCAGTTCATTTACCAAAAGCTTGTACAGGGTCTCTTGATGTCATTGTAATATAAACTTGTGTGTCATCTGCATAGCTGTGGTAACTAATGTTGCTATTCTGTAAAACCTGGGCCAGTGGCAGCACATAGATTCTAAATTGAAATGGCCCCAGGATGGAGCCTTGGGGAACTCCACATGGAATTTCTGTTGGCTTCGATGGGAAATGTCCAAATTGATGTAAAATACCTCCTGTTTTCCAAGTATGTTATGTACTAGTTTAGTTCTGGTCTAGTAAGACCCGCCCAGTTCTCTGAAAACGGTGGATGGATTTCATTTTTAGGGCTAAACCAGAAGACCCCTCCCTTCTGGAGGACCCCAGCATTAAAGCCATCGCAGACAAGCACAAGAAGACTCCTGCTCAGGTCCACAACTCCCATCCTTTTCATTTTAGCATTTAAATACTGATAATCTTTCATTTCTTTTTGTGTAAACAACCCTGATGAAGTTATAAACCGGGGTTAAATAATGATTGATAATCTTCTGGCCATAAATCACGCAGCAGTGTAAACATTCTACCGTTGCGCTCTCAGGTGTTGATCCGCTTCCACATCCAGAGAAACGTCATAGTGATTCCCAAATCCATCACGCCTCAACGTATTCAGGAAAACTTCCAGGTGAGTACGAAATTCCTAGTCTGGATTTTCCTTCCATCTCCTTCACTAACATCCTCTTTGGATGATGCAGGTGTTTGACTTTGAATTGACTGATGAGGAAATGAAGACTATATTGGGATTCAACAAGAACTGGAGAGCCTGTCCAATGAATTGGTAAGACAAATGTTTTTTTTGTTTTGTTAATATTTAGTTGTTTTGCTTTAATCATGATTGTGTTTGTTTTTCCTCCAACAGGGGTCTAAAACACAAAGACTATCCATTCAACGCGGAATTTTGAGTGGAAAGAAGCCGATTTTCCACATCCACAGACTTTTCCGAACTCCGATGCGCCCGCTGGCTTTGCGTTGTTGTTCGGGAAATCTTTAGCTACTCTAAAAGCTTCGCAAACGCACTCCAAACATTTTAACTGCAAAAAACGAAGCATTATCATGCCGTACAGGCATTATAATTTGTTTTTCTTCTCTGTCTTTAGATTACTGAAGTAAAAACAAATACAGTAAATATCCCATTACAATGAGAAAAAAAATTAAAGCAAAGAAAACCTTTGATGAAATCTAATAATAAATGCACTCCTCATGTATTCCACTACAAACCTTAAAGCACTTAAAAAAAAGCTGCTGTGTCATTATGACAAAAAACGAGTCACATGAGTCACTTTTTGGTTGTCATGTGCTTTATTTCAGTTACAAAAATCTCTGCTTTCACTTCCTGTTTTTTTCTGGTTTAAGCATTACAATAAAAAGTCCTGTGGAAGAAAAGCTTTCAGAGTGCAGTTTTCTTAACGGCCAAACCGCTCATCTGCTGCTACTGGTGTTTCAAACACTGTAAATACCGTTTCAAATACCATCATATATATATCCATAGATAGTATTTTACAGGAAATTAACTTTGTTTCTTTATAAATAGTATAATATTTCTTTTGGGGAGTTTTTTTTTTTTTTTTAGATAAACCAATAAATGTCTAAGCAGGCATGTTTTTATTCTTGTCCAATTTAACCTGTGATTTTTTTTTTTTTTTATACTAAATAAGATCAAACCTGTTACACAAAATATACATTTAGGAAAATGTATTTGCCTAAACGCAATCAAGCTGGTTTCATTTGGTTTTGTATGGGTTGATTTAAGTTTTTTTTTATGTGGCACCACAAGACATTCTGAGTTGTGTATTTAAAAAAAAGAGTAAAAGAGGGAAACAGAGCAGAGAGTCCAACTAGGTCAGTATTCTGTATTAAAGGGGTAGTGTTTATGTTTTGCCACCCTGTTAAAAGAAAAAAACACATTAATGTATGGATTAGGTGATCATAAAAATATTGGGTTCATATTTGGTTTCAAACTCCTCACCATGGAGCAGGAAATCCTCTCCAGTTCTTGTTCATGCTTCGGAGTTTCGCCATGTCCTCTTCACTTAACTCAAAATCAAACAACTGAGCAAAAAAAAAGAGCATGTAGTTTTAGAGAAAAACTGTTTGAAAAGAGTTTTCTAGCATTTTTTTAGTATTGAAAGGAAAACTGGCATTTCAAATGTATACCTGGATGTTTTCTTTGATACGACTGGGTGTTACTGACTTGGCAAGGACGACCACACTCCTCTGGGTGTGAAACTTCATGAGAATCTACAAAATAAAGGTGGAAAACCTCATTAAGTCCACAAGCAGAACCTCCAACATGGTTAATTTTTGATATCCTTGTGATTCAATTCCTATAACCTAACTAACGGGAATGGATTTGTTATCCGTACCAGTTAACCTAAAAATGTTTACGTTTCGAGTATATGCTTGTATTTCTTACAATTCACAGTATATTATGATTTTTCAGAAAATGCTATAGCCTTTTATTTTGAAAAGACAGAATAAAACAGGTTGGTGTTATCACCTGTGCTGAACTTTTCTTGTACTTGGCAGCGATTTCCTTGATGATGGGTTCCTCCAGCAGCGTAGGGTCATCTGGGGAAGCCCTTTTGAAATGATAATGGCAAAATAAAAGTATTCTGATAGTGTTAGAATTGTTTTCTTCAAATATGAAACACCGGCATTTTTGCTGCTTCTCACCAGGGCCTCTCGGGGGAGCCAAGGGGAGCAAAGGCAGTCACCAAGATGCCCTGTGACTTGCAGTAGTTGATCATTTTTTCTTGATTCAGATATGGATGGCACTCAATCTAAAGAAAAACACAACTTTAAAAAAAAAAAAAACATTTTTTAGATAGTATTCTCCAAAGGAAACAGATTTTTCACCTGGTTGGTCACTGGTTTGTGCTTGAGGCCGGGTTTATTGAGGATGGCTTCAATCTGGTCTTTGTTGAAGTTTGATACACCGATGGCTTTCACCAGCCCGTCATCCACCAGCTTCTCCATTGCCTTCAGGCAAATTCGACATTTGTAAATGTAGGCCTTAGTCAAAAGTTTTTAAATCTTCCATAAATGCAACTTTTTTTGTACCTCCCAAGTGTCTAAGAAATTGGTGTCATCAAGAATGGTTTGATTTTCCTCATCTTTTGGGAAAAGCTCTTTCCCAGGCTGGAAATTAAAACAAGGCTTAATTTTTTTTAAAAGACAAGATACATGACCATAATCTGAGGTCTAATTCCTGAGATTGGTTAATTTTTAGCATAAACACACCCTCATTGCTGTCGGGAAATGCATGAGGTACAGGTCCAAATAGTCCAGTTTCAGGTCACTGAGAGTCTTTTCACACGCCGACTTCACCAGAGATGGAACATGGAAGGTGGACCATAACTAAAGAAAAACACAGAAGAAATGTTTTTATGTTATTTATTCTGTTTACAATCATTAATGATATGTCGCTTCCTTAAGTTAAGGGACCTATGTCATGTAAAATCAACCTTTTGAGCTTTTCAGTGTATTATAACGTTGATTCCTCACTTTAAGCAACCCCAAAGCAGTATTTTGGTCTGTTCCTACATTTCTGAGTATTCCTGTAAAAACCTGCATTCAGAGCACCAGCCCCTCCCAAAAACGAGCGGGTTCTCACATTGTGATGTCACAAAGTGAGGAACTGCCCCTTCCAGGAAGAGTCTGCGCAGCTATAATAGACTAACACACATCCGTGGAGCTATATTTATGAGCACATCCATCTTTGCAAAAGTTCTGATGTTTGTTTTGTCGGCGGAACGCAGACACGCTGCCGAGGCCAACTCTAGGCTGATGTCATGAAAGGGGCGACACCCACATGGAGCGAATGGCGGGGCCATAGAGATCAAGTCGCCTTGCTTTCAGGTAGGAAATGTGATAAGAGGGCTGTATATTTATGTATGTAATGTGTATATATATATATATATATATATATATATATATATATAATTTTTTTGTAGCATTTTTTTTGTCATGACCACACCTATAAGAAATGTATTTTGTTAAAACGTTTTTATTTAAATCTCATGGATAATTTTTTAGCAACAGTCTTTCTAAAATGTAAATATTCCTTTTTTTAAATCTCAAGTCTAAAGAAAGGTCAAAAAGTATAAAGTGCAGAAAGTAAGTATTTGTAAATAACTTTATGAAACAGGCCGTGTCCGAATCCCATACTCCTCCATAACTATTAAAAGAAACTGCAGTGCAGGCAATAGCCCTGTCGTTTAAAAGCAACACAGACACCATGCTCACTACCTTTTTTTTTTTAAACGACGAATATGACATCACCAGTTTTAGAAAGTGAAAACCTCATCAATACAAGTATTTTACAGCGACTAGTCATGAATCCATTGTGTTCTGATGATGTTGATGTTTTATAAAGAAAATACCTTACAATACTTTAATTTCACACAAGTTGTTCAAACGCAATGCATTGTGGTCTATTTTTGCCAATCTAGTTAGCATTGATGCACACTGGTTTTGGTTTTTCGCAGAGACTTCATTGAAGTATCTGAGTTTTGGAATTGTAAATTCAGACATCATTACAAAATGACAAACGTACGATGTAGTGCACTATGAAGTGAGTAGTGAAGGAATTCAGACACAATCTGGGAATTTGTGAAAGATTTTGTAGTTTGAAATCTGTCAAAACTTTATTTAAAAAAAACAACAACATTATGCTCACCTTGCTGACAATAAACAGCTCTTCCCTTTTCACAACTCCCTGGTCAATCATTGAATGAATCGCAGCCCCAATTTCATCCTCATTCTCGTACACATAAGCACAGTCTATATGCCTGTAACCGTTACTTATAGCCAGCTTCACAGCCTCGCCGACTTTTCCTTGTCCTCCCTGGAAAGAGGATAAATATCATTAACATAAATTCACACAAAGTACGACTTCAGAGATTTGGCACTAACAGAACTCCATATGGATAATCGTAATGTAAAGTAATAAGAGTTCAATCAGCAGCACACATTTTTTTCATCTAGTTATTACAAAGATATTGATTCAAAAAATAAATCAGAAATTAAGTCTTACCCGCCATGTTCCAAGGCCAACAACTGGCATTTTTGCGCCGTTGTTAAGTGTAACTGTTGTCATTGTGACGACAATATTCAGAGTTTTAGTACAACAGCTCAACTAGCAGCTTCAAAAATCCAGATTTGTCCACAGGTGACAGGTGGCAACATTATATCAGGAGTGGGCGGAGTTTAAATGGTCTCTGACTTTCTCCTTACGTGCAATAAACCCTCGTTATTAATTAATAAAAAAAGTTATGACCACGGGAAAGTCGAAAAACATGATGTAACGTTTGGAAGATTAAAAACATGTTTATTTAGTTACTTAAACCAACAGTTTCATCCATTGGCATGAATAAAAATCAAATCAAATCAAAATGTTCCATCATTTCAAAGGTTTTTTTCGGCTAAATTCAAATTTCTAGAAAATTCTAAGTGCTAAAAAGACCTGACTAATGATTAACATGTTAATGAAAAGGGACTTAGTAAAACTCAGCTGAAAAGTGCATTGTAATGGTGCAATACATTTAGGACAACAGATAAGAGAGCAGAAGTTGCTGATTAAACTGTTACTGAATGGCAGAAATGTGAGTGAGCATGACTAAGCAAAGTGTCGAGGTTACAGAATGAAGCACCGTCTGCAAAAAAAGGAGACCATAAACTAGCTCCACCTTCTGTGAGGTGAGGATCCCCTCAAATGCCTTTGAGATTAGTTGCCGTGTTCCAAAAATAACCTGTTATATCATTTTATTCCCCTCAACTAAACCGAAATGAATCTTTACATTTGGTGGTAAAGAACAACCAGAACTTGTTGGTCGGGTTGTTTTGATTAAGAAATCTTCTGAAGCCATACGTGAACACAAAGCAAAAAATAATGAGTTTTCTATTTTTAACCCTTGTGCTATCTTAGATGACCCCACCCTTACATTGACGTGTTCTCCCTACCATGACACAGGTGGATAAAGGTGGAGAGGATTTCATGTAATCCATTGACACCAGTAAAGATCACAAATCATTGAAGAAAAAAGGTTCAGCGCACTGTCTTGTGGGGTCCAGATGACCCCACTCCCAACGTTAAAGTGCCTAGGATAGAACAAGGGGTATAAGAGTAAAATGATCATTGAGCGAAAGGCGGGCTTGACAGATTAGTCATATGGGCTCATAAATGCGTACATTTTCTAGAGTCTTAAGTCCATAGTCCAGAATATTAGAACAACATTTCTTCTAAATGCAAGAGTATTTTTGGGGGGTATTTTCAAAGTTGTGCTAAACAGCAGCTCTTCAAACAGGCAAATGTACAGTGTTGAGGTGTATTCACTCTGGAAAAGACTGTTGGTCTGGACCAAGTCCACTTGATTTGGTCCAGACCAATTCCTGAACTTTGCATTTGGTCTTTATTCAGACTGCTGTCTACTGGACTATTCTGATCTGAACCAAAACTTGTAAACAAAACCATGTTAGAAATTACAAGGGCGGGGCAAAGCAGCGAGAGAAAGAATAATGAAAATCCTACGCTTTGCACTCCTTGTCGGGATAGTTCACTCATTCTAACTTTACATTTTGCATACCAATTTTGAACGTCTGTATCAGCGTCAGGTAGAAGACGGTTTACCGTATTTTCCGGACTATAAGTCGCACTGGAGTATAAGTCGCACCAGCCCAAAAATGCATTATAAAGTAGGAAAAAACACAGATAAGTCGCACTGGACTATAAGTCGCACTTTGAGGGGAAATTTATTTTAAAAATCTGAGACCAAGAACATACATCTCACCTTGAAAGGCAACTTAAAATAACAGGGGGTTAGAGAACAGGCTAAATAGCTACATGACGCACAACGAACCGGGTACGTGCCTGCTTTATTAACATAAAACCACTGCGTGAGTGGGACTTGGACTTTAAAGGGCTACTGGTAAGCTCAATGCTGGACTCCTTTTTTTAATATGTCACGTTGTTGTATTGGGTTAAAAGAAAAAAAGAAATTACCGGTAAATGTTCTAAAATGTTATACAAATGTTTGTATTGAAATGATACATATTGGTTAACCTGAAAAAAGATAATTATTAGTAAAATACTACTTAAATTAAAATAAATTGTATTTAAGTGTGGGAGCACGCAGGTCACGAACACACTTGACAGTATGAAAGTACCACTAAGTACCACTCCAACCTGGAGCGCCCTCTTGCAGTTGTCAGCGAAAATAACGAACATGTGAAATTATTTAACAATGTAATTTATTTCAAATATAAGTCGCTCCGGAGTATAAGTCGCACCCCTTGCCAAACTATGAAAAAAAGTGCGACTTATAGTCCGGAAAATACGGTACTTGCTGCTTTGGTACAGCGGAGGCACGCTGCAAGGCGGTTACTGAGGAGACGTGACAATGAATGTACACTGATAAGTGTATAGATTATTAATAGACAATACAGATTGTTGGGAAAACAGTGTGAGAAGTAATGTGGATTATGTTAAAGTTGTTGTAATGAGCCTACATTCATCTGACCACATTTCAATGAGTTGCTGTGTCTCAACATCATGGTTGCTACATTCCTACTCTCCTTCCCATAATGCCCGGCTACAGGGGCCTTTTTGGTCCAGTTGTTCTGCTCTGAGCACTGAGCCCATTCCAAACTAAGTGCTGACAGGAATCTGTAATCTTGGGACGTCCCGGCCTGTCTCTGACTTAAAAAAATATGTGCATCTGGGCCCTCAATTTGGAGATGATGATGGGATTCACTCCAAACAATGACTCAACATAGTCTGAGAAACACCACCTTGATTAATGTGCCCAAATGTTGCTTGATGATTCAAATGTTGCATGATGGCTCCTGTTCCCCCAGGTATTGCCAATCAGGCCCTTGAGAAGTCAGACGGAGAAGCACATTTTTCAGGGGAGCAATCCCATCCCACAGATTTATGTTGCTTACAAGTGTGATACCATTGGAGAAAAAGGAAACCATTGTATTAATTAGTGTTTTATGAAAAAAAAAAGCTTTATTTTGTGATAACCTATAATTTAAGCTTTCATTTTCTTTAGAGACAAGCTTTTTTTAGTGTTAAGCTCCTGTAAACTTCCAGGTTCCCCACACCGGCCAAATCACAGAAGCTTTTATTGTGAAAGAACAGGAATACGTTTCCATCTTGATGAATTTTGTTAATACCCTTTAGTTTGTTCTGTTTGCTGGACTACACGATCATTTCTATCATGATTATAGGAGTACACAGTGTGAACTGTTCTTTATTCAAGCATCTAAATCCCAATAAAACTCCTAATTAGGGCTATTTTGTTTGTTTTGCTAGAGTTTTCTTGTACAGTTTATTGTGTTGTGCGTTTTTGTATATATCATTTTTTAATATATATATTATTATTTCTATTTGACCCTAAACAACAATATCCCATACCGCAGCTGGCTGTCCATCTACAGACCAGCCAGCTGCCGGAATGCCGGCATGACAAGCAAAAGAGCTCTGCGGGGGCCGGGGCGCGTAGCACATATCTCGAGCGAGTCATGTCCGAAGGATCGCTGCGGTATGGGAAAGCAGCAAGCTTGGGCATCCTAAATATTATAATATTTTTCTTATATTCATTGAGACAATAATAAATAGATCATTCCTGTTTTCATTTTCCCCCTCTCGAACAAATGTGGGTCACAGAGACACGGACGTAGCGGCAGAAAACGGCTTTTGCGCAGGACGTAGACCGTACCGGGATGTGAATGAACGCCGACATGGAGACATGATCACCAATGCTTTTGAAGAGTTTTTTTAAGTAAATAAATCTGATCTCTAAGCATCCTCCGTGTCTTCAATGCAATGTAATGAGACTCACACAGACAGAAATGTAAAAGTATCTGCTGTAAATCAAGTATTGCTAACATCCGTGTTTATGAATGGCTTATCACGTGAATAATTATTTCGTTCTCACAAATTAATTATTTCGTGAAAATGGAATTTTATTTCGTGGGAACGGAATATTATTTCGTGGGAACATAATTATTATTTTACCCATGTCAGGTCCTGGGCTCCATACAAACTGGACCTGAAGATAAACTATAACATACTGACTAACATTTGTCGATCATCTGTTTTAATTTGACAAGCTGTACAATTTAGTAACGTTAAACGGAGAAAAAAATGATGGAAAAATGGCTATGATCGCACACGGACACCATAAATCACCAAACTGTACATTAACAATATTTCATATCCATTTTTACAAAATAATTATGAAAAATTGTAATACATTTTTAAGTTTGATTAGTTACTGTATGAATGTACAACTGATGATTGTATTGCTTTTGTGTATTATTTCTACTTAATTGCTTGAAATAAACCATTTCAAATCAAATCAAATCAAATAAAATCATTTTCTTTTTTTATATTAAAAAAAAAACTTTTGATCAACACATTTTTTTGTTAAGCAGCCATATCATTTTTATTGACTTTGCATCAAAGTAAAATCCATTTAACATCAACTGCCCTCTAAAAAAATGCAAATTTTTTATTAAATGGTTAAATGCTGCAGAAAATATAAAAATATTAGTGAATAAGTGCAAGAGTTACTACTTGAGCCCTGTTTACAAAAGCGTGCCGCTCTAATGACTGCAGGCCACGTAGACTTAGGTGATAAAAAAAAGTCCACAGGAAAGCTTGTGAGTAGAAGTAGACCTAGAATTCAGTACCAAAGGGGTAATCTTTGTGTTTTGTAGCCCTGTGGAGAAAAGACAGGAAACATAGTTCAAATTAGAAAGTCTTTTTTTCAAAAACTTGCTTGCTTTCCACAACCACTCACCATTCCGCTGGAAATCCTCGCCAGTTTTTGTTCAAGCCAAGGATCTTCTTCATGTCCTCTTCACTTAACTCAAAGTCAAACAACTGAAAAAAAACACTTAAGTTGAATATTTTGAATGATTTCCCTACAGAAATTGAGTTTAACGTCTCTAGTGTATCATTTCACAAATGATTTTAAATACTGAAACATCTTAAAGGAGTAAAAGCAAACATTGCAAAAGACAAAAAGTTTGACCTTTGTACCTTTCTAGGAGTAAAAATATGGAAGTTTGATTGCTAATGACGAACATTATGGATACATGCAGCAGAACATTGGTGGATTTTATAATCAGGGATTTTACAGCTTCGCCTAATTGAAAACCCCACATAAGCACAACTACATCTGTATGTTTATTGATAAATAATGAATTATAAATTTAAAAAAGGTCAACAAAGGTCTTTATACCTGGATGTTTTCAATGATGCGGCTGGGCGTAATGGACTTGGCTAGGACAATCACATTCCTCTGAGTGTGGAACCGCATGAGAACCTGCACAAGAACAACCAAGAATCTTCAATGTCTTTGGCGTGATATACCATGTGATGCTTCTTCTGCGGTGCTCAGAACATTAACTTTTGAGTAAGCCTGGTGAAGCTATGGCACAATTTTAATGTCTACCTCATTTCCTGGTACGTTGGGTTGTTACATCACTCTACACACTACTGTCAATAAGACCTTCACTTTGATCCACCTACTTCTCTGCCAATCACAATTCAATTTTTGTCTTTAAATTCATGAATGGTTGTCTCTCTTTGCATTCTATATGATTCACCGTAACTCCTCTACCCCGTTCTCCACCTGCTTCGGAATGGTCTGGCCTCTAACCACCATCAGAGTCTAGGCTCTGAGGTTTACAGTATACATATGGTAAAGTTCATTCCAAGTGCACAATATCAGCCTAAAGCCTAACCGCCAAAGATTATAAACTTATTTCATGCACATTTTTCTGAAGCACAAATAAATATTTACTTACATTCCTAAAATCTCTCCTCATTGAAAAATCTTGAGCCCCTAAATACTGACTTTTGACACTTTTGACACCTTACTTATGATTTCTCTTAGGTTGATGTTATTCGCACATATAATACGTGCGACCAAAAACACAAACTAATGGAATGTGACCGCACATAAGATGCACATAGATGCATTGCCCGCACTTATTTCAAGGGCGTCCAAGACTAAATGTTGTTGGTCGCATGTATTAACCTAAACCTAACCTTCGTCCGGGTCCATGTGGCCAAGAAAAAAGTTCAGCACCTATTTGGAAAATTAGGTGCGAATAGTCACTTTCTTTCTCTTAAGCTTTGTACACATCGTCTTGTCTATCTAAACATAGATAAACATGCGTGCGTGTTTCGGCTACTGCGTTGAAAACTCTCATGTTCATGCATCCCTACGCAAGTTCTTACGACTTTTTTTTGGCTTTTTATACAAATTATGCGGCGATTGATCATGCATTGCCAGTTAAACCAGGTCAAACTTTGACAAATCAGGGACTTGGATTTGGTAGTGGTGAGGTGACACTCAGCTAACTCAGAGCGTAGCTGGTTTATGTGGTGAACCCAGACACGGCAACAACGTCTGCGTTGTTTTTTTTAAATAAAGATAAAACAAGGCTACACTCCCGACACAGTAGTAATCCACATCCACCATTGCAACGATGCTAGCAAGGAGGGGAACAATTTTGTGCCCAATCTGCGACATTTCCCACCAACCCTCTTCCAACTGTAGGTGGCGGACATGCACTATTAAATGGAAGAAAAAGAAAAGAAGAAGAAGCCCCTCCCAGCTTGGCCAGTGTGAACCCCATTGGCTACACGCATGTTCTTTAACGGGCATCAATTAGCCGGTGTGTACGTAGCTTTACAGATATGTTACGTTTGCAGTTTTCTCATTGATAAATTCTTGTAAGTGCTTTAAGAAAATCAGTTATGAAAAAAAGAAAAAAAAGTGGAATAAACGTTGACCTCTCACCTGTGCTGCTGTTTTCTTGTACTTTGCAGCTATGGCTTTAATGGTGGAGTTCTCCAGCAGCGAGGGATCATCGCGGGTGGCCCTTCACAGAAAACTGAATTACAAACTTGGGACACAACCTCTTTCTACAGCACTTGTGAGGTAATAGTTGTTCATCTTCTCACCAGGGCCTCTCAGGGGAGCCCAGAGGGGCATAAGCTGTCACTGAGATGCCCTTGGAGTGGCAGTAGTTGATCATCTTGTCCTGGGTCAAGTACGGGTGGCACTCAATCTGAAGATTCACACAATTTGTTTACTTTAAGGATTTTTGGGCAACACGTGTTGCCAATGCTGTCTTCTTTTACCTGATTGGTTACTGGCTTGTGCTTGAGGCCGGGTTTGTTTAGCAAAGCTTCAATCTGGTCCTTGTTGAAGTTGGAGATGCCGATGGCTTTGACCAACCCAGCGTCCACCAGCTTCTCCATTTCCTTCAGACGGATTACACATGATGTTAAAAACTGTTAAAAGGTCTGAGAGGGACATTAGCAGTGGGCACGTTTACTCAGAGGCTGTGTTATGGTAAAGCTCATCCAAACTCTGGTGTTTCGGGTTGTCCAGCCAACCGAAAAGGGGAAGTTAAGAGAAAACACGACAAAATCCAAATTGCTTCCCTACCCCTCTGGCTCCTCCCTGTTGCTTCATTTGCATGGAGCATTTGGAGCTTCATGGTGTCCAAAGTTGCTTTTTTTAATGGGGAGCCATCACAACTTAGAGCTGGGTAACCCTCTGCCACAAATGATGGCTCGCCACAAGCGTGACGCTGTGGAGACATGCATTTCTCCACGTGGGTGTGCTCTGAATCCCAGAACTTTACACTTAATTGTAAGTATTGACTTTTTGTTTTAGCATGACTTTTTAAAGTTATAAAAGGGTTGTTGGCGTGTATTTTTCAAACGCTGCCAGCTATGAGCTAACATACATGACCAGTGACTAAGTGGTAGTAACGTCCAAATTTGAAGACACTATTTCTCCACATCTTGAAGGGTTAAATATGGGGATACGGAGAAGCCATACAGAATACTGAATTCAGATTTTGCCAAAATGTCTGTTTTAGGACAGAAAACACAGCTAAACAACACATAATAGGGTTCCATGAGTGACACAAAAGTCACAAAGTGACAGGAGAACTGGTTGCACTTGTTAATGTTGGTCAATTCACATTTTTGGGCAATAGCACTCCCTAATGAAGCAGAAGTTGTAACTGCAAGACATTTCCAGGCTCTCTTAAGTTTGTGGTGCAAAAGTAAACTCAATGAGGTATTAATTGGCCCACCTGTTTAAAAACCCACTACGATGAAAATTGTGTTTTTAAAAATATTTTTGTGGCATTTTTCTCATGATTGAGGACATTCCTAAAGAAAATTAAGCTTATAAATTGTATTTGTTATTGAAAAAATGCAGTTAAAAAAAAGATCATATTTGTGATGTAGAAAATGTGCTGGGCGGGACAGAAGCTCTCCCTGCTCCTCTCCATTCTGATGGGTCCACTTGTAGGCGATTAGATCCATGTACGTCTTTGTAAACAAAGAGCTCTCAGCAAGGGGAAGGGGAAGTGGGGGTGGAGTTGCTCAGCGTCAACGGTCCCACCCACAATTCAGAGGCAAATTTCTAATGAACCACTCATTGTAAAACAGCCCCCTTGGAAACAAGTCAAAAATTCTAACCTCATTAGAAGATTTTCTTTTAAAAATCTGCTAATGTATTTACCAAAAATTCTTATTTTAGGAAAAAAAATTCTAGTCACTACTGCATGTCTTTTGAAAACTAAGATTGTTTTGCTTTTGAAAAACTTTATTGATAAGATTACTTTTCTTTCAAGATAGAAAATAAGACATTTTTTATTTGTTAAGATTCATTTTTTGCAGTGCAGTCACTCTGCAGAATCTATGTCCTAAAAAAGAAACAGGTTTTTTGATTCTGGCTAAAAAACAGCATAATTTATAATCAAAATACCACGCTTTAAAAAATAGATCGAAAGATGATCACAAAAGGGTGGCAAAGTTCCATCAATACAAAAAATAAAAATTGTCATCACCTCCCAAGTGTCCAAGAAATTTGAGCCAGAGGGAATGACTTGCTTCTCCTCGTCTAAAGGAAAAATCTCCTTCCCAGGCTGTCAGGAGGAAACACAGATATGTAAAGATTGAGAAACTGAAATATGGAGTCGAAAAGATAAACAGGAAAAGAGCTGCTTCCAGACTCTAAGCATGTGTTACGTAAACAAGATGGATGATCCAAATTACGCAACTAGAAGTTCTGCGAAAAGACCAGCTGGCTTTGTACCAACAAACCTTCATCCCTGTTGGAAAGTGCATGAGGTAGAGGTCCAGGTATTTCAGCTTCAGGTCACTGAGAGTCTTCTCACATGCTGCCCTCACCATGGACGGAATATGGCAGGTGCACCAGAGCTGGACAACCAAAAACCAACAGATTTACTTTCATCGCCAACTACTCCATGCATCAATTAACGTCCTCTTTGGCTCACCTTACTGACAATAAACAGATCCTCTCTCTTCACTACTCCTTGATCAATCATGGCGTGGATT
Organism: Oryzias curvinotus; assembly: GCA_023969325.1. Classification (NCBI taxonomy): domain Eukaryota; kingdom Metazoa; phylum Chordata; class Actinopteri; order Beloniformes; family Adrianichthyidae; genus Oryzias; species Oryzias curvinotus. Next base: position 10,523,047 of record CM043728.1, read on the forward strand.
CCCTTCCCGACTTCCTGTTCATTCTCGTAAGCGTACGCGCCGTCTATGTGCCTGTAGCCGTTGCCTATAGCAACCTTCACTGCCTCACAGACCTGCCCTGGTTCCGCCTGCAGGGAAACAAGCAGAAAGTACCAAAAATACATATAATTTTCAACAGCTAAGATCATTTTTCAGTTGCACACAGACTGTAAAAGATCTCCAACATGTTTAAACAAATCAGGCACTTCTGTATGAATCTTATCTTTTACCCTCTTGGTGTAGTTTTGTTCACAAATTACAACATAAAATACATGCAAAATGAAATATTTTGCCTCAGAATGATAAGAAATGATGCCATGCAATGAGAAATAGGTGCTGAGGAACATTTCTTGAAGAACTCATTTATCCTTTATGCTGCTTCCAAACTGGAATTTTGTCAGAATTCCTGGAAATTTCCCAGAAGTCTCTAAAAGGAACTAGAGTGCATCAATGCTTACTAGATTGGCAAATATAGACCAGAATGCATTGCATTTGAATGATTTTTCATGTGGAAAAACGTGTTTTACTTTTTTTTTTCAATGTAAATGTTTTCATCATCAAAACACAGTGGATTGATAAAGTCTTCATAAATATTCAGATTTATTAGGTTTTTACTTAGCCAAATGGGTGACTAATGTGCAGTTAAGAATAAAAATAAAAGTAGTGATCATTCATCAGCATTGTGTCAAAATCCAGAGCACAATGTTCCTTTAGGGGTTAGGGAGCAGTGAGGGCATTTAGACTGAAACTAACTTGTGTAAGAATGTTACATAACCCTCCATCTGTTTACATTTTCAGTAAACACACTTTATGAACATTCATGACCTTTTATGGTGCAAACATGCATTCCAAAGACACAACAGAAGTTATAAGGATTTGAGTGATTTTTGCTTCTGATTTCCAAAATCAGTCTGGATCAAATGGAAGTCTTACCTTCTGCACCCACGTTCCAAGGCCCACAATTGGCATCTTTGCTCCAGTGCTGAGAGTAACTGATGGAATCATCTTGAGGATCTTCTGCACCACAGCTCAACAAGCAGCTCAACAAGAAGGAAGGCGAGGAGGATGGCGCCCACTTTTATATCTCAAAGAGGGAGGGGTCAAACGGTTCTGTGACTGCTGACGTTTCCATCCCTGGTTATTTATTAAAAGAGGGGAAAGCGTCTCGGGCTAAATGCTTTCAATTTTGACCTCGTTCAGTGAAATCAGGACATATCAGAAAAGAACATTTTTAGTCATCTTCAGCTTTACACTGAAATTCTACATTAACAGTCTGCAAAATAAAACATTTTTACTTGTTGTAGTCAACTTTGAAACACAGGAAGTAAAAAAAAAAATTAATTTAGCCACAACTGCTTCAAACCTCATAGCACAAAGCTTTTAAATTTGTAAAATTAATAGCAAATACATATCACGCTCTATTAATTTGCCACCAACTGATGTAATTATTGATTTCTCTGTATGTACAAGGTGCTTCTATTGCACAACTTAATATTTTTCCTTTTTTTTTAACTTCAATTCCTAGAAAATATTATCAATAAAGCTCTAAACTAGTTAATAAACAAGCTAGAGAAGCTGTAGTTTAGACTTGTAGATGCAACGTATCAGAAAATATAACAGATAAGACCAAGATAGCTGGCTTTTTGCAGTAGAAGGATGACTCAGCAAAAATTGATAAATTATATAATCATAGCTGATACAATGCAAGCTAATACTGTTTAACCTCTGGAAACAGACAGATGGGTAAATCCAAAGTATAGAAAGTATAAAGTTAGGTTGAAAAGAGGTCATTTTGTGAGAATTGTGTCGTTTGGGTTCAGTTTTGTTGGTTGCACTTTTTGGTTTGATCTTGTCATGTCTTGTATTGTCAGTCACAGCAGCTTCAGGTTGATAATTATCCAAAGCAATCTTCATTTCAGTTCATTAGTGTTGTCGCCCTTTTGCTGCGTCTTTCATTTATTTATTTAAGTCATGCCAAGTTTCTTAAATATTGGGGGTGGGATTACTGGACACAGAGCAACCCCGCCCCTCTTCCCCTAGAACCGGCCAGCGTACTTTCAACAAATAAAGTAATTTCTAAAAGCCCCCCCCAATTAACTAAAGAAATTCTTAGAAATTTAATTTGAAGCTCAATTTTCTTAATTTATGTCCATCATCAGAAAAATGTCCATTACAATCTCAACCCAAAGGAAGGGAAAAGAAGGTGTAACATCAAAATAAAAGTCCCAGACTGCAGTGCTGTGCTGAAGTGCAGCTTTTAATTAGCTAAACAAAAGAAGAGATTTCAGAAAACAAAGTTAAACAAGTTCACTGCAGAAAAATAAAAGTTTATAGAACTTAAAATTGTAAGGCAACAAACTTTAGCAAAATTTTGAATTTAAGGTCCTAAACTCAACATTTTACGTTTTGTGTTGGAGTTTGCAAACTGATTTATTTAAGTTCTTCTAACTCAGTTTTAAGTTGTATGAACTCAAAAGTTCAAGTTGGATTAACTTTGAATTGTAATTTTGACCAACACAAATGTAAATTACAGTGACCTAAAATGTCACGTAATCCCAACTCTGATTCTTAACCTTTTACCAACTCAGGCTAAGTTATACAGACCTAATTTTTTAAGTTATAACAACTGTTAATTCCAATTATTGGTAACTTAGCCAAAGGTTGAAGTAACTTAAAATTTAGCTTTACAAGAACTTTTGATTTTGACTTTGAGTTCAGTTGCGCAATCAAACATACCTTACGAGCTTTAGCTGGTATTTTTGGTAGAACTGAGCGACTTTACGAGCTAAATCTAAACAAGGAAGTGAAGACTTTAACCACTTCTGATTGGTCAGACTGATGACGTGATTAAGCCCCTCAAGAATGATTGGTGGAGACAGTTAAAGGGGCAGGACTTTTCCAAAACACTGCAGAAGCTGCAGCTTAATCGTGGTACCGTCATTCTTATCAAAATGTCTTTAATAAAATCAAATAAACTCAAAGAAAAAAGTATTTAACGATCTTTCATATTCCTAACTACTCAGTGTTTTATCAGGGCCTGTTTGGATGAACAAAGAGCTGATATCCTGGAGATGGAAAATGTTTTTAGATCTGTGAATGAGGGCATATTCCCACGGCACACTAGACCATAGTGTGCCGTGGCACACTGGTTGAAAAACACTGACGTCAGTGTTTTTCAACCAGTGTGACAGCCAGATTATAGAGTTATTACGACTTGAAAGATTGTTTTAAGTAAAAAAACTTAAGGGGCGACAGTGGCTCAGGTTGTTGAGCGGGTCATCCAATGATCGAAGGATCGGCGGTTTGATTCCCCGCTCCCACCAGCCAAAATGTCGTTGTGTCCTTGGGCAAGACACTTCACCCTCCTTGCCTCCAGTGTGGCCTCCACTGGTATGTGAATGTGTATGGATGATCCTGATGATGGTCAGAGGGGCCATAGGTGCGTAATGGCAGCCATGCCTCTGTCAGTCTGCCCCAGGGCAGCTGTAGCTACCATCACCAAGTATGAATGAGGAGTGAATGAATAATGGACACAATGTAAGCGCTTTGGGTGTCTTGAAAAGCGCAGAAAAATCCAATCCATTATTATTATTATTATTATTAATGTCACGGTGCCTATCAGACTCCTCCCCCTCCAGCTCTGCCTGCTCTGCTTCCTGATTGCCACCGGCTGACTTCAGTCACCTCATCTGCCCTGCTGCTTAAAAGGAGACCTCACTCTTCAGTTCAACGGCAGTACGTTACCCCTTATGGTGACTAAGCCTGGTTCTCAGCCTATGCTCTCATGTTCATGCTCCTGCCTTGCTCTCAGCCTCGCACTAATTCTCACTTTTTGTCTCAGGATACCTACACCTCACGAGTGACGTCAGCACTGCCTTCCCCCTCTGCTGCTCAGGAAAACCTGAAGACGTCACGGATCACACTCACCGCTCTAAGCCCTCCAGCCACGCCACCAGCCGTCGTCAAGACCGGACCTCATTCAGTCACTACTACCACCTGTCCTGGAGAAACAATAAACCCTTTCTCTCAAAACACTCACCTGTCTTCCTTCTGGGTTTCAGCGTCTGGGTTCTCACGCCTTGAGCGACATGACACTTAAGTTGGATTTATTACAGTGTACAGCTTCAGTGAGAATCAATACACTGTAATCAGTTTGAAGGCTAATATTTATATTTATATTATATTCCAGCTCAGATTGGTAAAAGCGCCTCATCGTCACACAGTCCACCGGTGAAGTCACCCAGCCAGGGGCAGCGACTTGGACTGTCCCGCCTAGTCCGAGTCAAACGGCTCCATCCCAGCGTTGCAAGTCACTAAGCACCTCAGTGCCTCATGTTAACACAATTTTTAGAGAACATTCTAAAAATCATTTTTGCTTCAGGGAGGGGCTGCTAGGTTGTCCACACAGTCTGGTCCTTAGGAGTTAATTCTCTATTCTTTGTGTGAATCAAACAAAACCGTTGTTGGTTTGTGAGGAAACAAAAAATTGTTTCTCTTTTAATACAAATGTTTTTGCCTGTAATTTTCATATCCTTATAAATTCTTCTGTTTTTCTTTTTACTTATTGTTCGGCAAACTTTGCATACATACATCTACATACATCTCAAATAAAATTGGAAAAAAAAAGGGGTTGCTTGGAATGTCATTTAATGCAAATACCAACAAGTAAAAAAACAAACTTAGAACTGAAGTAAAATTTAGGTGTTTTATTTGAGAACAACTGGATACTAAAAGTTTTTTAAACTACTTTCAGTATGAAATATATACAGTTAACCTCCAAAAACTGTTTTGGAGGCAGCAAAGTGTTTCATTATGATATTTGTGAGTAGAATAGTGAAAACAATTAAAATTTTTGACATGTAAAGCTGGTGTTGCTGCCTGAAAGTCAGACTGAAATCCATGCATAACCTCAGAATGTTTCCAAAACAGATTCGATATCCGTTTCCTTGGAATGCTGCTTGTGCATCCCAAATATACCGTGACAGAAGGTAAATAAATAAATGTATATTCTGAATAATAGACAAAAACAATGCATTATTCCCTTAATGCCTATAAATCTTCTGTCCCATTCGGCTTCTCCCATCAGGGGTCGCCACTGTGAATGAGTCGCATGGTGAGCTTGGCAATGTTTTATGCTGGATGCCCTTCCTGATGCAGCCCTCTTGGCGCAGCCGGGCTTGGGGCCGGCGCGGGGGTGGAGGGGGGAACAGGGAGCAGCCCAGATTCGAACGCTGGTTTCACGGAAGGAAAGGTGCTGCAAACCAGCACGAACTAAACCGGCTCCCCCTTTAATGCCTATAAATATGCATAAAAAATAAATTCGCATTCTTTGGCTCCAAAATTACCCACATTTAGCATCAACATGAAAGCAAAAACATAAAAGGGAGTTTTTTTTTTTTTTCGTGGCGTATCCTGCCTTTTCCCAAAAGCAGCTGAGATAGGCTCCAGCAACTATGTGGCCCTGAAAAGGATTCAGTTGGTTCTGAAGATGGATAGACACTAAATTGATAAAAGCTTTCGACATTTTGTCGTGCCTTAAATGTTTTGAAATTTTTACAAAGTAAGTTTTTAAAGGCATTTTTTATAGTTAAGGCAGAAATAAAACATTAGAAGAATGTTCTGTTTAATGATGAAATCTCTTTGACTTTGTTTTATGTTTAAGTGTGACGTTACGAATGGATAAAAGGATGTACCAGTAAGTAAAACAACTGTCATGTAGTAATAGATCCAAATTAGTTTAAAAACTGATAAAGAACATTTTTTTCTACCGGTGTGGTGCTTTAAATAGTGCAGTGGGAGTGACGGGTTCAATTCCCGTACTCGTTAACAGTCTCTATAAAAGCTGACTCTGCGTGAAGATCCTCCATGGACCAGAACCGCCCTGCTCTGATGCAGATAGAGTAGTGTGGTGGCAGTGTCTCTGTGCTTCCATTGAGAAGGTGCTGGTTCAATTCCCAGTTAGGACAAGGCTCCTTAGGAAGTAGATGGCATAGGCTGTGTCTTTAAACCTGATTGTTGATTTTTGAAACATGTGGAGCGTGTTCAGCTCAAAGGAACAAAGTACCACAATACTGATGTAGACAGCTTAGCACAGTGGCAGTGTCTCTGTCCTCTAAAGCAGGAGAGTGCAGGTTCAAGTCCTGCTAGTTGCATCACAATTCATGCTTGTGGTAAGGAAGAGTCAGGGATGCTGGGTAAAGGGGGCAGCTTCATCTTTAGTCTGATTGACCCTGAGGGGCGGCGATGAAGGAGATCAATGGCTTACCGTGCTATAAGACAGATGATGAAGGTTGATACTAGAGACATGCTAACAAGTAGAAGAGGACAGGTACCTAAAAGACTAGACTGACACTGAGGCTAAACCAACTAGACTGTGTACTAATTTATCTTGTTTTGTTTTTTTTGGGGGGGGGGGGGTAGATTTTTCATCCTATGAAGGTAGAGAACTTAGATCAGACTACTATGCATGCTCCAAAAGTACACAGTATTTATCGTACTATACCTTCATAAATCTTTTAACGCTACAGAAGCCTCTAATAGAAAAGTTGGTAAAAGTTTGATCTTTATGGGTGGATGGGAGGTGTTGGGAGGTGTTGTTAAAATAGTTAAATAAAAGTTTTACTTACCTAGTAACTCCAACAACACTGTCAGATCACCGTTGTTGTCTCTCCCTGGCTATCTGCACTGTCCCTCCCTCACTCTGCCCCCTCCCTGCATCCAGGTGTTGCTACCTGTACTGCGTCTCAGGTGCTCAGACCCTGCACACATCCAAGCTACATTCTGAATCTATCTAAATGCACATCTTCTTCTTGGGATCTTCTTGGATCTTCTCCTGGTCCTCCTTCCTCCGGGTGGTGGGGGCAAAGATGAAGCCCCTTTTCCTGGCGTCCTGACTCCTCCTAGCCGTAGCTTGAATTGTGAGGCGACTGAACACCTCGATGTCCCTGACTGGGACTTGAACCTGCGCTCTCCCGCTTTAAGGACAGAAACACTCCCACTGTGCTAATCTGTCTACATCAGAATTGTGGTGCTTCTGTTCCTTTGAGCTGAAGACGGTCCAAGAGCGGCAAAAACACACAACAAAAACAGAGATTGGGACGTGAACCTGCACTCTCCTGCTTCAAGGACAGAAACACTCCCACTGTGCTAATCTGTCTACATGAAAATTTTGTTGCTTTGTTCCTTTGAGCTGAACACGCTCCACATGTTTCAAAAATCAACAATCAGGTTTAAAGACACAGCCTATGCCATCTACTTCCTAAGGACCCTTGTCCTAACTGGTAATTGAACCAGCACCTTCTCACTGGAAGCACAGAGACATCTGCCACCACACTACTCTATCTGCATCAGAGCAGGGCGGTTCTGGTCCATGGAGGATCTTCACGCAGAGTCAGCTTTTATAGAGACTGTTAACGAGTACAGGAATTGAACCCGTCACTCCCACTGCACTATTTAAAGCACCACACCGGTAGAAAATCAGAGACTGGGACTTGAACCTGCACTCTCCTGCTTCAAGGACAGAAACACTCCCATTGTGCTAACGTGTCTACAGCAGAACTGTGTTGCTTTGTTCCTTTGAGCTGAAGACTGTCAAGGAGCGGCAAAAACCGACAACAAAAAAACTGAGACGGGGAATTGAACCTGCGCTTCTCTGCTTTGGAGATCAATCTAGAAACTGAACAGTACTGGAAAAGTATATGGGAGAAAGAGACAGCACATAACAGCAATGCCCAGTGGCTGGTCTCCCTGAGAAAAGAACATAACAACCTCCCTGAACAGAATCCAGTAACCATCACAGTGGCAGACTCCCAAGAAAGAGTCTCAGGTATGAAGAACTGGACAGCACCGGGCCCTGACATATATGTATGTGTGTATGTATATGTGTATATATACTTGCCCTTTTCACCCTTCCATGGGTGGTTTCTCACTCAAGCTCGGGTCCTCTACCAGAGGCCTGGGAGCTTGAGGGTCCTGCAGTATCTTAGCTGTTCCTAGCACTGCGCTTTTCTGGACTGAGAGGTCTGAGGTCTTTCCAGGTATCTGTTGTAGCCACTCCTCCAGCTTGGGGGTTACTGCCCCGAGTGCTCCAATTACCACAGGCACCACCGTCACTTTCACTTTCCAGGCTTTCTCCAGTTCTTCTCTGAGTCCCTGGTATTTCTCCAGTTTCTCATGTTCCTTCTTCCTGATGTTCCCATTGCTTGGCACTGCCACATCCACCACAACGGCTTTCCTCTGTTCTTTATCCACCACTACAATGTCTGGTTGATGGAAATGGACTGACCATATATATATATATATATATATATATATATATATATATATATATATATATATATATATATACTTATACATTCTTTATACATTCTTTTTCTCCAAGCAGAAACTCTTTCTCAGCCGTATTACTGTTTTCGTGGTCTTATAACCTTCATACGTCGTCATTAAATCATTGACTCTGTCTCAAAAGTGTAGCGCTCTCTTTTTTTCATCACGTGTTTCCATGGTGACTCCGGAATTTTACGATCCATTGGGAATGTCTTTATGTACCTGACGTGCACGTGCATTAACCCAGGGTTACCAAGTCGAGTGTAATTACGCTAACTCATATCCAGTCTTTTGGAACCGACATACCCAGAGTAAGCGAGTTCAGGCAGACTTCAGCCAGAGTTCAGGGTTAAAGTCAGGGTAGTTTAAACATGCTTCCTGGAATACCCCCCTGGTTCGTGTCTGTAAACTAACACACACACAAACATATATATAATGGATTCTACTGCTTTTGTCATTAAATAAGAGTTAAGATGCTTCTTGATAAAAATCAGTGGACAATGCCAACTCCAAAAGTTGGCATTCCCGCGTTTCGCAATTAAAAAAGATAAGTTCACAGAACTTTATCACACTGTACTGAACTGCAACTTAGATATGGAAGTACAGACAACTCAATTAATAATGTTTAAGTGTACAACTACCTTAACTTGCTGAACAGACTTAAATTGTTGAATTGATTAGTAGAACTTAGATTATAGAGTTATTACAACTTGAAAGATTGTGTTAAGTCAAAAAAACTTAAGTTGGATTTATTACAGTGTTGTTCACGTCAACCAACAATCAAACTTCACAAGCTGGCCACCACTAACAAAAGCTGCCAACTCTGCAAGGAAACAGGAGTGGATCCTCAGTCATTGGTCCTCAGCAGGAAGTAGGAGGGCGGGTCTACACTCGGAAGGCATGCACTCACTCCTAGATTCATTCACCCCAGCCATCCAAACTCACAGACAGATACTAAGCTTACACAAAGAGTGCTGAACACACAAATGCCACAAGAACATGTTAAAAACGCCATTTTAATCAAAGTTTACGCCACCAAACCTGGTTTCCTGGATTTTGGGTCATGCACCACCACTTCCTGACACATTTTTAAATAAATTTTAAGATTTCAGTCATAAAAATGTATTTCAACATATTTTTTGAACCACATCAGCAATGTGTATTAGAATGTATTTTAAGTTTTAAAATCCAGTTTTTTGTCAAATGTGTCAGAGTGACTTATGGTGTATCACCTGGCTCTGTGCTTGGTCCTCTACTTTTCTTTTCTTTTTTGTTGTTGTTTTTAACAAAATCATTTTTGGAATTCAAAGCTATCATATTTAGACCCTGGCACAATTTGCAAGAATCAATTTTTTTTACCCTCATTACTAAGAATCTAAAACCTCCATTAAACTTCTGCTTCTGTTGTCTTTGTTTTCATCCCACATTTATGCAACACAATCACTGTTTCAAAACAAAAGACAAACAAAAAACTTTTTCTTTGTGTTTAATTTATTAAATTCTTACATTTTGCTTAAAAAAAGGCATATCAATCATTACAAGACATTTGTGATTATTGTCTGCTGCTCAAAAAACATCCAAATGTGGATGTCAGTATTCTGTATGGTAGGGATAGTCTTTATGCTTTGTGGCCCTGTAAAGAGAAAACGAAGAAACATTTTTTTTTTAAATAAAATGAATTAATCACCTTCTAGATTTTTCAATAAAAGCACATTTTTTTATTTGACGTATTTAATGGAATGCAGGCATCTCTACTTACCACTCTGCAGGGAATCCTCTCCAGTTTTTGTTCAAACTCAGGATTTTCTTCATGTCCTCCTCACTTAACTCAAAGTCAAACAACTGAAAGAGATAAAAGTAGCTTGATAAGAGAGAAAATGACTTCAATACTTACATTTTGTTTTTGACAAAACACACGGTTCCACAAATAGAAAAGATCAACCGCCACGTGACATTAAAAATCTTCTTACGAAACATATCCAACACATTTTGAATAGAATTTTTAGTAAAATTTTATCATAAAAATATGATAAAATACTTTAGAAAGGTCAAATGTACGTGTGAAAAATTTAACGTAAATGTCAAATGTAAAAAACGGGATATTGGAAATAGGGGGTGGGGCTACTGAAATTGGCGTGACTTATATATCCAATGAGGAAAAAGGGGGAGGAGTTTAAATTAAATATGCAATCGGGATAATTTGTAGGTAAAATAATATAGATTCTTTTATAGATTATATAGATTCACATAATAATTTTACAATATTAAAGACAAAGTATAACTAAAGTAACTAACTAAAGCTAGATTCAAACATCTCAATATCTGAAGTAAACTCATGGAATGTAGTTATGAATATGTTTTATCTAACTGCATTTAGGTAATTAAAAAAGTATATAAATGTTGAAATGAATATCAATAATAGCTGCAATAAAGAGTCTGTTTACTGTCTAAAAACAATAGATTTTCCCATTAGGAATGATGCTTTATGAATAAAGTTGTATTGGAATTTGCAATTTGAACATCTATTAAATCTCATACCTGGATATTTTCCTTGATTCGACTGGGTGTTACAGACTTGGCGATGACCACCACGTTTCTCTGGATGTGGAACCTCATGAGAACCTGCAAGAACAACAAAAAATAAAAATAAAAATAGAATCTTCATGAGGGGATTCTAGATTTTTTCATCTTATTATAGAATTTCCCTCAACAAAAAGACCTTTCCATAATATGGAATATGCTGCATAACTAAGTTTTAAAAACACAAAGTAAATATACTTATAACATAGCAACGAGGAAAGGCATTTAATTGATTTAATTTACTTATTTTAAAAAATAAATACTTTTGAAAATATTCTTTTTTTTTTCATGTTCAAGTGTCAGATATCTTCACATTTTGGCCCCCTCTTGGCATGTTGGGGTGTGGTTTAGATGAAGGACCAATCGGAAGGATGGGTGCATTCACCGACAGTGGAAACTACCAGAAAATTCAAACACTAACTATTTAAGTGGTTCCTGTGATTAAAGTGGCCACAATAGACGCATTTCATCCTTTACAAGTAATTCAAACCTTTGAATGAGCCGCTTCAAATGTCAAATGTTCGAAGGTCACATTTCCTACTGGTTATTGAATGCGCCATTTCATGTAAAGTAAGTTTTAGTTGTTTTTTCAGTTTGTTGACTGGATCAGGTTTATGCGCGATTGGAAGAATGTTTCAAGATGTCGTATTTCGGTTCTCAAAACTTTTGGTCCCAAATTGGCACCACAGAAAACAGAGTCCAAAGACAACAGAATGAAAGTTGCTAAAAGGCGTAGGCAGAAATATCCATGAACTTGTAGATAGATTGATAGATTCTGCATTGGCGCAGCAGAACATAAAGCCAAGGTGAGAGCACTGAGTTGAACTGTAGGCAGCGGAGGAGGAACCTGACATTAGAATGTAACGCTTTGTCCAAATACAAGCTCCTCAATTGAAGGAAAACTTGTTTCTGGATGGTCACATCACAATCTAAGCTGAAGCTTTAAATATCTTCATGACATCATCTGTTAGGCTGCTTGTTCACCAAAGTTCAATGAAGCCGTTGCTCCAAAACAATCTATGTAACAGCAAACACAATCAGCAGGTTGACTCTTCTCACTTGTGCTGCAGTCTTCTTGTACTTCTCAGCTATGGCCTTGATGGTAGGTTCCTCCATCAGGGTGGGGTCATCAGGGGAAGCCCTTCAGTTAAAACACATGATGAATAGTGCGACTGGAGTATAATGCTAAGTTCACACAGACCATGTTACTTTTAGCGTGTGCTTGAACGTGCGTTACGATACAGTGTTCACACCGTGCAAACAGGGAGGGGCTTCTTTTTCTTCTATTACTTTTGCTGCTGTTTACTAGTACATGTCCAGCACCTACAGATGGAAGAGGCTTGGTGCAAAATGTCAAAGGAGTATAAATCATGTGAATCAGGCTATTCCAATGTATGAAAGACTTGGGCCGCCTTTTCCTGATTGCTCCAATCGTAGGGGCAATTTGAAGCGGTAGCTGTGTCCAAAAGTGTTTTGTTTTTTTTTGTTTTTTTTTTTGACGGACCATAGCGACTGGGGGCTGGCTATCCCTCTGCCAGTAGGATGATCCGCTTGTGGTGCGGAGGAGAAACGTATTACTTCACTTTGGAGGGGTAGAAGCTTAGTTAACTGTATTAACTATTTTGTTTTAGCATGACTTTTTAAAGTTATAAAACCGCACTAACATAGATAACCGGCGATTATTGATGACACCAAGTATTGTCTGAATTTGAAGACACTATTATTTCCATATTTCTCCACTTGGACAAATAAAAGTAGGGATACGGAGAAGCTGTCCTTACAGCTACCTGTATGCAATTCGGATTCAGCCTTAATCCACTCTCGCACAAACCGGATTTTTGTAATGCTCCTCTATTATCAATCTTCAAAACGTTGATACTGCCGAGAATTAAAAAGGAACGCCATCCATAGGTCACTATCAAATACAAGTCCCTGATTGGTCAAAATTAAACTTTGAATGCGCATTTTGCGCATAGAGTCTGCAAATGATTATAGGAACTTTTGTGCTTGAACTCTAAGTGCTTCTACAAACCAAATTTTGAACGTGCAAGCCTGAAATGCGCACACACACGCATTTATATAAATTTTTCATTGAAAGTGGTCGCTTGTCCGACGACGGTGTGAACAAAGCTGTAGAATAAAACCTGTAAATCTTCCTACCAGGGTCTTTCAGGGGAGCCCAGAGGAGCATAGGCGGTCACAAAAATGCCCTTTGACCTGCAGTAGTCGATCATCTTTTCTTGGTTCAGATATGGATGGCATTCAATCTGAGAATAGACAAAACTGCGTTGGTTTCATGTTTACCGAACACCGTTTATTGGTAAAAGATGAGTCACGATGAGATGTTCTTCACCTGGTTGGTCACTGGTTTGTGCTTGAGGCCGGGTTTATTGAGGATGGCTTCAATCTGGTCTTTGTTGAAGTTTGATACACCGATAGATTTCACCAGCCCGTCATCCACCAGCTTCTCCATGGCCTGTAGAGAACGTTTCCGCTGATGTTAGCAGATGTTCAATAGATTTTCACCATGCTTTCATTCATTCATGCACACTAAATCTGCTCGCATCATTCCAACAACTCAGCATCTTCCATTACCTCCCAAGTGTCCACGAAATTGGAATCATCTGGAATTATTTGCTTCTCATCATCCACTGGGAAAAGCTTGTCCCCAGGCTGTAACAGTGAAACAGTGACTGAGCTTGATTCGACAAAGAAATGGGTCAAATTTTGAGATATGTAGGAACAAACCTGCATGCCTGCTGGGAAATGCATGAGGTACAGGTCCAGGTAGTCAAGTTTCAGGTCGCTGAGAGTCTTTTCACATGCTCCTCTCACCAGAGATGGAACATGGAAGGTACACCACAGCTAGAAAACACAAAGATCCCTTTATATAGACAAACGCTGTACGACTGATATAACAAAATGAACATCTGTGACTTGTGTTTTTGATGAGGCTCTGTATTTTGGGATGGATTTGAAGTTTCTACAAGCAAAGCACTGGTTTTATTAGACAATTTAACCCCCACAGTCTGAAACTTATAGGGAGCTTTCCACTACCTAATAAAGCTAATAAAAATCGGTTCAAACAGCAGCACAACCTGGTAGAAGTTCACTTTCTCTACATTATCAGTCAAGATAAGGTGTATTGTTACATTAACTATGTATGAGACTCCTCCCCCCTAGTTTCGAACAGGAAGTACCCACTGGCTCCAAGAAGCCACAAATCCCATAGAGGAAAGAAACATCTATTATTCCCAGTAACCAATCTTGCTCTGGGACCCTTTTTAATGTTCCTGCTAATCCCAATCTTTTTTTTATTGCAAGTTATTCAAGTTATAAACTGACCAATCAGATGCCTCAGTAAAAGTATGTGGTCTCGTATTAATCGTTGGAGGTGTGGTTTTCCAACAAGCTCACTCCTGATTGATAAGAACGGTTGCCATAGAACTCCGACTGACAAAGTCTGGCTCCAACATGGCAGCTGAATTGACTTCCTTTCCATTGGAGCTGGAAATGAGCCATTTTCTATGGGTGACGTCACACTTACTCAGTCCAGTTCTCATATACAGTCAATGCTGTGTGCAATAAACTGTTCATAACAAATCCATGCTGCACTTAGTCCTCTAGTACAGCAAAGACCTGCTATGGGGAGTAAACTAGTTAATGACAGCCTGTAAACACAAGGTAGTCTGGCATATTTTATCTGATGAAAGTCTAGTCTATAAATATCTGCTTTATTCATTGTATTTGTTGAAGGATTTTAGGCTCCTTATGCTGCTTTGGGATCAGATTTATCTCAAACTCCACCCCTGATCAGCTTAGAGACCTTGTGGAGGGTCCTGCGACTGGAAGGTTGTGGGTTCAAACCCAGGCCGAGTTGAAGACTCTAAAAATAGGTCCCTGCTTTAAGAGGTTGGATGGGGGGGTTGAATGGTTCCCGAGCGTGGCTGTTTCTGCACCCTGAATGATGTGGAGAACAGCGAGGTTACGGGACTTTAACTTTAACAAACACAATCTTTACAAACTCATATGTTGTATGTAAAATATTTTCTTTTGTCTTATTTTAAAAAAGATTTTTTTTTATATATCCTTTCGTCAACTTAAATTGAGGGAAAATTGTGTTGTTTTTTTGGAATCACCACTGATACGTACTTTATTACATACGAATTATTAATTTATTACCTGTCATGTTCAGCATCTCAATTTAGATTGGGAATGTCTCCACCCGGGCCAAACCCACAGTCTCCACTCGGGCCAGATATGCCCAAGTCAACAACAAACAAACACCTAACTCATCTCATTCATCACTGAAAAAACTCACACCTGCATTTATGTTTGGTCTGATTCCACTCCAGCTCCAGAAACCAAACCAAAGACACAACTGGTATGGACTAATAATGAATTGAGAATATCTTCTATATTTATTGCTGTTTATTGGTTGCAAGTTAAATTTAAGAGCATTTTGTTTGACATGTTAAGTTTAATGAAATGTTCACTGGAAATACTAATTAATGTCTTTTAGGGTTCTTAACCGATCATCTATCAGACAAACTACCTGCCAAAATAAACAGATAAGCAAAGTAAAGTAGATGAGTGATTGAGTTGATTCCATGTCCTTTGGAAAACAAGGTCTATCGAGTTGGAAAGGAGCTGGAGGAGACAAAAAGACTCGACAATGATGTCATAATTGTAAAGACCTATTCCCCGCTTTCGTCCAACAGTAGCTAGGATAGGCTCCAGCAACCCTGTGACCCCCAAAAGGGATATAGCGGCTTAAGAAAATAGATGAATGAATCATTATAAAATAATGAATGTATATTAATAAAATAAATATACATTCATTATTTTACAATGATTCATCCATTCTATTTTTATGTATTAATAAAATAAATTCTTGACAAAAAAAATGTAAACATCAGTGAAACTATTTTTTTTAATCCTAATCGACATCATTTGTTTTTCTTTCGAGCTCACCTTGCTGACGATGAACAGATCTTCCCTCTTCACCACTCCTTGGTGGATCATGGCATGAATTCCTGCCCCGACCTCTTCTTCATTTTCGTAAATGAAGGCGCCATCTATGTGTCTGTAGCCGTTACTTATAGCTACTTTCACAGACTCGCAAACTTTTCCCGGTTCTGCCTGTGGAGACGGAGAAAGCAAACCTCAGCAAAAACAAGAGAACAAAAGTCAGAAAAAAATCCCCAAATTGTACTCTTAATGTCAGAAAATGGCATTAGGAATTTAAAAGTCTGGCTACAGATTTTCAGTAATTTCAACAAAAGGCCTTAATTCACTCTTTTGCTTTAGCCAAATAATATGCTGACATAGCATGACTCAGCAAAAAACGTTGCCTGCCACCCCCTCCCCTATTCAATCTCAATGAAGGCAGACAAAACAAAACCTTTACTAAAAAATAAAAATAATAATAAATATGAAAATATCATTTCAATGAAAATGTGACAAAAATAAAGCCAGGAAGACCCAACATGGACTCTCCAAATCCAAACTTACCCTCCAGGTTCCCAGACCCACAATGGGCATCTTAGCTCCGGTGCTCAGAGTAACTGCTGGATCATCTTGGAAGCCGTTCGGCTCAACAAGCAACTCTTTTCACTGAGCAGATTTGTGACGGACGCCTATTTATTTCACCATGAGGGAGGGTTCAAAGTGGTCTTTTACTTCCATCTGCCTTAGAAACAGAGGGAGGAGCACTTTCAGACCAAGCTGGTGTGACGCAATACTTATATAATAAGGCGGGACATTGTTATAAAAAGGAAATGATTGTTTTTATGGATCATGAACAAAGCTCTGAAAGCTGCCGTTTGGGAGCACTCGTTACTCACCTGGGAGATTCGGTTGGTTTAATTCCTTAGGTTAGGGGGTGATTAAAAAATGGTGGCAAAGTGAAAGGTGTGTAGAGGACAGTCGAGGACGCATGACATTTCACCAAACTGCAGTTTTAGACGCAAAGTATAGCCTGAATTTAAAAATAACATTTTATGTTTGCATTAAAAAAAAAACCGTCAGCTTCAAACAAAGCCTGTGTGACTGAATAATCCTGTGATAATCTGATTAAAGTGGAAAATAATTTCATTTTTTCCACTGTTATGTTGTGCAAACATGTCACACACTCATAATCCGACAAATTTACTGGTTTAATTGTTGTAAAGCAACAACAACTGAACTCAGATTGTTTTCCCCTTAATGTGCACAAAACTCTGATGATTAGTAACGTATTTTACAAACAAAACAGTTATGAGGGAGTAATAATAAAGGAATCATTTCAGCATTTTCTGGAACAGCCCAACAGAGGAACTGTTATAGAGCAATTTGAAAAAAGAAATATACAGAAATGCAATTTTAAGCTTTATTTTCTTTATATGTGTCCTCCATCAACAGAAAAAAACCACAAGAACATGTTCAAAACATCAAAAAACCCACTTACATATCTATTAAGTAAGCTTTTAATTAATTGTAACTTTACACAAATATTATGAGTCATTTGTTTTCATGTTTAATATTAATTTTGTTGTTGTTTATTGATCTTTGATCTTTTAGGATAATCTATGTATTTTCCGAGCTTCCTCCTCAGTTTAATCCTCTCCCTCTGAGTCAGCGGCTTATCCAGTCGTTCTAGCTATTTTTAAAATTAATGTTTTCATTTGTATGTATGTTACTGTGTATAAAAAGTTCTATACAAATGAGGATTGATGTGATAACTTGGTCATTACCAAAATAATGCAATGTCATTATTGCCTAGTATTTATGTATTTATTTACCTGACTAATTTGAATGATTAGTCTGTAATATGTAACAAGCTCCTTACTCCAAGCTCTCAGTAATGGGGAGGGGAAGTGGGGGCGGGGTCTTTTCTGTTTTTTCAACCTAAATAATGGTATAAACATGTAATAGTCACTGTTATTACCAGGTTATAAGAATTACTTTAGTAATTACAGGGAATTACCAAATTATTATTTTCCTATAGCAAAACAATGACTATCTTACTACTGTGCTGTACTGTAAAGTACTACCAGTATCTGAAAGTGTTAGTACAACTGACTAATTGTGGGGGGTTTTTATGACTTTAGTAGAAATTTTGCTGAAAAAAACAAAACAAAATGTGACACAAACCAGGAACAGGGATGACGTCAGAGGAGGTTTTTGAAATCTGTGTTCTGAAACTCTTCTAAGAAAAGAACCTCTTTGTCCCTCAGGGTGAAGAAGACGTTCTTGGATCATGTGCAGATCCCTCTAAGAGCCCTGTTATCTCTGGTTGTTGGGAGTGAGAGGAGCTCTTCAGCCTGAACAGCAGCTTTGTGATGAAGAATGAGCCACATCTTTCACATAAAGATTCATTTAACCTCAAATATTGAAACTTTTTTTTACCTTATTGCCTGAAATAAGCTCCTGATCATCCAGGCAATTTGTATTTGTTTGCTAATAACGTTTGTGGACTAACTTATAGAATAACTAACAATGTATATATATATATATCTAAAGTCCCTGCTCCAACCATCTTTTAATCTATTTTCAAATTTTCAAACCATCAAAGAAAATGATGTAGTTTCTAGCCAAAATTTAAAAACCTGTGTTAATTTCTAAGACTTAGTTTCTGCAGAGCGGCAGTAGTTCACTAGAAACACGCCTCTGAGTTGTGGACGGGACTGTTGGCATTGAGCAACCCCGCCCCCACTTCCCCTCCCCATTCCTGAGAGCTTGGAGTAAGGAGCTTGTTTTATATTACAGCACATTTTCTACATCACAAATACGATATTTTTCAGACAGCTGTGTCTAATTCACAATGATTTGAACAAAGAAATACTCAGAGATGCAACGTTGAGCCTAACTTTAATTCAAATATCTCCTCCACCATCAGACAAAATGCTACAAGAACATGTTAAGAAATACAATTTTCATTGGAGTGGGTCTTTAAGAATGATAAAAAAAAATGGTCAAAGGTCACCTAAGATGATCCAACTTTGAGTTATTGGCATAATTATCATGACAAAAACCAGCGGGAATGCTTTGAAAATAGATCAAAAGATGGTTGGAGTGGGACTTTACTGTTACACTTTAAAAAGAGTATTTGGGCTGTAGTTGGAAAGATGAACTTTTTTACATTGATCTAACTTGATAATTTAGTTTGGCGAAAGTAAATCATTTTTTTATTTACTTACACTTAAAAATAACACGTAATTGTCTGATATAGGTATTTACTTTCAATCAACTTAATTCAATTAAGTTGGTGTAACTTTGGTGTGAAGCTGTCAATGCGTCGTGATGTCATTACGTAAAGCAGCGCAAGGAATTTTCTTTGTCTGTCTGGGCAGATTGGGGTTTAAGTGTGAGTTTTTTGTGTTTTTTTGTCCAGCTGTTTTAACTAGTAATTTAAACTGTTATGTTTGTTTCTCTCTGTGCCATGAGTTAGAGTTTGGGAGAGGATGATGACGCCCTTGAGTGGAAAGACACCGTATAACAGAGTTCATTACACATGAACTCCTGCCTTGTAATGCGAGATATCACTAGATAATTCATGTCTTTGAAATGGACATTGGTCCCATTGGTTGAAACTTTAGGAAAATGTGTCCATTTAAGTTGTATAAACAAAATTAAAGAAAAAAAATCAAGTTAGATCAACATATTAAATGGAGTTGGATAGACATAAAATATATATAGAAATGATAAACCCTGAAAACGCCTCTGGTGCCAATGTTGATGAAATGCTGAATTCTGTTACTTCTAGCATCTTGAATGTTCTGGATGCCATTGCCCCTATGAAAGTTAAATTGAGAAAACATAGACAGAAAGCTCCCTGGAGGAAAGATGATCTAGTCAGGGCACAGAAACAACAGTGCCGCAGAGCCGAGCGAAAGTGGCGCAAGTCAAAACTCCAGGTTCATTATGGAATATATAAGGCGGAGTTGTACGCTTACAACCAGATCTTATGCAGAACAAGGGAAAGGTACTTCTCTGAAATAATTGGAAGTTGCAGCAGCAACTCTCGTATCCTGTTCACAACAGTTAACAGATTAACTAACCCTCCAACCCAGCTACCAATAGAACTGGTTTGTACACCTAAATGTAATGAGTTTGCTGTATTTTTCAATGACAAGGTTCAGGGCATTAAAAAAGCCATCAACTCCACAACACATACAACTATCCAACGGCCACTTAATCACTCTAAGCTGACTCACTTTGTACCTGTCACTGACCAAACTGTCCAAGAGACCATCACCCGTCTGAGCTCGTCTACATGCTGTCTTGATGTGTTACCCACTAGATTTCTAAAGTCTGTCTTGAACAGTGTGTTGCCATCAATTACTCAAATAGTTAACATGTCTCTTCAATCTGGAATATTTCCAGAGGCCTTAAAAACTGCAGTTATTAAACCCCTCCTGAAAAAGAGCGGTCTTGATCCCACTGTACTGAATAATTACAGACCTATCTCTAATCTGCCATTTTTAGGAAAAGTCCTTGAAAAAGTTGTCTACCAACAGCTCACTGACTTTCTCTTATTAAACAATTCATTTGATGTTTTCCAGTCAGGTTTTAGACCCCATCATAGCACAGAAACTGCTCTTATCAAGGTAACCAACGACATCCGCCTGAACACTGATGATGGAAAAGTCTCTGTCTTAATCCTGCTAGACCTGAGCGCTGCCTTTGATACTGTTGATCATGGGATCCTTTTGCACAGACTCCAAGACTGGGTTGGCATCTCTGGATCTGCCCTAAGTTGGTTCAAGTCTTATCTAGAAGACAGGAAATACTTTGTTGAAATTGGTAGTTGTGTCTCAGACTACATGGGCTTGAATTGTGGTGTGCCCCAGGGATCGATCCTGGGACCCCTTCTGTTCAACCTCTACATGCTGCCACTAGGGCAGTTAATACGCAGTAATAACATTTCTTATCACAACTATGCAGATGATACTCAGATCTATGTGTCACTGACAACAGGTGAATATGGGCCAGTGGATTCTCTCAACCACTGCCTCCAACAGATCAGCACGTGGATGCAGAACAACTTTCTCCAGCTAAACTCAGACAAGACCGAAGTTATTGTTTTTGGCCCACAGAAACAAAGAGAAATTGTCAGCAGCTACCTTCATTCTCTGTCTCTTAAACCCTCAAATCAAGTCAGAAATCTAGGGGTAATCATGGACTCTGACCTGAACTTTAACAGCCATATCAAGTCAGTAACATCAGCGGCATTTTACCATCTGAAAAACATTGTCAAAATCAAAAACATAATGTCAAAGCGAGACCTGGAGATACTTATTCATGCATTTGTCTCCAGTAGGTTAGACTACTGTAACGGCCTGCTCACCGGCCTCTCCAAACGAGCTGTAAAACAGCTTCAGTGCATCCAGAATGCTGCTGCTCGAGTCCTGACCAAAACCAGGAAGTATGATCACATTAGTCCTGTGCTCAGGTCTCTGCACTGGCTCCCTGTACCTCAAAGAATAGACTTCAAAGCAGCTCTGCTTGTGTACAAGTCTATCCATGGCCACGCACCAAAGTACATCTCTGACATGTTAGTGCCATATGAACCATCTCGTACTCTGAGGACCTCAGGGTCCGGCCTCCTGTTGATTCCCAGAGTCAGAACTAAACAAGGGGAATCAGCGTTTCAATATTCTGCAGCTAAAATCTGGAACAGCCTCCCTGAAGCCGTAAGACAGGCCTCTTCTGTGTTCATGTTCAAATCTAGACTTAAAACATTTCTGTTTAGCCGTGTATATGACTGAAAGGTCCTATCTGCACTTTTCTGTCCTTCCTTTCTTTTTAAATCTTTTTTTTTTTCTCTTTTCTTTTAAAGTAAATTTTATGTTGATTATTTCTATGATGTATTGTGATTTTAATGCATTTTTCTGTTTTGTGAAGCACCTTGAATTACTTTGTGTACGAATTGTGCTATACAAATAAACTTACCTTACCTTACCTATTAAGTTGAATAAACGTAATTCAATTACGTGTTACTAATTGAAGTGATTCAATTAAGTTGGATCAAGTTATTAAATTGAGTTGGTGTTGAGTGTAGTAATATCAGTGGATTAATATCATACAAAAGTCCCCCTGAATCTTCGTTTGTCCACCCTCCATTCCTAACAGTTGCTGGTTTGTTCAGCAACTGTCATGTCATGCGGCTCTTTGACATGAACTCCAAAGACCAGAAGACTTGCTCCAACTTGCAATTTTTACCTTGCAACCTGGTATGTTGTCTTTCAGTACTAAAAAGGGATTTTTGTCAGCCTTTTTCCACTGTTCATTCATTCATCTTCTAAACCGTTTTGTTGCCTTTCGGGGTCACGGGGCTGCCCGAGCCTATCCCAGCCTTAAAATTTGGTCTGTGATAAACCCTTGTGCTATCCTAGGCACTTTAACGTTGGGAGTTGGGTCATCTAGACCCCACTAGACAGTGCGCTGAACCTTTTTTTCTTCAATGATTTGTGATCTTCACTGGTTCAATGGATTACATGAAATTTTTCCACCTTTATCCACCTTTGTCATGGTAGGGAGAACACGTCAAAGTAAGGGTGGGGTCATCCAAGATAGCACAAGGGCTAGATGGATGAGGAAGAACCGATTAAAGCTACACACCTGCAGCCCCTGATGGTGAGGATTGGACATTACTCTATTAATACAAACCTCATACTCACAGTGACTCAGCAAAAAAAATTAGTGTTCCTATAAACCTGTAACCTACTACCTATGGAATTAATTTGGTCTCAGTAATCAGGAATGCACACCCTGTTTCACAAATACACACGCTCTGATTGTGAAACAGGTTGTGGGCATTTCTGATTATTGAGACCGAATTAATTAATTCCAAACCCCTGCCGCTCGGTAGAATCTGTCAATCAAACATTTGACGTGAGACCACATACTTTAATTGAGGCATCTGATTGGTCAGCTTATAAGTTGAATAACTTGCACAACAGATGAAATATAATTAAAAAAATAGAGCTTATTCGGACAAATCTTAAAAACTGAATAATTGCTATGCCTCTATAGAAGTCTATGAGATTTTGGCTTCCTGGAAACAGCGAGAAATGCCTGCTTAGTTATTAAGGAGGGAGTCCAGTTCTCATTTACAGTCAATGGTGGTGACCATGAGGGGATGCAGGTCTGTAGCTAGAGCTACTGGATCAGCAGCTGACTCAGAGAGAGAGGAGGAAGCTCGGAAAATACAAAAATAAGAGATCAAAGATCAATAAACAACCAAATATTAATATTAAACATGAAAACAAATGACTTATAATATTTGTGTAAAGTTACAATTAATTAAAAGCTTACTTAATAGATATGTAAATGGGTTTTTTGATGTTTTGAACATGTTCTAGTGTTTTTTTCTGTTGATGGAGGACACACATAAAGAAAATAAAGCTCAAAATTGCATTTCTGAGTATTTCTTTTTTCAAATTGCTCTATACAACCTTCAGTCTGTTCAGTCTGTTGGGCTGTTCCAGAAAATACTGAAATGATTCCTTTTTTATTACTCCCTCATAACTGTTTTGTTTGTAAAATACGTACTAATCATCAGAGTTTTGTGCACATTAAGGGGAAAACAATCAGAGTTCAGTTGTTTGTACAACAATTAAACCAGTAAATTTAATGGATAATGAGCGTATGACATGTTTGCACAACATAACAGTGGAAAAAATGAAATTATTTTCCACTTTAATCAGATTATCACAGGATTATTCAGTCACACAGGCTTTGTTTGAAGCTGACGGGGGGTTTTTAAATTCAAAAATAAAGTTGTATTTTTAAATTCAGGCTATGATCTGCGTCTAAGACTGCAGTTTGGTGAAATGTCAAGTGTTGTGTCCTAGACTGTCTTACACACCTTTCACTTTGCCACAATTTTTTTTATCACCCCCTTCCAAACCAAGTTGAGTAACGAGTGCTCCCTAATGGCAGCTTTCAGAGCCTTGTTCACGATCCATCAATCAATTCCTTCTTACAATAATTGTCCCGCCTTATTATATAATTATTGCATCACACTTTTTCTAAAGAATATGGAAGTAACAGATGTCTCTGAACCCTCCCACATGTTGAAATAAAAAGGCGTCCGTCACTTTGGTTCCATACAAATCTGCTCAGTTACTTGCTAACTTTACATGTGAACGGCTTCCAAGATGATCCCAGCAGTTACTCTCAGCACCGGAGCTAAGATGCCCATTGTGGGTCTGGGAACCTGGAGGGTAAGTTTGGATTTGGATGTCTTTCCGGCCTTCCTGGCTTTATTTTTGTCCCATTTTTGTCCCATTTTTATTCATATTATATTTTAAATTTTGTTATTTTCCTTCTTATTTGGTAAAAGTTTTGTTTTGTCTGCCTTCATTGAGATTGAATAGGGGAGGGGGTGGCAGGCAACGTTTTTTGCTGAGTCATGCTATGTCAGCATATTATTTGGCAACAGCAAAAGAGTGAATTAAGGCCTTTTGTTGAAACGAATGAAAATGTTTTGCCACACTTTTAAATTCCTAATGCTATTTTCTGACATTAAGAGTAACATTTGGGGATTTTTTTCTGACTTTTGTTCTCTTGTTTTTGCTGAGGTTTGCTTTCTCCGTCTCCACAGGCAGAACCGGGAAAAGTCTGTGAGTCTGTGAAAGTAGCTATAAGTAACGGCTACAGACACATAGATGGCTGCCTTCATTTACGAAAATGAAGAAGAAGTCGGGGCAGGAATTCATGCCATGATCCACCAAGGAGTGGTGAAGAGGGAAGATCTGTTCATCGTCAGCAAGGTGAGCTCGAAAGAAAAACAAATGATGTCGATTAGGATTGAAAAAAAAATTGTTTCACTGGTGTTTGTATTTTTACTATCAGGAATTTATTAATATATATTCTTCATTTGTTATTTTATAATGATTCATCCATCTATTTTCTTAACCCGCTATATCCTTTTCTGGGGTCACAATGTTGCTGGAGCCTACCCTAGCTACTGTTGGACGAAAGCGGGGATAGGTCTTTACAATTATGACATTATAGTTATTAGTTTAATAATTAGTATTTAATAAAGTATTTATTAGTGGTGATTCCAAAAAAAAACTTTTTAAAAAAAAAAGCATTTTGGTTAAGTAAACTAAGGAAAATATATAAATAATAATAACTTTTTATTTTTAATAAGACGAAAGAAAACATTTTACATACAACATATGAGTTTGTAAAGATTGTATTTGTTAAAGTTAAAGTCCCGTAACCTAGCTGTTCACCACAGTCAGGGGAGCGGTGAGCTGCAGAAAACAGCCGGACTCTGGAACCATTTGGTAGTTCATCATATTATATCGTACAGAGTTTGTCTATATAAAGGGATCTTTGTGTTTTCTAGCTGTGGTGTACCTTCCATGTTCCATCTCTGGTGAGAGGAGCATGTGAAAAGACTCTCAGCGACCTGAAACTCGACTACCTGGACCTGTACCTCATGCATTTCCCAGTAGGCATGCAGGTTTGTTCCTACATATCTCAAATTGTGCCCAATTTGTCGAATCAAGCTCAGTCACTGTTTCACTGTTATAGCCTGGGGACAAGCTTTTGCCTATGGATGATGAGAAGCAAATAATTCCAGATGATTCCAATTTCATGGACACTTGGGAGGTAATGGAAGATGCTGAGTTGTTGGAATGATGCAAGCAGATTTAGTGTACATGAATGAATGAAGTCAGGGTGAAAATCTATTGAACATCCTGCTAACATCAGTGGAAACTGTTCTCTACAGGCCATGGAGAAGCTGGTGGATGACGGGCTGGTGAAAGCTATCGGTGTATCAAACTTCAACAAAGACCAGATTGAAGCCATCCTCAATAAACCCGGCCTCAAGCACAAACCAGTGACCAACCAGGTGAAGAACATCTCATCGTGACTCGTCTTTTGCCAATAAACGGTGTTTGGTAAACATGAAACCAACGCAGTTTTGCCTATTCTCAGATTGAATGCCATCCATATCTGAACCAAGAGAAGATGATTGACTACTGCAGGTCAAAGGGCATCTTTGTGACCGCCTATGCTCCTCTGGGCTCCCCTGAAAGACCCTGGTAGGAAGATGTACTTTGTTCTAAAGCTTTGTTCACACCGTCCTTGGAAACGTGCGTTCAAAAGACCACTTTCAATACACATGTTTATATAAATGCGTGTGTGTGCGCGTTTCAGGCTTGCACATTCAAAACTTGGTTTGTAGAAGCACTTGCATGCTCCAATAAATGTAATATGTAACAAGTTCCTATAATCGTTTTCAGACTCTATGTGCAAAATGCGCATTGAAAGTCTCAAACCAGCTTGAAATTTGACCAATCAGGGACTTGGATTTGATAGTGACGTATGGATGGCGTTCCTTTCAATTCCCTAAAGTACCAACCTTTTGAAGATTGATCATAGAGGAACATTAAAAAATGTGGTTTGTGCGAGAGTGGACTTGAACTTTCATTGAACTTTGGTGAACAAGCATTAAGGCTGAATCCGAATTACTTCCCTACCCGTACATCTTCTTGGTATCCCAACTTTTAATCGTCCAAGCGGAGAGATTTGAAAAAATAGTGTCTTTAAATTCAGACGTTACTACCACTTAACATCGTCATCAATAGTCAAGCACACACTAAAAGTAACATGACTGGTGTGACTAAGTGTGTGGTGTGACTCCAGTCGCACTAGTCATCATGTGTTTTATTTGAAGGGCTTCCCATGATGACCCCACCCTGATGGAGGAACCTACCATCAAGGCCATAGCTGAGAAGTACAAGAAGACTGCAGCACAAGTGAGAAGAGTCAACCTGCTGATTGTGTTTGCTGTTACATAGATCGTTTTGGAGCAACGGCTTCATTGAACTTTGGTGAACAAGCAGCCTAACAGATGATGTCATGAAGATATTTAAAGCTTCAAGCTTAGATTGTGATGTGACCATCCAGAAACTCAAAGACTCAACAGTTTTCCTTAAATTTAAGCGTGAAGCTTTTATTTTTTGTTGTCCTTGCAGGTTCTCATGAGGTTCCACATCCAGAGAAACGTGGTGGTCATCGCCAAGTCTGTAACACCCAGTCGAATCAAGGAAAATATCCAGGTATTGTCGTTTGAATATTTTAAAATTATTAATGGGAAAATAATATGTATCAACACATTATCCATGTTGCACATTTAATTTAAACTCCTCCCCCTTTTCTCATTGGATTTATAAAGAAGTCACGCTAACTTCAGTAGCCCCACCCCCTTTCTCCAATGTCCCTTTTTTAAAATTTGTTACACGTACATTTGCCTTTTATAGCAATATAGCATTTAAAGATTTATATAATAACATTTTATTAAAAATTCTATTCAAAACGTGTTGGATATGTTTTGAAGAAGATTTTTAATGTCACGTGGGGTTTGATCTTTTTTATTTGTGGAACCGTGAGTTTTGTCAAAAACAAAATGTCAGTATTGAAGTCATTTTCTCTCTTATCAAGCTACTTTTATCTCTTTCAGTTGTTTGACTTTGAGTTAAGTGAGGAGGACATGAAGAAAATCCTGAGTTTGAACAAAAACTGGAGAGGATTCCCTGCAGAGTGGTAAGTAGAGATTCCTGCATTCCATTAAATACATCAAATAGAAAAATGTGCTTTTATTGAAAAATCTAGAAGGTGATTAATTCATTTTATTTAAAAACTGTTTCTTCGTTTTCTCTTTAAAGGGCCACAAAGCATAAAGACTACCCCTACCATACAGAATACTAACATCCACATTTGGATGTTTTTTGAGCAGCAGACAATAATCCCAATTGTCTTGCAATGATGTATATGCTTTTTTTAAGCAAAATGTAAGAATTTAATAAATTAAACCCAAAGAAAAAGTTTTTTGTTTGTATTTTGAAACAGTGATTGTGTTGCATAAATGTGGGATGAAAACAAAGACAACAGAAGCAGAAGTTTAATGGAGGTTTTAGATTCTTAGTAATGAGGGTAAAAAAAAATGATTCTTGCAAATTGTGCCAGGGTCTAAATATGATAGCTTTGAGTTCTAAAATGATTTTGTTGAAAACAACAACAAAAAAGAAAAGTAGAGGACCAAGCAAATAGCCAGGTGGTACACCATAAGTCACTCTGACACTTTTGACAAAAAACTGGATTTTAAAACTTAAAATACATTCTATTATACATTGCTGATGTGGTTCAAAAAATATGTTGAAATACATTTTTACGACTACAATCTTAAAATTTATTTAAAAATGTGTCAGGAAGTGGTGGCGCATGACCCAAAATCCAGGAAACCAGGTTTGGTGGCGTAAACTTTGATTAAAATGGCGTTTTTAACATGTTCTTGTGACATTTGTGTGTTCAGCACTCTTTGTGTAAGCTTAGTATCTGTCTGTGAGTTTGGATGGCTGGGGTGAATGAATCTAGGAGCCTTCCGAGTGTAGACCCGCCCTCCTACTTCCTGCTGAGGACCAATGACTGAGGATCCACTCCTGTTTCCTTGCACAGTTGGCAGCTTTGGTTTGCCCTCAGTGAAACCTCCAACATTAATCTTCAGTGAGAACCCCACTGTGACGCAGCAGGACAGGATGCTCTCTATGGTTGAGCAGTAGAGGATTACCAGCAGCTCCTGGCTGACATTCTTCCTGAGCCTTCTCAGGAAGTATAGGCGCTGCTGTGAGCCGAGATGGTGGTGCCCAGGAGGGCACAGTTCTCGATGATGTAGAGTGGGGGTGAATCTGCTCTGTTCTTCCTGAAGTCCAGGATGATCTCCTTGGTCTTGGTGGTGTTCAGGATGAGGTCATTAGCCTGACACCACCTAGACAGTTTCAGGACTTCATCTCACCTCATCACCCCCACCAGAGTAGTGTCATCTGCAAACTTCACTATGGTGTTGCTGGTCTGCAGTGTAGAGTGTGTACAGCAGAGGACTCAGCACACATCCCTGTGGGGAGCCTGTGCTCAGCATCCAGGTGGAGAAGTAGGGTCCTAGTTTGATTTTATTTGTGTGCAGCTAACACAGAGCACACCACAGAGACTGAGAGCAGCTCATTGGAGCAGCAGGTGAATTCCTCGAGTCCAAAGGGATTTTGCTGGATGTAAACATCAAGGCCTGCCTCCTCCTTTTCAGGAAAAGCGAAACTGACAAACCAGCCAATGAGCATGTTTGTGAAGCAGAGGAAGAAACTGAAAGGGTACCGGAGTGTTTTTGAACAACCATCTGACTAAAAGCTGTGCTCAAAGACTCAACAAGAACCCACTAATTTAAATAATTGTTGTTTAATTATAATCTACATTTCTTTTTCAAATTTGACCATTTCTCAACTAGGTTCGCATCTGTGAAGATTTTCCCGTTGCTAATTTTTCAAAATAAAAGCCTGTTCTAATCTTGTTTGTCTTTCATAATAAAATGCATCTTTAGTTCCAAGACTAGAAGATTTGCTAAATTTATCAAATGATTAAATGTGAATAAATAAAGGACTGCTTTTATTATATCACTCAAAAACAGGATGCAGTTTATTAACAGCACACAGACACACACGTACATAAAGTGCAGACGTAAGACAACGACAGCATTGTCTTGAATGATAGGCAACATAAAGAGCAACGTATTGCACATTTTGATCTGTTTGGAAACTTTCCAGACCGTTTAGCTTCACGGGCAAGCAAATTTGTTTCTGTCAGACAAAGAACAGCTGATCAACTTCCTCTGGAGAATTCAAATAACGAGGTAACGGTGACGACTCGTGCCTCTTTCACGCCAGATCTTATTTCAAACTAAAAAAAAAAAAAAAACTGTCACGGCTGCTTCTTCAAATTGGCAAAAAAGAAAAAAAAAAGAAGGGGGGGGGATTTCTGCAGGTGGTATAAGCAGAACTAAAGGTTACACAATAAAGACTCATAGCTTCACTATCCTCAACAGAAAATGAGCCAGTTCTTTTGGATCGTACCATCACAAAATCAAAGTTTATCAATGACCTAAATGATCCCGGCACTCTATTAATGCAAGGAGCAACAATATTGCTTTCAAGTTGTCATTTTTCAGGCCAGCGTGGATAGAACAAAAAAAATAAAAGAAATTATTTCCAAAACATCTATTTGTAAATGTTGCTTCCGCTGGTTTGCAGGGTGGGTGGGTCCTACCCCAGTATTGTCCACAAAGTGATAAATTAGCATTCAGCCGTCCCCTCAGGAGCAGTCGGTGAACGTGGTCACCATGTTCCCCCTGCGCTGAGTCACCGTCCTGCAGTGCTGCTTCGCCGAGCCCTGAAACCTGCCGTCAGTCCTGGAGGCGTGCGCGTTAAAGGAGAACATCTTCTCCAAGTCCTCAAACACGTCGTCGAAGACCCCGCCCCCGAAGCCGGAGTGCTGAAACACCCGCCGCTGCTTGTTCATGGCCTCTCGGTGGGCCTGGAAGTGGCTGTCGAAGTGTCTTTTCTGGTGCGCCTGGTTGTGGGAGTGGAAGTGGTGTTGGTGTCGCTGCTGGCCGAAGGCGTCAAAGTCTTTGAAAATGTCGTCGAAGTTGAAGGATTGGTAGTGCTGTTTGAAGTTATAGTGGCCGCTTCCTTCTCGTCCGTCTGTCGAGGACGCGCTGTGGCCGAACTGGTCGTACTCTCTTCTTCTCTTGTCATCCGAAAGCGTCTCATATGCTAAAACAAGGAGAATATACTTAGAATAAACAGGATTCTGTTGATTTCTTTTTTAAAATAAATGCCAAGTTAGGAGGAAAAGATTTCATGCAAGCTAACATTTTTCCAATAAAAAAAAAAAAACCCAAAAAAAAAAAACAGTGCATTTGCCATTTTTCGGAGGGTCCAAATCTACCATTCTAAAATCCCTTGCCCTGGAAATTTCCCATAACTCTCTGCGTGCAATAATCCCAGCTAGTTAGAACGTTGTGTATAAACTATGTATTATTTGGGGAAAAAAGGAATTCCAATTCATTTTGAGCACAGAGCACAGTGAATTCATAAATAATCTTAAATCAGAATAATAATAATAATAATAATGTAATAAACAGATTTTTTACATTAGAAAACTGGTGACGTATGGACAATTAGGGCCGCTATAAAAGAAAATATAATGTATATAATATGTATACATGTATATAATGTAAATATAAATGATCCTGGCACTCATTTTATCAGAACATCACCGAGTCTTCGCTCCATAGATATATTAAACAAAAAGCTAAATAATTTCCAAAACATCTATTTGTTAAACTTGCTTCATTTGGTTTGTAGAACACCACAAAGTGATAAATTAGTATTCAGTTAAAAAAAGTCAGCTGTACAATCATATAAAACAAATTATAAATAGAAAAACATTTTAATGTAATCAAATAAATTAGTAGATTAATAAATAAATTAATAAATTAGTAGAACAGTTGTAAATTTACAATTTGGAGTGCTAAACAATTATTTAAAAAAAATCTTTTGGGGTAATTTTTGCAGTGTTTGCAAAGCTTTTTCTAAAATAAAGCTGTAAGTCCTTTAAAATGAAAATTGTACATTTACAAAAAAAAGTAAAGCACATTCTTATAAATCTGATAGATTATGAAATGTTGACATTTTTTTTAAGTTACAGGTAAAAATTTAAAAACTTGTTTTTCTTGCTGTAAAATATTTTTTGAAGCACAAATTTACAATTTTGTTCTAGTAAAATGTTTTTTAAAATAGTACAATTATATTTCAGTAAAATCTTGACTTCTGTAAATACTTTTACAGCTTTATTTTAAAATGTAACTTTTTTCCTCCAAAATATAATTATCTTCAAATATTGCTTTTTAAAATCGTACGACTGAATTCATGTAAAGTCATGACTTTTCATCACTGTACAAATTTATTCTCAAACTTTCCCATAATTATAGGACATTATTCCCGTCAAAAAAAAAATACTTTTTCCCCTCATGATTTTAAGACTTTTTTTTCCTCGATTTTTTCTTTTTTTTTTTAAATTAAATAGTTTGAATTTGGTCACATTTTTTTAACATTTCAGAAATATAATATGTATAACAACAGTTCTAAGCGTAAGTCACACTTGTTTTACGCTGTTGAAATTCTTAACTATTGAGAACAAAAATATAATATAAATATATATTATATTTTTATATGTAAAATGTATAATATAACATTTAAAATGTTTATTATTACTACAAATATATATATATATATATATTATATACGAGTTCTATATATATATATATATATATATATATATATATATATATATATATAGAACATATATATATATATATAGAACTCGTAGTGACATTTATGGCACGTAGTGTCATATTTGTTAAATTCCAGGACACTAGTCTAGACAGTAACGCATGCGTTTATCTTTTTTTCCTTCTTCAAACTAAACTTTATTAACAAAGTTTAAAAAAAATCAATAGATGTATAAAAACAACACATAAAAACATGAACAAACGGGCCAAAGCTGGATTGCAACAATAAATAAAAGAGCTAAACAAATGCAGAGCATATTCTTCTTATTAGTCGGACTATAATTTTAGGCGTTAGTGAGGGAATTCGGACACAACATTGACAGAATAAGTTACCCCACGACGACTTACCCTCTGCTATTTCTCTGAACTTTGCCTCTGCGTCTGGGCCTTTGTTCCGGTCGGGGTGGTACTTCAGAGCCAGTTTGTGGAAAGCCTTTTTGATCTGGCGCTCCGTGGCATCTTTGGGGACCCCCAGAATCTCATAGTAGTCCCTCTTTGCCAGGATGAACTCGGAAATGAGCAGGACATGTACGGCTAACAGAAACACCGACTGAGCTGGAGCCATATCGGTGCTTTTGACCCTCTTTTCCTGTTAGTGGAGGTGGGGAGGAGGGAGATATTAGCGGCACAAAGAGACTATTTATTTCAAGTTTAAAACTAAAACGTACTAACCGATAAAAAAGGTTAAGAATAAAAGTTACTTATCTAGCTAGCTAGCTAATTTTACCTGTTAGCGGCAAAACCGGTAATATTTTGATGGAAAGCTACATTACATTAGCTTCACCGTTAGAAACGCGTCTTTACTGGCTATTTATTTACTAATAAAGACAAATCAAGTTTATACGGTAAAAAAAAAAAAAAGGCTTACCTGTAAAAGAGATGACCAAACCACCCGAATGATAGCTCTGTCAGCCGCCAAAAGCTCCAGCTGATGCGAAACGAAAGCTAGCGGGGACTGACGAAATGCATTCCAGAGCCGTAACACCACGACTCTCAACGCGATTGGTCAGTTCTGGGTCACAAGGTGAGCTCTGATTGGTTAAAACTGTACGCACGTGGACGAATGCAGTGGAGATCAGGGTAGTTATAGAGGAAAAAGAAAATGATTCCTTTTTTTTATTATGTGAATACCCTTTTCTATGTTTATATTTGTCAGTAGTGATAAATATTATATATACTAATGAAATTTTAAAAAAAAAATCACCCATGAAACAAGAGAGACTTACACAAACTTCCGGTTTTTGTATAACGGTCGTAAAGGACATAGTAGAAGATTAGTAAACGTTATTTTACAAAAAATCAAACTAAAAAATGGCGTTCATAAGTCCCAAAGCCGTTTTATGCCTGGTATATTTCTGATAACACTGGATTATAAAGAAATGGTCCCCGGTGATGTTCTTTTTTGATTTTCAGAAAAGAAAAACATTTTTCATTTAAACTCTTTACACCGATAATAATAATGGTGCTTTCAAAATTGTATACAGGGCACTTCTTGTAGATTTAACAACAATAAAGGAGTACGACAAGTGTGCCCATACATTATTTTAACTTGTAGGCCAAAACGATCTCAGTCGGCAACACTTTGAGGTATGTGATAAAGAACCTAAAATTTGCAGATGACACCATAATTTAAAAATAAAAATTCAAAGGAACTCCAGGGCTCTGTCTGGATTTTTCAAGGATTTCTGGGTACAACTCAATTTAAAAAATGTGAAATGTTACTTTTAATAAAGTTTTTGTATTGCTGTTTAAACATTTGTCCTCACAATTGTGTTTTGTAAAACCAAACTTAATATTTACTTAATTGGTATGTTATAAAAGTCACCACTGTTAATCAATTACTTGAGGATAAAGGAGAAGAGTTCACGTATGATCATTTCTTAAGCAAATACAACATTGTTGTGCCTCAAAAAGAAGTGGTTGTTAGACCGATTCCACATACATTTATTTGCACTAAACACAAAATTTGAAGATTTAAGTTTAACTCAAAATAAGATTTAAAACGGGGGGATTAGCCTGATTGCAAAGAAATGTCTTGCCCCCATGGGATGCTTGGGAAAAATGCAGCTACATTGCATATATATTGCATATAACGTAAACAGTCGATTGATATTTTTGTACTGTATCTGACATATACAATAAAGTTCTTTTCTTTCTTTCTTTTTTACAGTCCGGAAGTGTTTTTATTTTATTTTATTATTTTTTTTTACATCTTTGTATTAAAGTAAACAGCTTATTGATATTTTTGTACTGTATCTGCCATTGACAATAAAGTTTTTGGTTGTTTTTTTTTTTACAGTCCGGAAGTGTTTTTATTTTATTTTATTTTATTTTGCATCTTTGTATTAAAGTAAACAACTTATTGATATTTTTGTACTTTATCTGCCATGGACAATAACGTTTTTGGTTGTTGTTTTTTTTTTACAGTCCGGAAGTGTTTTTATTTTATTTTATTTTATTTTGCATCTTTGTATTAAAGTAAACAACTTATTGATATTTTTGTACTGTATCTGCCATGGACAATAACGTTTTTGGTTTTGGTTTTTTACAGTCCGGAAGTGTTTTTATTTTATTTTATTTTATTTTATTTTATTTTACATCTTTGTATTAAAGTAAACAACTTATTGACATTTTTGTACTGTATCTGCCATGGACAATAAAGTTTTTGGTTTTGGTTTTTTACAGTCCGGAAGTTTTTTTATTTTATTGTATTTTATTTTATTTTTTTTTTACATCTTTGTATTAAAGTAAACAACTTATTGACATTTTTGTACTGTATCTGCCATGAACAATAAAGTTTTTGGTTTTTTTGCAGTCCGGAAGTGCTCGTTTTCACGCTGTTCTGCGTTCTCAGAACTGTGGCTGTCTGTTGGAGGTGTTTTCATGTCGCTTCCGCTCAGACATGCCTCGCTATTGCGCCGTGAAAGGTTGCAGAAACCGAGGAGGAACTTCGTCCAGACAAGACCACAAGAGAATTAGCTTTTACCCGTATGTTTTGTGACGCTTTCAAACCTTTACTTAGTCGATAAACATCATGTTAATGGCTTCTATCGTCATGCTGCTCTCCTGAATCCTGCATTATAGCGCTGATAAATTATGCAGTTTAAACACCCACTAAGATGAAAATAGTGTTTTTGCTGTTTTTATCATGTTATATTGGGATTTATCTGATGACGGAGGACAAATTAAGCTTAAAAACGGCATAATCATAACTAAAAGACCGCTGGGAACTCTCAAAAGATGGGCTACTGTAAGAAGACAGTGAAAGAATAAAGCTTTTATTTTTGTGAATTTACTATGTTTGAGTCTAAAGATACTAATGAGCCTTTTTACTGTCATTGTCATCACTGAAGGTTTCCCTTACAAGACAAAGCGCGCCTCCACAAATGGGTGGCAAACATGAATCGGAGAGCCTGGACGCCGAGTCGACATCAGTATCTGTGCAGTGAACATTTCACAGACAGCTGCTTTGACATCCGATGGGGAATCCGTTACCTGAAGCCAACAGCCGTCCCCACCGTTTTTCCTGCAGTCAATAATAACGTGTGCACTTCTCTTATTTCTCTATTTTTAACGTTTATGCAATTAAAATCCCCCCCAAAAAACGCCTTTTCATTGCTTGTATTTGTCTTGACACGACTATTTTTAGTTTTATTGTTATTACTTGTAATTTTCCCTTTTTTAATGGTCATTTTTTTCATGTTTTTGTCCTGTAGGACGGTGAGAAGAACTTCAGTTTAAGCCGCATGATCACATCCAACGCCTCGGAGGTCGGAGTTGAGCCTAAAGAAGCTTCTTTTTACAGCAGCACACCTCTGATTTTGAGGAATTCATGGAAAGCTGCCCAAAGAAATGCAAGAAAGGATTCAGAGACAGGAGGGCTCCCTCTGGTGGCCGGCACTGGTATTGTTTTTCTAACAGAGATTCCAGAGCCTGGAGTCGGTGATGATGGGATGCTTGCAGGATCCGATCTTAAACAGCATCCTCTTGACAGACTTCATACCAAAGCGCAGCTGGACTCTGCCGCCGCCGAGCTTTGTTGCGACGCTGCCGCGCTTACGGACACGGCCGACCTCCAAACATTTTTAGAGGAAAATTCAACGGAGAGGGAGTCTTCAGGCGGAGGCCGTGCTTCGGTGGACGAGCACTCCTACTGCAGAGCGGAGGACACGGATAGAGATCAGCTGTGGTGCAAAGTCTTGTGTCTGAACGCCAAAATCATGGAGCTGGACCGCAGGGAGCAGAACACGGTGGCAAAAATCCAGGCGCTGGAGACGGAGATCGCTCTGCTCCAGAGGGATGCCGACAGACGGCTTTAGATATTCACACAAACGTTTGAGAGACTCAGAATTTCTTGTTTTGTAAAATAGAAAATAACATTGAAAAAGAGTCACTATAAGTGCGTAACTTATAGTTGCATCTAATGATGACTCAGCAGAATGTGACACAATAACTAAAAACAATTCTAAATACTTTTCTTCATACAAGCAGACAAATCTGCCAATGGTGGTACGAAAAATGACCTCTGCAAGAATTTTTTTTTTTTTTCAGAAAAATAAATTCTAGTCACTAAAACAAAATTATGTTGATTTTGAAAAACTTCTTTGGCTCCTTTTTGGGTTGAAAGTTGGAGTTCCATGAAAACGCTCATGAAATGCCCCCTCCTGCAATCAGCAGACTGAAGCAGATGCTTCAGCACGGAAGTGCAGCAAAAAGCCATTTTATAGGGAGACAGACGCCTGCTTCCTCTGTGTGTAGCGTCATCACGAAACAGCAACGATGCAGAGGACACCAAAACCCTCAAACAGAACCAACTGATGAGCTGTTTTCCACCCAAATCGTCTTTGAGTTTTTTTTGTTTTGTTTCTTTTTTTATGGCACAGTGGGTTTGATACAAGTATTTTTTTTTCTGTGTTCTTTCCTAGAAATGCAGAGCCCCTAAAGGGAAATTGAAGAAGGAAAAAAATTGAGAAAAAAATTAAAGTCAAAAGTAAAAAAAAAAAAAAATCTAAGTTAAAGAAAATGAAAAGAAATATTGAAGAAAAATGAATCTAAGTACAAAAAAAATCTAGGTTAAAAACAAAATAATAATAATAATTAAATAAAAATAATAAAAACAATTATTTAATGGCATATTTTGAAAAAAAATATAACACAGAACCTGTATGTAAAAATAATTAAAAAAAAAGTTTTTTATTCAAAAAACTTTGAATAAAAAAAATAGAACAAAAGAGTAATTTAGTGTTAATAATTGTAAATAACATACATGTGGATTTCATTAAGGCTTAGTAAACATTTGGTTGCTATCATTTTCTAGTGGATCAAGTCTATTTTAAATTGTATTGTATGGACTTTTATGCTACAGAGCAGAACTAGGAATAAAAAAAGATTAAAACAAGGAAACTGAAACAGTCTCATTTAGTCATGTGCGAAATGTGTTAATAAGCAAGTCTTAAAAGTGCATATTGAGTGCAGCAACAGTCCGTAATGTAAAGATTTGAAAAAAGAATAAAAACTTCCACTTTTTGTTTTAAAACGTTTAAATCAAAGTACAGTTTTGTTACAAACTTTTGAAAAACACTTATGAACATTACTGATCTTTAGAAAATTTGCCCTTTTGACCATTTTTAGTTCTGTGTTGAATCAGACATTTTTCTATATTTAGCAAAATCAAATATTCAAAAAAGAATTAACGATAGAAACCGCTCAGTAAGTTGTTTATTTTATATCTTTGGCAAGTTTTTTTTTTTTTATTCTGTATTTTTTATTTGGAATAGACCTCAAAAACATAATAACAAAAATCTTTTCATTAGAAATAAAGACATTCTAAATATGAGTTTCAAGTGATTCAATAGGGAAAATAAAAAGAGAAACCCATTAACCATCAAACGGGTTAAATAAACAAAATAATGTGAAAAGTTGTTTTTAGTTCTGCAACACAGAACTTAAAACCCAATTTATCATAACGTTCTAAAAGATGCTCTTTGATTTGATTTGTTTTTATATTACTGTACTTGAATGTTTTGGAAAATGTCTTATAGTTACCCCAAGCAGAAGGAAATTTCCTACTTCCATTTTCTTTTATTTATTTTTACAATTGTTTGAATGGCATCTTTCTGAGCTCCGGCATTTTTATTTACCACAGTCACTAAAATGAACTTTTGCTACTTTATTCTGCCTCATCCTGTCCATTTTTAGTACTTCAATCCGCTGTGGCAGTGTATAAAGGGCTTTACAAATCAAGGTGGAATTAATTAAACAGTTAGGAGTTACTAATAACTCATTTTGTTTCATTTTAAACGCAATCTGACCGGATGTTGTTTAGTGAAAGAGGTGTTTGGCGCCATCTAGCGGTGGGGTTGAAATTGTACGTCACTTCCTCTAATATTCCTGTTTATCTTCTCTGTCAGTCTCTCCTTACAGGTCTGCATTGAATGAAATATTTCAA
The DNA here is from genome assembly GCA_023969325.1 of Oryzias curvinotus. NCBI lineage: Eukaryota > Metazoa > Chordata > Actinopteri > Beloniformes > Adrianichthyidae > Oryzias > Oryzias curvinotus. The sequence continues at coordinate 10,561,602 of CM043728.1, forward strand.
CAGTTATGTGAGTAAAGAATTCATTCACTTATCAATAGAAACTTAAACTACTTTAATTTATTTGTTTGTTAAACGACAGAGCCATTTTAGTAAATCTGATGTAAACACAACACGTTTGTGTTTCGCGGCGTACTGTAAATCAATGGTTTATTTTTTCTTAATCAGATTAGGTTCAAAATATTAATATTTTCACATTTCGATTAAGCATTTGCAACTGGTGGTAAACAAAGTGTTCAATAATCCACGTACATGTTGAGGTTACATAACACATTTATTTTGAACGCGTTTGTTTACAACACGTTAGCTAAGCTAGCTAGTTCAAAGGTCCGCCTCTGCTCCGAGCCGCTTTTTACTGTCGATGACGTCATCCAGCCAGGTGTCTCGGAACCGGTGCTTCCCTGAAGTGTTCACGAGCCTGTTCGACTCCACCACAAAATGGACCTCCAGCGGGGCCGCCCGGGCTGCGAGCTTTGACACTTCCACCCCAAAGAAGACGCTAGCCGTCTGGCTAATGGGCTCTTTAGCCGTGGGGGCGCTGAAGCGAGCCCGGTAGTGATACACGCTGCAGTGGTCCATTTCGGTGACGTAAAGAAAGTCCAGACTGTGACGCCAGCAGGACCGGACCCCCCACGTTTGAATAAGAGTTTCGATCTGCTCTTTTCCGAACTCTACCGTGAAGTCCTCGCAGAAAAGCCGGGGAGGAGAGTCCACCTCGGCGTGTTTGGGGTCTACGTCGTCCTCCTCCTTCTTCTTCCGGTGTCTCTCCAGTGACGCGTTCACGAGCGCGGACGACTCCGCGTGATATTTGTTATGTGGAGAAACTCCATCCATTGGCGCTTTTGTTTGGCCAGCAAACGGCGCGTGAACGTTTCTGCGGAGGCCCAGAAACAAGCGTTTCCATGGTTACCAACTTGAAACGGAGAGGCGGTCTCATTACGCCCTCTGCTGGCGGGATCCTGTAGCACGTTGTGTTTCAAAATAGAAAATAATAAAACTTTATTGTTCCCACTAAGGGGACATTTTCACCATAGCTCTATTAGAAAGTAATAAATAACACCAAAAAATATATTACATAGTTATACTGTAGACAATATAACAAAAATTCACATATAAATCAAACTCATTACAGAAATAATGAATGCATTGATTAAAAAAAGTACAAAAAATAAAGAAATATTAACGAAAAATTCAGAAGAAAATTAAGGATTTTTTTTTGCAAAACATACTTAGGTTACATTAGATTCATTAAATATAATGAGGTATGAACAAAAGTCAGGGGAAGTTTGATATATTGCTTGAAAAAGAGTGAAAAGAAGCGTATTTATGTAATTCTACCGCCTGCTGACTTTGTAATTTAAATTAATAGCAATAATTATTGTCCAGGGCCTGTAACAAATAAGAGTTGAATGCTTTGCCTCAAGCCACGTACACATTTGGCGTGCATCCCTGACGGCGTTTAGCCCATGGTGTTCACACTGCACAAGCAGGGAGAGGCTTCTCCTTTTCTATTTTTTAGTAGCCTATTCCCAACATCTACAGATGGAAGAGGCCTTGTGTGAAATGTTGAAGTGGTGCAAATCTTGTGAATGGGACGGCGGCAGCTAATCTAATTCTGCCGATGCCTCCCCGTTCCACGAGGCAGTTGTATTAGTGAGCGTAGCTTTAATGTTGTCTCAAGTTTTAGGGTAATAATATCAAAGAAACTAAAGAAACACAGTTTTTTTCATTTGTTATTAGTAACATCAAAACATTTAAGTATTTCATTTAAATTCCAACTAAATATGAAAAGCACTCATGTAAATAATTTATTCTCACTTTTATTTTTCTCCAAATTCTTCTGTCAAAAATCATTTACTTTTGCGTTTTTTGTCTTTTTTTTAGGAAGCGGAACTGAAAGTTTTCTTTAAAAGGAGGCTACAGCTGTTGGCCAACATTTCTGCCAAAATGGCCGTTTCTTTGCACCGACATTGAGGCTTCAGCTGTTTCTCCCCCCGGTTCTGCTGCTGACTCAGCGGACGCATGTCGCGGCTCCGGATCACCATCGACAGCGTGACCAAGGCAGTCGGCAGCACGGACCTCGTCTCCAAGTTCTCCAGATTCAAACCCAGCAGTCATGGGTCAGACGGCGCCCGGGCGGAGAAACGTCCGGCCGGCGCGGGGAAGGTAGACAACCGGGCCGCCTCGCCACCTCAAGACCCAGTGGAGGAAGAGGAAGGCGCGAAGAAGGCGACGGGAGATATGCCGGATAAGCAGCGAGCTCCGGAAACACCTTTTGTCGCCGCCAAGAAGCCAACGCCACACGCCGCTCAGGAGGCAAATCCATCCACTCCGAATACTTCATCTGCGGTTGCTAAGCAGCTTTTTCACCCCGCCGCTTTGACCGCCAACATGGATGAAACGTACAAGTCGCTGTCTCATCATATCAACAACTATTTTGGCTCCAGCGCCCAAGGAGAGGACGGAGAGAACAGGCAGCGGCACGATTCCGGGGCCGTTCCCCAGAGAACCCAGGATCCCGCTCCGGTTTTGTCTCCCATGTCAGAAGCAAAGGGGCAGGCTCCGCCTCCTGCCTCTCCCGGCTCGCCCTCGCCACCGCAAAAGCTCAGCCCCGGCGCGGAGCCTGCCGGAAAGTCTGTCCCTGCGGTCACGGCGCCCGCCAAAAAGGGCTTCACCCAGTATTTGTCCTACCCACGCCCCAGCGTCCAGGCCTTCGTGGGCAGCTACATCGCACCTCTGGTCCCCAAATTTCGCGGCGACCCCAAAAAGACGGCGGCCGAGAAGGACGCGCCGCCGGCGACGGTGGTGGAAGTGCCCGCCGTGGACAAGGCAGCGGAGACGACCGAGAGCGAACAGGAAAAGGCAGAGAGAGCCAAGCAGCTGCTGCTGAGTCAGCGGGAGAAGGTGAGACGTTCAGGCTGAGAACAAACGATCGACGGCAAACATCACCATCTTTGATCCAATATATGAGCGGATATTTTCATCTGTTTTTGCAAATCAACAAAGAAAACATCGGAATGAAAGAGCTTTAAAATGACTCGCTCTGAGAATCTTTGCTTCCTAACGGTAAGGTTGTGATTTATTATTAGATCATCGCCAGAGTGAGTTTAGACAACCGGACCAGAGCTCTGGTGAAAGGCCTGCAGAGGGTCAGCGACGTGAAGCTCCTCACCACCCGGGTGGAGGAGCTCAGCCTCCATCTGCTGGAGTTCCCAGAGACCCGAGCCGTGGCCATCAAGGTCAGCATCCAGGTAGATTGGACCTTTTGTCCTTTGGATCTTGTGGAACCCTTTTTGTTTTTCTTTTTGTAGGAGAGCTTGCTCCCTTGTCTGCTGCGTCTGCGGCAGGCCAGCGACCTTCCTCTGAAGGCGGCTGTGAGGGAAGCGCTGGCCGTCCTCGGCTACACCGATCCGGTCAAAGGCAGAGGAATACGAGTGCTGTCCATCGACGGTGGAGGAACGAGGTGAAGCGCCTTTCAACAACACCTGTGAAGTGAACTGACAACCACTTTGAGTAGTACTACAGCTGCAACCTTTGACACCAAAAGACCCATTTGGACCGGTTTCTAACTGAACCGAACCCATCAAGAGCCGCAATCAATAATCTTTATTAATGTAGCTAAAATGTAGCTTTTTTAAAATATATACAAGAACTGAATCATATTGGTTACATTTCTCTTTATACCAGTTAATTTTATCCGTGGGGCCCAATCTTGGTCGGTGAGCGCCAACTAGTGGGCCCCAGAAAAAAATCTGATCTGAATCTGGCATTCACCAATAAGCAGTGTAGCTGAGCTAAAAAATATATCATCTGTGTCCGAATTCCCACCCGAACTACTAAGAACTATGTAGGATTTTAAAAGCAATTCACTTTTAAACAATATGACGTCATCCGTCTCCTGATGCTAAAACCTAATTGATTTGACAATCATCTTTTAATCCACTGAGTTCTGAAGATAAAAACGTTGATATTTTAAAAAAAAAAAGAAAAAAGATTTAAATACAATTCCTTTGCAAATATTGTTCAAGCGCAATGCATTGTGGTCTATATTCGCCAACGTAGTGAGCAATTGATGCACACGGGTTTTTCGCACAGGCTTCTGGGATTTTTGTAGGGCACTGGATTTTGGAGATGTAGATACAAAAAGGCGAACGCACTATAGTGAGTAGTGAAGGGACACAACCTACAATTCCAATATCCGGTGAAATTTTCCCAGAAGTCTCTGCAAAAAAACTAGTGTGCATCAATGTTCAATAGATTAGTGAATATAGACCACAATGCAATGCGCTTGAACGATTTGTCAATTAAAAAAAATGTGTGTAAATTCTTTTTTTATTTTTTTTCAAATAGAGTTCTCATCTTCAGAACACTGTGGATTCATAAAATGTTCGTATTTATCAGGTTTTGTTTCGCCAAATGGCTGACGCCATATTTGGCGTTTAGGAATATGACGTCATTTAAATCCAGAGCACTGGGTTGTTCTGGGCTTTATAGGGGTTCGGGAGCGGGCAGGCGGAGTCTCACTTCTGAACTTTGACCCAATTAAAGGTCAATCGGTGTGAAGAAATGAATGGGTTCTGTCTTAGCCAATCAAACACCAATCAAACATTCATGTGGGCGGAGCATCACCAAAACTTTGTCATGTAAAATGTACGACAGAGTTTTAGGGCCACCAAAAAAATAAAAACGTAAATTTTACGACTTTAAATCTTGTAATTTTGCGTGTTTTAAACTCATACATTTATTGGCTTTTTCTCGTGTTAATTTACGACTTTAAAGTTGATAAAATAAAATAAAAATGTGTTTACAAACGGACCCTAAAACTCAGTTGTAAAATTGAAATGTAATAAAAAATCAGTTTCAATGTAAAAATGCTGAAATAACCTTATAATAAGATGTTTATGATGGAGCTTTGCAGTCAAATCTAACATCTAGGATGTGCGGCTTCATTCCAGAGGACTGTTGGCCCTACAGACGCTCCAGAAGTTGGAACATCTCACCGGAAAACGCATCCATCAGCTCTTCGACTACATCTGTGGCGTCAGCACAGGCAGGACCTTGGTCACCACAAAAGCTTTACTCTACGAGTTTGGCTTTTTCTCAAGTGTCGTTTTGCTCCGATCCAGGCGCCATCCTGGCGTTCATGCTGGGCATTTTCCAGATCCCGCTGGACCAGTGCGAGGACCTGTACCGGAAGCTGGGCTCGGACATTTTCAAGCAGAACGTCATCGTGGGAACGGTGAAGATGGGCTGGAGCCACGCCTTCTACGACAGCGAAATGTGGGAAAGTATCCTCAAGTGAGTCCGCCGCTTTGGTTTGAGACTTTTCACCTGAATTTCTCTGAAACTTTCCGTTTGGAGAGGCTTCAAGTCAAAACATTTATTTTTTCATTTTTATTTTTTAAGGGAGCGGCTCGGTGAAGTGCGCATGATTGAGAGCGCGAGGGACCCCCACAGCCCTAAAGTGAGTCGCATCGTATTTTGGAGACATACAAATAAAGAATTTTGTGCCTTAAAGACCCCCATCATCTGTTGGTCTAGTGTTAAAGCGTCCCCAAATTTAAAGAACCTGTCGTTTTCTAGGACGTAGTTTCTGCAGAGCAGCAGGATTTTGTTAGAAGTTGGTGGAGCAACCCCGCCCCCCCTTTTCCCCCCTCTTCAATGCTAAGCGGAGCAGGGAGCTTGTTGCTCACCCAGAGTATTTTCTGTCACAAAATTATCTTTTTTAAACTGATTTTTGTTGTTGCCTTCTCCTGATTCACAATTTGAATAAAAAAATTCAATTTTTAATTTAATTTTCTTGGTATATGTCCTCCAAAAACACAATTTTGATCAGAACGGGTCTTTAATTTGTCTTTTTTCTGCATCTGCCATGACTTAAATAGCTGTCTGTGTGTGTTTTGCCCACAAGGTGGCAGCAGTGAGCACTATTGTCAACAGAGGCTTGCCCCTGAAGGCCTACGTGTTCAGGAACTACAGGCTCATGCCTGGGGTCCAATCCCACTACCTTGGAGACTGCAAACACAAGCTGTGGCAGGCCATCCGCGCCTCATCCGCCGCCCCCGGATACTTTCAGGAATTTGTCCTCGGAAAAGACCTTCATCAGGTAAAACCCGGAGCTGAAAACACTGCTTCTGCATCACAATGCATGTGTTTTTTGTTTTTTTTTTCCATTCCTCCTCGTTGAATAATTGTTACTAAAATCTCAAAGAAGTTGATGTGTTGGTGGAATTTTGGTGAAGTTGCTTCAAGGATCCACTCCAAGTAATATTTTTGGTGTTTTTAACAAGTTCTCCTGGCGATTTTCTATATAAATATATAAAGAAAATTTAAGATTAAAATGTGGAATTCTGAGTATTTCTTTATTTAAGTCGTTGTAGCAATGACGTAGAAAAGCCGCTGGGCGGGGCCAGTGACCGTACGAACAGTACGGCTGGACAGCTGCACTGCTAATGGTGGGAGGGGCTGTAAGCTAGCAGGAGAGAGCCTAAACATAGAACTCTCAGCAAAGCAGAAGGGAGGGGGGGCGGGGTTGCTCCGCGGCATCAGCCCCGCCCACAACTAAGAGGAGAATTTATAATAATGAATAATGAACTACTCTGTGAGCTTCGCTGCTAATGATGAATGACGGGCTTTGGAGGCCACGGGTGCCGATATTACTGATCAGCTTTGAGATGGAAGACGGAACAGACGTTTTTCTCTTTAGGAGGCACTCGAGTTCTCCACTTTCGAAAGAAGTCGTCTAAATTTCAGTTTTTTTTTTAAATGAAGTTCGGTTAGTAGGGCAGATATCTTTAGATGGTCCTGGTGGGAAATAATCAGGCTTAAGGCTTCAATTCTTTTCGTCACCCTACTTTTGCTAAATGAGCTTTGCTACTCTGTGCTGTCTTTCTGCAACAGATGAGTTATTGAGTTAAAACTCCTCAAATGTGTCTCAGTTGGAGCTGTGCTGCATTTTCTGTTTGCACCGTTCTGCCTCCGCTCCTCGCTGACAGTGGCGCCTGGCGGCAGCTGCAGATGGATGTAGATGGAGCCGGGCTTGCTGTCCACGTGTTCCTCCTCCTGGTGCTGCACCGTTTCCTCAGCAGCCGCCGCCCACCGCTCTCACTCCTACTCCAGTTTTCAGCTCCTGCAGAGGCATTTGTCAGAAGAGCGCCAACATTCCTAAAGATAACAAAACCAGAATAAACACACAAATACTGCAGGGGTGCACAGACCTATGAGTCACCCAAATCTATATCAGCTTTAGGTATATTATTTTTGGGGGTTTTGGTTCCATCCATTGACTGCAGATGAGAGTGTATGGGTGACATCACCCATAGAATATGTTTTTTTGAGATCCCTATCTTATCAGAACCTTAAAACCCATTAAATATCATTGGTTTTCTGCCCTGTAGTTCATCATTGTTCCACTAGGGGCAGTAGAAGGGCTTTTCCTGTTCATTTCCAAACGGCTGCCTTCATGAAATCTCACTTTTGGTGGAAGAAGTTTAGCTGATTTTTCAAAACTTTATGGTGAGAATAACTCATCTATTGTTATTCATATTTTAAATATTTGCTGTATTTGAAAAAAATGCAAAAATCTTTTGATAAAATAGCACCACATTAAAAATGTGTGGATCTAATTTGAGACACTGGGTAGATATATTGCTTTTTCTTGACCTGGTCACTCATGTCAGTATTTTTATAAAACTAAAATTGTTGTGAGCAAAAACAAACACAATCACCCAATGTTGCACAATTACAGTACTTCTATAAACGTCAGTCAGATTTCATTAACACAGGTCACATCAACTCTAGAACTTGTTTGTAGCACGCGACACATTAGCCACGTTAGCATGTTCACAATTCCTGTGACTCCTAACCTTGTTTGTAACACACGAAAGAAAAAAACTGATAAAGCTAAAACTGTGGCTACGCTAACCTCCAACCTTGTCAGAAACACTTAAAAAAAACAGTCTACATGCTACATGCTAGCCACGTGATAACCGTTATCCATGTTAGCATTTTTACAATACCTGTAACTCACGACCACGGTAGCATTTTTATAATCCCCAACCTAAAAAATACAGCTGAAACAAACGATGTTGTGACTACGCTAACTGCCAACCATGATAGAAACACGTAAAAAAAAAACACACGTCCCACACACTACATGCTAGCCATGTTATAACTGTCATCTATATTAGCGTTTTTGCGATGTCTGCAACTCCCGACCTTATTTACAATACGTAAAAAACACAGTCCGACACCGCCACATGTTAGCCACTTTAGCATTTTTACAAAAACACCCAACCCAAATAATACTCATGAAGCAAACAATATTGTGACTACGCTAACTCCCGAGCATATTAGTAACATGTTAAAAAGCACAGTCTGACACGCTACATGCTAGCCACGCTAGCATTTTAACAATAATGCCTAACCTTGTCAGGAAGTTGTAAAAAAAATTAAATAAAATAAAAAACAGACTCACATTTTGACAGAAGCCCCATGTTGCTCTCAAAATAGTTTCGTCATCAGTAAACACAACCAAAATGAATCTACACACAATTTTACAACTTTTAAGTGTGTTTTAAAATTAGGAAAATACGGAAATTTTATTGCAATTTAGTTTGTGGATTTAAAACGTCATCAGTATTTTAAAAAAAGAAATTTTCTGTCATTCTTTTTATGTTGGGCTACAAAGGGTTCATGAAGCTGAAAGCATCCGAGTCGTAAACACTCAGTTAGGAAAGCCCTGTCCACCCTCTTTACTCTCTCAAGTCTGATTCCTGAAACTAAAGGCGGGTTTTCTTCATTATCTTTTAGGATGGGGGGCTTCTCATCAACAACCCTACGGCTCTGGCGATTCATGAGTGCAAGTGTCTGTGGCCGAACACGCCTCTGCAGTGCGTGGTGTCGCTGGGCACCGGGCGATACGAGACGCTGGGCAAGAACAGCACCTCCTACACCAGCCTGAAGACCAAGCTGACGCACGTCATCAGCAGTGCCACGGACACCGAGGGTAAGACCCCCGCAAACACCAGGCCCCTCCCCCTGACTCCTAAACGCCGCCGTCTACAGCTAACTGACTGTGTTTCAGAGGTGCACACCATGCTGGACGCCCTGCTACCCCCCGACACCTACTTCCGCTTCAACCCCTACATGAGAGAGGACATCCCGCTGAACGAGAGCCGGGAGGAGAAGCTCAACTTCCTGAAGAGCGAAGGGGAGCGCTACCTGGAGTGCAACGTGGCCAAGCTGAAGAAGACGGCCAGCGTGCTGGGCCAGGAGAAGGGCGCCGTCCAGAGACTGGCCGAGTGGGCCAAACTCAAATCCGACATGTACGAGGGCATTCCCTTCAGGTCCAAATTGTAGCTAGAAACACGGAAAATTTGAATTCTGAAGTTCAGTCCAGGGGTCTGCAACACCTTCCAGTCACTTTAGGAGCCACCAAGTCTGACTTCACCTTTTAGAAAAATACGACACTAATTTATATTTCGGTTATTGTTACTAATATGTAGAACATACATGTGGTTTTTGGCCAAAAATAAAACAAAATTTTGTCATTTATTTAATGATTTTTATTTAAAAAAAATAAACTTACAGAGAAAATAGCTCAAAATATGGAGTAGTTTAAAACCTTTCAAAGTAAAAGACACCCTGCGTCACATAGGATCATCTTAGTGGAGCAAATGTAGTCATGTGATCTCAGCAGTGATAAAGAAAAAAAAACTGCTTATTTTACCGTTTGTGGTGCATCTCAGCCAGAAATTTCTAAATCTAGCTAACTCAAATTAAATTAGTACTAATGAAGTGACCCTTACCCTATTTTTTGGACCATAAGTCGCTCTTTGAATTAGTTCAGAAATAGAAAATATCAGTTGTTTTCTCCGCCTTAGTTTTGATTACTGGCCTTCAGCCGATTTTCTGTGATACGTGGTGCACAATATCTGACATAATGTCTCAGTTGGAGCCGTGATCCATTACTTTTTACTATATAGGTACTTTTAAAAATTGGAAACTTTTTCTACCTCTTTAACCAGAGAGCCGCAAAGGTTGCAGACCCCTGATTTAGTCATTGAACACAAACAGCTTCATTTCAAATAAGGGGAAAAAGCTGTACTACCTTTTGAACGTTGTGTTGGGATGTTCCACTCTTAGAAAATATGTGGTACAGCTTCAGATGTTGAAACGTTCAAATCAGAAAATTAGTTGAAACTTAAAAAAAAAAAAAAAATGAAAGCTGAAATTTATCTGGAAAAAGATGGTGCCTGAAAAATCTGTGCCAACCGCAGAAGGGGCGGAGCTTAGTAAGTGTATAAAAATGCCACTGAAGTGATTTTGGGGTTTTTTGAGCTGGATGTTGAGCATTATTTAAGATCTAGATTAAGCTGATTGATAACTTAAAGAAACAGGCTGTAAGTTGGGAGTGAGTAGCTGCTCTGTACAGAAATGTTGATTTATGACATTAAAGGAGAGCTGGGGTTCTATTCCTGCGCCGGGTTTGGACCCCCGTGTGTGACGGACTTTTAAACCAGACCTCAGGAATTAGTGCCAGCTTGTAAGGGGGGGAGCTTTCTTTTAATATATTTATAATTTTCGATGATCATACAGTGTTATGAAATGTGTTATTTGTGGAACAGCATGTGTTTACGATAGTTTTATAAATCAAACAGGATTTATTCAAATTTAGAACAATTAACACCGAAGCTAACAATTCAAGATCAAAGCTGCATGAAAATTCTTATATTTTTAGTTTTTTTTAAATGGCTACCATTGAGGGAATCTTTCCAAAATAAAAGCCTGATTTGAATTGGTGTTTAGAGATTTAAGATGTAACTCAAACAAAAGCGTAACTGCACAGCAGATTTTACTGCCTACTTGTACACAACAAACTAAAAAGTTGCACATTAACCTATAATGGGTGAAAAATGTAAATATTTAAAAACAAAAAAACTGTCACAAAGATCAGATTTAATCATTTTCCATGACCTGATCACCTGACCTTACTTTGTATCCTAACAATCTCAGATGCTGGGATTGTTCTCTTTCCTATTGTTCAGAAGAACTTCAAATGACCCCAAATGTCATTAAATAAAACTGGATTTAATTTATCTGTTTGTTCTCTCTTTTTGTTTTTATTATTTGAAAAATTCACAAAATGCAATTTTGCCAGTTTTTTATTTTAATTTGAAAATATTTTTGGTTTCGTTCAAACATTAACTCATAACAGTTGTGTAATCTTCATTTTCCCCATTTTTAACTACACGTGTTTCTGTAGGTAATTGCTGTAAACTGTGCTTTTGTCATGGTGATATACACTTCCTGAGTCATTTTAAAGTAGAGGTAATCTTTTCTTCACATCGCTTTCTGTTAAAATTACAAATTAAGTTCAGATTTAGACTTTGTTGCATTTCATAAATAACATCTATTTGCTTTGTATGAGTATTTAACATTTAAACCATGTCTGAAAAGACCACACCTTTTGTTTTCAGTGGAGCCGCATGGTCTATTCCAGGAAGTGGTCTTTATATTCACTGGCTAGGCAATTTGGCAAAAACCATTAATCCAACTTAAAGATGGATAGAAAGATGGACTTATTTAAATTAAATACATTTGATTTGGTTCTGTTTGGTCGTCAAACACTAATGGTAATTAAAGCCGCAAGCGGCGTTGTATGGCCCACAGACGCAACCTGCCTTCCACGCCCAACTCTACACACCACCGCCGCCCTCACCACCCTCACCGCCCACCTTTGATCAAGGCTAGTCAAAGCTCAATTTGCTTATTATGCTAACTATGCTAATGTGGCTAAAAGTGCTAGCATTGGGATCAGCATCATCAACTCTCAGAAAAACACAAAATGCTTATTATGCTAACTATGCTAATGTGGCTAAAAGCACTAGCATAGCGATCAGCATCATCAACTCTCAGAAAAACACAAAATGCTAATTATGCTAACTATGCTAATGTGGCTAAAAGCACTAGCATAGCGATCAGCATCATCAATGCTCTCAGAAAAACACATTGCTCCATTGGTGAGAGCTATATGTCATAAGTCTTTTTTCAATATGGCGGCTTTTCTGTTGATTTTATCTCCATAGCAACCATTTTATGTTTTGGTCACCTCGAGATGACGAACAGATCGACGTCTGTTTCAGACGAATCAGTAAACAAAAAGTAAACTTTTTGTTGTCCTTAGCAACAGTGGTTTTATGCTAACCACGCCAACATTCCTTATATGTCCATATCTAGTGTTTTTTTATTATGTTCCGTTCCTTTTTGCATTCAATTTTCACTGTATTGCATTGAAAGGTATGGGAGTTATAACAGTGTGCCACTGTTAAACCAAAACACGCGTGTTTTGGTTTTGTAGCTCTATTTTGAAATTTGTTTTTTTATTCATAAGCAATTTTCGGCCCATTCATTTTTTTTTTTACGGGAACGCTCGCCGTGATGTCATCGACCTCGGGGGGGTGACATGCTCTTTGCCAAAAATTCATTTTCAATTTATCCTAGGTGTGTGCCAATTTTGGTGAGTTTTCGGGTATGTGGCGGGGGTCAAATTTTCGATTAACGGATCCGTTAGAAACAAGAAACGTAAAAAAAAATAATAAAAAAATAAAAAATAGAAACAAAGCAGAAACAATATAGAAGTTTTTTCAGCCAGGTTTCCTATGTATTTCAATGCGGCCTGTCTTTTACTATAGGCTGGGCATGTCTTTTTGGCTTTAAACCCGTCCTTTGAGGGCTTTTTGGGGCTTTTTCGTGTTTTTGTCATCATTTTTGGGATAACAATTTTGACGTTTGTGCGGTGGTGTTGTGCGTGTGTGTGAGTATTTTTGTTGCGTTACACAATTGTCGTGTCGTTTTGTGCTTTGGGCGACCTTTGACCTCATTTTTTGGCGTTTTGACAGTTTTTTTTTGACGTTTTGGACTTTTTTGAGTGCTTGACCCTCGTAGCAGTTACAATGCAGTCTGTGACTGCTGCGGGCCATAATTATATTTGAGTAGTTTTTTCCTTGTTCCACCAAAACACTGAGTCTTATGTTTGTTTATGTCTGTAGTTTTTGATTAATGTTTTGAGTTGACCCTATTTGTAAAGTTGGCTGATCTACCTCTATATAGTTGTGTGTGTGTTTTCTTGTTTGGCCAGTTCATTTTAATTATATAGTCTGTTCCGTTGGTTAAATTATTTTTTTAATTGCCTATGTTGATTCTGTTTTGGTTTACATTTTTTAAGGACCTGGTTTGAATATTTCTTTTAATAAAAAAAAGGCTGATATTGTTGGAACATATTTTAAGGGCGACCAAGCACAAAAACTGATGTAAATTCATGATCATTGCTGCGTTGCCCGCATGTATTTTAAGTGCATCTAAATGTTGTTGTTGGTCGCACATATTTTGAGGGGCAATAATTATAAAAACAGGAATGGTTACCGAGTGACACAGCAAATATTTTAAAAGCCGCTATTAAGCCACATACTTTTCAGTATTCAAAATGAGGCAAGAATAAAGTCCAGCTCAGGCTGTGTGTATTTTAGAGATTACGTGCAAATAGTCCCTTAAAAAAATGTAAATCTTCTGTTCTCACAACCACTAATACTGCTAGCTAATGGCTACAGCTACTTAAGCTAAGCTTAGTAATCATGTGAAACTAGATAGAATTGCTTTGGTATTTTTCTTTTTTGCTTTAGTACGGTACTTTTTTAATGTAATGTGACTCTTCTCAACTGATCTAAACTCACTAAAGCTAAACGATTCTTGCCTTCATAGGTTTCTGTTTTTACGGGCGGGATGTCCCGTTTCAAAATGGCCAGATTTAAGTTTTATATTTGATTTTATCTCGTCAAACGTAAATAATCCTTGGTCTCTTGCAAGTTTGAGTGCAGAATCCACATAAAAATGTCATTAACACTTCAAAATGGCATTTATCTTGTTTGCATTTTCCAACCCGGTGAGGTTAAAGTGTGAGGTAAAGTCTCACAGACGGTGTTTACACAAAGGAGAAAGATATATGTGGCTCATACCACCGCACTATTAGTCTCTGCTTGTGGCAGGAACTGGTTGTCTCTCCTTTGGCTTAAGCAGCATCAGTATCTTAAGGTGTTCCCTAGCAACAACAAAAGCTGACTTCTCCAATGAAAACTGGGTTTTTGGTGTTTATAACATTATTTTGTGGCATTTTTCTGACGATGGAGGCAAGTATGAAGAAAATTGAGCTTAAAATTGAATTTCTGAAGATTTTTCATTTGAAAAAGATTGTATTTGTGATGTAGAAAATAGGCTGGGCGGGGCCACAAGCTCCCCCCTCCACTCCATTCTGCTCCACTTGTATGGACACCTAGATCTAATTTTTGGGGGGATGACAAATAGTCCAAAAAAAGTTGAATTCCATTCCCAAACATCCAAGGATGTTCTTTGTCTGTGCCCTTACATCTCTCCATCATCTGCTGGCAGAAACAACAATGCCGGAGGATGCAAAAGTAAAAGCCAACTTTGAACTGTAGCTGACTTTGCCCCAAGTGGATACACACTTCTACGACATTATTTTATAATAGTTTCAGTCATTGTGTACATGAAGCACATTGGACTGGATCCTTCTATCTGTCACAGCAGAGGAGAGCTCATCTGAACGCCTGGTTAACATCAGATGATTTAAAAGGGACTGTTGAGTAAACTGCAGCGGATTGTGCATCAAAGCGGCACTGTCTTCCTATTCCGCTTGTTTTACTGATAGTGTCAGGGAGACTGAGCCACAGGACAAAAAAGATCTTCAAATCAGGGGGTTTTATTTTACCCACCACAAAAATGGGATGGGCCTAAATTAAAATGGGGTCAAATAAACACAAATGTAACAGAGAATCAATAAGAAAAGCTCAAACCAAGCTGAACCAAAACTGACCCACCAACAGGAAACATTAGGGAGATTTTATACTGGCTGACCTGACCGATGACACAAAAGGGAGGGGATCACAAATACAAAACATTCAAAACCTAAATATTAACTAAAGTTGTAAATTACTAGTAATTTAATGCTTTAACCAAGAAACTGAATTTATACTTCAAAACAAGTTTAACATATTCCAAAAAATACAAACAATATTCCAACATAAGAATAAACTTTGTCTTCCCCCTCCATCTTGTCCAGATGAAAGTGTTCAGGAAGTTGTCCATGCTCCTCCCCCTGCCACATCATCAGGAAGTTACCCCAGCTCCTCCCTCTGCCCAGCAGCAGGCCTCAGACGGAACTCAAAAGAATAGAATTACTCAAAGCAAAACTAAATTAACAAAATGTTCACACAAATCATTAAGTTAATATTGGCATGTAATGTGTGAAATAAAATGAAATGGTTTATGGTTTATGAAAAATAACGAATGAACTTAACTTAACTGGGGGGCAATGGGTTCTGCCCTCACAGATAGTAAGGGTGTACAAGTTCACCAAGAAGCTAAGAAAACTAAATCTAAAGCCGTGGGTGGGTGTCGTATTGTCCTCATGATCCCCACCCACCCATTATCATACCCCTTTCACCCGCTCTTCACTCTACCCTCTTCTTCCTCTGCTACCCTCAGAACTGCATGTGACAAACTTATGAAAAAACAATTTTTTTTTATCAAAATGGCGGCTTTTCTGTTGGTTTATCTCCATAGCAACCATTTCATTTTTGTGTTGCGTGCGGATGACGAACAAGTTCATGTAATTTTTAGAAGAACCTGCAAAAGTAGACTTTTGGAATTACTTGGCAACGGAGGTTTTTTTTTGTTATTCACTTCCACATTCCTAATACATTCATATCGTATGTGATATTGCTACGGTCAGCTTGAGCCAACGATTCCTGTATTAAATTTACACAACGTTCTGGTAAAAAATGTGCTAATACCTAAGGAACGCCACTTTATGCTAGCTCGCCATGCCAAGGCAGTGAAAAATCCAAAACTCCTAATTCTAATCTTTTTTTCCCAATGATGTTCAAGAAATTTGGAGGCAACAGATCAAAATCCCTAAGAGGAGTTTGCAGACAGTCCTAAAGGTGAATTATTTTAGAATATTCAAGATGGCGGCGTCTTCCCAAGGTTAAAGGTCAACAGCTTGTGGAACGCTTAAGATGGCAGCCCATGTGAGAAATTTTGTGAAGCTCATTCAAACACATTTTTGGAGATTTTGTCCCCATTCATGTTTCTCGACGGATTCGCCTGCCGTTTTGTCATCATTTTATTGGGGGAGAGGGGGGCATTTTGGCTCAAAGGGGCAGTAAGAACAAAGAATTCCAAAGAAGAATGTGGTGATGATCAAAATGTGTGTTTTAGTTGTATTACTCAAGAAAATAGAGCTGCTAAACTGTCTGAGCACTAAGACAGCAGGAATCCAAAGGCAGTTTGCACGGTGGTGCGGCTCCCCACAGACCTCTGCCACGTGTGCCGGTGTGTGGACACACCTGAACATGCACACAAACACAACATCAGGCCATTGTAAAGGCATGCACTTAACAGGAAGATGTTGCAAAAAAAATGTCTTTTCTAATGCTCAAAACTCACATTTAAATTTGGTGTCCATCTTTGTCAGGTCTCTGTAGAGCATCTGCAGACTCTTATATTGGCATTAAAAAAAAGAAAAACGAAGTTTTGTCAAAAACATGGGTTTAATCAGCTTAATCTCTGTCGTGTTTTTCCAACCACCTTCCAGAACCCCCATTACACCCCCCCCCACTCTCAGATAAGATAAGTACTACACCAAATGCAAGACTTTTTTTACCTTTATATTTCTGATTTATTGGGCATGCGGCAAAAACAGCTACATAGAAGAAACACTCAATGCTAAGACTCTAACAGAAAGTAACAATAGAATAGTAACGTATACACTCTGATGGCGACTGCCGATATTCACCAGGAGCGATGTGGGGTTCAGAGTTATGCCTAAGGACACATGGGCGGAAAACAAAGCCTGCAGTCTTCCGATCAGAGGTTGACCACTCTACCTCTGCACCATTGCTGCCCCAACTAGACTATTTACGTCAAAATAATTCAAAGAGATGGGATTTGGTCCACAACTGACTTTGTTTATTTAGTCAATTTGCTTCTTTCGGTGAGTGTAAACTGTAGTGGACAGAATGCACACAAACTATCTATTACACCTAAGAACAGAAGTAAACAAATGACGATATAAAACATTTTTAACTTTTTAACATCTCAACTTTAGCTCCATTGTTAAGGTTTGAGTTTTAATTTGAGTATTTCTTTTTTTTCAGCTTTGAAATAATTAGGGTGATTGTCGATGCTCCAAATACAATTTTTTAATGACAATGACAAATAAATGAATATTGAAAAGGTTCTTTGGGCTAGCTAAACTCTTCAGCTGTTTACACAATTCCAACTAACTCTGAATCGGAGAAAGGCTAATTCACGCCGACATGCAACACTTCACAAAGAGATGGAAATGCAATACTTGTGTCAACAGTTGAAGAGTTTGTTTTTTTCGGTCACCGGCGACATCCCCGGTATTTAAAGGGTTAATCGTCCCACCAAAAAAAAATCCAAAGAAGCGCAAAAACACAAAAAAGTTGAAGAATATCTCGCCAGTAGAATGCAGTGCAGTGAGGAGGTGAAGACACGAGCATCGTAAGACAGGATAGATGAGCGCCAGTTTTAATTTTTTTTTTTTTTTTCAATTTCTGGTGAATGTTTGACACGGATTAAGCTCTCCAAACAAGCATGATTTGGTCCAATCTCAAAAGTGCTGTGTGAAAGCAGACAAAAATAAACGAAACTCTAACTTATTTTTTGGCACATACATGCAAAATCCAACCAATTCTCTCAAACTGTCTCCATTTAAAAGTGCTTTTAATGTAAAATCATCTGTAGTTTCAAATCAGAGTGAACGGCATGGCAAAGTGTTTCAAATCAGACTTTTAGAGATTTATTTCATTTTGTAGTTTATTTTTCCAACATATAGAAACATTTGCAATGCTACAATTTTAGTTGTTGTGTTCATAATTTTGAATTATACCCACCCATTAGTACAGCAGTGAGGCCATACAAATGGGTCAAGAGCCTCCAATCTGTGTGTTTTGAACGACCAGAGCCACTGTAGCTTTCACACAAAAAAGGATTTGATGACACATTTTTGTAAAGAATCAAATATAAAATTCATTTTTTAGCTAATCAAGCAATAAGAAAACATAAAATTATCATTTTGAATAAGTATTATAATTTTGTAAAAATATATTTTAAAAACTATAAATAAAACTAAAGCTGAGCAAAAATCTACAGAAATAAGCAAAAGCTTTGGGAAAAAAGGCATCATGTGCTTCCAAGTTATTTCACTCTTCTCCGCCTGCAGTTCCGTATACTGCCAGTTCTTGAGAGGGGGCGCTGCAATCGCTACTTGTTTCTTTACTCCTTTTTTCTGCGCCAGATTGGAACCATCGGAATAAACTCAAAGATCAACTGGGTAGAAGACATCCCACTCTCTTACATATTTCTTTTACACCTGCTGAATCTGCAACGCTTGTAGCCGTCCACGTTTAGTGATATGCACGTTTTACCAGAGCGTGCTTTAGACACTTATTCAACTCCAAAACTGCTAAGATACTTCAAAACTAATAAATGTTTACATTTTTACATATATTAAGTATTAATTTATTGTGTATATAAACTGTAGCAATTTAGGCAGTGGAAAACCAAAGGAAAGCATTCACCTTAGAACACTTACATTGAATTATATAGCGCAGAAAAAAAAACAAAAAGATGTTATATCGACAGACTTTTTAATATAGACTACAAGTTTTTTTTCCCTTTTTTTGTGAAAGGAGGAAATATTTCGACTGGGTATGTGGTCTAACTGCATAGACGATCTTCGCCGCGCTGCTGCTCCTGGCAGCTGAGGGGGTGCGGATGAGGAGAGCGGATGGATCGGAGGACCACAGCTCACTGTTGCAGCGGCTGAGGGGGACGGACGCAGCAGCCGGGCACGGTCCTTCCAGCTCTCACACCCCATCACCTCCAGCAGCGTCTCGGTGGAAACCGACGCCGGCTTTTTTTGGGGGGGAAAAACAGGTAAAACAAACCGGCTTTGTTTATATTCATCCGCGTCATTTCACCCCCACAATTTGAATTCATTTTATTTATTTTAATATAATTGTTGTGTTTCCCCATTGTCGCTGGCGTCAAAGGAAAAATAGTGCCGCGGTGTGTTAGCGTGGATGGGTTTGAATGAAGACAATATGGAGGCGCTTGTGTGATTTGTGCTGAACATCAAAGGCGGTAAAACTGCAGTCTGTTCCTGACATCAAAGAAGCCGAAGGGATACGTTTACGGGCTGTCGGACTGAGCGCCTTTCTCCGTTTTTTCCCCCCTTTTCTATGGGTGATGCGGTCAGGTTCGAGCAGGTGCGGACACACAGAGAGACAGACAGACAGACAGACAGGCAGAGCGGCGGGCTGGCAGGCCCCGCAAAGCCGAGGTGTTCATTCGGCGATGCCGCCAGCTGTCGCTTTGCTCCTCTGGGAGTCCCTTCAAGAGCTGCGACTTCAAGGAGAGTGAAAGCCAGCGCGGTGCTGCCGCCTTCACGGGCCACATTTGAGCTCGTAGAACTCGGCAGCAGCACGAGCGGCTGAAGAACGAGATGAGAACCAAAGATGGAAGTCCTTTGAGATTTCTACCGTGATGAAGCTGACTTCAAAAAGAAAAAAAAGAAGACATAATTTAGCTGCAAACTTTAAAGCATCTTGACAGAGGTTTCCATCTTGAGAAGTTTGCAAGCCCAGGAGGTGATATTAGTTCTTAAAAGTGTCTTTATAAATAGCTTTAAAATTTCCAATAAATTGCAAATGTGTCGTTGTCGCGATACACATATCGCAAAAGATGACGTGAACTGTGATACATGTTTATACTTGTGGTAAAACAATCGTATGGCAGTTTATAGTAATCATTTAGAGCCCTTGATGCTACGTTCACATCTGACCTGTGTCGCGCGTTCAAAAATCACTTGTAGCACATGGCGTTCTCACTGGGCCGTTGCTACCCGATGTTAGCGCCTGTCCGCCTCCGATTGTCGAAAGAGCCTTGCTGAGAAATGTCAAAGTAGTGCAAATCTCGCTCCAGACCTTTTTTTTTCACTGCTCTATTCTGATATATGAAAGACTTGGTGCTGTATAATACCTTTCTGGATGTTAATTTTTCCTCCATGATCAATTTTCCAACAGTTGGAATGAATTCAAAATGATGGCATCCTTACCTCACTGTCAAATCCGAGTCCCTGATTGGTCGAAGTTTAACTGGTTCGACTTTCAACGTGCGTTCGTACAGTAAAAACGGTCTTAAAAACTTTTCGTCAATACAATATTGATCAGCACAAGTTTTCCTCATATCGTTTTGCTCTACACTCAAGACCCAAATCTCTAGAAAATAATCTAATAAAAAATTTTTTCATAGTCACAACACTGACTTCTACAGCAGGAAGATGCATTTGTGGGATTAAAAAGAGCTCGCTTTGTAGCACTATATATAGAAGGCTGAAACATTTCCCATAGTATTAATATTTACGGTTGGCATCTCATTTATTTATGTCGGCGTGGCATGGCAGTATGCTCATTCTGAAAAAGCTTCACTCCGACTCTTCTGAGATGGTGAAAAAACTGAAAAAATATCATATCAAACACTTAAGGAGAAAAAAATCCAATGAAACTGACTACTAATGAACAAACAAATACAGACAAGTAACTGTATATTAAATATTAAAACATGTTCTGACAAAATTGCTCTGTAGGAATGAAATACTACATAGAAAAAGTCCCCCGAAGTGTGAAGTTCAGGACTCAAAGATTTCATGAAGCTCTTCTCATGTTAAAGAAGATTCAGTTTGCACTTTTTCGCAATTATATAAAAGCACGAGTCATCCACGCTTTGGTCCCACTTTCTTTCAAGGTTCATCACATGGTAGCATGTAGTCAAAAATCCTCCTTTTACTATCATAATTTTGCACAGATACTCGGAAATTCTTGGCAATAAGTAAAAAAAATAAATAAAAAAGAATTGTCCCTTAAAATAATAAAGAACCAGACGTAGAATCAAGCTTCTATGACTGATTAGAAGAAGGCTAACACAACACACGGGCGGATGGCAATGTTGGAAATCATGGTTCGATTTCCAGGGGGGGCGCAGTGAGCCGTTGCAATGAAAGGGGAATATTGCTTTTAGTTGTTTTATTATTTGTTTGCATACCACAAGTTACAGCAATACTGATCATTAATATCGCATATCGCAAGTTTTCCTCATACCGTGCAGACCTACGCAGGGTTGTGTCAGGAAGGGCATCTGGCATAAAAATCTATTACCAGACCATTTGTGTGAATCAGTAAAAGCTCATTGGATGTGGCAACCTCTAAGAGATATGCCAAAAAGGTCAACAAGAAGAAAAACTGGCTAATCTAACACCCCCCCATTGTCAAACGTCATTTTCAAGTTAGGGCGCTTGACAAACGTTTGTGTGGTGGGTTTGTGTCGTCATTTGTGGTCGATAGATGTTCAGTTTAGGTATGTCCTTCTATTTCGCAGAAGGACATTTGTGCATGTAATAATGCGCAATGGTTGTTTCACGATTGTACGTCCATTTCTGCCATGTTATGACATAGATCTAGTATGCTATACCTCGACAAATTAGTAGCTGGACAAATATTTATTTAATCATCAGCATACATCTCATGATGAGCTGACCGCTCACCCCAGTTTACTCCATCTTCTATTTTTATAAGCGGTGGTGTGATCTTAAAACAAGGGAAAACCGGATGCTGCCTTCAGGCTTTAGGGACTTAATCTTTAAATCTTTATAATGCGCGTGACAGAGGAGGTTCCCTTCAGTGATAAGAAAGATAAACAGGAATGCAGTATATCAGCATCCCTGTCAGTGCATGAAAAAGGACTGACGTCCTGGCTGTCAGCCATGGCCCTCATCAGATGTTTGGGGAAGCCATTTGATTTGTTTTTACAGACCATTTGCCTTTTAAAGCACCAATACCTTCATGACCATGAATTCATCCCTGGAGGTAAAGCTCATCTGCCTCGCAAGTTATTTTTTAATGAACTCATAAACAGCTCAGACCGTTGCCGATGTCTCTACTCATGTGAACGTTGCAGCCAAAATGAGAACAATTAGCATCATAGATCCTTGGGTAAACTGGGGTAAATAGCACCCTGCAGGGATGATGGTGGGCCTGGGGTTGGGAGGAGCTTAAACACTCTTGGCTCACATCTGAGCGTGTTTGGAGGGCTTTTTTCATTACTGCATCAGGACCCATTCAATTAGCTGTAGATTGATGAATTGGAAAATGGGTATGGAGGAACAGTCAGGGAAATTTCAAGAGAGGAAACTATGGAACACAGATGGTGTTTGGTTGTTGTTTTTTTGCTCTTGTTTGGAAGGGACATTTTGGTCGTAGTTTGGTCGAATCCAGTTTTAGGTCTATAAGGAGTAACTCTTGACTCTTTTTATTGGATTGTCAGTCAACAAAAGACTGATATGAAGTGGACTTAGTGTCGCTCTTTAGGACATAGCGATATTCAAAGATACAGATGGCTCCAACCTCACCAAAATATCCCCAAAATGTCAACAATGACACTTCTTTTGTCATAGACTAGATGCCAGCAGCCAGTTGGAGTTGAGTCGTTTGTGTGGATCAGGTGGGTGACAGATGGGAAGGTGATAGTGGTGTGTGTGTTGGGGGGATGGGGGGGGGGGGGCTGCCAGACTGGTACAAGCTGGTTGAGTATAATGACATATCAACCGATCCGGTCCGAATGGTTGGTTTCATTTCTATGCTCTGGTTCATGGTCGAGTGAGCACGATCTGTGTCTGAGCTGTTCTGTTGTACTTTGAGGTGATTATTCCAACATGGCCAATGACTACTGCTGGATTTGATCCAACTTACAGAGGGAGGAGGTTGTGGAAGACCTAAATGCTAAAAATCCGAAGCAGGATGAAGGAAAAAAAATCAAAAGGAAACGATCTTCTAAGATAAAGCACTACTTAAAAACCAAACATGATAGAACTACAATTCTAGATGAAATGACTATAAACCTTTCATGCACCGACTAATCAGCCAAAAGGCGGATACAGTTGTGGGGAATTCAATCTCAAAACAGGTGTGATTGTTTCTAAGCACCAGAACATAGTTAGAAACTAAAATAGAATTCAATACCAACCAAAACAGGTCTGATTATCATTATTGTTTTTGTTTATTAAAAAAAAAACGAATTGATTCAAGAAATATGCAACAGTTTAAATACATAAGAAAAATACTATAAAAAAAGTTCCAAAAAAATGAACAAACTTCTTAAAAAAGGCAAAGAGAGCATCAACTAAGATGCAACAAGCTAAAATAAAGATCAAGATAAAATGTAAAGTAAGGGTGTGTTCAGACTGGACACATTTGGTTCGCTTAAAATGAACAAGATTTTGCCTTCTCCGATAATCCTGAACAAATTTTCAGTCTGAATAAACTCAAGTGGACTCTGGTCCAGGACCAGGAACCACTCTCTGGGGATTGGGAGAATGTCCTATAGTCAGATGAAACCAAAATAGAACTTTTTGGTAAGAATTCTACTTGTGTTTGGATGAAAAAAAAGGCTGAGTTGCATCCAAAGAACATCATGCATGGGGATAGAAACATTATGCTTTGGGCTGTTTTTCAGCAAAGGAAGTGGTCTAGTCAGTCTCCAGATCTCAATCCCATAAAAAATCTATGGAGGCAGTTGAAAGTCTGTGTTGCCCAACGACAGCCTCAAAACATCACTGCTCTAGAGGAGATCTGCATGGAGGAATGGGCCAAAATACCAGCAACAGTTTGTGAAAACCTTGTAAAGACCTACAGAAAACGTTTGACTGCTGTCATTGCCAACAAACGGGACATAACAAAGTATTGAGTAGAATTCAGGACCACAAGAAACCACAATGGAATGAAGATCAATCATTTTAAATAAATAGTAATTTTATTAAGGAATAAAAATTTAAATTATCAGCATAAAACAAGACAAGACGCAACGCAATGCAAAACTATTATAAAAAGAAACTTTTTTTAAATAAAATTTAACTTAAAGATCTTTACAACTCACTGTGTGACACAACATAGTTATGACGAGTTGCAGTCTGATTTTAAAGAGACACAAAATGTGCTAAATGAGATCAAATCCCAGTCATCTGATCCCCAGGTTAGTGGAAACACAAGATCACCAAAAGTATCACACAACCAACCATAATTAGATACAAAACAACCAAAAAGTGGCACTAAATTAAAAAAGAAAAGACAAATACAAAGAGTAGTCACAAAAAAGGAGGAAACATTGATTTTCTAACTAAGTAAATGGAAAACAATCAAAACAAGACACTAAATGAAAAAAATGAAGCACAAAAGTTAATTTAGAGGCATTCTTTTAGAAAATCAAAAACCATATCTGACTTTCTTTTTGGATCATGCTCGTAACCATGGGAGACAATTGTCTTCAGTCTCCATGGAGTGTGCACTGTACAACCTCCTAATCTTTAACCATTTTAAATCCTAAAACAAAAAGGAGGAATGTTCCAATCCCAATGGTGGGAGCGTCTTTTATTTTGAAGTAGGTTTTAAAAATACACTATCAGTCTCATCCAGCAGAATTTTTGCCACGGTCTTAAAATGATTAGTGAGGATTTATGTCAACGGAGGCCTTTAGGAGCCAACAAACCAACAACAACAAAAAGACTGAGTTTATACCACGATAACCACAACTGTGAATTTCAAAGATGTCTAAAGTGTTTTTTCTTTTTTAATTTGAAAAAATGAACTAATATTGTAAGCGTAAGACTTCTAAAGTCCAAAGGTCTTAATCACTTCCTTCCGCTAAGGATCACCATTCCAGCCCCCACGTTTTGGAAGCACACTTGATGTCGAGGGTCTGTTAGTTGTGGGGTCAGGAAAGCTGTTTCAATTCAACAAATCTCGCTTATGTCCTCGTTCCCACTCGTCTGATGCCCCCCCTTCACTGGAGGAAAAAGGCTTCAATGGGAGTCCTCTGCTAGAACCAAAAGAATGTCTTTGTAGAAGAAGATAGACGGGGCAGCCGGACCATGAGGAAGACGAGGAACAGAAGCGGCTCTCAGAGCGGGGAAGCCATCCATCAGCCAGAGCCGAGTTCGTGATCTGATAAACTAATTAAGGACAGACATGCCATCGCGGATGTGGGACGGTAGGGGGGCAGGAGGATAAGCATCTGTCTGGTTGTTCACCCAACTTTTAGCTTAAGTTGAACCAAGAGAGCAGGGAGAGTTGGGGCAAGTATATTAGTGTATTGTTCCAGGAAATGATAAAAAATATAAATGACTTTTACCTAGAATGACTGTAAGAACTAGCTGATGTAAATGACTTAACATGTTATGATGACGCATCTCTATGTCAACACCACTTCCCATCAGCGATGTCACACTCTGCATCTTCTCTTTCTTTGACCCTGGAAACTGCTGAGCCCAAGCTTCTTTTTCTGGTGCAACGCGCTCCGTTTTCCGCCGCTTTGTTGCGGAGCCAGGCTGCGTCCCTCACCTTGTCCTTTGGCACCAGGACACAATCCATACCCACTTTCTGTCATAGCACTTTAACGTATTACCCTTTGGGATGTGAGTCGACCCCGCCTTTACAGGCAGCTTCAGATGCCTGAGTGGCACTTTGGTCTTCCCTTCAAGATCAGATTCTGGGTTGAATTCAATATTTTCTAGTATTGTATTAAAAAAACACAACTTGTATTTATGGAGGGTTTAGAACAGATAGGAAAAAGTGGTTTCAGCAGCATTTTGTGTGGAGTGTGTGTCCACCAAACCAAATTTCACATTTTCCTGGGCTGATCCATTAAACAACCAGGTTGAGATTGGGTTATGCTCTCCTATATTTTATTAATTTTCATCCATTTATTGATCAAACTTGTCAATTCATCCATTCATGTTCTGTTACTGCTGAATGGATGAATTGACACGTTCATCCATTCAGCAGTAAGAGAATATGAATGGATGAATTGACAAGTTCATCCATTCAGCAGTAACAGAATATGAATGGATGAACTTGTCAATTCATCCATTCATATTCTGTTACTACTAAATGCTGTCTGGGGTCACGGAGCTACCGTCCTGGTTACCGTTGGGCAAAGATAGGACTCCCAAAGGTAGTCCCCAGTCTGTAGCAGTGCCACTCAACCACACACCATCACATTCAATTTAGAATCACCAATTAACCTATGAAGCATGTTCTTGGACTGTGGGAGGAAATGGGTTAGGGTTGCCTACGCATGAACACGCAAACTCCACACAGAAAGGTCCCAGCCAGGATTCGAACCTGGGCCTTCTAAGCAATCTTCTGATACATTGCTTCTTGGCTTGTCCCAGTTGCTATCATACATTCATCTCTCCCTCATTCATTCTCTTCTTCAGTTTAGTTTTCTCTTTTCTTATGCACTTTGGTTTCTCCTGCTTTTAACAGTGCTATGCAAATAATAAATTGATATTCTTACCAATATTCCTATTTCCACCATTTATCCTCTGACCTCTATGCTCTTCTCACCCTTCATTCGTCTTTTCCATTTTGGTAATCTCTATCTAATAATATTCCAATTCTGGTAGTTCCAAAATTCTGTTTAATTATAGGGATTCTATTGACTTTAGCTGAAAGCATACTGGATTACATATTTTCATCTGTAGGGAATGCCTCTGTCATGGTGCTTGTTAAAGAATTATGGCTTTCTAGAGGTTTTATCCAGAATTTCTTGTTATGTAAAAATCGAAGGTGGATGTTTGGCGGAAACATTTCTTAAAAAAGGTATTTCTTTTTTTTAAGGACTCTTCTAAAAACTCATCTTTAAACGCTAACAAAGGAATAAACCTACAAGTACCTTACATTTAGTCAATGTTGTCCTTTGGTTTTTGGTTGACGGCGTTGCACAAGCAAACCAATGACAACACTGGGGACTTTAACCTTAAAATATTGGAGCTTAAGGTCCAGAGTTGACATTTCTTTGACTTCCTTAACTCTTCAACAGTTTGCGCAACTAGCGTAAGTACTGCGGATGCTGTCACAGAGAAAAGGGGCTTTGCACCGATACGCAACACCATATTTTAGTAATCGATGCAAAGACAAAGAATGTTGAAACTATGCTAATTGTGTAAACGTTCAGAGTTACGGTAGGTCAAAGAGTGATATTTGTTGCTGGCGATGTCGCTTATGTTCAAGGGTTAATAAAATTTGGTAAAGTTGGACCAAACTTTAGTGATATTTCCCAATGGTTTGGCCATTTGTTGAAACGTTAAAGCATGTTGCATGAAAGCGTCAAAACGTCTGCATGTTTCAGTTTCATCGTCCCATTATTAAACCCATCCTCTAAATGCGCACATTTCTTTAAAATATTGGTTGCCTTGGGGGAGGGAGGGGTACACATGACTCAGCTCAAATGCTAAACCTCTTTCTGCCTGTATTTTTACATCACCATGCACACTGCTGGTGTTTACCCCCCCAGCCCACTCAATCTCTGCTCTGAAACATGACTCACAAAGCCCATTTAACCTTTAGCCAGCTCCATGCGAGCCAGCGCTCGCTTTCTGCCCACTGGCTGCAAACAGCAAGTGTCTTTTTTTCACTTTTCAGAGGTATTTAAAAGAACAACCATACTCATGATTTGTCTTAGCTTATCTATAAATGACTTGATTACGTTTTTTTAAAATAAATTGTAGGATGATCAACGTTTTTGCTTTTTTTTGTTGCCATAACTGATATATGATATGTGCTGCATGGCAGATATTTGCTCTGTAAAAAAACCTGTTTGTCTATAATGGGTATCAATGGCTTTTCTTTTTGATCAGACTGACACAATCAGGTAAAACAAGCTGATAGAGGGAGTATTCCGCCACAGCAGGATACCATTAGTTTGACTACCTCTTAAGTAAACATATAGATAGCACTAACACTATGTAGGATGTGTTCACAGACATCTCAAAAATAGGTAACAAATTGAGTCCTGGTTTTGTGTAAATGATAAAAAGTCCTAAATGTTGTGTTACATAACCTTTTTAGAAGCTACCGAAAAGTTAGCATCTTCAGGCATGTTGGTTATGCAAACCTATGAAGTTCCAACAAATACTGCCTAAAGACTTTAACGACCTTTAAAAAAAAGTCAAAGGACTATGTCTGTTACTTTGAAGTTTTATTCCTTATTACATTCTTTGGTCTGATAAATTCACGTTTTAATTTTTTTTTAAAGATTGAAATATTTCCCATGTAAGGCTTTGAAATGACATTGGAATTGCTTTATGTGACTCTCTGACATTCAGGTGCGTTTAGTCCAGCTCTGTATTCCATCCTGGATTTGAATATGAGGCTAACTACATTTGCTTAAACAAACTGAAGCCATAGGTTGAAAGCAAATCAGTGGCTCTGCGCTGATTTTCATGAGTGGACGGGTGAGTCAGGGGTCACAGTTGATGCGCACACCGCCACACCAAAAGCAGCCTCCTCCTATTGGCTGCTCAGGTGTGTCTCCCGGCTGTCGGGGAGGTCCCATTGACCGTGTGTGGCTTTGATTGATACCGCTTTTGTTTCCTCGTGCTACAAAAGAACAACACATTGTCATCAACAAGCCGAGGGCCACAGAGACACGGCAGCTGGGATGTGTTTCACCTCAGGGCCCAAGAGCAATTATAGCAATTATAAATAGAGGAACAAAGCACACAAATGAACGAATCCGTCCACACAAAAGCCTTGATAGAGCATCATTTTACTCTTCACAATCTCCATTTTTGGCCACCATTATTATTCACACATAAATGTGAGTTTTAGTACATAAAGCCGTCCCTTCAGGATCTTGTAGACGGTTTTTGTGGTACAACAAAACTAGAAGTTACAGAAACCTTCCTTAAAAGATGCAATATTTGTCAGTAAAATTTTTTGTTGAAGGTACGTACATACGTACGTATTTCTACGTATGAACGTAGAAATCTTAAAGCAGTTGGCTTTTTTCCGCCAGTTTATTAAAGTGCATTTTTATGTAACCCCACACATTCTTTACACATGAGTTGTAATTTTTCACATTTCATGGTTGAAAAGTTCTCGTCAGACCTTTGCTTATGCTCCAAAAAAATGTTTCCTCCAGTTTAGTTAAAAAATATTTGCACACTGTTTTTGTTGTGTAATATTGTTACGGTAGAGCAGTTAGAGTTTTATTTGTGTTAGACCAATAAATTCTCGGAAAATGTTAGCAACAATGATAAAACAATGGCGCTGATGCCGAACAAATGCGAGAAAGTCCCTAAAATTAGTATGCTATGCACCTTCTTCCACCTGAACCTACAGGAAGTTGGTTACAGCCCTAAACTCCATCTTTAGCTATGACTTTTGTCACACTTCATTTAAAGACAGAGATTTTAATCAGCCATGTCAGCACAAGAAAGCTGGAACGATAAATACGTTTTACTGGTTAAATTGATGACGTATACGTTTTAACCTCTAAACTTGATTGGTGAAGACAGTTTGACAGGTTCAACTTTTTCAAAATATTAGTGACTGGCCAAAGTCGCAGTGATTGGACAAAGCTGCTGTGTCAAGAAAATGTTGCAGGAATTGGATGAATTTACATGAATTGGTAATTATATTACAACAGTGCAAAATTCTGGAGTTTTTGCGAAACTCTGGAATGTTTTTTACCTCACTTTAACAAAAACCACCAATCAATCTATTAAGCTTGGATGGATTCAGATGGAGTCTTCGATTTTATCAACCGAGCCCTTGTATATTTGACCTGAATCAATGGGTTTATTGTACTAGTGGATTAAATATTGGCTCAACAAGTTTAGCTGTTAAATTTCTGTTTTGAAGCAGAACATTTAGGGCAAAAGAATGAGGTTGAATGTAAAATAAGTATTGTTTATTCCAAATATCCTCAATTGTAAAAATACTTGTAAGTTTCCCCTCACATTATTAAGGTCAAATACAATCAGTTTGTTTCAGAAGTTCAACAAAAGTAAAACATTTTTAATGCATTTTACTTTATTTCAACTACCCTGTCATTATAAATGAAATCAATCACATAGAAATCTCCTCCCCAGTGATCTATAATGTCAGCCTTCCACCGTTTTTTACTCCCCTGCTTTTGTCTTGCTGTGGTTGAAGATATGCTGTCAATATTAGTTGTCTCCTAGGCATCCTATATGCTCATACTCTTCCCTGTTTGCACATCCTCATCCTCTTTACAGCGATTTCCACAATTTGGTTTCTCGTTGACCTGCTCTTGTTTCAGCATCTGTGCCCATCTTTACTTTCCTGCATGTCTTCTTTGTAATAAGACGGTCTCCAGGGTTACGGCTCGGTGGTCATTTTTTAGCGTGTTTCTGACGTGTCGTGTCACTAAGGGCCAAACTTTTAGCAGTTCTTCTGGACTTTCATCATGAGAGAAGTTATCAGAACATCAGTCCAAAACATACAGTATATTCAAGGTTTTTGTGTCAGTGCACTTCAAAAGCGATAAATACTTTCTGAATAAAATGTTTAAAATATTTTTATTTGACAAAAAGCTTCTTAGCAAACACACTTTTTGTGTGTTATGATCTTTAAAAAACCAATACATTAAACATGGATACTTTAGATTTTCGCACTCAGTGACATAAGGGTTTATCTGTTTTTCATTAAAATAATTATTGTAGGTTTGTTTCTTTGTTTTGTTTTTTCTTTTTAGTTGATATTTAGTCACATATCTTTGAAAGTCTGTCCACAAATGCAGTTGTATATGACGATTTATGCTAACATTAAGCTAGCCATCCATCATCTTTAGAGTTGACAAACCAGGGTTATTTAAAAACCTGACAGTATGAAGAGGACTTACTTTAAACGACCGTGTTTTAAGATTTTGTTAAAGTAAACCCTGCTAGTGCTATTGCTAGCCGTGCGCAGCAGCACTTAAGACAAATACAGATGACATTGTAGAAGAAAAAACAGAATAGCTGATAGCACATTAAAAAAATAAAACTCAAGAGCAACTATATAAAAATAATGATAGCACTATTTACAAAATAAATACGGAAGTAAAGCCACAAAGCTTTGAGGCTTTAGTCTGAAACTGCAATCACACTGGTCTTCTGCGTAGTGCGTTCAAGAACGTTCTAAACGCGCCTTCATGAACCCGCATTCAACCTATGGTGTTCACACCAGACACGTAAGGAGCGTGATTTTTATTTATTTATTTTTTACTGTTCACTAGCACTTGTCCACTACCTAAAGTTGGAGGAAACTTATTGTGATAAGTCAAAGCGGTGCAAATGTTGCTCAGACCTTTTGTTCTCACAGCCCTGTTTTTTCAAGTGTTCGACTTGCTGTCATATTAATCCAGCCATGCACAAAATGCAATTTTTAATTTCTGCTTTGTCATCATGTTTTCAACGTTGGTGCCTCCATGTTTGAAAAGGTCGCTACCTTTATTATAAAATCTGAGTCCCCAATTGTTCACAGTTCAACCAGTTGAACTTTCAGCGCGGGATCAATGAACCGCCGATTTGTACGTAGAACTCACGACCGTACTTAAAAACCTGCGTAGCTACGTGGGATCGCAAGTATTTCAGATGCGGAAGCGAAAATTCTGGCCTGTGCGCTTTTGGATAGACTTTTTAGTAACTTGAATGCGAGTCGACACAGCTGGTGTGAATGCAGCTTCACAAAAACAATAAGAAACAGAGACATCTGGTGGTCAAATATAGCTAGTAAGAATCTGTTGAACGTTAATTAAAGTTATAAAAAAAGTGGTCATAAAAATAGTTTTGTTTATTCATGCTTGGTGATATTAGAATACATGTCAATATTGTGCAGTTGTATTAATGCTTGTTGAAAAAAATTGCTGCCGACTTTTTTGCCTCTAAAACAAAAACAAACAAACAAAAATGCTAATTTAAAGACATGCTAATCCACATTAAAAAAATGTTACGGACTACCAATGATAAATAGTCAATATAATGAAGATTTATTTATAAAAATGTTTTCAAAGTTTCTCAAATAAGAAAAACATTAAGGTTAGGGGTTTATTTTTTTTTTGTTTTAAAGCAAACTAGAAATGTCCTTTGTTGTTTCCCGTAGTCCTTTAAACTAACATTTCAAAGCTGTTTTAGGAGGTCGATGGGAAAGCCTGCAAAAATTCAAATATTAGCATAGAAATCCCAACTGGAAGCCGTCCTCTGGTTCACTGTGACTCATATATTGTGCAGTCAAATTTCATTTGGCGAGATACTTCGTTTGCATTGGCTGTGGCTCAAAAAGACCATCTTTTCAAATTATCTTGCAAATGCTGTCTCTTCTTTTTCTGCCACGTCTCTCATTTCGTGTGCTTTCTGCTGTTTATTAAAAAAAACAAAGCCAATTCTTGTCTTTTTTAGCTGAATAGGACATTTTTATATTTAGGAAAAAATGAAACATTTTTCTTGTGTTTTCTCTTGGATCTGCATTTTTTTGTGACACCATTTGATGACTTTTTTATGAAGACAGGAGCATAAAAACTGTCCGTTTAACCTCTGACCTGACAGACAAGAGAAAAAAAAGAGAAAGTAAGAGGAAACAGTAAATCTTTGCGATGAAACCCAGCGCTTCTTGGCTCCTCTTTTTGTCTGGCTCTGGTGTGTGTTTGTTGGCCATTATTCGAGAGATGCCCCCAGACTGTTAACATGAAGAATCTCTGGAATAATGATGGCTGCCAAACCCCGCCCCCATCCTACAACGTAGATCTGGAATTTAGAACCTCAGAAACTGGATCAGTTTATGGACATTTTTGGAAAATTTAATTCATAAAAAAGTTAGCAAGAATTACAATGTTCATTTTTGTGCTGTAAACATACGTTATGGTGTTAAAAAGGTTATTAATTCTTAGCAAAACTACCATATTACAAGAACAACTCTGTATTTGTCAGTTTTATAATGTTTTGGCTTCTGAAACTTTAAAAAATATGTTTATATTTGAGTTTGTTTGTGTCATAGAGGCTGGGAAAGTGTAGAGTTTTTCTTATTTTCATTTTACATAAATAACAAATTAAAATGTTTTGTTTTTAGATGAAGTAATTTGAAATAAATACCAAGAATTTGCTCCATCCTCTTCCTAATCTGGAATAATTATCTAGATAATTATTCACAACTGTTACTTTGATTTTAACACAAGCTTTTCAGATGACCTTAAAGCTGCAATACTCGTGTTTCGGGCTCAAAATAATTGGCCACAAATAGACTTTTAAGGTGGATTTTTTTCTTTTCTACTGTGCAAAAGTAGCTTGTAAACAGTCTGCTCTTTTATGGTGCTCTTAAGCCAAGCTTCAGTTTTTCGAAAAGCACTTTCTAATGTTTATCTTTCACTCATTTAAACACACACTAAGACAGAGCTTTGAGTGTGTTTACAGAAGCAAAAAAAAACAAAAAAAACCCACAAAAGTGCTGCAATTATTAATTCTTGCTTGGCTGGTAAATCCAAAGTACACCGTCAGGCTCCTGCAGCTGAAAAAGTTATTAAGATCATCTTTTTATTTTATACTATAGGCTCACACACATGCAGAAACACACCCACCAATACATAATCTAGCACTACACCAGAGCTTTTCACATCCAGACGATATGTTTGAATGGAGCAGCATTCAGGGCTCCTCCAGACAGACACTAGATCTTGTTACTCTGGTGTTACTGTCTGCCTTCCTGGATCGTCGTGTGTTCGCTCATTTTCGTACTTTACCTTGAAGCAGAGAAGCAGTTAGAAATGCTTTTGGGGCTTTTGTCTTGTCTTCTTTTTTTCTTCCTCTCTGTTAATTTGAGTTTCACACGCCAGCAGCATCTGTGTTTTCGGCTGTTTGCACGGCCTGGGGTCAGCTGGTGCGTGGACGGCCGCTGAGATTCAGTATCAGGATTCATTAACTGGAATCTCGCTGGAAGCAAACACAACACAAACCTCTTTCAGCTCTGCTGCTGTGAGTCCAAACTCAACCAAAAAAATGTAGAATTTCTGGTTGCAGAAAAGACATTAGTTGGCAATGGAAATTCAACAAAACAATCAGAATTTAGTAATTTTATGTAAATAGAAGGTTCAGTCTGCAACATGAATTTACAACAAGGCAAAACAGTAATCGTTTGATTCGTTTCAAAAAGGACCTAAACAAAACTGTTCAGATTTGTAAAACTAATTACATTCCGTCAGCAACCATAACTGGTTAACCCTTAACGCGATCAACGTGAATTGCGGATTAAAGTGGCTTTGTGCTGGCGTGTAACACTTTATATGCATATTGGCGAAAAGCTGCTTTAAAGTGTTCCTTATCCGCTGATTCACGTTGATCGCTTAAGGCGGGCAAATTAAATCAGTCTTTAACCCTTGTGCTATTCTATGACCCCACCCTTACATTGACGTGTTCTCCCTACCATGACAAAGGTGGATAAAGGTGAAGAGGATTTCATGTGATCCATGGACACCAGTGAAGATCACAAATCATTGAAGAAAAGAGGTTCAGTGCACTGTCTAGTGGGGTCTAGATGACCCAACTCCCAATGTTAAAGTGCCTGGAATAGCACAAGGGTTAAAAGAGACATCTCCTGTTTTACAGTTTTAACGTTAAAAGCTGGAAAAAAAAAAACTGTTCGGGTCGGCAGTTGAACTAGTGATTCCAGTATTTTCCAACCAGAATATGGGGGAATAATAAGTGAACTTCCGGTTCGGACTTTTGGTGCCGCTAATGATGTCAGGGCGCCATGTTGTTGTCTTCAATCAGGTCCTCTTCTGCATTCTTGAACTTTCAACTTGTGATTTTATTATTTGAAAAGAAAAGAAATTAAAATATTGTTTATTTTGGTTTCTGTCTCCAATAGATCTGTTACGGTGGGGAAAGGGAGGGAGTACCCAGGTGCAGAGAGGAGGAGGCGGGAGGGTTCAGGAGAACAAGATCTTTAATAACTAAAACTAAACAAACCAAAAACCACTGCAGAGCAGGCTAGAAACACTCAAACTCGAAAACTCGAAAACTCGAATTACACAGGAACGGGAAACATTAACCTATGGAGCAGCACAGGAGGAAGGGAAGGACAGGACTTAAATACATACAAGGCAATAAGACACAGGTGGAAACACTCAGGACTGATGGGGCAAGGTAAAACTCAAAACAACAACGGAACAGGAAATCCTACAAAATAAAACAGGAAGTTAACTGAAAACATCACAGAACAAAAAGGAAACAAACCACAAGGGCAAAGAAACAGAAACCGTAACAAGATCAGGATTTATATTAGTAATGATATTTTAAAATATCCTTTTGGCTACTCAATTTGCTTTAGTAATAGTAACATTTTAAATTCCTGTTGCTAATACCAAACTGCAAATTAGATTTAATCTGAACTCCATGTTATGTTGTCATTGACGATCAAGTCTATCTTGATCGTAACTACAAGGCACGATCACGATAGACTTGATCGTCAATGGGACGATCAAGTCTATCTTGATCGTAACTACAAGGCACGATCACGATAGACTTGATCGTCAATGGGACGATCAAGTCTATCTTGATCGTAACTACAAGGCACGATCACGATAGACTTGATCGTCAATGGGACAATCACGATAGACTTGATCGTCAATGGGACAATCACGATAGACTTGATTGTCAATGGGACGATCAAGTCTATCTGGATCGTCAATGGGACAGTCACGATAGACTTATGGTTGAACGCCAGCTGCTTCTCTGGCCTGTTATCCTTAGGGATTAAGGTGCACACACACATTTCTATTCATGCCTGCAGTCAGTTATTCTCTCACAGTAAAAAAACCCAGACCCATTCAGCGCTTCGCCTCCCAGTGGATCCATAAACCCAGCAGGCTAATTGAAACAGAAGGGAGCTAATAAATCACTGGGATCTTGGGCTTGGTGTTCAAGACGTTATGAAGATGAATTGGTTTAAGGACACAGAAACACACAGACAGATACAAAAGGCCTCAGTTCTATCTTAATTTTGCGCTATTCTAGAGATTTCTTTCTTGTGAAAAGAATAAATATTCCGTAGAGTTACACAAGCTCTCCAGATACACTAAATGGAAAATTTTAGGTTATCAAATCATATCCAAAATGAAATATCAGAAAACAGGTGTTTATCTTAGCATAAAAGTTAGCGGAATGTATAGATGTTACAATATCTATTCTATGGATTCTTTGAAGAAAATTGCGCTAAAGCTAGTTAAGCGAAACATTACTCAAAACTGTGTTCGAAATTATTCTATTCCTAAGGAGTAAAATGCATTTGAAAAAGCAAAGTCTTTATCCCATCTGGTAAGATTCTTTGATTTTATGCAAACTATCAGAATTGATATATTTTAGCCTTTTATTCTATGCGCCTTTTGGCGCTAAACATAGGGGTGAATGTGTCATTTAAGCTAGCTCTAAAAAAGTACTCTTGCTTTGTAATAAAACATGTTTAGGCAGAACAATGTCTCTGTCTCAAAGAAAATACATTTCAACTTGAATGATTTCAAATGATTTTGTTTTCTTTTCTACGATCCTTTTAATTACTAGCAGTACTGCGCAGTTTAAGCTAGTTCCATAAAAGAATTCATGCTAAATAATAAGCAGAACAGTGTCTTTATTTCATGAAAAAGGATTTCTTTTAAAACCATTATGTAATCTTTACTATTGTATGTTTCTTTTTACACTAAACTTAATAGTGGCCTACTGTGGGGGGTACCATTTAAGCTAGTAACATAAAAGTACTTGTGCTAAACAAAAACTTAAGCTGACCAATACCTCTGTCTCAGAAAAAACTTAACGTAGCAATGCTGCGCATGCACTATTTACACAATCTTCATAAAAGTACCCTTGCTATTGTAACACATTTAGCCTGAAAAGCATTAGTATTTGTAAGGAAAGGATGCAGTATTATTTATGACAATTGTTTTGTTTAATTTCCTACATGGCCTTTTAATCTCTATTAAAACGTTTTTTAGCCCAAAATGTCAGCCATGTTTGGCTCCTCCATCCCTCTTCCCTTTATCTCTTACCGTCTTTGCTTTCCCCTCTTGCCCTCTCCTCCATCCTGTGATGATGAAGCACTTTTAGATTTACTTTAATAATTCATGCTTTTGATTCCAACTTACTTTACTCTTCTTTTTTCCCCAGTCCCCCCCTCTCCATCTTATGTTTTCTTGTTTCACCCAGACGCTCTTCCTCCCATCATCCTCAATCTTCCTCCTCAGCCACGGCCCTCTGAAGTCTCTGTGCACTCCTGTCTACATTCATTAGGATATTGTGCTCCTTGTTTTTTCCCCTTATTTTGCCTCATCTGTGTTGTCTCTGCTTAGGTTGTTGAGGTTCAGCTCCTATAAAAATCAACTTAGCTCAGTTCAAAGCACTTGAATCTAGAGCATAGATGGTTTTCGTACAACCTGATCTGTAATTCTTTATTTTTGTTTAAAGTAAAATACGTGCTAATAAAAATGTTTTGGTTGGTATTCTGTTTACATAGTTATACATTTTGGTTTAAGTTTTAAGTTTATGTCACAGTTCATATGTTTAAACAGCTTAACCTCAGTGTATTATCGCCATTCATCCAACTCACCATTTCTCTGATCTACCTACAGCTTTGATTGCTCGCGTTTCAATAAGCCCACGCTCTTTGTCTGTCGAATTTGTTTTGCTAATGTGAGATGAATGGAGGGTCACTCTCTAGAGATTTGGATAATGCATTCGTGGTCACGAAAAGAGGTCTGTTTGCTGGAAGTGGTGGGGGGCACCAAGCATGTGTTCGAGAAGCAGCCTTTCATTTGGGCGTGCACCCCGCTGGAGGTAAAGTAATAAAAGTGACAGGGGGGCATTTGGGTTGATTTAGTGTCTCGTGCCTGCAAGAAAGACATTTGCTGGCAACTCCAGAGAGAGCCGGGGCAATTTTTCCATGTATTCATAAAGTGCTCGTAGGCGACAATGGCCCTTATATGATTAATAAATTGAAGTCTGTCCGCTTCAAGGACCAAATTCGTTTGATTGCTTTCAAGCAGCACTCAACTTCTTGTATCACAAGAGCTGCTTTTTGTGCATTTAACAGATTATTAGACAAGTTCTAGTTTCGATTACCGTGTTTACTGCACTCTAAGTCGCTCTGGAGTAAAAGTCGCACTTTTGGGAGCAGTTTATGTAACAGAAAGCGGGAACAAGAATAAACATTTCATCTTGAAAGCCAAATGATAATAATGTAGTAGCTAACAATAATAGACTGAACCTTTCACTACCAGAACACATTGATGCTTATGTAGCTTCATGAAACATAGGAGGAATCTAGTATGTTAGCGCAACATATGAACGATTATTAAGACAATCATAGCATGAAGAACATGCTAACAAGTCAACTGAACTATTTATCACTTCAAGTCAATAAATCCGTTGAATTCTTCATCCTCTGTGTTGCTTTGGTACAACTCCGCCAAACTCGGCAGTAGGGAGAGAAGGGCGGGGCATCTTCTTCTGTATTGCTGTCAGCAGTAAATGCTGATGCGCACACCTGCAGTGCCCTCTAGTGGCTATTTCTTTTTGTCTTTAAAAAAAAAATCACATATAAATCACAGCAGGCGTGTTTGTGAGTTAGCCTTGACATTCCCAGTCTATGTGTAAACATACATAACAAACTAACAGGAAAGACGTGTTCTTTATTATACGTGTTCATTATACACATCTCACTATCTTTTTCCCTTTTTATTGCAGGTTGACCAACCTTCTGGAGGAGGACATTTATAGCCTTTACAGGTAAATCAGAAACACTTTTATAGAATTTGAAAAGTAGTGGCCGACAGCGTCCGTCTGTTTGTCAGAATGAAAAGGAGCGGGAAACCGCCCACTCTGACAATGCTGCCTCTGTTTACTAACAAGTGAACTAGGAAGTCTCTGGACTTGCTTTTGACTGGAATATATCATTGCTGCAAAAAGATGGGGGAGGAAGAAACAATGAATTATATCGCTAGAGGAGACACGCCCACTTGAGAAGCCTGGCCGACGGTGGCGGAGCGCGACACCATCTTGGTGAGGTCAACGACGGCCACATGCCACTGCTTTCTATAGCCTATAGTGATAGCTAAGTAGCTTTTATATAATTTATATATATTCATATTTCTATATATTTATACATATTAAAAAATATATAATATATGTAAATATTTTTTATATATATACACATCATTTGTTGCTGTTAAATAAGAAACAGTCAGCCTTATAAGCTCAAACTTGAATGAAAAATGCATTTTTGCATTTGCAAAATGCAAAATTGCAGGACTTCTTATAAATAAATAAAATATTACAAAGAATTAAAAAATTTTTTTAAGCATTTCGAAGTTTTAGACCTCTTTGATATGTAATTAAAATTATTTAGAAAAGCCCAACAATAAGTCAATAATAATAATAAATAATAACAATATATAAATAAGTCAATAATAATAATAATGATGAATCAATAATAAATAATAATAATAAATCAATAGTAAGTCAATAATAATATTCAATGATAAAAATAAATCAATAATAGGTCAATAATAATAAATGATCATAATAAATCAGTAATAGGTCAACAATAAGTCCAAAGGTCAACAACAGATTTTCCCCTTTAAAAAAACAAAAAAAACAAAGTAAAACAATAGATTTACCCAAATGATTCATGTGAGTGATCAATTTGTGCAACAAATTGGTGCGGTGCCGGATTTCAAGCGAAAGTCTGGCCAGTCTTATCAAAATCTGTTTTCTCAGAATCTTTTGAACATAGCCAGACTGTGTTGCTAGTTGGTATCACAGTGATCCATCTGGGTTAGCTCTTTTGATAGCTAAGGCCGACTTTTTCCTTAAGTCTGAGTCCATTGGAAACCTGCAAGAAAAGTTCAGTCACTGAGTCAGAAATGTATAAAACTATATTACTATAACAGCCTAGTCCTAGTATACTGTATATAGGTTTAACACAATAAAGTTTACATTTATGTCGACAGCAAATTATACGTACATTATTCCTACATGTTGATAATAGCCCTACAGCATCATGCATGTCAATATGTATACTATTAATGAAGCCCCTGCAGCATTAAAAGAAAAAAATTATAGTACTTACCTGTGAAATGTTATGCCTTCCTCCTTCATGAACTCATTTCTCAGATTTTGGCAGTTGAAACCCGCACAATGAACTGGAATTTTGCAAAAAATGTGTTCACATGCATACACTGCAGCAGTAACTTGACCTCACCAAGATGGCGGTGCTCTCCTCCCATGAGGAATCACGTGATGTGTCCTCTAGCCATATAACTCATTGGGAAGAAACACCTTTACATAATCAGTCATATGCCATGTTCAGTAATTTGGATTTTTTTAATTTTTTTTTTAATAAAAGGGTTAAATAATGATGAGCGTAGAGTATTTTATTAAGTTCGGGGCTCCTCCTTCTTATTATTACTGTCATTTATCTATTTGATTTTAATTTATTTTATTATTTTATAAGCTGATTACACTGTGGGGCGAGAGGAAAGTAATTTCATCTGTGCTGTATGTCTTGTGTATGCAGCATATTTGACAATAAACCTGACTTTGACTTTGAATTTTGACTATAGAGTTTGGGGCTCCAGGTAATTTCCTACCTTTGCCTAATAGTAAGTCTGCCCCTGTGAATGAGCCACAAATCTCTTAAGAGCCCTTACGAGAGCTTTTAGTGATTTTAAACCTGAAGGTAAAACAGTTGAATGTGATAGAAGATATTTCTCTACCTCTAAAATCCACAACACTTGTTCCAACAACAACTCTAGACGTGAACTAAATTAAAAAGGCTTTTAAGTACTAATAGATAGAAGAGTGTTATTGAAGTGCAGACCATAAATATCGCTCCTCTCAGATGTATTCTGCAGTGGTGTTATCACGAAGAGACTGACTATCCATTACTTTAAACTGAGCCATAAAGACATAAGAGATTTGACCTTTTGGACAAAGACATATAGATTAACAGAACCGCACAGTTACTGATGTGGGAAAGCCCACCAAAGCCTTGTACAGTTCTCAGCTCGTCGATACTTTCCTCTTTGCAGAAGCACCAGGGAGTCTTGGCTCGCTTACAGCCACAGATGAATTTACAGCATGCGTCCAGCGACATGCAGCACGAGGATAAAACCAACGCCAATTTTAGTCCCTTTAATCCTGCATACATGACCTTTGTATGTTTCATGTCAGCACATCAGCTGACATGAAACATCTGGAATCTCCGTTTAGCGTCATCTGGTTTCTCAAAATGTTTCAGTGTAGCTTTGACACTGAAGACAAAGGCTGTCTTTAAGTCGACTTAATCTTGAGATATTGTTGTGGATGCTCCTTTGTAGTGAGAGATGTTTGATTAAATAAAATCCCAACCAAAGCTAAGCACCGTTTTCAAGCTCTACTTACAAAACGAGTGGCTGTTGATCGCATCTTCAGGCAGCCAATTTCAATAAAAAGTCTATGTAAAAACTTGTTTCAGGCTTGTGCTTTTCAAAATCTTGCGTTCACACATAGCTATGCAGGTTTGAAAATTGTTTTCGGCCTCTACATACAAAAAAAGTGGCCAAAAACGCACCTTCAAGCAGCCAATTTGTATCAAAAGTCTATGTAAACATTTACACATGCAAAACGAGTGGTCATTGAACGTGCGTTCAAGCAGTCAAAGTAGAATGAAAAGTCTTTAGAAACACTCGTTTTAGGCTTCTGCGTTCCAAAATCTTACATTCACACATAGATACGCACGTTTTTACAGCTATTTTTGGGCTTTAAGTACAAAGCAAGTGGCCATGGAACGCGTGTTGCCAGCTAAACTAGGTCAAACTGTCTCAAAACCAACGAGGCACTTGGATTTGGTAGGGATGCCGGTAAACTCACCAAACTCAGAGCGTATGTGGTTTAGTCAGTGAACTCAGACACGAGGACAAGCCTGGCGACATTTATATTGGTTTTTCAAATGAAGATAAACCAAGGCTACTCTCCTGACATGACATAATCCATATTCGCCATTGCATAGATCCTAGCAATCAACTGAACCATTTCTGTTTTATGCTGATTTGTGCTACGAGAATTGGACCTCTTCGACATTTCGCACAAAGCCTCTTCCAGCTATAGGTGGCAGTCATGGGCTAGTAAATAGTAGAAGAAGATGACGCCCCTTCTTTCTTGTCTAGTCTGAACACCACAGGCTGAAAGTGTGCTTAGCGCATTCTTGAAAGTGCATCAAATTCCCAGTGTGTACTCAGTTTAAGCCATTAAACTGACATTTAAAGAAAACCAACATGACTGGCAAACTCCTTTTGGTCAACTTTCATTGATTTTTTTCTTGAGCATTCAGATGAGAAGCAACTTTATTGAAAAGTTCTGACGATGACTTCCCTTTCATGCTTCTGTTTGGGGCAGGTATCCTCATCAGAGCGTCACCATTTTAATTCCCAGTCCATGATATGTACAACCTGAATCGCATTGGCTTTTGCCTGCATAAATGTTGCTCATGAGTGGGTGTACATGCAGTTCACCAGTGGGAAGTAATGATCCATGGGATGTTTTTTTTTATGTCAGAGGTTTTTAAAAAAAAAAAAAAAAACAGTCACAAGCAAGGGTGCAGAAAACATTAAATTTAGCGGCCAAAAGTTTTAAAACGTTTGATTATCACATTTTTTTTTCCAAATGTCCCATAAATAGCTTGAAATGCTTTTACAGCAAGTTGTGGTCTTCCAATTAAGAAAAAATGGTCTCCAACTGTATACATTTAAAATCACACAAACATTTTTTTCAGGGAACATAGAATAGATCAACAATTTTAAGCTGTTTATCAGCAGTGAAATGGTTCACTAGTAAAACTTCTCATCCATCCCTTTGACCAATGGCCTGCCTCTTGGCCCATTTAGACATTCTGGGTAGTTAAGTCAAACTGCATTCACACAATGTATCCTATAACCCAGTGCACCCTATAGTCTGAAGAAAATGGTACTAGAATATGATGAATGAGTTTAAGTAGTAACACTAATCCACTGCACATAACAAGATCACAAATCTGAATACAGCACAACTGAACTGATGTGTAGCCTGTCTTTACTCAGAAAACACGATTCCAAGCAAAAATCCTAAAATGAAACCATCTGTTGTTGTGCAGGTAATGTCTGTAAAGCAAAAAATTGAGCTACTGAGACAATCAAAAAAATTAAAAGGCTCTGGAGTTTACATAAACGAAAGTCTTACAAAAAAAAATGCAGAAATAGCAAGATGTGCACGACTGCTAAAGAAGCAAAACAAAATTCAAGCAACTTGGACCAGGAATGGGAAAGTTTACATCAGACCCAACG
Organism: Oryzias curvinotus; assembly: GCA_023969325.1. Lineage (NCBI taxonomy): Eukaryota > Metazoa > Chordata > Actinopteri > Beloniformes > Adrianichthyidae > Oryzias > Oryzias curvinotus. The sequence continues at coordinate 10,604,937 of CM043728.1, forward strand.
GGGTAGAATCTACACGCTCAGTGATGATAAGGAACATGAAAGAACTGGACCGCTTCAAATGACTGAAATAAGAAGGTATGCTGGGATCGGGTTTGGGACTGTTCAAACTGGATTGGATGCCTGATAATTATGACAGACAATACAAGGAAAAATGACAAGTTACAAAGTTAACTCAGCTACAAAGGATCACTTTTTGCTGTGTACAGAAAATCAGTCTGATTCATACATCCAAGATCAGTCTGAAAACACCAAGCATGACTTTGAAAATGACATTGACCCGGACTCAAACTATTATAATGATCTTAAAATTAGTTGTGAGTATCATACAGTGGAACAGTTTAACAGCAATGTGGACACTCAAGAAGGCTTATCAGTTATTCACTTCAACAGCAGAAGTTTATATAAGAATTTTTCTTCTATAGAATTGTTTCTTAAATCTTTAAAAAGATTTAATGTGATTGCTGTATCAGAAACTTGGCTTGATGATAACAAGATGGTGGAAGTTAACCTTGAGGGGTACGAGCTTTATACTACCAATAGAAATAAAAGAAAAGGTGGAGGAGTGGCTTTATACATTGAACAAACAATAAATAGCAAAATTGTCAACGAATTATCTTACACTATTGATAATGTTCTGGAATGTATCACAGTAGAAATAGAAGATGGTCTTTCAAAAAAGATATTGATTAGTTGTGTGTATAGACCACCGGGAACAAATATGGCCAACTTCAATGAAAAAATGTCTGACTTTTTAAATACTATGGGCACAAATAAAATAAAAATAGTATGTGGTGACTTTAATATTGATTTAATCAATCCAACTGGTTTAAATCAAACAAGGGAGTTTATCAACTCAATGTATGGCAACTGTTTATGCCCAATAATTAATAAGCCAACACGTATAACCACAGAATCAGCAACGTTGCTAGATAACATATTCACAAATAGAACAGATAAAGAAATTTTGGGAGGCCTTTTGTTTTGTGATATTACTGATCACTTGCCTGTGTTTGCAGTGTTGAAAAATGTGTCTTCAAAGAAAATGTATACACAGACCCAGGAGAAATGGATAAGGTGTTGCAATCCTGATAACATTGATTCATTTAGAAGGGCTCTATGTAATCAAACATGGAATGAAATATATGCTTCTACCAATGTGAATGAAGCTTATGATACTTTTCTGCAACGATACATAGAGCTTTATAATTTAAACTGTCCAAAAATTAAAATTAGTCATAAAAAAAATAATGAAAAGCCTTGGATAACCAAAGGTATTGAAAAGGCTTGTAAAAAGAAAAATGCACTATACAGACAGTTTGTAAAAGAAAAAAGTGAAGAAGCAGAAAATAGATATAAAAATTATAAAAATAAATTGGTGAATATAATAAGAAATTCTAAAAAACAGTATTATCATAAGTTAATTGAGCAACACAAATTACACATGCAAGAGACTTGGAAAATAATAAACAAATTAACCAAAAAAAACAATAAGAAACAAGAGTATCCAAGTTATTTTAAAAAAGATGATATTCATATCAGAAACCCAATGCTTATTGCAAACGAATTAAATGAATACTTTGCTAATGTTGGAAATAAACTTGCAATGGAAATAAAAGAGCCAATAAAGAAGTTGAAAGAACTTAGTATCCAATCAAACAAGTTTTCAATGTTTCTGTCTGAGGTTAGTTCAAATGAAATACTAGAAATTGTAAGAACATTTCAAAATAAAAGATCCAAAGATTGGAACGACATTGATATGTCATTAATTAAAAACACAATTGAGCTCATTGTTGAACCACTAACTCATATATTTAACATGTCTTTTAGGGAGGGCATTTTTCCAAATAACATGAAAATAGCAAAAATTATTCCCATTTTTAAAAATGGAGATCGCCATATATTTACAAATTACAGACCAATTTCATTATTATCCCAATTCTCCAAGATATTAGAAAAACTTTTTGTTAAAAGAATGAACAATTTTATTGGAAAGTTTAATTTATTGCATGAGGATCAATATGGTTTTAGGGCTGGTAGATCTACTTCAATGGCGATAATGCAGCTGGTTGATCATATTTCTTCCTCGATAGAGAAGAAGAAATTTACTGTAGGCGTTTTTGTTGATCTTCAAAAAGCATTTGATACATTAAATCACACTATGTTACTTAGTAGGTTACAGAAATATGGTTTTAGAGGAATAGCATATTCTTGGTTAGAAAGTTATCTTATTAACAGATGTCAGTATGTTTATTTCAATAACGAAAAATCTGATATGTGTCCTGTTACATGTGGAGTACCCCAGGGGTCCCTATTGGGTCCCATATTATTTATTTTATACATAAACGACCTTTGTAAAGTTTCTGATTTGTTAAATTGTGTTTTATATGCTGACGACACTACTTTGTATTTATCAGGAGATAACCTGGAAAAGCTTCTTTCAGACATAACAAAAGAATTATCCATAATCAAACAATGGTTCGATTCAAACAAACTGTCTTTAAATAAAAATAAAACCAAGTACATTATATTTGGCTATAGAAAACAGGAAAACATCTCTGAGTTAAAAATTGAGGATGTTGTTCTTGAAAGAGTAAATGAAATAAAATTTCTGGGAGTAATTTTAAATCATACATTATCATGGAAACCACACATAACTTATGTTCTCTCTAAATTGTCCAAATCATTAGCCATCCTACATAAAGTCAAATATTTTTTAAACACAGCTACATTGTACATTCTATATTGTTCCCTCATAATTCCTTATTTGACCTATTGTTTAGAAATCTGGGGGCATAGTTATAAGTCAAATACAAACCCATTTTTATTCTGCAAAAAAAAGCAATTAGAATTGTAAACCACTCTTCATACAATCAATCCACAAAACAAATATTTCCTAAATTAAGGGCAATTAAATTTTTGATTTAGTAGATCTTAGTACTGGAATTTTTATGTTTAAAGTTAAAAAACAATGTGTACCCGCCAAAATACTGAGTTTGTTCGAAATAAAGGTTGATAATTATGATTTTCGAGGTAAAGATATGTTTAAAAAGAAATTGGTCAGAACTAATGCATTAAGGAATAGTATTTTTGTTCAGGGGGTCAACATATGGAATCTATTACCAGACGAACTGAAAAATGCAAACTCCATATTTCAGTTTAAGAAAATGTATAAAGTTAAAATGTTTCAAAAATACCTTCTGGACTGAGAGACTCTGGTGGTTGTGAGGTCATTTTGAGAAGTGTTTGTTTTGTTTTTTGTTTTGTTTTTTCCTCTTCTTTTTTTTTTTTCTTCTCTGATTTAAGGTTCTAACAATTAGTAGGTAGATGTGATGTTTGTATTCAGGGTTGGGGAAATAAGCCTTGGCTTCACCCAACACCTTTTTCGGTTAATGCTGTTCAATGTTTATGTTATTTTTATTTATTTATTATTATTATTATTATTATTATTATTTCAATGTTTATGTTGACATTAATCAGTGTCAATGTTTATGTTGATGTTTTTAGGTTTGTTTGTTTAACCTAACCGAAATAAAGTTCACTCAAAACCAGGCCATGCAAGTGCAGGAATTCACTTTACAGAAGCTGACCCCTGCCTGTAAAACATCAAAACGAAGTCAAGCTATACTATATACATTGTTGTTGTCTGAACTGTCTTTGTTGAAGCATTTTGACATTTTGCTGATCCATGTTGCACTGCTGTTAGTCAACATTCCTCAGGATGCTTGAGTGCCTCGAATTTAAACAATGTGTCCACATTTTCTGAAGTGAAATCAACTGAAAAATGTAATATTAAATGATCCTAAAATGTTCCTATTGTTGGTGGTTTGTATCCGTTCCTGTGATTTCATGTACACAGTGGCGCTGGGACTCAGAGGTATAACCTACAGCCTTGCCGCCTCAGCATTCTCCCAGTGGTAAACAGTTTGGAAGGACAATAGTCCCCACGGGCCAGTGGTTAGAGTAGCGGATAGAGGCGGGCGCGTGCTGACCATCAGCACTTCGTAAAGCCTCAGAGCAAAGCAAGCGCTGGGTGGGTGGGAGGGCTCTTTGGATGTTGCTGGGTGCGTGCGTTTAAAGCAGGCGGAGACGCATGTTTGGATTAAACGGCCCAGTGGGATCCGGTTTAGGGGGTTTTGGACACAAAGGGTATGTCAGTTCCGTCCTTTGATGGCTGTGTTAGTGTGGTGAAAGCTCCTTTACACACTAGCTTCCCGCGTTGCAGGTGGCGCCTGATGGAGTCAGCAGTTTGCAACTGCCGGAGGGCCCTTGAGCATCCGACGTTTCATAGTCCATCCATTGTAGTCCAGTAAAACTATATTTACCATTGATATTAGGTTTAAAACATCTTTTGTGACACGTGTTACTATTAACCATGGTACCATTGAGCCATTCAGACTGTTGTCCTTCAACTGTAAACACCACCTCACCTGAGAGTTTACAGTTTCTCTTAACTTTCAAGTTTAGGAAGCTGCAACGTTATCCACCTATTGTGTGAAGTTGTTTTGTACAAAGGTAAATAATTCTCAGGTGTGTAAAAAGATATGAAGGCTGTTGAACAGGTAGTCCACATGTCAGGAGAAGTTAGTGAACCAGTAGAGTGTGTTCAGTGGTTTGAAACCGAACAGTATGTTACATTATTGAACTAAAAGTACATCATTGCATCCCTACGGCCACACTTTTACCTTGAAACTGTTAAACACGTGTGTACAAAGGATTTACGTTTGCTTGATAAAAGCCAACTGAAAGGTTTTTCTTCATTGTTACTTGCTTATCAGGAAATTAAAAAAAAAAAGATTTTTCTGAATTTTTAGGTTTTTGTTGTTTTGTAAGACACAAACCTTATATTGAACCGAAGCAATACCCCAAATTTTAGTTTTTAACTGAATTGTGACTAGAGCTGTGACGGTGACGGATTTTTCATCACCGCGGTGATGAACCACCAGGGGGCGCGGTGTCGCGGTTAACCGCAGGCCCCCCCCCTCCAAAAAAAAAAAAAAAACCCCACACACACACAAAATCCCCCCGCGGCTGCATCATAAATACATACAGTTACAACGTAGTATTCTTTATTAACCTTTATTAACAAATAACAATAACAACTGACTACTACCTACCGACGAACCCCCCCCCCCAACACAAAATCCTCCGGCGGGCGGCCGTGTCGCGCACTCAAGAACGCACGCAGCTTAATGGAAATGAACAATTAGAACGCAGTAAATTTGTCGTATTTCCTCGCAAGACAGAAACTTCTTTTGTAGAATCTGGATGTGTGTGTGCTTCTAAAACAGCGCACGTGTGTCTGTAAGTAGAGTACGCACGTGCCCCGTGCTTCTCTGAGGCTGTGTCCGAATTACCGCCCTAACCCCTAACTACTAAAACCCTATATAGTGCTGCACTATATAGTTCTCTATATAGTTCTCTGAATTTTAGAAGCAATTCGGACACCCGTGCTCACTACTTTTCTTTTTCGGGTCTTTTTCATAAGGCGCGTGCCACGGAAACAAAGTGGCGCATTACCGCCACCACCTGGTCTGGAGGGGAACTACTTCTATTTAACACGGAGAATGACACCTATTTGTCAAAGTAAAAACATAATAAATATGAACATTTTACGGAGACTATTTATGCATCTACTGTGTTCTGATCATGGAAAAAGTGGCTGATTTATAAATAATAAAATTACAAACACATTGGTGTAGATTTAATGTATTTGTTCATAAATAAACCCCCATGTTATTACTCCATTGCAATATTTATTTTTGTGCCGCTGAACGATTTACGGGCTCTTGCGAGGAGGCATTTTTTTCTGTAGTTTTCTTTTCTACCTTACTGAAAATGGCTTTGAATATGAATCTGGCAATATTCTTGGCAATATTTCAACCGTTTTTCGTGGGATCAAACCGAAAACGAGCAGATATGCAGCAACACAGAGCAGCAAGGAGAAGCAGACGTCTCAGAAGATTTCCTCTGGATGCCCTGACCAGACATGAACAACCTGTAAGTTAAACTTAACGTTTTTTAGTTAAACTTAAGCATTTGTTACAAATTGTGCTCAAGGTTACACAGTCTGCTGGGTAAGAGTTTCACATTCTTTTTCAACATTGGATTATGAGTTGTATAGTCTAATTGCATGAAACACTTGTGAGTTCAAAGTTTAGTATTTTTTATTCACAGTCAATCACTTGTTTTAAACATAAATACTTTAATTTTTAAATATTTATATAAAAATCCAAAAACCCAGCCCAAAAAAAAACGATTTTCCAGCATTCAAAAATACTTCATTAACTAAAATGTAAGACATCAAAATACAATGAAACATTAAAAAAATCAGATTTAATTTTCTCAATGAAATAATTATTGTTGCATTTTACAGGGTCTTTCACATCTCTACTGCTTTGCCAACATAAAGGTTTCTGTCCTGGCCCTTTACGCTGACGCTCAGTCCGACACAAAACCAGATATACGGTTGACCCGCAGGACCATGGAGCATCTGGTGGAGCAGCTTCGGGTTCCTCACACTCTGGGGGGGCACACAGGAGACCGAGGTCCTGGTGTTCCTTTTCTGGCTGGCGTGTGGCACATCTTACAGTGTGGTTACCAAGGCCTTTGACATGACACGGTCCACTGTGAGCGACATTGTCCACAGGACGGCAGACCGCATCCTCCAGCTGATGAGCAGGGTCGTCCAGCTTCCCAGTGGGAATGAACTACCATGAGTCGCCTCTGGATTTTAGCAGCTCGCTTGGTCTTCCACCTTCCAAAAGGTTGTGGGGAGCATCGATGGCTGCCACTGAAGAATAAAGGCCCTAAAAGAAAATGCAGTTTTTTATTTTAACAGGAAACTTTTTTATTCCATTCAACTGCAGGCTGTATGTGACTCTAATGCCAAATGTATAGATATTTTTGTTGGGAATCAAGGATCAGTCCATAATTCACAGGTTCTACTTAAAAGCCCAATTTATGTAAATCAAACGAACCCACCTGTTGGGTGATGGTGGGTATCCCTGCATTGCTCATCCCATCACGCTGCTGACACCCCACAGGGAACCCATGACGAATGTGGTTCAGGCCCGTTACAACCAGCACCACTCCAGAACACGCTCTGTGGTGGAGAGAGGATTTGGCATTAAGAATATGAGGAGGAGAGCAATATTTCTGGGGGCACTGGAAGTAAAACCAACCTTTGCAATGAAAATCATTGCCTGCAGTTCAGTTCTGCACAATCTGTGCATCAGCAAAGGGGACTGCTGGGAGCCACAGATGTTGAGCCACACCAGGAACCAGTAGGACGAGCAGAGTGGCGTCCGTCTGCGAGGACAAATCTCTGCTTTCTTTTCACCTCCAACTGTGACACACATGACTCTAGAAGACCAGGATTATTGTTAAGATATATTAAATAAATGCTAACATATAAAACGAAATTGTAAATATGTACATCTGATATTTATATAAAAAATCATTTGAGATTGTTAAAAAATTGCTCATATTTAAATAATACATGTAAATAATTCATTTTTGTTCCTGCATTTATTAAACAAATTGCAAAACAGCAATGACGTTACATTTTGTGAACAATATTTTAAACTCAGGTAAGCTTGTCAGACTCTCCTGTCACTCTTTGTCCCTTCTTGCTCTTTCCTCCTCTCTTCTCCTCTTTCAACAACAACCTTTACCCCAACATGACAACGATTACAGTTTAATGATAAATAATTACCAATCTGATCAAGTGTCTCTTACTCCCATCCGGCACTAGCTTGCCTAAAAACAAACAGGCTATCTTTCTCCATCCACAGATGAATCAGATTTTCCTCATCGTCAGTCCCTACATATATAAACACATTTAAAAAAACGTGTTAATAACTTATGACTACGTTTAGAACTCACTCCTTTTTTGATGTAATATCAACAGCGTTTGTTTTTAGCCTTCAGTGCTAATTCGCGCTAGCGTTAGCTTTAGCATTACCGAAATTGATGAGCTTCAAAACAATGTAGGTTGCCGATTGAGGAATATAACATATTAAACACATCATCATACGTATTTACAAATATATTTTACAACAGATACTTGATACTTTTAAATATACTTACATTTTAAGTCCTCTTTCTCGCGCAATCGTCCGCCATCTTCAATAATTCACAGGCAGTGCATAGGTCACACGCAACTCTTGGTCACACGCAATGAATTCTGGTATGAACGCAGTGCATTCTGGACAATATTCGCCGATCGAGTGAGCATCGATCCACACTGGTTTTTCGTAGAGAATTCTGGGAAATTTCTAGTGCTCACGATTTTTGAACTGTAGATTCGGACAGCACTACAAAATGGCGACCGCACTATATAGTGCACTATATAGGGGTTAGGGCGGTAATTCGGACACAGGGTAAGAGACAGCTACAGCCCCGCGCGCGCGCGCGGGTTGTGCGACGAGGAAAGGAGAAGAGTGATAAAAGGTTTCCAATAGAAACCCTTTAAGTCTGAACACAGGACTAGCAGAAAAAGTAAATTATCAGCAAAGATTAATGTGTTTATTATAGTTCCAATCACGCACCATATGCAAAACTTAAAAAAAAAAAAAAAAAAAACTTTCAAAATAAAAGTGCGGTGATGCGGTGATGACCTCATCACCGCGGTGATGACCTCGGTGATGCGGTTATCGTCACAGCCCTAATTGTGACTAAGGCGAATGCCTTCTGTTCAACAAGTACAGTCAAAGATCTTTTCTTCACCTTGCGATAGGTTATATTTTTAGAAAATAGTCCGGTGACCCTGAAGTGCAAATCACATCAAGAAATCACTCAACACAAAAATGTAACGATTACAAATAAAGAAACAGACAAAAGCAGGTATCATCCTTCATCGCTGATTGGAAGATGATATCTAGCATCGCTTCATCCAAAATAACCTTTAGATGATTTGATGAAAAAACGTCATCGTCCAATTAGCCATGTCCCATAGTACCTACCTTTTCTGATTTTTAACATTTTGTTTTGATTTTTAGAAATTACTCTGGTTTTCCGAAATGTTTTTTCATTTTTTAAAGAAACCGGAGAAGGCAGGTACTATGGGACATGGCTGATTGACTAATAATGTTGGTCCATCATTTTAACCAAGAGTTATTTCACATGAAACAACACTGGATATACTCTGTACTAATCATAACTTTTATCAGCCCTATGCAAATGTAGAAGACACATTTGAAAAACTCAAACGTTAAAAGTCAAACATCATCATCCAATCAGTGACATCCCATAGTACCTACCTTTTTCCGGTTTATTATCGTGTTTTGTTTTGACCATTTTACTTTAAAAAATGTTTAGTTTTTCTAAGTTATTTTGGAATTGACTTTTTTGTGAAATTTTGTTTAGCTCTCTAAAATGTAAAGTTTTTAATCATTTGTTTTGCTTTTTTAAATTGTCGTTGTGATCTTTAAAATATTTTTGCATTGAATGATTTGTTGGTGTGATTGGTGCTTCAGGGCCACTGTATGATGGCGCTAGAATGAAGATTAAAATATTTATTGGTTATGGAAAAAGTCAAAGTTGGTGTTTTCACCTAATGCCTGGTACTATTACGAGGTTAAATTACTATCTAAATAAAGGGAAGTTCCAAATAGACTAGCAATTGTGTCTGCTTCACTGAAAGAAAGATCAGCATTGTGAGAAAAGAGGTAAAGGTCTTGCCTGGAGCCATAGCCTTACAAAGGTTACAATCTGCGCAGACGGGTTGTGTATTTACTTACAGAACGCACCTTCTAGTTTCCACACAGTAACTTGAGTTTAGAGTTTCCTTTGTAGCAACGTGTTGCATTTTAGTTTACGTTTTTTCTTCCCTTTGTTCACGGGTGAAGCTGGAAACCTTCAGATGCACGTTTCTTTCCCCCCCCCCCGAGGGAAACTGAAATGGAACAACGACAAAAATGCTGCGTCGGCTTTCTCAGATGTCAGCAGTTATGCACTCAGGCTGTTGCACCTTACAATATATCTGGAGAACCCTTTCTTGCAAATGGGACATAGCAAGAAAACCCTTGATTCCATTAGATGAGTAGAAGAAGGTAACTTTTCTCATCCTCATTAATATCTCTGTTGCCGTGATCGGGTGTGACTGCAGAGTATTTCCCCTCCCTTCCTCTAAACCTCCCCTCGCTTCCCCTTTTGCCCTCGCCTATCTTTCTTATCAGCCTGTCATCTCTCAGTCGTCTCTGGTTGGTGTGACTGAAGGCTGTGCAGTGACCAAGCGGGCCGCTTCAAGGTTTTGTGGAGTGAGGGTCAGAGGGACTTCTGGGTTCATGTCAGCATGTTGCACATCAACCTTTGCTGTAGGAAAATGCTGGCAGCTGAAGAGGGAAAAAAAAAGAAATAATTGCACGTGCTAATGACCTTAACCCTTTGCAACACATTGCAAACAATATGTGTTACATAACAGTGCTCGGCTGCTTTCCCCCCCCCACTTCAGAATTACGTTATTTACGTCGAAAATATATGGAGCCAAAACTCAGGTGTTAAAGGGTAAAAAAAAAAATGACTGAGGCTTTATTTAATTTATATTGTTACTTTTATTCTGGAAAAAAAAAAAAGTTGCTTAAAAAAAGTTCTCATCAAAATGGAGGCTGTACTCTAACTCTGCTAGTGTTTGCTATTGGCTAGCCTAAAAAACCCCAGATAAAGCAAATTTAGCTAATATTTTCTTTTACATGTAAATTGTGTGTTAAATCCCAATTCTAATTCTATTTTTTTGTCTTTTTTCTTCCTTTCGACCCACCCAAAACTGATCAGGCTATAAATTTTTCGCTGAATAATAGGCTAAAATTGTGAAGTCAAATGGTAATGCTAGTTCTTACGCTAAAACGGAAAAAAACAACAAAACAAAACCCAAAAAATGTTAATAGAATTTATGTTGAATTTAAAAACCTAAGAAAAACAATATAAAGTTTCACAAAAAACATTTACCATTATCAAAAAGCAAAATATTAATATTTCCAAATACTTTACATTAAATAAATGAAAATCCAAGGGGTCACCTTGTACTGCACTAATCTTTAAATTGCTCCTAGCTACTTCTTTTTGTTTCAATACCAAAAAGACTGGATTGTTTTTTTAGTTTTACTTTTAAAAATGTTCTCAAGGCACAGCTAGCAATAATTTAAGCTAATAGCAACCAAATAATAAAAAAGCTAATTTGCTAAACTTGGCTTCAGATGGTCTTTGAAGTTATGACAAAATGATGAAAAAAACAGACATTCAGGGTGGTTACCCTGTCCTGTTTATTTATCTATCTCGAATACAGTAAGATAAGGAAAAAGGCAGGTGATGTGCCTGTTAGCTAGTCTTTTTATGAATCGTTTAAGTCTTAGTCTTAAAAATCATCCTTTGAAAGTTTGTTTGGAAGAAAATGAGGCGTTGAAAAATTTGGCCTTGTGGCCTTTAGCTGATGGTGTGTTGTGTACCTCTGTGTGTGTTGGAGTCCCTTTTTCTCTGGAGAACAGCGGTGCAATGTCTTCCACTGGAATGCACAGTACAGCCCTATGGTATCGTCTTTAACTATAAAATAATCAAAAAACACTTTCAGAAACCCATTAGTACGACTGAGTCTAAAACAAACAAGCTTGAAAGCGTGTCTTTTTTAACCTACATTGATTAAAAGTTAGGTTTCTAGATCCAAAAGTGAAGATTACAAGAAAATCGTTGACATATGGAAATGCTGACATTTTCTTGTTAGATTATGTTTGGTATAGTTTTGCCTGTTGTGACTCCAAACAGATGCCCCCTTTGTGTTGACATATTCTGCTCATGTAGTATTAAATTCAGTCAGTTATTCATTAGAGATGTTCTGCTCAGTGTCATCTCTGGAGATGTCGCCCACTTCAGACGTAAAAATAGAAGAACGGAATGAGGACAGTTAAGCCGATCGATTTTTTCCAACCGGGTTATTTTTGTAAATTATATATTTAAAAAGGGCTATCAAAAAATACAAGGTGGAGAAACAAACTAAAGCTAGCGGCACTATGTTTTTGTATTTTTTTTCTTCTTTCTTTTTATACAGTTTTAAATTTGTTATTAGATCACCACAAAACCCAACACAGCTTATCACTACCAATGTCACCATGGGAGGGGTGTTTCTATGTCCACTGCAGCTTTATGGCACATTATTGTAATTAAATTAGAAAATTTCATTTGATCGTATTATCAGATGTTTTTTTTTTTTTTTTTTTTTTTACAATAAGATTAAAGGATTTAGTGTGCATGAACTGCATCTACTGCATTCAGCGATCTAATGCATTCTGCAGTGTTTCCCATTCAACGTGGCATTGTCCCAATTAGCTGTGTTTCGAGGTGGGATCAGCTCGGTCCCACTGTCTAACACAGGTGGCTGAAATTCTAGATGAGGTTTCATTCCTCTGCCTCTGCCTCTCTGCAGATAGGCGATGCAACCGGTAGCTTCACCTTCAGGAACCTTGAAGGTCTTGGGTCTCTGTATACAAACACCTCCTGCATGCCGTCTTAGAATATTGTGTCCACAGCCTGTGTGCAGATTGTGTGCTAGTTAAACATTGTAATGTCAATGTGCTGAGACATAACTGACAGCAAAACACTGCTAAGCAGATTATATAAGAGCTGTCTGAGGCTGCTGACAGGAGGTACTGGCACATGAATTCAACCAGCCCACAGTCTGGGGAAAATAATCTATTTTGGGTGATGTCTGACAGCTACGAGTGTAGATGAAGTCATTTTTTTAACAATAGAAATGCCTCTGTCTAACTAATGCTTTTTTTGAGATGTTTTTGTGGAAAATCCAGTTTTTAATCATCTTTTAAAATGGCAGAAAATCCCCCAATACTTTACAGCTTTGTTTCTCTTAGCAAAATATAAACTGTATCCACTGCTGCCAGGGAACGAATGTCCCCTGGGTACAACTGCTATATACATCCAAGAAGTTTTGGAGTTTCTCTGTCTACGCAATTCAAATTTCACAAAGTAAATTTCCAAGACAGTGGTATAGTGGTTAGCACAGTCACCTCATACTGAGAAGGCTCTGGTTCAAATACCAGGTGGGACCTCTTAGTGTGGAGTTCGGATGCTTTCTCCGTACAAGTGTTTGCACTCCAAGAAGATGCTTCATGGTTGAATTCCTGTGTGTGGTTATTTGGCCTTGTGATGGACTGGTGAACGATCCAGGGTGTACCCCACCACGCCCAACAGTAGCTAAGATAGGCTCCAGAAACACCCTGACCCCAAAAGGAATCAATCAGGTTTAGACAATAGATGGAATTCGTAAACTACGTTCACACTACCCTCAGTAAAGCTCGCTGAAGTGGCTATTTCCAATAAAAAGTCTACGTATACGTGTATTTCGGGCTTCCACGTTTAACCCTTAGAACATTTTTGCTATAAAAAGATATACCATTTATTCTTCCTTGACGCGCCACATATTTAAATTCCTATAAATAGTTTTGCTCGGGTGAAAATCACCCAGCGATAGTGCTCTAGGGTTAAAACTCTTCTGTTCATGCATAGTTACACAAGCTTCTACAACAGTTTTCGGGTTCTACGTACAAAACACGCAGCTATTGAATGAGCGTTGCAAGTTAAACTAGGCCAAACTTTGACCAATTAGGGACTTGGATTTGGTTGTGACGTATGGATGGCATCCCTTTTAATTCATGGAAGTAACAACTGTATAGGTGTAATTATAAAAAGGTGTAATTATCTCCAACTCCGGGTCCCGCTTCACAGTCTGCCATTGCTGTCAAAAAAACATCCTGGTTCGGCCGCAATGCATCTTGGGATATGTAGATTATAGAAGGACACACCAGACCAATCCTTGAAATTGGGAAAAAGAAGGCCGCATTTGTTGGCCGCATTTGAAGGAATCGTTGAATTTGGACAGTTTTGTTGCAGCTTTGTGATGTAAGAGGCCTACAAATGGAGCCCAGGAAGAACGCAGCCCTCGAATTTGGACACATCTGATATGCTATTGCCAGGGAACCAAACCCTGCTGCTGCCTGCACTGTACCACCTCTTATGATTAGTTTGGGTTATCACAGTTTAACAAGCTAAATCAAATTAAAGATTCAGAGGAAAATGTGTTAAAAAACTGTTGTATTCTTACAGAGAAACAGGATAAAGTCACCTTTAGAACACATTTAATATAAACATATACAATTAAAGCAAAACTTTGGAGTAGGTTTACATTAAGACAAAGAATAAAAACTGACCAACTCTCAAGAAAGCAACATTTAAGGTCCTTTTATGACACAACTGAATGATTTTATGTGTGCAGATGTAATCTGCATAAAATTAGCTTTATAAACAATTATTGGTAAAAGTATGAGACAAAAAAACCCCAAACAAACATCTTTCTAACAGCAGGACTGCAACCTGTCCAGGTCGTGACTCACCTTCACACAACAGTAGGTGGGATAGACTCCAGCAACCATGTGACCCTGCAGGTCACGTGGTTAGAAAATGGACGAATAATGGATGAACTCATTAGTGCAGAACAGTATTTAGCCATGTGAAAACTGCTTGGGAGGTTTCTGGAGTTGCGAGTTTTGACATCAAGCGACTGTACCAGACAATGGCTTGTTCACAGAGGGAACTCATTTGGGGGGTTTCCTGCCATCTGGCTACATTTGAGCATCTTCTTTAACACATAATCCATTTAACACAATGTTTCCAGAAACAGATAAAATATATTTTTCCTTTATCTGGAGGCAAACAAAAGTCAGTTCTAAAACAACCAAACATTTGATCTTATCAGGCCCCAGAAACACTTTTGCTTCTATCAGAATGAAAGCGCCAGCCATTTCTCTATTTGCATTCATTGCAGTGTCATATTAATCAAAGCTGTCTGATGAACACGCGCCAGTTTACAGCAGATTAGAGGAACAACCAAGCACACATAAATCCAGATGTCCACGAGCCATTTATGCAAACTTCCTCATGCGCATTAGTGACCCATCGCTTGATCATTCGCTAGTGCATCTGCGTGTAACTCGATCCACACGACACGCATGTATCGCGCTTGTGATGTTTTCCAGCTGGGCGCACTCACATGCTAAATGTTTACAGGCAACAACATGCCAGACGAGGCTCCTTAGTGGTGCACATGTGTGTCTATAAATAAATAACACAAGAACTGCGGCTCTACTTCAGGCTTCTGCACGACTATCAACCTTGCAGAGGAAACTCCTTTTCGCATTGAGGCTCTTCTTCATCGTCAGGTCTGTTATTGCACATCTGCTAAGAACAAGTGAGGAGTTTGTCCACCTTGAAGTACCTACACACATGAACACGGATCCATCCGGTGGTGTTCACGCAGCGGGCATTCAGGTAGCGGCAGGGAGGGGCTTCTTCTTCTTTTGTGTTTTTACTGCTTACTAGCGCATGTCCGCCACCTACAATCGGAAGAAGCTTGATGTGAAATGTTGAAGCGGTGCAATTCCCCCAAATCTGGCTCCAGGTTTTTGCTTTCACAGCTCCATTCCTATAAATCACGTGTAAAAATTCGAGTCAGTGCTTCACCTGTAAACGACCCTTTCCATCGAAGGAACTAATACTAATCTGTTCTCTAACTGTAATTAATATGAAGAGCTTTTAATAATTTTTAGCCTCAAAACTGCTGTATTTTGCATGTTTCCTTTACAATTATGGCGCAGACTGCGAGGTGAAAAAACGCACATAGCACAGCCTCGATTGCGCAATCTCTAATAAAATCGTCATAGCGTGTCTGTAGTTTACTCAGCGTATGCTAATAATATCATTCTTTATTAACTATTTAAACATTGTAGACATTTATAACATCTTTTTTCCATCTAATATCTATTTTACGATTGTCTCTGGTTTGTTTGCTGTTTGTATCAGACATAAAGCCACATGCAGGCAGCAAAGGAGCTGTGCCTTTTCATTCATAAATAAACAATAATCATCAGTTAATAAATGTATAGTTTTTGGGGGGATTTTTACAGCCGGTGTTGCACAAAATTAGGAAAACTCCAAATATTTTTGAAATAATCTCAAGTGTTTGAGTTATTTGGTTTAGTTTTTAATGGTTTTCTGACACCTAAAAAACATAATATTTGCAATAACAGGCTTTAAATAAATCCCTCCGATACATTTCACAAAGACACAGGGCCTCACACACCAAACAGAAATGAACTTGATGATAAAAAATGATGCCAGCTCTGATAAAACAACAAAAGATTAACATGGGGTTATGAATCTTCTGACACGTAAGGTGTATTTTTGAATAAACCCCTTTTATTATTTATATTGATTATATTTATAGCATGTTCATACATATATAAATTTGAAAGAATATATTTTTACGAAGAGCAAAATCTTAAAACGTTGATTTATACTGGAATATTATTACTGTCTGGTTTTTTAAAATAATTTATGTTAAAAAATTACATTTTTAAAGTCTTAAAGTTGAAAAATTTAGATTTAGTGCGTTTAATACATGTTTATTGTTTTTGTTGTGTTTTGGATTTTGACACCCTTGCTTTAGAGGAAGTCCTGGAGAAATTTAGAGTCTGAAATAAAATTATCTGGTAATAAGCAGCTTTATTTTTTTAGCTCTGGTTGCAGCTCTGCTCTTTTAAGAGGATGATTTTATAAGGGAGCATAACTAACTTAACTCTTATTACACCTTCAAAGCGCAGACGCAAATAAAGGTTAAAGCTATAAATTCTTCACATGTCCAGTCATGGACATGCTATAGGAATCGTTATGCCCTGGATGAGACAAAACTCCTGCTCAATTAGATTAATAAAATACATTTTAGTAAAAGATCTGAACAACTTGATAGGAACCAGTGGTGTAGGAGCCAAAGCAGGGGGTTATTCCAGAAAGCAGGTTACGCTAGCTCCCACGGTAAGTTTGAGGCTAAGGAAGTTGATAACCTCAGCTTTCGGTTCCAGAAATGGAGGTATGTCTCAGGGTAGGTCAAGTTGCCATGGCAACTCATGCTCTGAACATAACCTGGTCCGGAGCAGGTTTAGTTGAAGCTTAGTT
This sequence comes from Oryzias curvinotus, assembly GCA_023969325.1. Lineage (NCBI taxonomy): Eukaryota > Metazoa > Chordata > Actinopteri > Beloniformes > Adrianichthyidae > Oryzias > Oryzias curvinotus. The sequence continues at coordinate 10,621,950 of CM043728.1, forward strand.
TGTTTTGAGGGGTGAAGCAGCATGGCGTGTCCATTTGAAGATGATTTAGTGGATGAAGAAGCTCAGATAATACTTTTTCCACCATGAGAGGCTGATAAGACCACATATGGATGTTGGAAAATTAAACTTGTTTACTTTGATCTAACTTAATTATTTGGTTCAGTTAAGAGAAATCATTTTTTTGTTAAGTCACCTTAAGAATAACACATAGTTTTCAGACAATTATTTTCCTTTCATTCAAATTAATTCAATTAAGTAGGTGTAACTTTGGTGCTGCTGTTAGATCGGCACCGCAAGGGATTGTGGGATATCATTCCCTTTGCCTGTCTGGACGGATTTGGGTTGAAGTGTGGCTTTTTGACTAAATATGTTTAGTTGTTTAGCTGTTTTACTGTGTGTTGCCGAGTTATTTTGTCCTACTGTACTTACATCTCCGCACCATGAGTGAGAGCGAAGGAGAGGATGATGAGTTTTTATGGCACCCCTACGCTCTCATTCTGCAAGTACAATGATGGGAAATTCTTCAATAAATTTTTGCACTCCGTGCATTTTTTACCATCCTTTTTATTGTAATAAAAATTAGCATATTCACCGGCTCAAACTTAGGCATATGAGAGTTCAATATATATATATATGTGACGGGGTCCCGCCGAGAAAGGATGCAGAGGAGCCAAGGTGAGGAGGTTCTGTGTTTTTATTGCCGACACTGTTGCTACAATGAGCACCACACAGGGCCATGCAGCATGCAGCATGCAGCATGCAGCATGCAGCATGCAGCATGCAGCATGCAGCATGCAGCATAAAGCATGCAGCATGCAGCATGCAGCATGCAGCATGCAGCATGCAGCATGCAGCATGCAGCATGCAGCATGCAGCATGCAGCACGCAGCACACTCTGTCACTCCTCCCGTGTCACCACCTGCAGTGCTCCCTCTTAAATGGGATGCCACGCCCACAGGGCGTTGCTCTCAATTCCCGTTCAGGTGGCACCACAGGTGTAATCAGAAAATACAAAATACATCAATACACAAACAATAAAACCTGGAGTGGCCCCCCCTCGGCATCTGACGGTGCCACACCGTCACAATATATATCTATGCGTCACAAGGAAAATGGAAACAAGATCAGAAACTCGTGGATTTACTTTGTCTGTTGATTTTCTCCAAGCAGAAATTCTTTTTTTTTGATGATGCAGCCGTGTTACTTTTTTGTTGGACGTATAATCTTCATACGCCGTCATTAAAATCTCAGACTCCGTCTCACTTCCGTCTCAAGTGTCGCGCTTTCTTTTTTTTCCCCACGCGTTTCCATGGTGACTCCAGAAATCGGCGATCTGTTGAGAATGTCTTTATGTACACGACGTGCACGTGCGTAAACCCAGGGTTATCAAGTCGAGCGTAATTACGCTAACTCATATCCGATCTTTTGGAACCAACATACCCAGAGTAAGCAAGTTCAGGCGGATTTCAGCCAGAGTTCAGGCTTAAAGTCAGGCTAGTTTAAACATGCTTCCTGGAATACCCCCCAGATGACAAAATCACATACTTCCCCACCCTACTCCCTAACTACTAAAAGACTTTGTAGTTTTTTAGTAGTTAGATCTAATGGCCTGGATTTTAAAAGCAATTCGGACACCATGCTCACAACTTTTTTGTTTTTGTTTTAAAATGTGATTATAATTCCACAAAGTAAAAACTTAACAAATTAAAACATTTTACTACAAATATTTATGAATCCACTGTGTTTTGGTGATGAAAATGTTGATGGTTTATTTAAAAAACAACAACATTTAAATACATTTCATTTTTGCAAAAAATGTTCAAACGCCATGCATTGAAGTCTATGTTTTTGTCAATCTAGTTAGCATCGATGCACACTGGGTTTGCGGAGAGAATTTCGCGGGCATTCAGTTTTGGAATGTCTAACCTGTGTCTGAACTCCTTCACTACTCACTACATAGTCTGTGCGCCATTTTGTAGTGCTGTCCGAATCTACAAATCCAAACATACTTTTGGTCAGTGTAGTCTGGGATCCTATTGGTTGTTAACAGAGTTGTGTTGGAAACCTAGCATGACTAGAAAGATCAATGCGCAAACGTTTTAAAAACAGGCTGCTACAAAGAGAAAAAAGTACAACTACAAGAATTTTGTGGAGAAAGAGCCGATTTAAGAGCACACATACAGATTTAGGGATATTTTGAATGTGAAAGGAGGGTTTTCAAAAGGAAAGAACAGTTTCTAAAGATTACATTGTTCAAAACACAGGTTTTAAATGAATGAAAATTGAATGTTTTTATTGTGTTTTTCACTGTTATAGACTGTAAACTTTGACCTGAAGGGAGGATATTTATCACCAATTGACTCAACTGAAAATGGACAGCAATCCACAGTGGGTCCCAGGCTTCAAAGTGGTGCTGCTGATTCTGCTGAGTCATGTAACGTCAGCGTTTGAAGTGCCTCTTGATCGTGAGTATCACCCCCATATTTACATTAACAGGCAACAGGATGTTTTTCTTCTATAAATTAAAAAAAAAAACGCTCAATGTTTTGTTAATGGCTTGGATTTTTGTGATAAAATAAACATTTTTGAATTTATGGAACCATGAGAACTGGACCAAGGGACCGTGATGTCATACGTAAAAAATGGCTTACTTCCAGATCCAATGAAATGAAGTCAATTCAGCTGCCATTTTTTCACGGTACAAATGCTGCCATGTTGGAGCCAGACAACGTCTATAAGCAGTGATTGATCCGAGTCTGTCTAAGTCGTTGTTTCTATGACAACCACTCGGGCCAGTCAACACTGATCTTATTAGAAGTCCACACCTCTACCACTTGAAAAGGGACGGCACGAAATCTGTGTTCGAATGTTCACCACAAACTTAAACCAAGCCATCTGATTGGTCGCTTTATAACTTGAATGACAGAAAAACAAAATAAATTAGAGTTAGCAGGAACATGTAAAAAAAAAAAAGCAAGAATAGTTATTCTGATGAATATAATGACTGGAAAGTCTATGAAATTTTGGCTTTTTGGGACCAGCAAGTACTTCCTGTGTTGAACGTGAGGGGGGAGGGGTCACTTATTCCAGTTCTCATGTACAGTCAAAGCACAGAGCAAAGTTTAGAGAGCTTTCTGTCTCATTTTTTTAGTTTTGTTTTTTTTTAGTTTTTCTCTGAAATCTGGTTAAAAAATATTTTAGAATCACAAGTTAGGAGCTTGTATCTTTTTCCAATTAAACTGGTTGTTTCTATGATGTGAAAAGCTAACTCTTTTTTTTCTCAAATCCTGCTGTTTTTTTTGTTTTGTTTTTTTCCATCATGGTGGACAAAAAAGCTAAAGTGCTGGAAGGATGTAAGTTGAACACTGATGGGTTTTGTTGTGCCGTTTTGAAAACGTCTGTCTGGTTTGAAGGAGTGCTGTGCATGCAGTGGCCATAACACCGTGCCCAGCTTGCGCTTTAGCTGTTACTTCCTGTGGGGTTTTTTTGACAGTGTGGGGGTTGTCGTGTCTTTGCAGTGCTTTCTATCTCCAAAAATATGACTGCTTTTTGCCCAGATGCTTTGTTGCATGTCGCCTGCACAGCTGGCCTCCAGAGATCCAGTCTTGATAGGTTCGTCTGTCACCAACGCCTTTCACTTGTGTCCCTCTAGTGCCTCAACCTCCAACCATAACCCTGCAATCCCCCAAGGATTACATCTTTGACCCACGGGAAAACATTGTCATCCACTGCGAAGCCAAAGGGAACCCTCAGCCCAGGTGAGGCCGTCACATTCAACACTTAGGGAGTGATGGAAAGCGTAGTGTCAGGGATTCTTTCTGCCAAATCACTAAACTCAAGGGTAGCTTAACCTGGAACAGAGAGGAGCTTTAAATCACCATAGCAACTGTAATCTGGTCTCATCCATCTAAATCAGTGGGGTTACATAAAACCTAAGATTGTTGAATGTCACTCGTTTTTCTTTCACCTCTTGCCTTAAACATGAATCTTTGCTCTTATGGATTGTAGCTTTAGATGGGCCCGAAACGGAACCGACTTCGATGTGGAGAGTGACTCCAAAGTCCAAATGAATCCCGGTTCTGGAACGCTGGTGATCGACATCACTGGCGGGAAGGCCGAGGCCTACGAGGGGACCTACCAGTGCACGGCTGAGAACGAGCACGGCAAAGCGTTGACCAACAAGATAGTCATCAGGCAGTCGAGTGAGACACTTTAATTTCCCCCGCGGTTTCCTTAGCAAAACATGGAGGGTTATTTCTAATTTGCTGCTAGGTTTTAGGGTTTGCTTTGTTTAGTTTTTTTAAATTCTTTAAACTGTCCAGTAAAAACAAACTCTAAAAACTTCTAAAAAGGTCTTTAAAGTCTCCCTCCAATCATCTTTTGATCTATTTTCAAAGTGTTCCTAGGGTCTTTTAATTATGATTATGTGGTTTTTAGCCAAAATAAATAACTTGTAGAGCCAAAGTAGTTCATTAGAAATTATCCTCTGAGTTGTGGGTGGGACTGTTGGCATAGAGCAACCCCGCCTCTTCCTGAAAGCTCTCTGTTGACAAACTGTACTGCTAGCTTACAGCCTCTCACATCCCCAACCTAACGTTGCTAGTGGACCAAAAATGGCAAGCAATATTGGACTGTTTCAAGCTACATGAGGAAAACAAGTTCTACACGGATCTAGTTGTCTACAAGCTTTGGAATAGAGCGGGGCAGAGAGCTTGTGGCCCCGCCCATCGTATTTTCTACATCACAAATATTTCAAATGGTATTTTTTGTCTGCTCCTGTTATATTTGAATAAAGAAATAGCATATTTTCCGCACTATAAGCCAGACTTGTAGTGCTTTTTTTTTTTGTTACACAAAACAACAGTGCCGCAATAATCCAGAGCGCTTTAAATATGGATTAAAACTTGTCGTGTTAAAGGATGTCGAAGCGATTTTGAGAGGCACAAATGTTTGGTTGGGTGTTATAGTAAATACACTAATATGGCGTGAAGTGGTTTCAAACTGTGTTTTTTTTTACGTGTTACTGAAAAGGTTAAAAGTTAGAAGGTATCGTAAATATGCTAACGTAGCTAATGTGTAGCAATGTTGGATTGTGTATTTTTCTAAGGTTCTTAGTTAGCATATTCACAGTAACGTTTTTTTTTTTGCAACATAAGTCTTTTTTTAAGGTGTAGTTAAATTTATTGTGAATATGTGTATCAGTGCCAGACTGTTTTTTTTTTCACGCGTTACTAACAAGGATGTGAGTTAGCATAGTCACAGTTACGTTTGTTTTGGCTTTATTAATCGTTTTTTCTTACGTGTTACTGTCAAGGTTGGAAATTAAAGGTATTCTAAATCTGCTAACGTAGCTAATGCGTAGTAATATCGGATTGTGTTTTTTTATGTGTCTGGAGTTAGCATTGTCACAGCAATGTTTGTTTTATGCAGCATCAGTCTGTGTTTTTTTTACGTGTTAGTAACAAGGTTGGGAGTTGAGGGTATTCTGAATGCATTAACCGAGTTAACGTGTAGCGGTGTCAGATTGTTTTTTTTATGTGTTACTAACAAGGTTGGAAGTTACAGGTTTAGCTAACGTGTAGCATGTTACATTCAAGTTCCAGAGTTATTGTTGAGGTTTATTAAGTCTGACTAACTGATGGACTGTGACTCTGATTTTCGCTTAAGGCGCCTTATAAATGACATAATTGCGAAAATAGATAAAGTATTGACAGTGCACCCCACAGTGTGTAAGACACGGCACTTCAGAAATGCAATTTTAATCTTAATTTTCTTTAAATATGTCCTACATGATCAGAAAAAATGCCACAAGAACATGTTAAAGACAAAAACAACTCAATTTTTATCTGAGTGGATCTTGAACAACATTTTGTGTCAACAAATACTAAAAGAAGTGTGGAGTCTTTTGCGAAGCTCTGAGTTGCCTGTTTCCTGACTCGTAGGGTCCCCCTTATGGCCAAAGGAGAGAAATGCAGCCATGGTCGTGCAGAAGGGGGGCTCCCTGGTACTGAGGTGCCAGCCTCCTGCTGGGCTTCCGCCTCCTGTCATCTTCTGGATGGATAACAGTGAGTCAAAAGATGCAGAAGTTGGATTATTTTATTGGCCTTAAAAGTGAAATATTTGGCCTTTTTCTTGCAGACTTTCAGAGGCTGCAGCTGGATGAACGAGTGTCCCAGGCTTTGAACGGAGACTTGTACTTTTCCAACGTTCTCCCAGAATATGCTCGGGATGATTACATTTGCTACGCTCGTTTCCCCCACACACAGACCATCCAGCAGAAACAGCCCATTTCAGTAGTAGTACTAGACAGTAAGTAAATGACAAAAAAAAAAAAAAAAGCTCAAATATACGACTTTTTCCATCCCAAATCTTTACGCACGTTTAGTTTTTTGTTTACAATATAAAAAAAAAAAAAAGGATTAACATCAAATTCCCTGCATGTTTCCTAGTTTTTGCATGCTTACTTCCTTCTGTTATGTTCTAGTGGACACTCTGAATGAGACTCTGGCTGCTTTGTACAATCTCACTGATTTCTCTGGTGGTGAGTGTCCATATTTACCTCCATAAGCCCAGTTGACATGACCTTTGCCCCAATTTTTACCTCCCTGGCATAAAACCATCATCTTAATCCTAATCCCTGATCCCGTGATTTAGCCAGCATTCGCTCCACCAGTGCTTTTCCCACTTCATCACTTTGGTAATTTCAAGTCCGGTAGTGGATCCTAAACTATGAAGCTATAAAATACAGTCAAGAATAACGTTCAAAGTAAAGTAATTGGGAAACTAAAGCCTGTTGCTCGAACCGACCTATACTGTAAGTGGATATGGATTGTCTGAAAAATGGACAAATATGCTTGAAGATGGCTGCCAATGCTTTTCTCAGCCTAAAGGCCTGATTCAATCCATCAAAAATCGCTAAAATATGATGACATCCATCAAAAGTCAAGATATTGGTATTTTTGCTTTATGTATCCACTTTATTCTACTTGATAATTTTGAAAATTAGTAGTTATTGTATCCAGAAAGAAGAGAACTACCGTGCAGCGCATGTCATCCTCTATTGGGACTCGGAGCAAGATGTCCAGTAATACTAAGTTAGCTGCTGAAATTGCAGAAATGAAGGAATCTCTGAACTTCTTGTCAAGGGACATCAGTGAAGTGGTAAAAAATCAGAAAACACTGACAGGTCTCATGGAAAAAGAGATCCAGGAGCTAAAGGCTATCATCAAACAAAAGGATCTAAGGATTGAAATCCTGGAGCAAAAGGTGGATGACTTGGAGCAGAATTCCAGAGCAGATGACCTTCTGCTCACAGGGCTAGAGACCAGACACCAAAGTTATGCCCGGGCTGTTGGCCCAAAAAGTGATCAAGAAGGTGAAGATGCACCATCTGAGGAACAGCACACCCTGGAGCAACAAGTGATCCACTATATGAGAAGTAAAGACATTCATCTGGATAGTCGACACATCTCAGCATGCCACACTCTGCCAAGTAAGGATAAAAAAAAGAAGCCTGCGATCATTATAAGATTTGTGAGCAGAAAGCACAAAGTGGAAATCCTAAAGGAGGCAAAGAAACTGAAAGGCACTGGAGTTTATTTAAATGAGCACCTGACCAAGAAAAACTCAGAAATTGCTTGGACATGTCGTATCCTGAAAAAGCAACATAAAATACAAGCCACCTGGACCAGGAATGGAAAAGTGTTCATAAAACTAAATGGATCACCAGAGCAAGCTAAAGTGGTAGCAGTGAGACAACTGAAAGACCTGGATCAGTACAAATGAAAAACTCTAAAGTTCTATTTTGTTTAGACTCTACTGACAGAATCAGACTGTGGTCTATTCTGTAGAGAGCAGGACTTCATTTTCAGCACAAATGACTGACTCAGTGGTGAGTGAAAACATTTCTAAGTTTGATTATACAGAGCATGGACTTTATGATTTTGATAATGATGTGGATCCAGAGACTCATGTGTTTAATAAGTTCAAGGATACCTGCAGATATTACTGTGAGGAACAACTCAGTGAAGTTAAAACTGAGGGAACATTTTCTGTTATTCATTTCAATTGTAGAAGTCTACCAAGAAATTTTGATAAAATTAAATCTTTTTTGGACACATTTAAAGGAAAATTTAAAGTAATTGCTCTGTCAGAGACATGGATAATGAAAGGGAAGGAAAATAATTTGAAAGTTGAAGGTTATGATTTGTATTTCAATAGCAGAACAAATAGGATTGGAGGGGGAGTTGCCCTTTATATTGACAATGGTTTCAAATGGAAGCCGGTAAAATGTATGACTTCTGCAATAGATGATTTAATGGAAAGTGTTGCTGTGGAAATAGAGTTACAAAAAAACAAAAATATGACTGTTGGATGTGTATATAGGAAACCAGGATCAAAAATTGAAACTTTTAAGGAAAATTTAGAAGATATGTTAAGTAGTCTAAACCAACATAAACAATTAATAATTTGTGGAGACTTCAATATAGATCTCATAAAGCTAGATTCACATTTACAAACATCTGATTTTTTCGATTCATTATATAGTAAAGGACTGTATCCTTTGATTACAAAGCCTAGCAGAATAACAACAACTAGTGCAACTTTAATAGACAACATTTTTACCAATATTTTGGAAAGTCAAAGAAATTGTGGGTTAGTAATTAATGACATAAGTGATCACTTGCCCGTATTTGCTATATTTGACTTCAGGTTGCAAAAAAAGTCAGCAGAAATCCACCAAATATACAAAAGAATAAGGAATGATGAAACTGTGAACGCTTTCAGAAATGATCTCATAAATCAAGACTGGAATGAAATTTATATAGATGATGTAAATGGTGCATATGAGGCTTTTCTGAAATGTTATTTAGATCTTTACAATAGACATTGTCCAGAAGTTCTAAGTAGACCTAAATCTAAAAATAAAAGAAAACCCTGGATAACAAAGGGCCTACAGAATGCTTGTAAAAAGAAAAACAAACTCTATAAGGACTTTTTAAACTTAAGAACAGCAGCAGCTGAAAAACGTTATAAGGTTTACAAAAACAAGTTAACAAATGTATTGAGACAAGCTGAAAATAAATATTATCATAGGATTCTGTATGAAAATAAACATAACTTAAAGGCTACGTGGAATATTCTGAATAAGGTCATAGGAAATAAGTCAGGATCAATAGAACTACCTCACTTCTTCTTAAAGACAATGTGGTCATTAAAAAGCAAGAGGACATGGCAAATGAATTCAATTCATTTTTTGTAAATATAGGACCCAATTTAGCAGAAACTATTACATGCAATATACAAGCAAAAGATAGTATTAAAAATAAAAATTGGATTTCCCAATCTATGTATTTATCTGATGTGACTGAAAATGACATTTTGACTACAGTATACAAACTAAAAAACAAGACCTCAAAGGACAGTGATGGGATTGACATGAAATTAATAAAAATGACCATAGATTGTATTGTAAAACCACTACATCATATCTTTAATCTTTCACTTAAATTAGGAATTTTTCCTGAGAGGATGAAAATAGCTAAAGTTATTCCTTTTTTCAAAAATGGAGACAGACATACTTTTAATAATTACAGACCAGTATCATTACTTTCTCAATTTTCTAAAGTTTTAGAAAAGTTGTTTGTTAACAAACTAGACAGCTTTATTGAAAAAAATAAATTGTTAAGTGAGAATCAGTTTGGGTTTCGTTCTAATAGGTCTACAGATTTGGCTATAATGAAAATAGTTGAAGAAATTTCAACAGCAATTGACAAAAAGAAATACACAATAGGAGTTTTCATGGATTTAAAGAAGGCTTTTGATACCATAGATCATTCTATCTTGATTTCTAAATTATATGCATATGGGGTTAGAGGAATCGCCCTGAACTGGCTCACCAGTTATTTAAAAAACAGACAACAATATGTGCAGTTTGAAGGTAAGAAGTCTGATCTTCTGAATATTATTTGTGGACTCCCACAAGGCTCAATTGTAGGACCTAAACTTTTTATTTTATATATAAATGATATTTGTGATATTTCTAAGTTGTTACAGTTTGTTTTATTTGCTGATGATACAAACTTTTTTTGTTCTGGGGATAATCTGAAAACCTTAGCTAAAAGTATTGAAATGGAAATGATAAAACTCAAAATGTGGTTTGACTACAATAAACTATCTTTGAATCTAACTAAAACAAAGTTTATGGTGTTTGGTAATAAAAACAGAACAGAAGTGACTTTGTCCATTGACAACATAAACATAGAACAGGTGTCTGAATTTAAATTTTTAGGGGTTATGTTGGACGACAAATTAACATGGAAATCTCATATATTTTATGTAAAAAATAAAGTAGCCAAGAGCCTTTTTGTTCTGAACAAATCTAAATATGTTTTACCATGTCATATTATGCACATGTTATATTGCTCTTTGGTTTTACCTTATTTTACATATTGTATTGAAGTGTGGGGAAATACATATGAAACTAATATAAGGCCCTTAATTCTATTACAGAAGAGAGCTATTCGAATTATTCACAAAGCTAATTTTAGAGATCACACAAATGAACTTTTTATTAAGTCAGGCTTATTAAAACTTAAAAATTTAATTGAATTGCAGACCTTATTAGTTATGTTTAAAGCCAGAAACAGAGATTTACCTGAAGACCTTACAAAAGCTTTTTATTTTTACCACAGGAGATGAAAATCATAGGAGAAAATTTGATTTCAAACAACAGATTGCTCGAACAACATTAAAGCAAAAGTGTTTGTCTATAGTAGGGGTAAAAATGTGGAATTCCCAGGAGAATCAGTTAAAAAGTTGTCAAAATATTATTCAATTTAAACGGATGTATAAAGCTAAACAAATTAGATTGTACAAACTTGACTGTTGAATGGAATGTTTGGAATGTATGTATTAAATGAATGGAATGTATATACTGTGTAGTGGAACTGTACATTGTGAAATCTGAGTACAGGTGATGGTGTGAGAAATGTAAATGTAATGTTTACAAGGGAGCAGATAATTATAAGAATTGTGTTCTTCAATTCTGCTCCCTTCCAATCATGAAAAGTTCAATATGTAAGAGAAACATGTAAACATTTGAACATTAATTTTCATGAAAGGAACAAATAAATAAATGAAATGAAATGAAATGAAATGTACGGGGATGCACCTTAAGATCGTAGAGCGAAAATGTTTACGCACATTTTTTCTAAAGGCCTGTTGTGGGCGAAGGTGGTCATAGTGAACACTTAAAAAACCCATAAGGTGAGGTAGTTGACGCAGGTACGTCGTACACTTTTTCCAGTTTTTTAACTGCCCCCAGAAAAAAATAAAAGACTTCACGGTACATTTTACCACACACTCGACAATGGTATGTTCCATTGTCATGACGTCCCTTGAGGTGGTCGTATCCACCACAGGGGAACTACAAGACACACATGTGCTCGTTTTAGGATGCGGCTGCACCTGTCTACGACCCTCTACTGGCTTGGAAAACCTAAAAAAACCCACATCACCTGTACAGGTGCCTTTTACAAATTCTGCGCTCACACCGGGCTTGGAAACGCATGTTTGAGGGACCACTTACGTTCAAACGTTAATGTAGACACAGGATTATGCACATTTGACGACTGAATATGCATCAAAAGTTAAACCAGTTAAACCAGTACCCTCACAGTTCTCATAAAGCTGTAGAGTTAAGGGTCACCTGTCATTTTGTGAATTACATTGAAATGAATGGGGTGTGGGCGTCCTGTGCAACAAGCCACCCAGTGGTTATCTGCACTGACCTGGCTCCAATTAAAGAAAAAACAATTTAAGTCTTTCTTTTATGATCATCGCATAAAGAATGCTGAGTACAAAACTCCAAGGTTTCCATGGCAACGGGGGAAGGCTATTTCTCTAAGGTGCTACAACATTTTTTTTTTGTTTTCTTTACAATTTTTTTGTTTAGTTTGGGAAAAAAAACCTAAAAAGAAAAAAAAAAAAAAAGCTTTAACCCTCTTTAACCAAAAGTCGTCTTTGATATTTTTTTGCCTCTGTTGTGTTCAGACAATCCTCAAGGAGAACGGCGGCCTCGTATCCTTTTACCTTCAGAGCCCACCAGCACCAAGATGGTTCTAAAGGGGGTACTTCTTCAATTGGAGTGCATCGCTGAGGGGTTGTAAGTTGTAGTTTTGCCTCCAACAGCTGCCTACTTCCTGTTACCTAAACGATTAAACCAATTATTAAAGAAGAATAAGGGCTAAATGTGACGTCTTCTGCGATAGGCCGACCCCCGATGTCTCCTGGCAGAAGGTGGGAGGAGAGCTTCCGGGTAACAGGATGGCGCTTCACAATTTTGGTAAAATTCTGCAAATTTCGGATGTGAATGAGTCGGATGCAGGGGATTACCGCTGCACAGCTAAGAACAAGCTGGGCTTAGTTCACCACGTCATCAAAGTCGCTGTCAAAGGTATGTTCCGGTTAGCTCCATCACAACCTTTTCTATCTGTGAACTCTAGAAAAGTCCTACAAGAACTAATATTAGAAATATTAGAATTTGATAGCTCAAATTGGCGTCTTATGATCTCACATTTGGGAGGGAAAAAAAGGCAAATATCGGTTTAATTGTGACGCAAAACTTTTTTCAGTCAAGTTTTCTCCAAAAACATGTTTCATATTCTCTTCTTTGTTATCCCAGCTGCTCCATTCTGGATCAGCACCCCCAAGAACCTGATCCTTGCTCCCAACGAGACCGGGATTCTAACGTGTCGTGTTAACGGCAGCCCAAAACCAAAAATCAGCTGGTTTGTCAATGGAGTTCCCATAGAAAGTGAGTGTGTGCAGATATTGAGTTTAACAAGAATATGATGCTTTCCTCTGATACGGCACAAATACGCCGCCGTACAGCTAATGACCAACAGGATTCATGACAAAGAATCTGTAAAATCAATAACTTATGTAAACAAAAACAAAGTTTAAGGGTATGGAGTGATATTTCTGCCACCACGTTGCACACAAAACTTTCTAAGTTTTTTGCTTAAAAATTGTTTTTTTTTTGCTTTCAAAAACGTTTTTTGCGTGCGTTGTGTCAAACCTCGCTTTTCTCTTCTCTTTTAATTGCTGACTACTTTGAGCGCGACTTAGCATGATATGACTGCCACTGGCATCGCCAAAAAGAAATTCGCATTGGTTGTGTGTCATCTCACTTTTTTCCTATCTTTGCTGAGTTAAGTCTCGGTTTGACGTGACCAAGCTGCCATTAAACAGCTGCTGATTGGTCCAGATTCCAACCAATCAAATTGCCATATGAATCTAATTTTAACATTTTAACAATAATTCATACTTTCTTTTTTTTTTTTAGCATTCGTTCATTTTTATTAAGTCAGATTTTTGAATTTATGGCTGAGGATCTCCTGAAACTGTCATGTTTATCTGCTGACATTAAATCAACAGGCCTGTGTGTGATCTGTGAATCCTGCAGAGCAAATTATTAGTGAAAAGTGTGATTTTCTTTAAGATCTGTTTGTTAAAACAAAACAATAAAAGATTCAAAGCACATATTATTTAATGCTGCACACTGGTTTGGGATCAGATGAACAGCAATAATAAGCAAAAGAATGATGGCTCACCACAGTAAACTCAATGTATATAACACAGAAGAGGCATTTTTTTACTTTTATTATCATTTATGTTTTAGAACTTGTAAGCATTTGTCCAAAGTTAAAAAATATTAGTCATAAAAAATGCTATTTTCTCCTAATATTTCAACAATTTTTTGACTAAAATAAAACAATAGTTCAGATACAAATCTAAAGTGTTGCTTCAATGCTGGACGGAGTCAGAGCTCAGACGTTTTCTTCTGCTGCAGACATTTTAAACACGTTCATCACTACACTGACATGAATAAATACTAAACTCTGTTTGATTTTAGCTGCTTTGCTGCTCCTTCTGGGTTTTACTCTGAGAGAAACGGGCCAGAATGGTTGAAAACGGCAGAAACCCGTACGAACAGAACCGACACAAAGTCCAAAGTCCATGTCTGCCTCGGAGTACCGTCAATATGAGACAGAGACACTTGATTGGTTAGAATCTGGACCAATCGGCAGTTTGATGGCAGCATGGTCACATCAAACTGAAACTTAACTCAGCAAAGATAGGAAAAGAGTGAGATGACACACAACGCATATGAATTTCTTTTTGGCAATGCCAGTGGCAGTCATATCACGCTAAGTCGCGCTCAAAGTAGTCAGCAAAATCAAAGAGAAGACAAAAGCGAGGTTTGACACAACACACGCAAAAAAAATGTGTTTTGCAAACGCAAAAAACGTTTTGAAAGCAAAAATAAAACTTTTGAGCAAAAAACTTGGTGGCAGAAATATCACGCCATATAAAGGTCACAAGACATACCTGTCTGTTTTGAGCAGATTTTTTCTGACAATGTCGTACAACCACTCTACCTCAACGTCAATGAAAAGGAAACCTTAAATTTGAAATACAGTGGTTCCTCGCGACAATGGGGTTAACATTTTGTAGCCACCCAGTTTTTTCTTTTTCTTTTTAAAGAGCGCACTTTGTTCTGCATACTCATTGGCTGTTGACCCCTGTCAATCAATCTCTTACATGCCGTGCCTTCTGTGCAGAATGCGTTCAGTTTGCCAAATTTCCTTAAGGCTATAAATGCTATCAAGTCGTTATCCTTATTCTATATATAGATGTATTTTTCTACATCGTTTTAAAAAAACGTTTAAACAACGAGAGGAAAGTGCACACTGAGGAGCTTTACACCCTTAAGGCCGTGTCACACAGCCACTTTATACATTTTGCTCATATTGCATGAATGAAAATTGGTCATACATGAATATATGTGAAAAAAGTGAGAAAGGTTGAAATTTTTACAAATGCATCGCTTATGAACCATGTTAAAACAACGGAAGAAGAACGAAAAAAAAACATGCAATGAACACGGAAATCAACGTAAAACATGAATTATGCTTCAGTTACGTGATTTTAACATGATATGCGCGCCATATAAAAGTTATACATTGTTGGCACACGCGTGAAAAGTCAGTTAGACATTCGTGGAATGATCGTGGAAAGCCACAAACTTGCTTATGCGTCTTGCAAAAATCATGCACCATTGTGTAAGATTTACTTAATAATTGGGTATAAACTATGTAAACTACGCATAAACTGCGTAATTCTCAACCAACCAAAAATTTTTTACATCTCAAAACTAAATTCACATAAAGAGCCGACGCCCAAAAGCCCCGACGGACATCTGCGCACGTCGACCAATGTTGAACTGAATTATGCATATCACGCGTGTATCATGGAAGACTGAAATGTCGTATGTGGAACGTCTGCAAAATGTACGTAAAGTGGCTGTGTGACACGACCTTCACTCCTTCAACCAGAGCTTTAGCTCTAGTGTTGACAATCTTCATCTACTGTAACTTGTTAACGGTTTAGGCTATGTAAGTAATTCCAGCACATCCTTAAGTGAATAAAAGCAGCTTTGCGCTGATATGCAACACTTTATGTTAGAAACATGTTAGCTAGTATGAAAAGCCGCTTTTCTCCATGTCAGAATCAGATCAACAAGTTGATCGCGTTAACGATCAAAAAGTCATGGTATCTGAAAGAGCGTGCGTTCTTTCGCAACTGGTGACATCTCTGGTGGTAACGGATTCAAACATTTATAACTATTGTAAAAAAAATGCTTGCTACTTTGGAAATTTTTTGTGGATAATTTTTATGTCGCAAGGACCGCTGTATGAATACAATGTAATAGATTAAACGTAAGTTTCGCAATCTACAGTGTAAATTTGTTTGATTGTGTTATAATTTTGGCCAAATCACCTTAAACCAAATGAGAACCAACTTTATTTCACAACAAGCCACCTAGTGGTGACTTGTTGAAACGGCATGCCTCCAATGACTGGTTTTTAAAGTTGCTTCGAACAGGAAGTCATGATGTTTTTCTATTCTGCTTGTGTGTGGAAGATGCTGCTGCGGACAGAAGTCGCAAAGTTGACGAGGACACTGTGATCATCAGCAACGTACAAATTGGGTCCAGCGCCGTCTACCAATGCAACGCTTCGAACGAGTTTGGCTATGTCATGGCTAACGCTTTTGTTAGCGTTCTTGGTTAGTTGCATTTTTTTCCGTCTGCTTGTACTGTAGGTATTTAAATACAGTATAAAGAGTTCCAGTTGACGTACCAACATTCGTTTGAGGCTTTGCCTCTTCCCGTTGGTTCAACATTGAGTTTACATTTCTTCGTTTAGGATTAATTTTACAAAAACTGATTTAAGGATTTAATTTTTTTTGTTCTTGACAGCTGAGCCACCAAAGATGCTCTCTCCACCCAACCAAGTGTACCAGGTTATCACTAACAGCCCAGCTTTTCTCGACTGCTCTTCCTTCGGGTCGCCAATACCAACTATTTCGTGGTAGGAAGCATCAAGGGGTTTCCAAAATAAAAGTTTAAATTTCCTTTAGTTTAATAAATAAGAAACTTTTTTAATTTTTAATTTGTGTCCAGGTTCAAGGATGGCCGGATCAGCATTGAGAATGGCGATCAGTATGTGATCCATGAGAATGGTACCCTGGAAATCATGGTGGCGCAGGTCCTAAATACTGGGAAGTACACCTGCGTTGCCACAAACAACCTGGGGATGAGAGAGAACTCGGCCAACTTAGAAGTTAAAGGTAAAGAAACGGCAAACCTGTTAGCGTAGACATTCGCTGACAGCATCAGCTTTATGACCCTTTTTGTTGTCCAGAACCCACGCGCATCCTGGAGCAGCCGAAGTACAAGGTGGTGCAGAGAGGAATGAGTGCTAGATTTGATTGTAAAGTCAAACATGATAAATCCCTCATTCCCATAATGACCTGGCTGAAGGACAGAGGAGAGCTGCCAGACGATGAGAGGTACGAAAGGCCGTCAGAAGGCGTCTCACAAATAATGACATTTTTATTCTACACTCACACTCAACGGCCACTTTATTAAGCACACCTGTCCAACTGTTCGTTAACACAAATTCCTGATTAGCCAATCACATGGAAGCAACTCAACGCCTTCAGACATGTACCGTAGAGATGGTCGAGACGATCTGCTGCAGTTTAGACTGAGCATCAGAATGCGGAAGAAAGCTAATTGAAGTGACTTGGTTGTTGGTGCCGACCGGCTGGTCTGAGGATTTCAGAAACTGCTGATCTGATGGGATTTTCACCCACAACCACCTCTAGGGTTTAAAGAGAATGGTCGAAAAAAGGAGAAGAAAATCCAGTGAGCGAATCAGACTGCTTCCAGCTGATAGAAAGGCAACAGGAACTCAAATAACCACTGGTTACTACCGAGGTCTGCAGAAGAGTATCTCTGAACGCACAACACGTCCAACCTTGTGGCAGATGCGCTACAGCAGCAGGAGACCGCGTCACTCCTGTCAGCTAAGAACAGGAAATTGAGGCTCCCATTCACACAGGCTCGTCAACACTGGACAATAGAAGATTGGAAAAACGTTGTCTGTTCTGATGAGTCTCCATTTCTGCTACCATCCATCATTCAGATGGTAGGGTCAGAATTGGGCGTCAACAACATGAAAGCAAGGATCCATCCTGCCTTCTATCAACGGTTCAGGCAGGCTGGTGGTGGTGGTGTAATGGTCTGGGGGATATTTTCTTGGCACACGTTGGGCCCCTTAGTACCAATTCAACATGGTTCCAGCGCTACAGTCTACTTGAGTTTTGTTGCTGACCACGTCCATCCTTTTATTACCACAGTGTACCATCTTCTGTTGACTAGAATAAGGCGTCATGTCTTAAAGCTGGAATCATCTCAGCCTGGTTTCTTGAACATGACAATGAGTTCACTGGACTCAAATGGCCTCTACAGTCACCAGATAGACCCAATAGATCCCCATTGGGATGTGGTTTGGCATCATGGATGTGCAGCCGACAAATCAGCAGCAAATGCATGATGCTGTCATGTCAATATGGACCAAACTCTCTGAGGAATGTTTCCAGTATCTTTTTGGATCAATTCCACCAAGGAGGAAGGTGGTCCAACCTGGTACTAGGAGTGTGTACCTAATAAGGTGGCCGGTGAATGTTTGTAATCGAGAAAAATAATATACATTTTTTTTTATTTTTTACATTTTCATTTCAGGTTTGAGGTGGACTCCGATAGTCTTACCATCAAAAACGTGGTTGAGGGAGATGAAGGCACTTACACTTGCATGATGAAGACGAGCCTGGATCAGGACTCAGCCAGCGCCGTGCTCACTGTCGTCGGTGTGTTCTCACTGGACCATAAACATTTGTAGTAAATCCATGCGGATCTACTCACTCCTATTTTCTTTCATCAATATTTCTAATATTTGTTGGCCTCATTTAATATGAATCAATCACCTCTAGGCTTTTCCTCTTCCTCTGTCTCCCTTTGACAGCTTTACTCAAATAACTTTCCTGTTTTCTGCCTTAAGCTTTGGTTTCCCTTTGACCACCTGAGCTGTCCTCCTAGAACCTCTTGTCTTCAGTATTTACCTGCTCTCTCTGCTGTTCTCAATCTGCCACTAACACTTTATCCTTTTCTTGAACTTTCCTTTTCTTTTTCGCTGTCAGAGGCAACTCCGACTCCTGGAATTGTCTACGGTAAACCAACCACAGTGCAGCTTTCATTTCTATCATTCCATCTCTGGATTGATCCTCTGAACTAAAGCATTTGCAGCTTACGATGTCTTTAAATGCGTGCATAATGAATTTCATTGATTGTGTTTTAAGACCCTCTCCCATCATCACTGGAACTATTTTCAAGGCGTTACCGTGGGTCGTTTGATTATAATGTTTCTGTTTTTTGCTCAAATTACAAAAATCTGTCATTGTCTAGGACGTAGTTTCTCTAGAGTGGCAGTAGGTAATTCAAAATTCACATCTAAGTTGTGGGTGCGGAGCAACCCCACCCCCTCTTCCCCTCCCCGTTGCTCAGCATATTTCCTTTTATTATTTTTTATTATTTTTCCACCAGCATTTTTTCATCTGCTCCTGAATCACAACAATTTGGAGAAAAAAAATATTTAGAAATGCAATTTGAAGCTTATTTTTCTCCTCCATCATCAGAAAAATGCTACAAGAAAATGTTAAAAACGCTATTTTCATTTGAGTGGGTCTTTAAAACAACGATAATAAATATTTTTCTTTAAACACAATAGCAAAACATTTTCTTTCATATTTGCAGGAAAACCAGACCCCCCCACTGACCTAGAACTGACTGACCAGGCGGAAAGAAGCGTTCAGCTCACCTGGACCCCTGGAGATGAGAACAACAGCCCCATACTGAGTATGACTCATTGCTTCTGTGATTTGTAAAAATCCTACATTTCCTCCGCATTTCCTTGCACCACTCAGACTGATGAACGGGGAAACGTTTCAAAAAAGTAGATTTTACGGCCAGTTGCTACGACTCAACTTCAGGACAACGCCACCGGAATGACTGAGAACCTTCACCTACTCTGGGTTAAAGGGCTTAAAGCTTTTCTTGAGTAAAAAATATTGAATAGAGTAACAAAAGTATAAAAACGAATCAAACAGAGTGGTTAGAAAAACAGTGGACTTTGCTGAGTGTTTAAGATTTTGATCAAGAAAAGTACAAAATATTTGTTTCTAAAGTTTGAAAAAAAAAACAACTCACTCAATAATCTGTTTTTAGGAGTTTGCCTGCATTTTGTCTATTTTCAAAACATCAATGTTTGTTTTTTTGTGTCTTACCCAGGCTTTCTGGTTCAGTATGAGGATTCGCTGCATCATAAAGGACTCTGGGTAAACTTAACAGAAGTCGATGGTTCCAGAACCACAACCCAGCTGGAGCTGTCTCCATACGTTTACTACTCCTTCAGGGTGTTGGCTCAGAACATCGTCGGCTACAGCGAGCCCAGTAACCCATCCAGCCAATACAGAACCAACCCTGCCGGTAATAGACATGAATTCAAAATATTAAATAAATACAATGTTAATATGCTAAAATGTCCAAAAATGCCAAGCAATAACTTCTTTTTTTGTTCAGCTCCTGATGAAAATCCATCAAATGTTCAAGGAGTTGGAACAAAGCCTGACAACATGGTCATTTCCTGGATGGTAAGTTGGCTTTAGTTGTTTGAAGTGTAGTCTGGTGTGGAGATAAATCACTTCCACTGAGCAGTATGGTCTGGTCCGGTAGAAAATAGACAATAGAAAAATGGAATGGACTGGTTAGGGTGAAGCTACTGTTGAAGCCCATTGATTGGCTGAAGGCCATTGCGACAAAAGAAAGCTCCAAGAAAGTACACTGGATTCCTTTTCGCCACCCGCAATCTTCTCTCAAATAAAATTAACAAAAAAACAAATAAAAAACTGGACTGTCCAACTCAGTGGAAATAAGGGGTTTTGATGTTTTTAGGCACTGATCTCTCTGAAATGACTCTGTGCAGCCACTGACAGGTTACCAGGCCAACGGACCAGGTCTGAAGTACAAAGTCCACTGGAAAAGGAGGGATGTGGACGAGAGTTGGTCTTCTCAGAACGTGGTCGATAAGTCTCAACTGGTTGTTGATGGAACTCCAACCTACATTCCTTATGAAATCAAAGTTCAGGCTCTTAACGATTACGGCAACGGCCCCGATCCGGAAATTGCAATTGGATACTCTGGGGAAGATGGTAAGTGAATTTTGGAACAACTTTATTCCTTCTTCTGATCTTTTTATTTTTCTAACATCCTGGTTCTTCTGGTGTGTAGTTCCTCTGTCCGCTCCTGAAAAAGTTCAGGTCAGGGTTCAGGACAGCACCTTGGCAGAGGTTCACTGGAAGCCTGTGAACGCCTCCTCGGTTAGAGGGCAACTTCAAGGATACAAGGTAAGGCTTTTAAGAGAAAAAAAAAACTCTCTTTCCTGCAGAATCAGTATCTTTAGGTTTGGCGTGGCTAAGAAATGGTCAATGAGGGTGTCAGAAAAGAATCGATTTAGTGAAATGTTGCGATATTTCATTTGACGATACTTGTATTGATCTGAAATGCTGCAGATACGATATTTAATTAATTATTCATTAGCAAACATGTAGTTTAGTGTCTTCTACCGAGTCTCTTTAAGTAGCTCAATGAGACATATACAACTCACTTTGAACCAGGGATGGGTACCGAAACTCCGTCCCAAGATAGTACCAGTACGGTTCCATACATAACTACTTTATTGAGATGAAGTCTGATACAGTCTTCAGATATATTGGGGTATATATCGTATTGTGTCATGTGTGTCGTGATACGTATCGTATCACCAGACTCCTGACAATACACAGCCCTAATGCTACACCAGGTTTGGAAAAGCGCGTTCAAACAAGCACTTGAGTGCTCACCAAAAGTTAAACCAGTTGATGGCTTCCTTTTCAAAACATGAAAGTGTCAAACGTAATAATAATGGCGGTTTGTGTCCAGCCAGAATTCTATGACTCCAAGTCTTTCATATATTGGAACTGAGGTGTGAAATTTGCTCCGGTTCAACATTTCACACCAAGCCTCTTCCAACTGATGCAGTATGGGTTAGTGACAGTCCAGTGTTAACACGGTATGCTAAAAAAGCCCACGTTCAGCATGTTCTTGAACACGTCACACATGCCCGATGTGCACATAGCTTAACTATTAGATCCATAGATGTTGGTTGAACAAATTAAAATTTTTGGTTTCTTATTCCATCATTTTAAAGGGTCAGAGTCCATGATAGTTGCCCATTACCTGTCTTAGTTGTATCAAATTCATTCTTCAAGGTGACCTACCAAAAACTACGCGGTTTGCTTGGGGGAGAGGAAGAAGGACAGCAGCAGGAGAAAGTTATTATTTTCAGCGGAGACCAAAGTCACGGACAGATAGCCGACCTTCAACCTTTCAGTATCTACAGGCTCTCCATCAAGGTTCTCAACAACAAAGGAGAGGGACCTTCTAGCTCCAACCAGACCTTTGAGACCCCTGAGGGAGGTGAGTCTTAGGCTTAATCCAGATTAAAAATCCTCTTGGATTATCGTCATTAGAAAAATGATTTAGAAATTAATGTAAATGTGAATTGTTTTGTTTATTGTAAAATCAGACATGTTAAGAGTATTGTGATATCAATTAATCAAACTGAATAATCAAGTTTCTTTCAAAGTAATTTGTATTGTTTACTTTTTTGTGTGGTAAAAAGCGGCTTTATGCTGCTTTAAAATGTGAGATTTTCTATTTTTTGCAGTAAACAGTTGCATTCGGCAACATTGAATCAAATGTTGAAATCTTTTTGATGTATTTTGATTTTTTTTTTATATATTTCAATATTTTTTTCAGACTCCCTTCCAAAACCAATTTTTTTGGGATAAAAACAATATTTTCACATAAGTATTTTTATTTTTTACTGAACAGAAATAAAATGTTTACCACAAGGGGGCGCAATCCGGTGCGTTGGTGTGCCTGTCCGAAGTGTGGGTAAAATCTGAGGGTCGTGTCAGAAAGATCTAGAACGTAAACCCAAATTTTGCAAATCACAAACAGAACCTTCTGATTCTGCTTGGATTGGCTTTGACATCCTCAATTTAAAAAAATGAGTCCAATTATGTTTTTTAAAACATTTTTTGCCACTTTAACAATGTTGTTTGTTCATGAATCTCCCCCATTCCTTTTTCTTATTTCAGTTCCAGGACCTCCTTCCTTCCTGAATGTGGTCAGTCCTGGATTGGACTCCCTCTCGCTTGAATGGGGCCCTCCAGTTAACAACAATGGCCGCCTCACGGGATATACACTCAGATACCAGCCAGGTGATGAAAAAAGGCTGACAGGCTACTAAAGTACTACATTTATTTCTTATTTTTTCATCATCCACATCTTTTTTTCAGCTTCTACAGTCAACCACTCAGCTGAACAGGGATTTGTCCACGAGTTAAATTTCTTTGCCAATGAAACGGCCACCACCCTGGACAACCTGAACACCAGTATGCTCTACAAGTTTTACTTAAGCGCGAAGACGATTAAAGGTTCTGGTCCCACCATCACAGAAGAGGCATTCACAGCCATGGATACAGGTGAGACTGTGTGAATTAACTGTTAGCATCAAGCTACGTGTTAACCAAAAGAGGTCAGATACCTGAAAATCCCATTTTTGTTCCACATATTAGGTTTTCTCTCACAGATTTATGATCATGACTTGTCTTATACCTGCTTAATTTCTTTCTTTCTCTTCTTTCTGAAGCTCGTATTCAGCCCGATGTAGTGACGGGCAAAGGTAACCCATGCATGTTAACTTTATTAACACTCTGTAAACAATGCAAACTAGGCCGTATTTTCCGCACTATAGGGCGCACCGTCAATGAATGGTCTCTTTTCCAACCTGTCATATATGTTGGCCACACCAAACTATAAGACGTATTAACCCTTGTGCTATTAAAGGCACTTTAACGTTGGGAGTTGGGTCATCTGAACTTTTTTTCTTCAATGATTTGCGATCTTCACTGGTGTCCATGGATTACATGAAATCCTCTCCACCTTCATCCACCTTGTCATGGTAGGGAGAACACGTCAATGTAAGGGTGGGGTCATTTTGACCCCACGAGATAGCACAAGGGTTAAGCGAGAGAAAAGAGTCAACAACAAATGTCACTGTCGCAATGCTAACTCCCAACCTTGTAAGTTACACGGTAACACAACAAAAATGGTCTCACACGATAGCCACATTAGCATATTTAAAATACCTTAAGCACCCAATCTGTAGGCAACACAAAAACAACAATGCCAACTCCCAACTTTGTAAGCAACAATAAAAAAAATAAAAAAAAACACTGACTGACATGCTACATGTTAGCTGCATTAGCATAATTGCAAGAACACTCAACCTTGTATCCAGCACATAAAAAAAAACAGACTGACACAGTTAACGCTAACTCGCAACCTCGTTAGTAACACATAATGAAAAAACACAGGGCAACATGCTGCATGTTAGCCACATAAGCATATTTACATGAACACCCAACCTTGTATGCAACAGAAAATAGACTGATACCGTGACAGCGCTAACTCCCAACCTCGTTAGCAACACGTAAAAAAAAACAACACAGTCCGTCATTGCTACACGTTAGCCACCCTAGCATATTTACAGTAATACAATGTTTGCAATTTGTAAAAAAAAAGTGTGCTTTATAGTGCGAAAAATACAGTTGCTCTAATACTTAATTTTTATGCATGTAAAATGTTAGCAAACCACATGTGCTACTAAATATGGTACAAACAACAATGCATGGTCTAATCCAACTTTCTACCAATGTAAAATCCAAAATCTTTAGATTTTAGATGAGTCTTGCTTGTGATCTGTAGCCTTTTCTGTTTTTGTCCTCCTCAAATGAACCTGCTTCAATTTGAATATTTGAATGCACTTTTAAATACGGCTCCATTGTATTTTTGAAAGGAGCCAGTTGAGGTGGCTCGGGCATCTAGTCCGGATGCCTCCTGGACGCCTCCCTGGAGAGGTGTTCCGGGCATGTCCCACTGGGCGGAGGCCCCGGGGAAGACCCAGGACACGCTGGAGAGACTACGTCTCTCGGCTGGCCTGGGAACGCCTTGGGGTCCCCCCAGTGGAGCTGGAGGAAGTGGCTGGGGTGAGGGAAGTCTGGGCATCCTTGCTTAGACTGCTGCCCCCGCGACCCGGTTCCGGATAAGCGGAGGAAGATGGATGGATGGATGGATGGATGGATGGATGGATTTTTTAGCTATCTAACTCCTTTAATTCATAGACATACAGTAGTTTGGTACCCCTCTGTTAATTTCAAGAAAAACATTATGGTCCCTGAAATAACTGTAAAACTTAAAAAAAAAAAGTAATTATAATTTTTTTTAAGAATCTGAAAATTAACTGATAAAGATTTGACTTTACTTTTGAAGTGTTGTTGAACAGAATTATTAGCAAAATGTTAAATGGCATATACTTATATGGCACTCTTCTACCTACCTTGAAGGCCCAAAGAAAATACTTTACAATACATTTAACACACTCATGACAGTTGCACATGTCATTTGTCATGACGTCCCTTGAGCCTCAAGGGAACTGCAAGACACACTTGTCCTCCCCGTAAGACGCAGCTGCTTCTCTCTACGATCCTCTACGGGACTGGACAACCAGAAGCCTACAATACCCGTACAAGTATATCTGACCAAGGCTACGGTGAGTACCAGGCAGAGTTTTGGTTAGAGGGAAATCAACAGTTCCTGTGACTACAGCAAATATTCAGAAAGGAAAGCTGAAGGCAAAAAGAGCCCAGAACCTCAAACAACATTATAGGTGAGCCTCAAGGTTAAACAATTGTTGAGCTAATGGGATCCAGAGAGACGACCAAGGAGATGTTTAGGTGAGACCAAAAGTTATCACATTCCATACTATCAAACCACGAAGCTTCATAGAGAATGGTAAGAATTTTGCCCGGAAAAATTAAGCTTACCAAGAACTGACCATTGTATTTCTTTCATTAACCTAGGGGTACCAACAAATTTGTATTGTAATCAGATGCATTTAAAAAAAATGCATGCAGGAATGTTAGTTGCTGCTTACATGTTATGCACAGTTTGCACTTTGTTTTACTCTTTTCCATGTTCTTTCAGGCCCCACAGAGTCCCCTCACCCAACCCTCCCCATCACTCAGTCTCTGCAACCCCCAATTCACAAGGGCACAGCCGCTCCCCGTACGTCCCCTATCACTCTTTCTGCCCAAACTATAAAGAATCGCCAACCAAAATGCATCGCTGCAAGTTGCAACACTCCTAGCATTTTCTCTATTTCAGCACTAGCATGACTATTTAAGTCTGTCACACAAACACCAACCTATAACAAACAATAACGCAATGTAGGTACTTTTTTTATTTCAGTTATAGTTGTACCTACAAATCATAAAACCTGTAGGTTTTCTTTTCTTCTTTTCTTTCTTTCTTTTAATCTGAGATTTAATGGAAAAGACCCATATGATACCACCACCACCACCGTGTTTCAAAGTTGAATTAAGGTATTTTTTGTAGGAATTATTTCTGAATAAGTTAATTGCACACCGTTTTTTTTTCTTGTTACTTTCCTTCAGACAGAATGGATGATATACAACAATTTGTCTTCAGATATAGTTCTGTTGGTAGGACAGAAAAAATAATCGTGAAGTGAGACCTTGTGACGCATGAAAACACACATTACCAACCAAATCCATTTACCCATTTAGACACTGATTTGCAGGTTTTGAACAATAATTCCAATTGTTGCTGCCTTTTTTTTTTAAATGAAAAAAATCATTGTTTTGTTGTTTCTCTTGTGTGCGCAGCGCCTACCGTTGGCCCTGCGTTTGGCACAGTTAATGCATCTCTAGCAGAGGAGGGTGTAGTGATCAGTTGGGAATACTTTGGACACCATAAGAATGTAGCTGTGCAGTACACGTTAGAGAACAGTAAGGCTTCTCTTTGTATTTGCGTTTCAACATGCATGCTTTGGCTAAATTACCTTTAAAAGTGCTCTTCCTACCACCTCTTTTTGAAGGCTAACTCCTTTCCATCCATTGCAAACACTATAGGTAAAGAGGACTGGACAAAGGAGTGGGTTAATGGGACGCACTCACATATGATAAAGGGTTTAAAGCCGGGAATGTCCTATAAAGTGCGAGTGGTAGCTACAGATGAGGCTGAACGGATGCACAGCTCAAAGGAAGTGCCGGTTACAGTGCCAGGTGAGGCGGCATGCCTCACAGTGGATGGTTTTTAGTTTTTCATTTTTGCTATTTTTCAGTTTTGTTTCCATCATCAGATATCTATTATGTCATTCAACCATTACCGTGCAGTTGTGCACTTGTGTGCATGTCCAGTGTCATCCAGTGTCCTTTTTTGTTTTGCTAACACTACACATTTTGGCAATTAAATAATAAAAGCTTCATTTGTGTTCATTAAAATATAACCTAAAAAACCTGGCTTGACTAAAAAAATTGAAGTTATTTTCATTTTTTTGCGAAAAAACTATCAAGGCAAAAAGAAAATCTCAGCGTTTTGTTTTTGAAATACACAGGATTTAATCTTGAATAATTGTTGGAATAGTATTGAATGCCAACTAGATGCATTTTAGCTAATTTTGACACATAACCATGCTGCCAATTTCCCTGTGGAGGAAAATGTATACGCGACTTGCCAACCCTTCGGTTGTTGGACGACCTGATCTACTGCCTGAGCCACTTGCCGCCTATCACTATATATTTTTTTCTGAACGAAAAATATGCCATCACAGATTTCCCGAAGTAAAAACCTAATAAATATGAGCATTTCACTAAGACTGTTATTGTGTTTTTATTATGAAAACTTGGTTGGTAAATAAAAAACAAGTTAAAACATATTTTTCACATGAAAAAAATCACACTATGCATTGTGGTCTATATTCACCGATCTAACAAACATCAATGCACGCTGGTTTTTCCCATAGATTTCTTCTAAATATCTTGGGAACTCGATTTTGTAATTGTAACTTCGGACAGCTCTATAAAATGGCAAATGCGCTAAATAGTGCAGTGAGTAGTGAAGAAATTCAGACACAACCATTGATTTTTAGGCAACATAAATTGTGACCAAATGTGGCTTCTGTAGTTTCAAGCATGCCATTTTAATTCATCATCCATATGGTCCATTGTGTTCATTTCTTTCTTGTTGTATTCTTTGTCTCAAGAATGGTATTCATATCGACTCATCTTAGAATCCCATCTTTTGTTTGCAGCTCAGCTTGAAGAGAGCAGCCTCCCCCCGTTTTATCTGCTCATTTTGGTATTTTGGACAACATGCTGGCTTACTCTGTCATATGTTTCCCTCCGGTTTCCTGTTTCTATATCCAGCTGTGCCAAACCGCCAGGTGGACATCGCCACCCAGGGCTGGTTTATAGGACTGATGTGTGCCATCGCTCTCCTCATTCTGGTGCTTCTCATAGTGTGCTTCATCAAGAGGAACAAAGGTGGAAAATACCCAGGTAACTCTTTAGATTAGTGTTTGCAACCTACCAATGTGGATTGTTAAAGATTTAAAGTATATTTAATGTAATTCACAGTAAAAGAGAAAGAAGATGCTCACCAAGACCCAGAGATCCAGCCTATGAAAGAGGATGATGGGACTTTTGGAGAGTACAGGTGTGAAGCAACTTATAATGATGTAATTTGTAGCCATAGTTAGGTCAGACGTGAACGCAATTAGAGATTTACACTTGTGACACTTGGTTATTTGTATGTAGAACGTACTACCAGGCTGCTGAGACACTCTTCCCTATAGACTCCATTTCGAAACACTCAATGGAGGCAAGGCACAGTCTAAACTATCTTATATTTAACCCACATTCACATTCAAACCAATGTAAAGCTTTGTTTTCATGTAAAACTAGAATTCCTAACAACTCTTCTATCATCTTCTTCTTAGTAAAGCATTTAGCATCAAGTTTTCTAAAACTAATAAAAAACACAATTTTACCACATTGATAAATATTAACAAAATAACTGAATTTTATTTGGGAATTTAGTGGTTTCTCTATCAATTACTATAGTTTCCGCACAATAAGGCGCACTTAAAAGACTTGATTTTTTTTTTTTTGTATAAAATGACAGTATGGCTCATTTGAAGCGTTACAGTATATTCTGGTTGTGCTTACTGATGCTGAAGCAATTTTGAGAGGTGGGTGGGTGGGTGGATGGATGGATGGATGGATGGATGGATGGATGGATGGATGGATAGATGGATAGACTAACGCTTCTAACCAGTAACTGTGTCAGTTTTTTTACGTATTGCAAACAAGGTTGGGAATTACAGGTATTGTACATATGTTAACATGGCTAACGCTTCTTACGTGACTAAGGTCCAGCTGTGTCAGACAGTTTTTTTTTTTACCTGTTACTTACAAAGCTGGGAGTTAGCGTTGTCACAGTAACACTTGTTTTAGCTATGTCAGCCTGTTTTTTTTACATATTGCAAACAAGGTTGGGAGTTACAGGTCTTGTAAATAGGCTAATGTGGTTACCGTGTAGCTGTGTCAGACGTTTGTTTGTTTTTAAGTGTTACTAAAAAGGTTGGGAGTTATCATAGTCTCATAAATGATAGTTTTGGCTGTGTCAGTCTGTTTTTTTACATGTTACAAACAGGGCTATGATTGTAAATTCTCTAATGTGGCTAATGCTTCTAATGTGGCTAGCATGTAACATGTTACAGACAAGTTCTAGAATTTCTGTTAAAACAGTTAATGATGTCTGACTGAATGATGGACTTATGTCTGATTCGTGTCTCGCGTAATGCACTTTATATGACAATTTCAAAAGTAGACTATTCATTGACAATGTGCCTTATAATCCGGTGTGCCCTATAGTGCGGAAAATTCAGTAGTCTTTTTTTTGTAATTAATCTTTTAATAGAACTCTTCATGCTTTAACATTCCCATGTCCATGATTCATTTAGAAAAGCCGTGGTGATTCTTTTGCACATTAAAAAAGGGTTTTTAATTGACATGAACAATTTTCATGTGTACTTGCATTTTTATCTTTCTGTTCTTGGGGTTTAGGTCAATAGAGAGGTAAGACAAGATGTGCTAAAATTGGCATGCAGTTCATACAGCTCGTAGAATGTCCAGAGAATGTTCTAACTTTAGCTAAAATTAGCAACAAAATACACAATTTGTACTTCTATAAACTGTTTACTACTGGCATTAAGATGCATCTATATTAATAAAGTAAATCACAAGTAGACCGTGCGTAATACCCAAATATTATGGGAGCTACTGTTTTGAAGGATTTTTTGATGTTCAGAATGCATAAATCAATGCCAAATAATTAGCTTAACTAGCCTAGCTTAGCAGTTAGCTCAAGAAGGAAGTGTAATTGAAGGTGTGGTATAAAAAGTAATTTTGAGTGATTGATGCTTTCTTTCTGTTAAGATTTGTCTCTAGATAGAATTATATTTTAGGGCCATGTCACAAAGCCACTACATCAATTTTGCGCATTTTCCATATCGGTCTTTCGTGATACACGCGTGATATACGTAATTCATAAATGGTTTTTGCGCTCGTCAATGTGCGCAGATGCCCCTCGAATGTTTTGGCCGACAGGTCTTTACACCAATTCAGTTTTGATTTGGTCAATTAAGAATTGCGCAGTTTACGCATATTTTACATAGTTTATATGCAAACTTTACGTAAATCTTACGCCATTGTGCATGATCTTCGCAAGATGCATACATAAGTTTGTGGCTTTCCACGACCGTTCCACCCATGTCTAACTCTACTTGTGATTAGATCACTAATGCCAGCCATAAACAGACTTTATGCCTCTATAAACTTGGCAAACAAACATTAAGGCCTAAACATCACATACTTTACTGCTTTTTAATGCCTTCTTTTTAGCGTTTTGTGAGTTAGCTTTTTATAAAAACAAATTAGCTTAAAATGTTTAGCTGACAAATGTTTTTGCATCAAAGGAGAGTGAATTTTTCATTGCATTTTTACTTCATGCATGAAAAATGGAACAGACTGAAATGACTGAAGTCTTTTCCAAACTTTGATTGAAACAGAGGTGCAAAGGACTGCACAGCACGCGTTTGCTAGATCCTCTCTAGCCGTGCACCCAGGCTTGAACCATCTACAGCACTAATGCAGCACATATCCTTTGTGACTGAGCCGCTCCACTGTACAAGCAAAGCCAACCCCAGTGTAACCAGAACCAGTTAGTTTGTAAATGTTTTAATGAAGTCTATCTGTTTGTACATTTGTTCTACTTCTAATCCAACAATTCAATGTAAAACACATTTCAAGATGACAGAATATTGTTCATGCGACACTTGTGCAGTGGAAACGCAACGTACGCAATGTGTATAAAGTTTCAAGAACCCCCAAAGGGTCCTTACTGCATTCATTCATTTGCTATGCTTCACAGTGACATGGAGGACCACAAACCCTTAAAAGGCAGCCGGACACCGTCTAATGGGACGGTGCGGCGCGATGAAAGTGACGACAGTTTGGTGGACTACGGGGAGGGCGGGGACGGACAGTTCAACGAAGACGGCTCCTTCATAGGCCAGTACAGTGGCAAGAAAGAAAAAGACACGCACGAAGGCAACGAGAGCTCGGAGGCGCCGTCGCCCGTCAATGCCATGAACTCATTTGTCTAACGAAAGATCCGCCGGCTGGTTGCAGTGGTTGCCACGGTCACCCTGGCAAATGGAACCCTTCTTGTGGTGGCAGTTGCTGCGGTAACGGTTGCTCTGCACTTTGCCCCAGCGGCGGCTGTTACTCCAGCAGCCAAGGCTACCTGTCACCGAGACTGCTGACACTACATTTTCAACATCGTCAGCCCCCAGTCACACTGTGACTTTCCCATGAACACATATTCCCCCAAACGAATCAAAGAAGGTGTAAAAAGGACGGATGTTGTGGAAAGTGAAACAGCAGACGGAATGTACCACAAAACAAGGATGTGTTCAAGTTTGTGTGCTATCTTCTTTGGTTTACGTTTGACGAAAGCATGGTATACGACCCACAGGCAGGCAAATATGCATCAAGTCGCGTTCATTAGCATCTGCATGGAGTAAGTCTAAAGAGTGTTTTACCAACCATGTGTTGGTCGTTTCAGAGGTATGTTGCGCTTCAAAACCGATGTGCGCCTAAGGAGATCTAGGTAAGGCTTATTGTCCGATCTTCAGGGAGTGTTAAACGCTGAGTGATAGCGATAAAAATGGCAGTAGTGTCTTTTGTTGACACAGCTGTGACAAGTGTGACTCAAAGTAGAAGCTAGTGGGTTTTTTTTTTTTTTTAAGACAGACTGTACATATAATTATATATAAATACTCAAATAAGGAGGTTTATATTTCCAGGCCTGTTTGTAGAGTTGAGGAAGCCGACAGGAACCAGGGCTCAGCATCTTAGCAGCCCGTCGGTGGGACTTGTAGCCTCTTATGCGTGTCTTCTGCTTGTCACTTTTTTTTTTATCGCACCCTATTGTCCTTACAGCACACAAACTAAAAAATAAAGTGGATATACCGTCAATCTGACGTAATGGTCAAGTACTCCAACTTGGCAAACCTGTTCAGACCATCCCACCCCTATACTATTTCCACAAACATATGTACTTTCAGAATTCTATCATTTCTGGATTTGTCGAGAATAAAGAAGCTATCAGCCTAATTTCTAGTGCCTTTCCAGAGAACAGTGACCTATATCTACAGGTGCATCTCTCTTCATACCCAAAACAAAGCAGAACTTGTTTATTTTCTTCATTGCATACATACAAATGTCTGACCCTGTTATAAAAATTGCTTTTGTGAAGCAACATTTCCACCGTTCCATCAACACAGACATGCAAATTCATTCATACAACAGAACCCACCAACACCCAAATCGGTGCTTCCGTCATACTGTTATAGTCTTGGCACGAATTACTTCAAAAAATCTATGGAGCACTTAAGCAAAATCAAATTTGGTTTAGATTATTTCAATTGGTGTTATCACTCACAGTGACCATGAATTTGGAGAAGAAAACACGCTGAACTAGACTCAAGGCCGGGTCACACACACACTCTATGTCCATTTTGAGCATATTGCATGGATAAAAATTGGTCATACGTGAAAAAGTTAGAAAAGTTGTGGTCTTTGAGTAAAATTTGATGGATCACGAATACACATTTTTAAAACCACGAAAATAGTACATATAAACTAGGCAAATAACACGTCCTGCTCTGTAAGACATACGTACATGGAACGATCATGGTAGGCATTTTGCAAAAATCACACACCATTGTATTTACGCATTTACTGTGTACAAACTACATAAAATACATAGTCTATACTGTTAATACCTCGTAATTCTCAATCAACCAAAATTGTTTAATCCAAATTCATGTAAACACCTGTAGGCCGAAACCCTCGACGGACCTCTATGCACAAGCACGCAAGAGACACTTATGAATTACGTATATTACGCATGTATCACGAAAGACCGAAATTTTATACGTGGAAAATGTGCAAAATGTACAATAGTGGCTGTGTGACACGGCCTTAACTAACATTTCGTTTTTGTCAAAAAACTTCAGATCATGAAAAACCTAACTGTGAAGAACCATCAAATGTCGCAAGTGAGTGAGCCATTTTCCTTCTGATGAATCATTTGTGACCCGATTCACGAAAACTTTTCTTAGGTTTTACCATTAAATGATCATCTTTACATTTTCTACATTCCAGCCAATACAACAGAGAGTCTTAGAGTTCCTCTGCACCAACACCAAAACTTAAAAATAACAAAATGTCTGAATTTGTTTGTATCCATTGGAATGGCCACTATAAAATCAATTGAACCATGTTTGTATTAAATGGTGCAGTTTGACTAACTGTTTAGAGCTTTGGTGTTTCACTTTTTAAATAATCCAAATCCTACCAAATTAACCAGATTTCACCATCCTCTGTCAGGTTACGCAGACATGTTGTCCCATTGAGCTTAGCATGTTGCATTACGTTGAAAACTAGGTAGGAGTATTCCTGTGGAACACATGAGTTTTGAACAGTTGTATTATGGGTATTTTCTTAACAATACATGCCGGTACAGTGATTTTAAACCTTACTACTTACTTGCCCTTTTTTTTCCCCCCACTGGCCAGTTTTGTGGGAAACAATATTTTTATGTATCGGTCCATGTAGGATACATTTTGGGAGTAGACTTCAAAGGTGTGTTCTTTACGAACAACCTACTTTTCAGTTTTGTTTTGGTCCTACCACTGAAAATGTTTTTTTTTAATTAAAAAACCTGTGACAATGCAGAACACAGTCGCATTTTATTACATACAAAGGTATGATAGCAATCCAAAGAAAAGTCGTATGGTTTTTAGTGTTTGATTTAAGAAAATCAATGCAAAAAAAAGAGGCTTATAGGTGTAGTGATGTGTAAAGGTATTGTATCACACGACCAAGATATTGCCACAAATCCAAATGATCAAAGTTTATCAAAATCTATTCAAAACAAAACATTGTTTGGACATTAAACATGAATACAACACTTTGATGTAGTTTTTGTTTGTGGCCTGGTAACAGGTGATGAGAGTAGCCAAGGTCAAGCTGAAATAGGAAACATGGCCGGATCAGAGTCTACTCTTCCAAACCGAACTTTCCCATTCATTGGAGGCGTGGCTAGTTTTAGCCCAATTACGACTAGCATCTTGGGAACTCTCCTTGGACAGTAAGAAACCAGTTTAGCCAGAGGTTGCTATGGTTTCGAATGACAATCCTGTCGCTCAGCTACCACACTTTCATATTACCACTAAAGAAAAAAGCCACTAAAGAAAAAAGACAAGGATAGACGCTGTCCTCCTTACGTCGTCATTTTCAGGAGGAAAGAAAACTACTGCCAAACCTCTCACCAGATAACTGCCACCGGTAACCAGACCGTGCCCCTGGTGTTGCGCTACACGAAACCCCATAGCGTTTTGAAAAGGGAACTGAAAGATAGCGATGGGTGTGCAAGTGTCAACTGTGAACGTCAACGTGAACGGAAATGCTAGTTTCGCTACGGTAAATACAGCAGTCCGTGCATCTAACCTTCGACAGTACACGCCGTTTGGTTGTGAGTGGAGCACTCGCTTGACTTTTCCATTGCTGTAATGGGAGTGGCTAAAGCTGGAATGGTTGGCCGCATGCGCGTGTGTGCAGCACATGCATGCCTAACGGTTATTCACGCGGATGACGTATACGCTTCCTGTTTCTCCCAACACTATGGCTATGTCCGAATTCCGTCAGTACTCCCTAACCCTCAAATGCATATATAGTGCAGGACTGTCCAGTGTCCTGGATTTTAATGCAATTCGAACAAATACTCACTACTTTTTTTTTCAAACCCCAAATGTAACATCACATTTATGCGTCAACCCTTTTGCGTGGCTAGTTTCTGGCATTTTTCCAAATTGTTCAAACGCAATGCATTATGGGTTAGATTTGCCAATCTAGTGATCATCGAGAGACCTCTGGGAGATTTTTAAGAAAAACCCTAAAAAAAATGGCGAACGCCCTATATAGTGCACTAATGGGGTTGTAGTGCGTGAATTCGGACACAGCCTGGAACTCCAATGTGTTTGTGCGCGCGCGTTTGTGTGTGTTTGTAAATCAGCGCCCCTCCCCCGCTATATGGGATTAAATATACATGTACAATTTTTTTACATTTTATTTTCAGAAATATTTCAATGTCTTATCATAACTTGCATCAAGTTTTTAGGTTGCAATGTGTCTGCATTCCACATGTAGATAAATATATATATATATTTTTCTGTTTAATTTATTGTAAATATTGGAGTCCAGCTGTCTGGGGGAGGGGGGTAGCAAAATGGCATCGGTTGAAGCTAATTACAGTTTTAGACATTTCATTTGGTGTGAAGATTGTTATGATTTTATTTAGTATGCTGAATTTGCTTTTGTTTTAGCCTGTCAGGTATTGAAGGATATTATTTTAACTTGTTACTGAGCTTGTGTGACACCTGTATTGTTTGAGTTTGACAGTTGATGCACACTTTCTGTATTTTTTACAACATTTGAGACATTTGGAAAAACCCACAAGTCTCATTTTAGAACAGCAGGACATGTTTGCACGCTGTTCTAAACTAAGAACCCTGGCAAAAAATGTTCTAGTGGAACTTTGTGCTCAAAAATACACACTAAGAAAAAGGGATTTGGAGCCTGCATGGAGACATAGGTGCACATTGGTGTGTAATAAATGGTGAACTTTTAAGTGGGATGTATGACCCCAATATGACAAAAGCATGAAAGACTGTCCAAATGGTTTACTATACAATATACTATTGCAAAAATATTTTGTTTTTTTTAATGAAGTTTAAAAAAAAAATCAATAAATGTTGCTTTCAGGCTCTGGAATCATTCAAGTTATTTTTCTTTTTTTAATTCAAGAGAGTCAATAATAGTGTTTTGGCACCATCTAGTGGAGAAATTCTTTTTTTTTTTTTTTCAAAATTTCTTTTGAGGAAAATTACACCAAAAAAAACCCCAATCTGAATAAGATTAACGTACATCTGGTGTTTTGTGCTGGTGGCTTTCTGTTCATATAGGAAGCTCTGCTGATATGCAGTAGGTATTCCATCCAGAAAAATGACAAATAAAAAAGGAAACATTTAGATTTTTTGAAAATAAAAAAAGGAGGAAATTTTGTCAGAAACAAAAATAAATCACAGGAGCCAATAAAAAAAGCATAATAAAAGAGGAAAAAAAAGCATTTGTAAGTGGAGAGTGAGTCGCACTTTTGGGAGAAAAGTGTGATGCTTCTAAACAATTCTGCCAAGTGCACCGTTATTCTGCGTTTACGTAGAAAAGGTTTTTGTCAGCTGCTTCTTTTTTGACGTGGGTCAAACTTGCGTCAACTGCCACTGTCGATGCACGTCAAATTCGACGCTTGTCCTAAAATGTGCTCGTAGACTAGATGTTCCCGCTGCGTGTGGGAGGAGCTACTGTCAAAGGTTTTTAGCCTCATCGCTACATGGAAGCATCAACTGTACATCTGATTTCTAACACTTGGAAGACACAGATGACGATGAGAGATGTCTATCTTTTTGTTGTTGATTTTTGAAACGGCGAACCTTACCTTACACTGTAAGAGTCAGAGTCTGATTATGGTACTTTCAGCGGGAAGAATAGTAATGTCTCCATGCCAACAAGTAAAATATCTATAAAAGTTCTCATTCGTCCAGTTTAGCTCCATTTTACTAATTTTTTAAATCATGATCACCTGGGCCTGTTTTTTCACAAGAAAAATACAAAAATTAAAAAGGAAAAATTTCAAACATTTCAGGAGGAAAATGATCAGATTCTCCTCCATTTTTTGTTTGGATGGCGCTTCTTCTTCTTTTGCCCTCTAGTGGTTGCTATTGGGAAAAAGGTTGTTTTTTTAAAGTCACACATAAGTCGCTCCTGAGTATAAATTGCACCCTGGACCAAACTATGCAAAAAGGAAAACATAAATAAATAACAATGTAAGTAAAATACCCCTGTTATATTTTTTGTAAAGTCTCTACACATTTGACATGCAGCTATTATTATTTCCAACTCCTGTAAAGTTCAACAAAAGACTGTTCACTGGTATCCAGCTTATGAAAAATGTTCTGATCATTACTGTTTCCCTCGCAAAATTAACAGCAGTGCTTCTAGAAAGTAAAAAAAAAAAAAAAAAAAAAAGGACTAGTCATTATACTAAAGGAGTTTTAAAAAAGATAAAAGTAAAGAATTTAAATTGGGAGATTGTTGGGATGAAGTGATTGTCAGGATGGTTCCATGTTTCATACTTCCTAGGTGAAGACATTTCCCAGGTGAAGACACATAAGCTTGCGTCGAAAAGGATCATAAGAGTTTTTGCAATTTCTGAGTTCATCTCTCACCTGTGGACACTAGAACTACCCACCAGCCTGTTTGTCCTTCAATCACAGTGGATGAAGGATTCCTAATGCTAAAGACTTTTGGTGAATTACTTGTTTATTATGTACATAATGTTTCCCAAACTTCCTAATGGGGCAAAAAGCTGCACAACACCAATATGATCAAAATTCGGACGGATCAGGATGACGAACCTTGTTTCTGGGCCTGAGGTTTGAAAACCTCTTCAAAAGTAAATGAATCTAATTCAGCTAAATTTATCTTTTTTTTTCTCAAATGCTAATCAATGTTGTCTTGTTCAACAGTAAAATGTATCCCAACTTCGTTCGTTTTTAACCCAACTTCATAATTAAAAAGGGACTAGCTTTGTCTGGGTTATTTTAAGTTATAAAAAAATTGGGTCAAATTGAAATAACCCCAAAAAAAAAT
This sequence comes from Oryzias curvinotus, assembly GCA_023969325.1. Classification (NCBI taxonomy): domain Eukaryota; kingdom Metazoa; phylum Chordata; class Actinopteri; order Beloniformes; family Adrianichthyidae; genus Oryzias; species Oryzias curvinotus. The sequence continues at coordinate 10,659,786 of CM043728.1, forward strand.
AGTATTGCTCCAAAAATAACACCAAACTGCATCCTAAGATAAACATTTATGATTTTTAATTATGATTATGTTCTTTTTTTTTTTTACCCAAAATCAAAGAAAAAAAGTGTTGTTTTCTGGGACATCGTTTCTGCAGAGTGATTGTAGATCAATAGAAATCTGAGTCTGAGTTATGGACAGGATTTTTGTTGCAGCGCTAACCCGCCCCCACTTCCCATCACCGTTCCCATCATTGTGAAAGCTTAAAAAATGATCCTAGTGGGACTTTAAGGTGAAAATAAACACGTTTTTTTTTTTTATCTGGCAAAGGCAAACAAATTTCCTCTATAAATGCTTTAATTAATCATCAAAACATAAAAGAAAAATCTCTTCAACAAATAGATCTAAAAAACCCACTTTGGAGGTTTTTAAGAAAAAAACTCAATTTCTATTTTATGAATGATTTTATTTATTGATTTCTGTAAAGCACTTTGAGGTTTTCTGCAGCAGAGAAAGTTCCATATAAATAAAGCTTAATTTACATTTTTAAAAAGAAACGTATTCTGCACACATGTATGAGGCTTTAACTTTGAAATAAATATTAATAATAGATGAGATTGAAGGTCATTTATGATGCAGAGCACGCGGTTGTAGATACTTTAGGTTTCCTTCAGTCTGCCTGCGTTTTATTTGCCTTTATTTGTAATTTACCTCTAATGAGGAACTCCTCTTCAGTGTGATGATAAAGCTTTGTGTTTGTTTTTTCGGTCTAATATTCTCCTCTGATGGTGGAATTTTTAATCCCACCCCTCCCTTTCTCTCCTCCCGAGATGCGCAGCGGCGTGATGCCTGCATCCCTCCCTCCCGCACACAAGGACCAATCCCCAGCTCGTGCACGCCGCCCCGCGGTGCGCATCCCCGCCCTCCATCCGAAAAAGAAAAAAAAAAGTTCATGTTGGGACGCTCCACTTCTGTGCTCCGTGTGTGTTAAGTGTTGGGGTGGGTGTGATGCGGTTCCGGTCCATAAATGACGGCGTACCTACCAACTTCTCATCCCAAAGGTAAGGACATCTGAGGCTGCGCACGAGTTGGGATTTTTTTTTGGGTGGGTGGGGGGTCGGTGTGTGTAGTGGACTACCGCAATGCAGAACCGGGGATCCCCGGTGCCGCTCGGTCGGTGCGGAGTGATGTAAGCGACTGCGCAGTGAAGTCGGAGCGCGCAGACACCGGTGCGCAAACGCCTGCGTTTATTTTGGCTCAAGGACGCACCGAAAGACGCCAAACAACAAAAGTGACCAAACAGGGAGGAGAGGAGAAGAGAGGTGAAGGTGTCCGCTGCTGGAGGCGCCATGGCAACGGATGCTCCACTTAATGCCACCTCCCTTGGTAGGCCTCTAAAGACATAACTCTGCACCCTAATCCATGATGATTACGCATTTATCCCGTCTAGAAAAAACAACATTTAACTTAGTTTTGTCTGCTTGTTTTTTTAATGAGCTAAAAAAAAAGTCACATTTCTGATTTAGACATTTCAAATTCCTTTAATCTTGTTAAAACGTGGAGAAAAAAATCACAACTGTTCGGAATTGTTCATCTGGACACCGCTGGGCTTAATCTGACCTACATTTCTCTGGTCTGTCCAAAGAGGATCTGCCATGGGGGGATTATTGGTGTGGAAATCCAAGAAAAACACATTTAATCCACAAGAAGGCTGTATGTATAGAGGACTATGGCAGGCTGATGTAAAGCAAATGCTGCGGTGGTGTTTTTGTTGAGTCATCAGGATGGCTGTGGAGCTGCTGCAGATTCTGAGTGTGCATGGGACTCGAATTGTTTTGCTCTTATTTTGTCGGGAAGGGTGGTGGATGGAGTTACCGGCTTATTTGGGAGACATAAACTGCTTTTTCAAGCGTCTGTTCTGTACTTCTTCAGTCACATGACAGTCATTTTTCTGACAGATATGCAGAGCTGTTGTCGACAAAGGCTTTTATTCTGAAAGTCTCAGTGTGTTGAAGTTCATGGTTTTAGAGTTTGAGTTTTGTCATGTTTAGGTCTGATTCTGGCTTAACCCCACCTATAACCAATTGCATCATATTTAATAATTAAATTTTGAATCCTACTCATTAGCATGATCCAAACTTCCCTAAAAACCCATGATAATTAACTCGGTCCATGTTTTCTGCCGTGTAATTTATCGTCATTCTACTAGGGGGAGTAGAAGGATTTTTCCTGCTCATTTCAAAATGGCTGCTCCCTTGACATTTTTGGCGGGAATTTTTGTTGTATATCATCAAAACTACGTTGCAACTTTTTTCATCCTCATGTATGGGGATAGAGGATTGTGTCATCAGCATAGAGGTGGTTTTCTCTAGAGAGAGCTATGTTGTTCATGTAGATTGAGAAAAAGGGGAGACTAACTCATTTCTGCAAATGACTACTTGCTGTATTTAAAAATATTACATTTGCTAATACTACTGGGGGCTAAAAAAGCCCCCCCCCATTTTTGAGTCCTTATTGACCAATATTAAGACATCATCAATACAAGCTTCTTTAATTATTGGAAAAATAATAAAACTAATGTTAAAAATAAAATTTTAAATAGTCCCTCAGCTAAAACAACTGTTGTTTTACCATTAATATTAATACTCCTTTTTGATCTTGTCATAAGGAATCCCACCCTCCTGTTCTCATTTGTCCCCCTTTCATTGTCGTTTGCCCTCCAAATAAAATGTTGTAGGCCCACCACCACAGACATAGCATCTATAATCTTGAGAAATCTGTCCAGAATAAATTCTAATCTGTTAGATTTTTTGTTTTCTAGTATTTGGTGTCAGGTTAACCATGAATGCAGGGACTAATTCCTGTATTTGTGGCGTCTGTCATGTTGTAGTTTTATTTTGAAATCTCACTCGGTCCTCCTTTCTGGTCATCGCTCTGTTCTTCCCGCATCCTTTGTGTCTGGGACTCGGCTGCTGCAGCTCCACACGGCTGCACTGCCATGTCATCCTGCAGGGGTGCTGGGTAAGCATGTGCAAGGACGCAGCAGGAGACGGCGCTGCAGAGCCAAGACCTGCTCAGCCTGCAGCTTTCTGCTGAGTCACCCTCTTCCTGAATTATTGATACGCACAGCTAAATCCCTTGTCTGCACTCAGGTACACGTCAGTGTGTTCATATATGACCGTTTCATTTGAATAGGTGTGTTTTTCTGTCCAGTTCCTGCCGTCTCCATCAGCCTCTTGCTCCTGCATTCCTGCGTCTAAACTCAACGCAGCATCATGACTTTCCCTGCTTTACTGCTGCTGCTCGCCTCCTCCTCTGTTCCTGCTGCAGGTGAGCTCCAACCGATGTCTCTAAACAGAAAAGGCTGTTTGTGATCCGGCAGGGCTGACATGAGGATGTTTCTTTTTTTCTCTTTCTAGTGGGGGTCTTGTTTAATGAACCCAGGATTTTTGGAGGTGAGTGCTTTAAAGAATGCAGAGGTAAAAACTAAGCTCTGAGAGGAGTTTGGGTAGTCCATGCCTCAGGAGGGGAAGGCTTTCTGCTTAAGGCCGTGTCACACAGCCACTGTGTACATTTTGAACACATGAAATTTTGGTCTTTTGTGATACATGTATGATATACATAATTCATTATTGTTTCTTGCGTCCGTCGAGGGTTTTAGAGGACGGGTCTTTACATGAATTTGGTTTTTAGCTGTTCGAAATTGTTGGTCAGTTCAGAATTATGCAGTTTACACATATTTTATGTTGGTAATACACAATTATTACATAAATCTTAAGCAATTGTCTGTGATTTTTGCGCGATGCACACAAAAATGTGTTGCTTTCTATGACCGTTCCATGTATGTCTAAAATACTTTTCATGCATGTACCACAGATGTATAACTTTTATGTCACGTATATGGCACACATATCACGTTATAATTTCATAATTGATGCACAAGTCACTAATGAATTGCATAAAAATAGTGCAATAATCACGCACGGTTCATCTTTTATGTTAATTTACAATGTTCTTTGTGTAGTTTATTTGTACTTCTTCTGTGGTTTAAACATGGTTCATTCATTCTTCATCAGAGATAATTTTACATAAGACCACAACTTTTCTCACTTTTTCCATGCATATTCACGTACGACTAATTTTCATCCTTGCAATATGCGCATAATGTACGTAGTGGCTGGGTGACGCGACCTTAGCCTTAACACAGTACAGTGCAGGTGACGATCTGCTGACCTCCACTAAGGAAGTTGTCGAAGTATTCCTTCTAGCTTTGAGGATGTCTTTAATACCATGTAGACGTCATCCATGGGTCTAAAATCCCAGAGGTGGCCTAAAAAATTCTCAGAGTGGATTTTTTACTCCTGTTCCGTTCCACTCTCGTTCAGAATGATCCCGCTTCCTTATAATTTTGGCTTTATTTAGTCCTTACGTAAAACATCATATGTAATTCTATCTGATCCCATCTTGTTTCAAAGAAGCTGCTGAGTCCCTGTTTCTACATTTTCTAACACCATTGCTCAATGGTTACCACTACTGCCTCACAGTAAGAGTAAAGAACTCTGAGTAATGTAGTTATTTTTCCAATTGAGTTACATTTGAGTCATATTATCAGAAAACGACAAAATAGCTGCACTTTTACAGTTTTGCTGTCGTTTTTATTGGTTGGTTTTCGCTCCTGTCCCATCCCGTTAATAATGGAAGGGACAACTCTAATCCCTCGAAAAATCCCGTAACCCATAAGATTCCCAAAAAAATGTCAGTCTGAAGTAGCAAGGTCCCAGGGGTGAATGAGGTCCGCTGTCAGTACAACACGTCTCTGGATGCTATAGGGTTGTCTGGGGACACACACTGACATAGTGTGGCAGTTGGGGACAGTGTCCCTGGACTGACAGACTAGAGTGGTTGTCCCTCTTTTTGAGAAATGAGACAAATTTAGATCACGTATCATTTTACCAGAGGAAGCCACCGGCTACGGGCCCATATTTGAAGAGGAGCCGGTGGATGTGGTCTACACTGAGGACTCACCGGATAAGAGGATTTCCATGAACTGCCGGGCACGTGCCAACCCGCCGGCTGCCTACAGGTGAGCGACAGAAAGTCTTGAGCACCGGAGGACTTTTTATCATGTCTGCCTCATTTGCATTTCTCCAACACAAGGTGGCGTCGCGATAACTGGGAGATCAAGCTGATGGAGCAGCCAGACGAGCACTACAGTCTGGTTGGGGGGAACCTGGTTATCACTAACCCCATCCAGAAGAAACACGCCGGGACGTACGTGTGCGTGGCCAAGAACATCTACGGCACCGTCATCAGCAAAGAGGCCAGAGTCAAGTTTGGATGTGAGTCCATTACAGACCATAGACTGTATGTGAAAACTGGACTGAGTGGGTGTGACATCACCCGTAGAAAATGGTTCCCTTCCAGTTACAACAAAATGAAATCAATTCAGTTTTTTTTTTTTTGCAAAATGGATGTCAGTAAGCAGTGATTAGCCCAGTCGATCTGAGCCATCTTTTCTAACCCCTGGACCAGTTTTAAAGCCAAACACTAGACAAACTCCAAAAATCTGGATCAGGTCACACATCACCAATTGTTTTTACTATTAATGTGCAATCACAACCATTTTTCTAAGAAAAATATATTCTACATTTTAATGATAATCCACAGTCTGAAAGCAACATTTTTTTTGTTTTGCAATTCCTGTCCAATAAAAGTAAAAGTTACTGTTCCTTCTTGATTGGTGCAGTTGTGGAGGAGTTTCCTGATGAAGAAAGGGAGCCAGTCAGTGTGAAGGAGGGACAGGGGGTGGTCCTCCTGTGTGTCCCCCCAAAAGCCTGGCCTGGTATGTTTACAGAAAAAAAAGATGGATTACATGAAATCCTCTTTACCTTTATCCACCTTTGTCATGGTAGGGATAACACGTCAGTGTAAGGATCGGGTCATCTGGACCCCACTGGATAGAACAAGGGTTAAAAAAACAAAGCAAACAGAAAATCTAAACTTTTGATAGTTTATTTGGTTGCTATGAAACCATTTTAGGATCGATTTTCTTTTTAAATGTAAAAATCTATCTCCAACGCAGAGGAGGTGACCTACCGATGGATTTACAACGAGTTCCCCGTGTTCCTGCATACGGACCGCCGTCGCTTTGTCTCCCAGAAAACGGGGAACTTGTACATTTCTAAGGTGGAAGCTCAGGATGCTGGAAATTACTCCTGCTTCGTCTCCAGCCCCATTATTGGAAAGAGCGTGTACTCAAAGTTTACCACTCTCATCCCCTTACCCCCAGATGACGGTCAGTCCCCGCCTTTTCATGACATCATCCACATTTCCTCTGGTCTTCCATCAGCAGCTTCTTCTCCCTTTGACCTCCTCAGGTGAGGAGAGAAAATACCCAGCAGACATCAATGTCAAGTTTGGCGACACCACAGCCATGCTGGCCTCCAACATCACACTTGAGTGCTTTGCTCTTGGAAAGTAAGAGCTCTGGAGTTTTTTTTCTCTACGTCTAAACTAACATCAATTGACCATAAAAATGGCGTGTACTTGTATAGCGCTTTCTACCTTCCTTGAAGGCCTGAATCGTTTACAGTCACAGACCCAGTCATACACACATTCATACACTGGTGGCGGCTCCGCTGCTGAACACTGGCGCCAACCTTCCACCAGAGGCAAGGTGGGGTTCAGTGTCTTGCCCAAGAACACTTCGACAAATGGGCAAGGCGGGAATTGAACCTTTAATATTCTAATCAGAGGTCGACCGCCCTATCACTGCACCATGGCTGCCCCAAAGACTCTAAATGTTGATGTTAAAAGTGTAGAAAAAAGCAAAACACAAGTGAAAATGGAAAAAAAAAGATAAAAAACTGAATATTTCTGCAAATTGTGGCTACAAACTTGTCAAAAAGCAAATTTATATTTAGCAGACCATGACCTTGTTGAATCAATATATTCGATGTTGGAAATAAATCTTGGAAAATACTTTTATCTGTCTTTTAAATATGAAATATTTGTACCACCACATGGCAAACAAAAGTCACAGTTTTGAGATCAAAATTTCATTTGCAAACAAAATGTTCAGTTTTAAAAACAAAACTTTCAAAGTTGCAAATAAAAACATTTCAAATGTATTTCAAAACATATTTTTACGTTTGCAACACAAATGTTTTCATCTTGCTTTTTCCCATCTTTGAGTTTACGTTCAAAAGTTTCAGTTTGGTGTGACAGATGTGGCACCAAACAGCCAATAACAGACAAGAGTATTCATGGTTTTAAGGTGGTTCAATCGTGATACATATGTGAGAATTTCACATGAAGACCACAACTTTTTTCACTTTTTCCACGTACATTTGTTCATGACCATATTTTTAGGCATGCAATATGCACAAAACGTACATACTGGCGGTTTGACATGGCCGATACGTGTGTTAGTTGTATCACACACCGCCCTCTGCAACGCGTGGACACCGGCCATATCCAATGAAAAGTCTACATAAACGCATGTTCAAGCAGAGGAGTTTTAAAACCCAAAACAGGCATGTAAGTGCATGTACATAGACTTTTCATTGAAGGTGGTTTCTTGAACAAGGGCAGTGTAAATGTAGCTTAAGGGTTCACTGAGTGGTCTAAGGCCTTAATATTTTGTCCGATCTGCCTGTGTACAAGTTTGCCAATTTTTCACCTGCAGACAGTCCGTATCCACCTGTAAGGACGGTTCTGAATAGGGCTTAAGAAGCATTTTAAGAGGTACATAAAACCAGGCCTTCCATTGGTTCAAGACTCATTCCCAAGAAGCAGTACAACCGTTACAGTCTGTCTAGTGCCCTCTTTCTTATTTTGCTTAATTCAATTAATCGTGCTACAAATACTGTTGGATGAAAACAAGTAATTTTTTTGTATAATTTCCAAATTCTAAAGTTTGTTGTTTCTTCTTTTAGGTTTTTGATTTTGGATCTCTTAGGAGATCCTGACAGGGGTATTGTGGAGGTGAACAGGGGTTCCATAATATTTTCTATGTTCTTTTTATTATGCATAAAAGCCGCTACCTTTGTCACCAACTTCCTCTGGCAGTCTCAGAGTGGAGACTGCCTGCATACTTCTATGTCCAGCAACAAGTGTGATTGCTTTGACACCTAAAGTTTGTTGTTGCATCAAATTCTCATTTTCCCTTCAGTCCGATCCCCCACATCGTTTGGAGGAAAGTCGATTCAACGGATCTCCCGGCCAACCATGAAATCAGTGAATCTGGAGCCGTACTTCACCTATACAACGTGCAGTATGAAGATGTAGGGGGGTATGAGTGTGAGGCAATCAACACCAAAGGGAAGGACTGGCACAAGGCCTGGCTCTACGTGGAGTGTAAGTGTCCGGAGGCTTTAAAGCTCTGGAGCCAGGCGCACCCTGACGCTTTATGTATTTTTCTCAGCGGCTCCGGAGTGGGCTGAGACTATCAACAATACCCAGGTGGACATTGGGTCAGAGCACACGATGCGATGCGTGGCATCAGGGAAACCATTCCCTTTCATCCGCTGGTACAAAGATGGATACATGGTAAAAAAAAAAAAGGAAAACATAGGACAGAGGTATTAGCTGAGCTGTGGTAGATTTCTTTTTCCTTTTTTTCTAATGATGTCCATGTTTATATTTAAGTATGGTAAAGGTGAGCTCAAGTTCTCCAGTCTCACCTTTGACGACTCCGGCATGTACCAGTGCATCGCTGAGAACTACTGGGGCATCAAATACGCCAACGCCGAGCTGCGTGTCATTGGTGAGCTCTCCTGAAAAAACACAATAGGGTTGAAGTACATTGGCTCACCTACCTTGCTTCACATGTCAACTGAAGTGCCATCCCATTCTTAACCCATAGAGTTCAATATGATGTCGGTCCACCGGTCACACTGCCCTCAGCAACTCACATTCAGGCGACCACTTTCAATCTTAAGTCTGTATAAACACACGGAGACGCCTTCCGTGTTCAAAACTCAACAAGTTCAAGTGCAAAATGCCAGGGCATTGAACGCACGTTGAAATTTAAACCAGGTCAAACTTCGACCAATCAGGGATTTGGATTTAGTAGTATGGATGGTGACCCTTTGCAGTTTGTGCCAGGGCAGAATTATATGACACCAAGGCTTTCAAATATCAGAATGATGTTTTGAAAGAAAAAGCCATGAGAAAGATTAATGAGATTTGCACCACTTTAACATTTTGTACCAAGCCTCTTCCAGCTGTAGGTGGTGGACTTGCACTAGTAAACAGTAGAAAAAGATGAAAAAGTCCCTCCCATCTTGTCCAGTTTAAACACCATATGCTGAAAGCATATTCACAAATCTGTGGTCACATGCTTGGTGTGAGTGGAGCTTTAAAACTATTCTTGTAAACCCTTCCCATCAGCCTGTGCGCCAACTTTTGAGTTCAATCCGGTGAAGAAGCAGCTGCTTGGAGCTAAAGATGGGCGTGTGCTGATCGAGTGCAAACCCAGGGCGGCCCCGCGACCCCGCTTCATCTGGAAGAAAGGGGAGGAGCTCCTCTTTAACAGTACACGGTCAGTACGAACGGTTTGCTCACACTTTAGATCACATGTGTCAAACTCAAGGCCCGGGGGCCAAATGTGGCCCTCCATGTCATTTTATGTGGCCCGCGAGAGCATAGAAGTTTTTAATTTCTTAAAAGAAAAACAAAAAATTGGTGTGTATAAATTCATACCTAGTGGTAATCACACTTGAAATATCAGATTGGGCAACTATACATTAGGACTTAAACACAGTCAATATTACCTAATCAAATTTAAAAGGATTTCTGCTAGAGTAACAAGCAAACATATGTTTTCTATGCAACTGTAATTGTCACTTTAAAATGTTATAATAAATAAATAATGAGTTATTTAACATTAAGGAGTAGTTACATTTATTTTTCATTACCTTTAGCTACCGCTATAAGTTATACCTGGCCCTTTGAGGACAACCGCTATGCTGATGTGGCCCTCAGTGAAAATGAGTTTGACACTCCTGCTTTAGATTAACACCAATGAGTTTAAACAAACTGTTCTTTCTTTTCTTTGTTTTGTTTTCTTCTGAAGAATTTCTGTCATGACCGACGGCACTCTGGAGATTCGCAACGCCACCAAAAACGACGAGGGTTTGTACACCTGCTTCGCTGAGAATGACAGAGGGAAGGCCAACAACTCTGGTTATCTCACCATCACAGGTCTGTGTACGCCTGTACACTCCAAACATGCTTCAGCTTAAGCTGCTTTGAAGCAGCTTAAGCTTTAGAATCGGTTGAATTTCATTAAGGGGAGATCTTCCAAATACAAAAAGATTTGCATGAAATAAGTCCATGATCTTTGGGGGTTAGGTTGGTCTGAGACCATAAATGTAGAGTACAAACTCCAGAGCCTAGACGCTGATGTTGGCTAAGGGCCAGTCCATGACAAACCAAGGTGGAGGAGGCATTTAACATCAAAAACGTGTTTAGCTTTGAGAAAAAAACATTTATGAATAAATGTGACACTACTTAAACTGAACAATTGTAATATTAAATGATAGTGATGAAATTAGTTTCTTTCTTTTTATCTACATTCTCTCTTTAGAGGCCACCAGCATCACAGTAGCACCTGAAGACAGTGAGGTGAAGGTGGGAGATGAGGTCATTCTCAGGTGCAGTGCTTCCTATGACCCCATGCTGGACATCACATTCGTCTGGGCGGTGGACTTCCGCGTCATTGACTTTGATTCTGAGTGGCAGCATTATGAACGAGTTATGGTAGGAGGACATTTGGAGGAAACGTTAAGCTTTAGGAAACACGTTTGAGTGTGTATGACCCTTTTTCCTCCATTTTCTTATTTGATTGCTTTATCTTCTGCTGGTCAGAACCAAGACGGGACTGGTGATCTACGAATAAAAAATGCCCAGATTTGGCACGAAGGGCGCTACACCTGTACAGCCCAGACAGTGGTGGACAGTGACACAGCATATGCTGACCTCAAAGTTGTGGGTGAGTTTTTGTAATAGCATATTTTCCTCACTATGAGGCACACTTGCAAGCCTTAATTTAAAAAATAAATAATTCGGAGCGACTTATGTACGGATGAATTCTAGTTGTGTATACTGATGTCAAAGCCATTTTGAAAGGTACATGGCACTCTGTCAAAATGTTTGGTTGCGGGTTATGGTGAATATGGTAACATGCCTAGTTTGTAGCGATGTCAGACTGTTTTTTTTTTTTTTTTGCGTGCAACTAACAAGGTTGGGAGTTAGCATAGCAACAGTAACGTTTGATTTGCAGCAACAGTCTGTTCTTATGTGTTACTAACAAGTTCAGGAGTCACACGAATTGTCAATGTTGTGATGTTAAATTGATTGATTTCTGATGTTATTACTTCACTTGCTCCAAAAATTGATTCATGTTTTTTCCTGATGAAACATAATTTGCATATCTTTTTAACTGTTGATACTTGATTAATTTATCCTATGAAGATTTTGAAACTGTGTTATGTCTATTTGACTGATATAGTATTATTTTTAAACCATATACATGAGTTTTATAATTAACACAATCTGCATATATTTTAGATAACTGATCTGCATTTACCATGTGGATTTCTAAAATAGTTGTGTCTTTTTTTACATAATAATTTAAGTAATTCCTCTTTGTTATGTGCTTTATTGATATCTAAGGATAAGTGTTAGAGCTAACGTGGTTAAAATTTCTAACGCGATTAACGGCTGACATGTTTAACACTTTTAATGCTGCAATGCTTCTAACGTGGCTAATGCTTTTGACGCAACAGATGTAATACACTAATATGGTAATCACTTCTAATGTGACTAACGTGTAGCGTGTTACAAACAAGTTCTAGACTAGAGTTACTTTGAACGCAGTTAATAAAGTCTGATCTTTGACTCTTTTGTCTTGCTTAATGTGCCTTATAGTGTGGTGCGCCTTCTCAGTTCGAAAAACACTGTAAAGGTTTTATTCTTATTTTTTCTTTAAATAAACTGAGAAGGAAAGCAGGCTAACAAGCTGGTCGCGCCTTTAAAAGATTCACATAATTACCTGATCTCCAGGTGTCCCCGGGCCTCCTGGTGTTATCCGGGTGGAGGAGATCGGAGACACATGGGTGAAGCTGGTGTGGACCAAAGGTGCAGAGCATAATAGCCCCATTCTATACTACACCGTTCAGACGAGGCACTTCTGGGCTTTGAATGAAGACGACTGGAAAAATGCTAGCACCTGTGAGTACTGCTTGTAGCCAACAGGGGGAAGTCTCGTTCCACAGACAGAGTCCAAGAAAGTAATCATGCTCTTACTTAAATGGCTTTAAGTTGAAGTCAAATGAGAATAGGGAGCCATTTCTTTGGTTGCCATGTTTTTTCTGCAGCTCCAACCTTCCTGGATGGAACTGTGGAGAGGGCTGAGGTGACAGACCTGTACCCCTGGCTGGAATACCAATTCAGAATAGTTGCGACCAATGAGTATGGATCAGGAGAAGCCAGTATCCCTTCCCTTAAGATCAAAACCTGGGACGCCCGTGAGAAAATACCTTTTAAATATTTCAATTTTTCACTTTTCATCAGATTTTATAAATAAAAGAAATAAACTATGAACATTCTCCCCTCCAGCTCCTGTGGTTTCTCCCACTGATGTGGCTGGATATGGAGGTAGAAATGGCGAAATCATCATCACATGGACTGTAGGTGTTTCCCAATCCTAATTCCAATGTATGTTGATTCGTTTTTAGAAGTGTCTCCTTCCTCTTTTAGCCCGTGCAGCCATGGTTTTTCTATGGCAAAAAATTTGGCTACATCGTGGCTTTCAAGCCCCACGACGCTTACGACTGGTGGTACGAGACCATCTCCGATCCGGAGACGAGGAGATACGTTCACAAAGACACCTACTTCTTTCCCACTGAGGAGGACTTCCAGGTGCGAGAGTTCCAAGTGAAGATAAAGTCTTTTAATGTGAAAGGAGACGGACCCTACAGCCTCACCAAAGTCATCTACTACCCAAGAGATGGTGAGGTCGACACAATTCTTCTCAAGTTTCCTTTTAATTTTACTTTTTGATATTGTTCCCTTTGTTTTCAGTCCCAACAGAGTCCCCAACAGACATCTATGCGCGGCCGGTATCCTCCACTGAAGCTGTGGTTTGGTGGCTACCGGTGGTGGACACAGGAACAGGCCTGCAGCAGTACGTCGAAGGATACCAGGTACAGATCCAGCCGTTCCAATATAAAAAAGAAAGGCAATACAAAGAAATATCATATAAAAAATGTTATGTTTTAATATTTTAAAGCAAAATGAGTTTCTTAAAGACCCAATCTGATCATCTTAACCCTTGTGCTATCCTATGGGGTCCAGATGACCCGATCCTCACATTAACGTGTTCTCTCTACCATGACAAAGGTGGAGAGGATTTCATGTAATCCATGGACACCACTGAAGATCACAAATCATTGAAGAAAAAAGGTTCAGCGCACTGTCTAGTGGGGTCCAGATGACCCAACTCCCAATGTTAAAATGCCTAGGATAGCACAAGGGTTAAAAGCATCCCCTTTGGTATTTTAATCATGATCATGCCATTTTTAGGGGAAAATCTAAAAAAGCGGAAAACTTTTCTTGGACATATTTTCAAAGTGCATTTTTCTGTCTGCTCCTGATTCATGGTTTGAATAAAGAAATACTCAGAAACACAATTTTGAAGCTTATATTTACATATACATGAAATATTTCTTCCGTCAGCTTACAGACTTTCTGTCCTATTAGGTCAAATACTGGAGGAAGTATGACGACCCAGAACCAGGCGCTAATCGCATATTTGTCCCAGCAACCGTCAACCAGACCAGGCTGGAGAACATGCTGCCAGACTCCCACTACCTCATTGAGGTCCGGGCCTTCAACGGGGCCGGCCTGGGGCCCCCCGGAGAGCACTGCGAAATGTTCACAAAGCGACCACGTAAGACGAATCCCAGAGCGAGAAATCAATTCATTTATTAAATCAAAACCAAACAGGCTCAATGAACACTTCCTCTACAGCACCCCCAGAGCCCCCCCGGATGTGGCGCTACGTCAGCTGGACAGGAAAGTGGCTGTATGTGTGGTGGGACCACATCCAGTACGACTGGTTTGGTAACATTTCTTTCCCGCTGTACTACAAGGTGAGTGAAGGAACCTTTGTAACTAAAGACCGTGTCACACAGAAACTACGTACAATCTGCGCATTTTCCACGTCTTTTCGTGATACATGCAGGATATACGTAATTCATCAGCGTTTCTTGCGTTCGTCGATGTGCGCAGATGTCCGTCAGTTACGGCCGACTGGTCTTTGCATGAATTCAGTTGTTCATAATTTTAGGTTAGTAGAGAATTATGCAGTTTATGCGTATTTCACAAAGTTCATATGCAAGTATTACGTAAATCTTATGCAATTGTGATTGATTTTTGCGAGATGCATACACAAATTTGTGATTTTCCATGACTGTTCTACGTATGTCTAATAAACTTTTCACGCATGTACCACCGATGTATAACTTTTATGTCTCGTATGCGTGGCCCATATCACGTTAAAATTACATAATTGACGCACGAATCACTTATGAATTGCAGCTAAAAAGAGCAGTAATCATGCACGGTTCACTGTTCTTTGTTATTCTTCCCTGGTTTTAATGTGGATTATTTGGGATACATCTTTGTGGAGCCGGTTTAGCTCGTGCTGGTTTGTGGCGCCTTCCGTCCGGGCTGCTCCCTGTTCCCTTCTCTACTTCTGTGCCGGTCCCAAGGCCGGTTGCCTTGAGAGGGTTGCGTCAGGAAGGGCATCCGGCGTAAAACATTGCCAAGCTTGCGATGCGACTCGTTCGCTGTGGCAACCGCTGATGGGAAAAAGCCGAAAGTGACCGATTTGGGATACATCTTTGAAAATTTTCTGTCAAGACCACAACCTGTCACACTTTTTCCACTTATATTCACGAATGACTAAATTTTATCCGTGCAATATGTACTTAGTGTCTGTGTAACATGACCCTCAAACAAATGTCTACGAACACGCTAGGTGAGTTTGAAATCCTCCTTCTCTGTCCGCAGGTCATGTTCAGGAAAACAGGATACTATTACGGGAAGGTCTACATCACCGGTTGGCACTTTATGGACTTCCCCATGCCTCAGGTTGGAGACTTTGAGTTGATGGTGCGTGGCCGATACGAAGGAGGGGATGGCCCAATCAGGAAGATTCGGATTAAGGGTAAGGCCCAGTGTCAATGGGGCTCCTTAAAATACTTTGGATTCCAGTCCGATGTGAACCGCTCCTCCTTCTGCAGGTACAGCATCCACGATGACGCCCGCTCTCGGCCTGGTGTCAATGGTGCTGCTGGCGCTGTGCACAGTGGGATTGGAAATGTAGCCCCGCCCAAAGTGGGAAGCAAAACCAGACATGTATTGAAATCCTGTTGGATTGGCTCATCACGCGTTTAGCCACTTATTAACCCCTCCCACATTATACCTCTGTAGTACATTGTTTTAATGTAACTATACACAGAAAATGGTTCATTTACAGACACATAAAGCACTAAATGTATCAGAATTTGTCCTGGGAAAATGAATTAAAAGATTGATTCTTGATTAACAGGATTTAAAGCCTTTTCTTCCTAATAACTCACTCACTTCTAAAGTGGTAATTACTAAAAATGTTGTTAGAAGCTTTATGTTTTTTTAGTTAGACTCAAAAATTTGCTTTGTTTTGGGACTATTTTATGTCGCACACTGGGAAAAAAGTTTCAGGTTTTATAGAAGATCCTGATATATGTGTGTGTGTATGTGTGTGTGTGTGTGTGTGTGTGTGTGTGTGTGTCCATAATTGGAGAGCTGTTATGAACTCGAGGTCAGTATGGATCCAAGTTTTGACTGTTACAGGATTTATTTTGTCATTTTCCTGTCCTCCAGCGTTTTCATTTTGGTTTTTAAGGTGCTGCTTCATTAAACAGAATTTCACCAACATCTTTGTTTTCTTCAAATTTTTGATATTGCTTCAAATCAAAAGCCATTTTTAGACTAAAAAAAAAAAGATAACGTACAAGAAAAATAAAATAAAGGAATGAGAACTACGTACTATCAAACTTTCAACAAAATAAAGGTGCGGTTATTGACAAACCTTACCATGAATCTCAAAACCCGTCGATATATTTTAATTCACTTCGTCACATCTCTGGTCCGACCCCACTCCCAGCTGTGATCCTGGAGAAGTGGTTTTTCCCGTTGTCGGGTAGCTCGTCCCGCTCTCTTCGCTTATCCAACACTTAAATAATCAAGCCCCACGCCCTCTCCTTCCACCAATGTGGCCAACTTTCTCAGTGTTCCGTTGCGCGGTGTGAAGGTGTTGGGTTAAAACAACCTGCAGAATAACATCAGAAGGAAAGAAAGACAACAGACCAAAGGTACCTTTAAACAAGGAGAGTGAACAGAGATAATACCCAGCAACAATCTCTCTCCGCTCTGGCGCATATTCTGTCGCCTCCTCTTATATTAAGTTTGTTGGGTTTTCCCTAAATTACACATGCGCTGAGCTCTAAAGGGAGGCGGAAAGAGAAAAAGCACAGCTGCAGCGCTGTCAGAAACCATTAATTGCAACATGTCTGTCTTTTCACTGCCTTCCCACATCATTTTTGGACCCGCAAAGCCTTTTCTCACGGATAACTAACACAGAGCGTCCTTCGATTCAGGTCTAGACACAGAGAACAGTAAAATAGTCGCTTTCCCTCCAAGAGTTTCACCTCCACCTTCCTTTGAAACAGAGTTGGACACACACACTTCTGCAAACATAATGATATCACCTATATAGTTATAGCTTGGTAATGCATAAAAGAAAATATGAGATAACTTACATACATTATTCCAACAGGAGGCACCTGAGTAACCCTTGTGCTATCCTACGAACTTTCTCATTGGGAGTTGGGTCATCTAGACCAGTGTTTTTCAACCACTGTGCCGCGGCACACTAGTGTGCCGTGGGAGATGGTCAAGTGTGCCGTGGGAAATTGCCCTCATTAACTGATCTAACAACATTTCCCATCTCCAGGAAATCAGCTCTTTGTTCATCCAAACAAACCCTGATAAAACACTGAGTAGTTAGGAATATAAAAGATCATAAAATTATTTTTTCTTTGTGTTTATTTGATTCTATTAAATACATTTTGATAAGAATGGAAGATACAGCGATTTAGCTGCAGCTATACCTGTTAGATATACCAGTCCCGCCCCTTTAACTGTCTCCACCAATCATTCTTGAAGGCTGGATCACATGTCATCAGTCTGACCAATCAGAAGTGGTTAAAGTCTTCACTTCCTTGTTTAGATTTAACTCAAAAGTCTCTCAGTTCTAACAGAAATACCAGCTAAAGCTCGTCTTTAGCGGTGTAGCTTCCCACAGAATCCGGTGTCAGACCGTGGAACAAGAGAACAAAACCATGAAGCTCAGAGAAGCTGGTCTTTCTGCGGTCGGCGTATTTATGGCACTACATCTCCCATGATGCATTGGGTTAGAACGACTGTCTTAGCGCACAATGAGCCTCTCCTCTTAACGTCTTTAAACAAGGAACACACATCAAACAGTTTTTGAATCTTTTAACTTAACTTTTAATACAACTTTTAGAAAAAACAGCTACAACTTCCAGCTTTTTCTGCCACAATTATCATGAAAATGCCCGTGAGATTCCGGAGGGCGGGGGGGGGGGGCGGCTGTCGATCAAAACAGACTGAGTTTTTTTTTTTTTTTTTTTTTTTGGATGCTGGTGTGCCGCGGAATTTTTGTCAAGGCTAAAGTGTGCCGTGGCTCAAAAAAGGTTGAAAAACACTGATCTAGACCCCAGACAGTGCTCTGAAACTTTTGTCTTTAATGATTTGTGATCTTCATTGGTGTCAATGGATGATATGAAATCCTCGTCACCTTTATCCACCTTTGTCATGGTAGGGAGAACACGTCAATGTAAGGACCGGGTCATCTGGACCCCACAGGATAACACAAGGGGTAAAGAATGGAACTCAGCCATTGAGGAGGAATTAATCATTCTGTTTTGCAGCAACTCTACGACACTAAGTCTTTCATCTATGGGAATAGAGCTGGGACAGAAAAAGCCTGCAACAAATTTTGCAGAATTTCGCAACGCGTCGACGTGTCGCGCCAAGCTTCTTCCAAACAGTAGAAAGGTGTTTATATTCGTCTAGAAACTGAGAAAATAAAACCAAAAAATGTTGTACTTCCTGGTGTTCTGGGATGGCAGTAAAGATGATTTGACAGTCCAGCAGATGCTTGAAACCCCAGTGAGGGATGAAGCGATGCGGATGATCAAGCATCAGACCAGCGGCTGTGTTTTGGACTGTCTGAAGTAGGGGTGTGTAGGGGCAAGAGTCAGGCGATACGAGTGGAAAAGAAGTGTCAGAAGCTGAAGGACGCCCATAAATAATTAAAGAAATATCGTTCTGACAGCACTTTAAATCGCCAAATGAAATATCGGCGGAATTGATTTTTTTCCTACACCCTTAGTCTGAAGCTGCTGAGAAATCTGCCCATGAAGCACTGAAGGTTGAGGAGGACGATAACCACAGCCGAGTCAGATATGCAGCCTCAGATTTTCCCATGATGCAACAGGACAAGAGCCACAAGCATGAAGGAAATGGAAAATAGGTCAAGGATCTGCGCTTAGTAGTTTTTTCATTGTTAATAAAAAAAAAATTTATTTAAAAATCTATGGGACAACAAACAAAACTTTTAAAATACCTGACAGGCTTAACTAAAACTATCAACTACTGAAATGATGGCTCAATTTACAAACATACAAAATGAAGAAATAAAACTTTCAATTTAAAAACTATGATGATTTCTGGAATGAATTAAAAATATTATAAATTAAAAATGTTTTCATAAATATTTTTAGATTATTGGAGTTTTTATCAGTTCTTTAAAATGACAAAAAAAATCCTCTTGATAAAATATTTGAAAGCAAAATACTACAACAGAACCTAAGCTAGTAGTACCTTGTCGTTTCTTACTTGTCTTAGTGAGCAAGTTTGGGATTTGGGAATGTTTTAAACATTAAAATAATTGGCGTATTTCTGAATAAACATTCAAATTCAACATTCAAATCTATATAGCAAAAACAAAACACTTTTTTGTGTGAAAACATGAAATATGTCAGCCACAGCCCAAGAATGTATTGCATATTTACATGTGTGCAGGAGAGTGTTAAAGCCTAAGCATAGACAAAATGTCAACTTTATTTATTGAAAAATATTGATTGATAGATTTTTTTATTTCATGATAAAATCTATTTTTACTATTGTTGACAGAACTTTCCCTTTAAAAAAATGTCTAGAATCAGACCTAAATGTAGAAATAAATAGTTGCATTTAATATTTTTAAAATTCTTTCATTATTTTATTCATTTTTTCAATTGACTGAACCTCAAACTTTTTCATTATTGACAACAACAATGTGCAATGTCTCAAAAAATGTAGCATACAGTAAACTATTGGTCATTGAGGCTTTATAGAGTCTCCATTGGTTCAAAAAGTGATAAAAAGTTATTTTTTATAGAGATATCTACATTTAAAAAAAAATGTATTTAATCGTTTTTTTTTTTTTTTACTAAGCTCTCAAAAGAAACGGCTCATTTTAGGTTTTTTCCCCACTTTTCTGTGCAACAAATATATTTAGCAGCTTATGACATTAAATTTATTGACAAAAACAGAGCTGATACACAATCAAATGAGCAGAATTTTAACATTTAACCCTTGTGCTATCCTATGAACCCACCCTTACAATGATGTGTTCTCCCCACCATGATAAATGTGGAGAGGATTTCATGTAATACATGGACACCAGTGAAGATCACAAATCATTGAAGAAAAAATATTCAGCGCACTGTGTAGTGGGGTCTATATGACCCAACTCCCAACATTAACGTGCCTAGGATAGCACAAGGGTTAAAGGCCTTGATAAATGAATGTAGGTACGTCTGTGTTTCAGTCAGTAGATGGCAGTCCTGTCTCTACTTTTCACTGTTGTTTGTTCCCCCTAGCCCCTATATTCCAACCTTCTTGTGAAAGCAAATCTTTTATGTGACAACCGACACACCCATCTCCCCCACATGTGATAAAAATGTCTCACTTCAATCCTCCTAAAACCCTTTTTTTTTTATCCACACAACAACACATCACGACCGCTGGGCTTTTAGAAATGTGCTGCAGCTCATTCAGTTTGCTTGAAGTCTAGCAGCATCTAATATCTGCTGATGCTTTTAAGGACTTGAGGAAAAAAAAATGGGATTGTCAATGTGTGTGTGCCTCTACTTTTGCTCCGTAGTCCTGTTTGTACTCAGGGCAGTAATCTCCTGGGTGAGGGGCTTTTATCTCTCCTGTTTCCATCTCCATTACCTGTTTTTTACCCCCTTCCCCACAAACAAATTGCGTGAACCCAGAGTCCCGCGTGGGGCTGAAATCAATGCCGCCGTCATTTACAAACAATCCCAGCAGAGGCGCAAAGGTGACGCTTCTGAGGCAGGCGGGGGAGCGAGACTTCCTCCAGACAGGACTGCTGAAATGAACGTCTCTGATGCATCCTCCCTCAGATAGGATGAACACGCTCAGGGTGGATCTCTATGGAAGAAATAGAAACGTATTGATTCTGGGGTTTTTTTGCTGTTGTTTTAGTTTAAGACCAAGACTGAGATTACCTTAATCTGTAGAGGATCCCTATAAATGCTGGGTGTTCCAAACTGTTTAGCAGCAAATACTGACCATTTTCTGCACAGTGTGGCACACTGAATAGGGAGCATCGTCAATGAATGGTATATTTTAGATTTTATGTCATATGGTGCACAGAACTATAAGCTGCATTGAGTGAGACAAAAGAGTGATCATGTAAAGACCCACTCTGATGAAAATGGTGTTTTTGGTGTTTTTAACATGTTTTTGTGGCCTATTTCTCACTTAAAAACAATTTTGCTCAAAATTGCATTTCTGAGTACTTCTTGATTCAAATCCTTGTGAATTAGGT
Organism: Oryzias curvinotus; assembly: GCA_023969325.1. Classification (NCBI taxonomy): domain Eukaryota; kingdom Metazoa; phylum Chordata; class Actinopteri; order Beloniformes; family Adrianichthyidae; genus Oryzias; species Oryzias curvinotus. The sequence goes on from CM043728.1 coordinate 10,680,808, forward strand.
TGGGGGTGTAAGGGGCTATGGGATGGCATGTAAACAGAGAGCTCTCAGCAATGGGGAGAGGAGGGGGGGGGGGGAGTTGCTCCAAGCAGAGGCGCAAAGTTGCTCCAAACAGATCAATAGATGATTGGAGTGGGTCTTTAAAGCAAAAAGAAAAAAAAATGTAAAAGATGTTTAAGTTAAGGTAGTAAAAAATAAATGAATAAATAACAGAGTCAGAGCACCTGTAGTACAACCTGCTGTTGGAGGATGGACCGAGACAGGATGTTCCAGGATGTCCCAGATCTGGATTCAGGTCTGGGGAACGGGCGGGTCAGTCCATTCCATCAATATCTTCGTCTAGCACAGGGTGTCAAACTCAGAATCAGCTCCATTAAGCTTCCAAAACACGACAGCAGAAGAAGTGGAAAAGCGAGCAGCTGCTAATGGAAAGGGGATTCCTTTAATACTGGAAGTGACGGAGAAACTTTACCTTTCTGAGGAACGTTTTTATTTTATTTTATCGTAGTAATACAGTAAAAAATGCTTTTGGATGGTTTCGTGCATTTGAAATGTCTACATAAAGAAAACAGTAATAAATAACTTTAAAAATCAAACACAGTTGGTTTAATATGACGTCCCTTTCTGTTAGAAGCCGCGACTCTGCTTTCATTGATGTGTTTCGGTATTTGTTCATTTGTACTGGGATTTGTTGTTTTATCTTAAATGTAAACGTGTCGTGCACCTCTCGGCCACCGTACGATAACTCACAACACAACACAGTGTATTAACACAAAGAGTGAACTAAAAAATGTTTTTCTAAAGAAAAAAGATTGCTTTTTTCTGCATTTTATTGAGAATTGTTCTCTTTCAGCTGTAAATGCAGAAACGGCAGTGAAACGGCTGCCAAGGGACCGTCAACAAAGTGCAAGTTCAGAGAAAAGACCATTCTGTAAATGAATAAATGTCTACATTTACATGAGCTGTAATAAAGAATTGTCAGCATCTTCATGCTGCAATCAATACTTTCCATCATTATTTTATTGTATATCTTTTTTCACATTTTTAAAGAGATATGATTAATGATAAAGGTGCTCAATAGCTCTAAAGATACTGAAGCTGTTGTCACCAAACTTTCTGTACTGGTGACAGAAGCTTGAGATTTGTCAGAGCTATTGGGCATTTAGGACAAATTATGATGCATATTTTTAAATAAATAAAATTCCTAGAAATAGAAAAAGTAATTTTCTGACATCCTCAGTGCTATTGGGCACCTGTATTGTAATTAAAATAGTGCACCATCTATGAGGAGACACCAGAATAAAAGGGAAAATAAAGCATTAATAAGGTTTATCAATACAATTTTTTCCAGTTTGATGGGCAAGATGAAATAGCTTAATGGGACGCTGTAATTTGCTCTGCCCCGGTCTACGTAAACTCGCGTTTTTGGCTTTTGCGTTTAAATCTCTTGCGTTCACACCTTGTTATGCACATTTTAGGACAGTTTTCAGGCTGTCAATCGCGGCACTAAATATCACGATATATCACCATATCGATATTTTGGCACACCCCTAGTATGAACGTCCCGGTGATGGTCAGAGGGGCCGTAGGCAGTAGCGGTTTTAGGCATGGGCAAGTCGGGCAATGGCCCGGGGCGGAAAATGAAGGGGGGCGGCGCCTGCGGCTCAGCCCCTTGTAAAATAATGTATGCAGTTTCAAGCTGGTGGCAGTGCGCGCCTCCAGCGCAAAATAGGGAGTGGCAGGTGGATGAAAAGGGATGCGGATAATAGCGGGCCACGGCTCAGCGCTTAATGAAAAAATAAAAAGGAAAACTGCGACCGCGCCGCCAAGTCGCGAACCGGCGCACCTGGCTGCAGCTGCACGCGCTCCTGCTGGAAATGGAAATGGAAATGTCGAAAGGGGGGGGGGGGGGGCTGCAGGGAATCAGTTCAACTGTGGGTCGCCTCCACATAAAGTGGCATGGGGAGTAATTCGGGGTAGAACCGCCACTGGCCGTAGGCGCTAAGTGGCGGCCACACCTCTGTCAGCCTTCCCCAGGGTAGCTGAGGCTACATTACCGTCACCAAGTATGAATGAATAATGGACACATTGTAAGAATTTTGAGCACCAAAAAAAGCGCAGATACATCAAAGCCATTATTAATATTATTATTGGCAGGTCAGTGCGTGGTGTGGCTCTTTGACTCTCACAGTTACAGGTTTTGGCTCTTTGTGTCAAACTTGCTCACCACCCCTACTCTAGACCTCTTGCTTGGCAGCTCTAGATTTAGCTTCCTTCTGCCTCTAGATTCATTGTCTCTCTTCTGGGGTCAGATTTCCACCAGCACCTTGTCAGTGAACTGCACTGATGGCGGTCGTTGTTAACCCGGGCCTCGACTGATTTGGTATGGTTATCATAGGTCTGATTCGCATATTTGGTTTGGCAATGTGCCCTTCCAACATAACCCCCTGTATTTTTCCGGGCTTGGGACCGGCACAATAGAACCTTGGCTTGCCCCCCCTCTTGTCTACATTCCACTATTGATTGTCAATTTCTGCTACTTGGGTTTATCTTTATTATTGT